>LR738564.1:13094288-13694288 GCA_902685375.1 Neostethus bicornis
TTTACAATAAATACACTACAAAACTTAAAACAATTACAACAATGAAATAAATAATAAAATAAATAATTAATTATATTAAATATTAATTCTATATTTAAAATAATAATAACTTATAATAAGTACAGTATATATAAAGAAATATTGAATATGTAATCTTTTAAAAGATATAATTGTGATTGCCAGTAATAAATAATTACAATTACCTATAAACATTATTACACATTAATAATTACATAAGTGATTTTTTTAAGAAATCACAGTCCCTAAAACTACTTTTACGTTTTTATATTTATTTGCATATTCTTATCTTGGACCTTTTTTTTTCTTACTGTAACTATGCTGTTGCATACTGCAATTTTCCTATTGTGGGACAAATAAACTTTTCTTGATACTGTTTGCAGATGACACAAATATATTCTATAGCAATCAAAATTAAAATGAACTTATCTGTACAGTCAATATGGAACTCAACAAACTAAAGAAGTGGTTGGACTTCAATAAATTATTTCTTATCTAAACGAAAGTAAAGTTATGTTCTTTGGAAATACAAAACAAGTTCCAAACAACCTATTGTAATTGAAAATATTCAAAATGAGACAATAGATGAAGCAAAATTTCTTGGAATCATCATAGACAATAAATTGTCTTTGAAACCCCACGTCAGACATGTAAAAGCGACAATATCCAAAAGGTCTCTCTATAATAAATCAAATTAAATATCACCTTGATTCTAACTCTTTGCGCACATTGTAATTGCACAATGGTTCTTCCGTACCTCACATATAGCGATGAAGTACGGGAAAGTTCTTATCAAAATACATGAAAACCTTTGTTTTACAGAAGAGACGTACAAATTGTTGGGTTTTTGGAACACACTCGTAACCTCTTCGTACATTTTAAACAGTTAAAATTTGAAGACCTGTCTCAGTATTACACAGCAGTTAGCATGTTTAAAGCATATCACAAACAGCTACCAAACAATTCACAAAGTTTATTTACTCTGAATGGAAAATCTCATAACTTAAGAGTAATATGGTAGGAGACTTTAAATTACCCAAGTGAGAACCACTAAAAAAAAGGTTTTATACATGTCTGTACAGGGCGGCACGGTGGTGCAGTGGGTAGCACAGTGGCCTCATAGCAAGAAGGTCATGGGTTTGAGTCCCGGGAGGGGACGAGGCTTGGAACACTGTCCTTTCCGTGTTGAGTTTGCATGTTCTCCCCTTATTTGCGTGGGTTTCCTCAACCCTCCAAAGACATGCATGCTAGGTTGATTGGCCGGTGCCAGATTGCCCCTAGGAATGATTGTGTGTGTGTGGATGGTTGTATGTGTGTGGCCCCACGAAAGACTGGCACATTGTTCGGGGTGTACCCTGCCCTTCGCCTTAAATCAGCCGGGATGGGCTCCGGCACCCCCGCAACCCTTTAAGGGATAGACTGATAAGAAGATGATGACTGACTAACTGACATGTCTGTACATGGTGTGAAACTCTGGAACAGTCTGGAGAAACACTACAAGCAATATCAAGAATGTAAATACATTCAGATTAAATGAGAAACATTTGACCTGTTCACAATAGTGTCAAACGCAATTATATCACGGTCTTCTTCAAAGATAGTTCTGATGGAACACATCTTACCGTTCTGTGGCTTTCTCTCACTATTGCTGGTATGTCCTTTCCTTACTAGGTTGGTATTAGTATCCAGGTCCATATCCTTTCTTTAACTTATCTCTGAGTTGGAAAAATATACAGTATATGAAATTAAGTCCATAATGTTTGTATGAATTGCATGAATTAACATAGAATAATGGAAGTGTATTGAATATTGTAAATATGTATATGGAGTGGGGTTAAATAAGTTTTCTTCTCTCCACTCCTTCTTGGACAATAGAACTTTGATTTGATAACTTGTTCTTATAGCGTTATTATTATTACATTGAATTGATGTAAGACATGTTGAATTTAAAAACATGTTAATCAATCCAAGAAGGATAGAGACAAGTCAGTTTCTTCCATGTAATCCCATCTGCTGCATCTTCTTCGGCCACGCCAAATATCTTCATGTCTTCCTTCACTGTATCCATGAACCTCCTCTTTGGTCTTCCTCTAGGCCTCTTTCTTGGTGGTTCTAAACCCAGCATCCTTCTTCCGATGTACTCTTTCTCTCTCCTCTGCACATGCCCAAACCATCTCAGTCTGGCCTCTCTGACTTTGTCACCAAAACCTCTAACATGTGATGTTCCCCTGATATACTAATTTTTAATCCCGTCTATCCTGGTCAGTCCTAAAGAGATCCTCAGCATCTTCATCTCTTTTTCCTGACTTTTCCTCAGTGCCACTGTCTCTAGACCAGGGGTCACCAACTTCTTTGATACCGAGGGCTACTTCAAGGGCACTGAGTAACGCAAAGGGCTACCACTTTGATAATACACTTCTGAAATAACAAAGTTACACAGTGTACCTTTAATTTGATATTATTATTAATGATATTCTAAGTGAAGACACTGATTGTTAATGATCCATCACAATAATTATTTCAGTATGATTAAACAAGGTAGGAAACAGATACATTTCAATGTGCAATATCCAAGTGTTTCATTTTCAAATGATCACTTCCACAACATTTTGCAGGAAATCTTTTTCCATTTTTACTAGCAACACAATTAAATAAAATTTTAGACAGAGCTAATTCGTGATTAGTGCTATTATTAGAACTGGCCCGCGGGCAACTGATGCAATCGCTGCGGGCAACCTGGTGCCCGCGTGCACCGTGTTGGTGACCCCTGCTCTAGACCAAACAGCATGGCCGGTCTCACCACGGTTTTGTACAATCCTTCTTTCGTTTTAGCTGAAACTCTTCTATCACACATCACACGAAAGAAGAACTCCTGAAAGTACTGCCTGTTGAGCTGGAGCACTTTTTCGAAAAAAGGGGAAAAAAAAAAGAATTTGTAATGAATGCAAATAATTCAGTTAAAAAACGCTGAGTCTCAGTTCCCCTCAGTTATTTTTCTTTTTTTCTTCTCTGGGATCTATGAATTTACACACATCCTTCAGACTGTTTCCAATAGCCAAATGCCTGGCATCCCCCCCCCCGCTGATATAAATGTGTAACGCACGCTTTGATGCAAATGTTTGTTAACAGAAATGTTGAAATTTAATATTTATTTGTCACATTTGTACAGCATTGGAAAACGTAAAGAATGTTTGTGTGACGGTTGTCCCCCTTCAGAAATCATATTAAAACAAACAAACAAAAAAATTCCTTCATATTTTGTTAATTTTCAAGCATTTTTGAAAAAGCTGCAGGGAGCAAGTAGGGCAGCACTAAAGAGCCAATGTTGAAAAAGTTTGTTTGAAATTTTGCAAATTTTTAATAATTTGTGTTGGAAATATACTATTTTTTTTTTTAAAAATTGTATTTCACTCAGAAAAACATTTCCAATCAGGCAGAAGTTTGTAGAGATTTTAATACTTAATTGTTTTTCTTCCAGGCAGCGAAAGTGAATGTGCATTTTGCAAGCTTGCAAAATGTTCCGTCTCTCACCCAAAGTAAGAAACTTTCTATATCTTTAACACATGTTTTCATGTTTTACTGATAATAGTTTACCATTTTTTTTGTTTGTTTTTTTGCCCAGTTTGTTTTAAGATATTTGTCCTTTTATCCTCAATTCAACGTGGTTTATTCTGCATATGTCTCTTCTTAGGTTGTATCGTCCCAGACCAAACAACGGAAAAGACCGTTGAGTTACTACGAGCAAAAGGTGATAGAAATATTTAATCTACATTTATTTACATTTGATTTCAAATCAGGAATTTTACACAGAAAATGTGACTATAAAAGTAGGATTTACGTGTGTTTATTCGTAGCCCACAAAAACAGACAGAAATGATATTTATTCTAGTCAGAATTTCGTCTCTTGCAGAATGAATATCGAGAGGATAAAAACACAAAGATGAAGGAGGAGATGGAGCAGATGGACAGGTGAGTGGAAACTGGATTTAATACTAAGATAAAAATACTAAAAGCTTTGGTGGGTTTCCTGTGAACAGGACGAATGAGCAGAGCGCATACATGACACAGCTGGAAAATACACTTCAATAAACTATTTTTTTTTCTTTTTTTATGGATCCTCATTTAAATTTTCTTTGTTCTTCTCAGTAGGAATATAAACAGTAAACAGTCAAAGATGGCAGCACAGTGGTTAGCGTGTTCACGAGCGGACCGGAAGGTCGCGCGTTTGCGGCCCACAGAGAAGCACGTCTAGGGTCCTTTGAGAAGACACCTAACCACCGCTTCTCTCACCATTGGCGCCGTCGAAGGGCAGCCTGCTGCGGTGTAAGGAGTGTAGCACACAAATTTCCCCGGTGAGGGATGAAATGAGTAATTCATTTAATTTAAACACTACACTCCTATTTTCCAAGTAACACATGTTAGAGAGGACTAAATTAAGTGGGATTAATAAAGACATGTCGTAATATTCAAAAGCAAACAGACATAACAGACAAATAGAATCAAAATCCATTTCATTCAACAATAAAAAATCAAAAGCAAACATACGTTATAAACTCACACACTTACACAAAACACTAAACTCTTTTGCAGATTGTGTGGCTTCCTGCCCACAGCTAGTCAGTAAAAACTATAGATGAACTGATTAGGTTTTCAGGGTTATCCAGCCAAAGGGAAAGGTCACAAATTCACAAGTCCAGTGAAAGTGTTGAATCCACTTTTTAAACATAAGTACAGCGAAGACAGGAATAAAAATAGAGGGGTAAAAGCAACCAAAGTCTTTGCATTATTTATGCATGTATGAAAGTCCTTTGTTCAGTTATTTATTTATTTTTTTTAATATACTTTCTTAATCCCTCACAGGGAAATTTATGTGCTGCATTTCACCGCAGCAGGCTGCCACCTATGATGGCGCCAATGGTGGGAGAAACAAGGGGTTAGGTGTCTTCTCCAAGGACCAAAACGTGCACTCAGATGGATGCGAACCCGCAAACTTCCGGTTGACTTCCAGTTCGCGGGCGAACGCTCTAACCACTGAGCCACCATCTCCCCTAATTTTATGGTATTTTTTATTTTTTATAACCCTCATTTATCAAAGCTATGTACAAAATAGTCTAAATTTCAGATGTACGCAGAAAATCCACTAGTTTGGGTGTCGCATTAATGAAGCAGGTTGCACCTGTCTCTTTTAGGTGTACGCAAGGTGTGAGCTTGATAAATACGGCAGCTGAAAACAAGCGCAATTTTAGATTCATGCACTGCCACACCCTTATTTCACCACATAAAGGGACAGAAGTCAGAAAATAAGAAGAGATAAATCCTCTGAAAGTCTCATTGTCTGGAATTAAACATATACTACATTACTACATATAAATTGCAATAATATATTGTTAATATAAGTAGCTTTAGATAATTTTTTTCAAGTTTTGGTAGGTGGTGTGCTTCAATGGTTTTTTAATGGAAAAATGCACCTTGGCTTGGTTGAAAAACACCGTGTTAGAGAGAGAAAAGAAGAGCGAGCGGGAGAGAAGAATTTGTCGGAGTGAGTGTGTTTGAAAGAGAGGAACTTGTCTGTGTGTTTGTTGGAGAAAAATTTGTTTGGGTGTGTCTGTTTGAAAGAGGGTGTGTTTTGTGATGTGATGTCTAATGGTTGTGTAACAACAAAACGTGTTGTGATGATACTTTTACCAACCATTTCTAGGGGCAATGGTAGGGGTGATGGTAACATTGCCCGTACCATTGGCAAAATGTACTATCTGAAAAGTAGATTTTGGAACAAAAAAGGTTGGGCACCCCTGCCCTAATACCCCTGCCCTACACACTATCTCTGCCAGTTCCACCCCAGTCAGGTGAGCAGTCACACCATGTGGCAACCGTAATTAGCCTTTTCAGTTCTGGCAGACTGCGGTACAGAGTCTAGTGCAGCAAACGGTACAGAGTCTATGGCAGACAGCTGAACAGAGTCTAGGGCAATTAGATACACAGAGTCTATGGCAGCCAGCGGTACAGAGTCTAGAGCAGCCAGCGGTATAGAGTCAATGTGAGCCAGCGGTACAGAGTCTAGGGCAGTTAGAGACAAAGAGTCTTGGGCAGCCAGCGGTACAGAGTCTTGGGCAGCAAGCGGTACAGAGTCTAGGGCAACCAGCGGTACAGAGTCTAGGGCAGCAAGCGGTACAGAGTCTAGGGCAGCCAGCAGTACAGAGTCTATGGCAGCATGGCGATGGTTTTGTTCTCTTTTTGTTTTAGTCAGAAAGTGACATTTGTTTTGTACTTTTTTCTTTTTTAGTCATTTCCAGGGAGTGCCTTTGACCATAGACACCTCCTTCAACCATGGAGCGATGTGAACTCCTCCTTTCATCAAACCTGCATCCTCTTGTTCTTTTCTGCCTTTGCTGGGGGGTTCTGTTTTTTCTTTTTTTGGGAGGGCGGGTGTCTGTTTTTTTTGCTTTGATAAGGCGTTAGTATGTTAGTCTTTTACAAAAACTATGTAACAACAAATATATTCTTTATATTTTTATTTTGTCTTTTTTCCAAGTTCTAAATAAAATTTTACCATTTTTAAATCTCCTGTTTGTTTATTTATAACAGCTGTAATCATGCTGCTCATTTGCTTATAGTAGCATTTTGGTCACTGTTGATCCCAGTTTTTACATTAGAACAAGGTTTACATATAATTTAAAAGGGAACTATGACAACATACTGGGGAGTTATTGAGGAAAAAATAACCATGATAAATTTAAACTAACTTCAGATCCTGGTAAAAGAAATGATAGATTGGTGTGTGTACCCCTGCTTAGAAATCAAATTACCTTGTAAACCCACAGTATCCGGCTGTGGGCTCTGATTGTTCCCACTATCCTCATTTACAGGCGCACTAACTTCCCTTGTTGTTTCACCCTGTCTTGTAACTGTATCATGAGGGGGAACAAAAATGGTTCCTCTCCCGTTGAGCATTCTTTAGAATAGTGTTTTTCAACCAGGGTTCCGCGGCACACTCGTGTGATGTGAGAGATAGTCAGGTGTGCGGTGGGGAATGATCATATTTCACATCATACAGTGATCTACCTGTAGCTCCCAAGAATTGTTGTGGTTGATCTCATGGTGTTTGTGTAAACAATGAATTATAGCATACGGTTTATTATGTTTATCAGTATAAAACTTTGTAATTTTGTATAGAGTCAGACGGGCTGTAATGTAACCATTGCAACTCACTCTTCTCTGCTTTTGGCTGCATGCTGCTTTTCATCCCTCCCTAAAAGTACCCCAGACTTGGACTTTCTACATATTTTGAGACATTAAGAGAAAATTCAAGTTGCGTTTCAAAGCAGAAAAATTGTGGATTCTAAAAAAGTCTCACATTTTCTGCAAAACATTCAAGAGGAAAAAGTAACAGCACTTTTTATTTGAAATAAGAATTATAAAAGATGATGAAATAAGTTTAGATGTGTTGATTTGATTCTTATTCAAGACACTTTGATGAGAAACACTATATTTTTAACATTGGCGGCCATAGAGAATCAATTTTAACATTTTTGGTTGTTGGTGTGCCTGAAGATTTTTTCGATAGAAAAATGTACCTTGGCTTGAAAAAGGTTCAAAAACACTGCTCTAGAAGAACCAAAAGTGGTTGAAATTTTTGAACAATGAAACACCAAAAGAAAAAGCCTGCTGAATGAATAGTAGATTAAACAACCATGCTAACATTGGTTGTTGCTCAGATGTTGCTGTGCTGTTTTGATGATCAGACCTCAGAGAAAATGGTATCTCTAAGAGATAGAGGACGAAGAATGGTTCATCGGAACTGAAGGTTCCTGCTCTGGAGATACAAAGAGAAAGAATGAAGAGAACATTAGAGAGAATTAGTGCTGTCATTTTAACGCATTAATTCGATTAATTATTCTCGCCGCATTTTAACGTGCTAAAAAAATTAACGTAATTAATATGACGTATTAACGGTGGCGAGCCGATACTTGCGCATTTGAATTTTGGCCTACTGAAGAACCCGTAGTCTTCTCGGCCATCCTACATCGCCTGCGCTGGCAAATTATCAAGGCAGCAGTGGCCCAACACAACATGGGCAAGACTCAAGAGGAAGCGACAGTTGTGAAACACTATGAAATGGCAAAGGACTCAGAGCAGATACCTGGTGCAGTCTCACCCCCACACTGAATGGATGAGCGTGCATAGTGTTTACAGGTTGTTGGTGGAAGCCGTCGTGGGTCCATCTCCACTTCCTGTTCCTCGCTTGAGGATCACCTGTGGTCTGTGAGAGAAATTGGAGGCACAGGGTAACCAGGAAAAGTCTCTGGCAAAAGCCAAAATAAGCCATCTATAAATAGGGTGAAGTTCAGCTGATTTCTTCGCTGCTGTGAGACGCTGACCCCTATTGGTTACCAGCTTCTCTGTTACGGACTTCCACTGCTACCCCCGTCGGTCGTCGTTGCTCTAGCAATTGCAGTAAGTGGCTCTGATGTATCCAGGAGGGCCTCTCCACTATTTCAGTGCTGTGGGTGTAGCCAGCAGTACTTGATGAGGTCCCTCCCACCATGGCGAGCTCCAATTTCTTCTCTGCAAAACCTTTATCAGGACCCAATCTCCGTGGCAAAACTTTTTCTGCAAAACAGAATCGGAAAAATACTGGCAGACGATTGGCTTCTTGAGAGGGATCCAAATGGAAAAGTGAGGTTACAGGGAGAAGAGATGGAAGGTTGAGGGTTGAAGATTTTAAGTACTTAGGATCGTTAGAGGTTGTTAGAGATGGAAGAAACTGACTTGCTGTGGCGACCCCTGAAGGGAAATGCCGAAAGGAGAAGAAGAGGAGACCATTGGCTTCTTGAACCTACAGTTTCAAACAATTTGCTCATCAATTTGTGAAAGTATTTTCACTTTGACTTTTAGCTTCTTAAGCTGAAAATCCCAAACTTCTAAACATATCTACAAAGGTTTTTGCAGAGTCGGTAAAAATGATGGTATAGAAATGTTGATTAACCATATGTACCATCCCTCCTGCTGAGCAATGGCCAGGCCCATGGCTCACTGAAGCTGCAATCTTAAACAATGATTTTGGAAGGATGGTCTGAAAGCTGGACCATAGTGTCATTTAGTCACAGTGGATCATCTAAATGAGTAGATGTTTTTATTCTAACCTTCGAACCTAAGGCTAAATGAAGAATCCCTGTAGAGGGGTTCATTTTCCTGTCTGATCCTGTCATTGGTTCATAGTCTAAATGGGACGCTTTATAGGTTGTACGCTTTGTAGGAGCGGGGATGAAGACCTCCGCGGTACTTCATCCCTTCTCCATCAGGATGAAATCCATCTACTCATCCCCGTCCAGGGCATGGCTGGGTTGAGGAGTCTCCCGTGTTTCCATCAGGATAAAGAACATCTACGTACTCATCCCCGTCCTGGACATCTCCGGGCTGAGGAGTCCCCCAGTGTTTCCATCAGGATGAAGATCATCTACTCATCCCCGTACTGGACATCTCTGGGCTGAGGAGTCCCCCAGTGTTTCCATCAGGATGAAGAACATCTATTGACTTCTTTAGATATTTAGCTGTAGATTAGAATAAGCTAATATTTAAACAATAATCTTTGACACATTGTTTGCTCGTCCCGGGGAGGGATCTCTCTCTTTCAGGTGGATCCCCATGAGGTTTCTTATTTTTTCCCCACTGATGGGTTTTTTAGGAGTTTATTCTCACCGAGAAGGAGAGTCTAAGTGCATAAATGTGCTAGTCTTGCTTAGTTAGCATTTGTTAGTTATTTTTCTTGCTGTGTATCTGTGTTAATATGTTCCTCCTTTTCTTGTGAAGCCCATTGAGACGGAAATTCTGTGATTTTGGGCTATACAAATAAAATTGAATTGAATTGAGTTGAATAATCTAAATCCATCCATTCTACGTTTTGTGGTCGCGTTATTGCTATGTGCGCAATAAGCCCTCTAAAAAGTTGTTGTTGCTGTTCTTCAAGAAATACAGCTGATGCTGATGTTTCTGTTTGTGGATCTAAGTACAATGTTGTACGGTTACAGAACCTCCTGCTTTGTCATGGAATGTTTTGTCATAGGTCACGTCTGGCCCTTCTGCCTTCTCATGTCTGATCGTTACATGCATGTCAGCTGCGTTCAGACACTGCACACTTTCTGGAACTCCTTTATCTTTCACTGTCTTTAACAACTCTCTGGCTGGCTGTGTGTTGTTCAAATCCAAAGACCAGTGGTAATGCAACTCATTATCCTTCAAAACATTACGTTTTCATCAGGCTGTATTGTAGTTGTCATGACAGTTGCAGTTGGTACAATGCTGATTCCTAAACGTCTCATCACATCTACTAATAATAATAATAAATTTTATTTATAACGCAATTTACATTTCCAGTGGAGATCTCAAAGTGCTACAATGACCAAAAGCAACAACAAACAGCAAAAGTACATAAAACCGCAACACTGAAAACACTAAATACTTTGTTGAAAAGCCTTTAGAAATAAAAATGTCTTCAGTCTTTTTTTAAAAACCTCGACGCTTTGCGGAGCCCTCTAGCTCCCGGGAAGCCCGTTCCAGAGCCGTGGAGGAGCTACCTGGAAGGCCCTGTCCCCCATAGTGGAGAGTTTGGTCCTTGGTTGGTGCAGGCAGTAGGAGGAGGAGTAGGAGCGCAGGCTTCGGACAGTGGTGTGGAGCAGAGGTAAGATCTTAAGCCCGAGCCCAACTTTCGGGTCGGGTCGGGCCTAAAATGTCAAACATTACTTCGGGTGGGGTCGGGTTCGGGCTTCTCTCTCGCTGACTTTTTTTTTTTTTTTAATAAATATACATTTTTAAAATGTAAACTAAAATGAGGTGTGGGTATTAAACTAAGGAATACTTGTTATAAAATTAATAATTTGGATAAAACAGAGAAGTAATGTTTAACTGCTAAACAGGATCCGCAGAGCCAGAGCATGCTCTACGCACGTGAACGCCCCCTCTTAATTTGGTAATGTTACCCTGCGCACGTCTGTATTTATTTTGAACTGGTATCCCCGATATGAAGGAGTATGTACATGAGTGTGAATGAAAGGGATCCAAATGGAAAAGTGAGGTTACAAGGAGAAGAGATAAAGAAGGTGGAAGATTTTAAGTACTTAGGATCAACAGTCCAGAGCAATGGAGAGTGTGGAAAAGAGGTGAAGAAGCGTGTTCAAGCAGGCTGGAACGGGTGGAGAAAAGTATCAGGTGTGATGTGTGACAGAAGAGTTTCAGCTAAAATGAAAGGAAAAGTGTACAAAACCGTGGTGAAACCCGCCATGCTGTTTGGTCTAGAGACAGTGGCACTGAGAAAAAAAACAGGAAGCAGAGATGGAGGTAGCAGAGATGAAGATGCTGAGGATCTCTCTGGGAGTGACCAGGATGGACAGGATCAGAAATGAGTATATCAGAGGAACAGCACACGTTAGAGGTTTTGGAGATAAAGTCCAAGAGGCCAGGCTGAGATGGTTTGGACATGTACAGAGAAGAGAGACCGAGTACATCGGCAGAAGGATGCTAGGTTTGGAACCACCAGGAAAGAGGGCTAGAGGAAGACCAAAGAGGAGGTTCATGGATACAGTGAAGGAAGACATGAAGATAGTTGGCGTGACCGAAGAGGATACAGCAGATAGGGTTAGAAGGAAGAAACTGACTTGCTGTGGCGACCTCTGAAGGGAAATGCCGAAAGGAGAGAAAGAAGATCCCCGATATGAAGGAGCAAAAAGTTGAGGATAAACTAAAGGCAGGAGAACTGAAAAGACAAACACGCAACGGTAAGAGTGCGAGGTGGAAAAGATTCAAATTTATTGTTAAAAATGCTACAGAAACTTGCGTTGGCTTCGCTGAATTTAGTGTCAATGTGGCGCTTTGCTTTCATACGACACCAAAAAGACTGGCACCTCGACGCTAGCTGGCATTTAAACAGCAAAAGTGATGATCGTCAAAGATCTATTTTATTATTTGTTTGAAAGACCGTCCCTCCTCTTCACGCTAAGCAGGCCATCACAGACAAGTGCGTTAGGGGTGCTATAGTGTGATTTTTTTTTTTTTTTTTCAAAAGTTCAAATTTAGTTTGCTTCATTCACACTTTCTTCCACTGAGTGTCAGTGTTGCTTAATAATCAACCCATGTAGGGATTTTTATGTATGATCTCTCTTCAGCTTATGTTATTTCAACACATGAACAGATAAAAACAAATGAAAACAGTATTCAAAAGATGAAAAAAATCTGCTTCATTAGTGCCATCGCACAGTTCAAAATGTGAATGTTTACATTTAAAAAAAAACATTTTGTTCATGATGATGTGGTCCTGTTGGCTTGTGAAGCGGCCGGCTTGGGAATTAGCGCCTCCAAATCCGAGACCATGTCCTCGCCCGGAAAACGGTGGAATGACACTTTTTCTTTCTTTCTGTGGACCAACGACAATCACTTCAGTTTTGTTTGAGTTTAGCTGGAGAAAGTTGTTTTGCATCCAGACACTGATTTGTTGAATGTCAAAATAAGTATAGTCCACAAGAACAGGATGTATAATTGTAGTATATGTACCAGGTGAACGTTTTGTTACTTCAACAGTTTAGTTTTTAACAAAGTTGAATCTGCATCATCAACAGGCTGAAAATCCTACAAAACATTCTTTAAACATACAAAAAATCCCTTCACTGCATTTTCAACAAACACACGTCATCAAACTGCGCTCTCTGACGTCACATGCTTAATGTAAAGAGTTATAAAAATTAACGTTAAACTAAAGACTAACGGCTCTCTAAACTAGCGTTCATTTATAAAGGTGTAAGTTCGTAAAGGTATTTTTTTTAACCATTTTTTTATTTCTTTTTAAAATTATTAACTTTAATTGATCTAATTATTCATTTTTGTTCGATTTCATGTTAAATAATTAACTTCCTTTAACGTGAATTCAGATCAATTAGCATTCGCTAGCAAGTAGCGGGAAGCCTCAGGTAAATGATTGTTTTATCTATAAATATATATATAAATTATTATGACAATATATTATTTTATTATTATTATTTAATATGTGAATAAGGTTTTGTTTTTTTTCAAGACGTACAAATGCCTCGTTGGATCTTCTGTGGTCACTGCCTCCTTCAACTTCGTCCTGGTGGCAGTATGGCTCTCAATTACTGCGGACACCTCATCTGCGACATCTGCTTCAGAAAAGGTAAAACACACTTTACACTTTTTATTCAAAAATTATACTTTATTTTATGAAGAAACACTAAACTGCACAACTTGCAGCAGCGAGGCTTCCTTATTCAGTCTCATCTGTTGGACATAAAGTCAAACTCTGCTTTGGAACCAAACATTTTTTTGTACATTACAAAACTTAAAATTACTAAAATAATTAAAATAATAATAATATTAATATTCTTCTTCTTCTTTCGGCATTTCCCTTCAGGGGTCGCCACAGCAAGTCAGTTTCTTCCATCTAACCCTGTCTGCTGCATCCTCTTTGGTCACACCAACTATCTTCATGTCTTCCTTCACTGCGTCCATGAACCTCTTCTTTGGTCTTCCTCCAGTCCTCTTTCCTGGTGGTTGCAAATCCAGCATCCTTCTTCCAACGTACTCTCTCGCTCCTCTGCACTTCTCCAAACCATCTCAGTCTTGCCTCTCAAACTTTATCCCCAAAACCTCTAACATGTGCTGTTCCCCTGATGTACTCATTTCTAATTCTGTTCATCCTGGTTACTCCCAGGGAGAACCTCAGCATCTTCATCTCTGCTACCTCCATCTCTGTTTTTTGTCTTTTCTTCAGTGCTACTGTTTCTAGACCAAACAGCATGGCCGGTCTCATCACGGTTTTGTACACTTTCCCTTTCATTCTAGCTGAAACTCTTCTATCACACATCACACCTGATACTTTTCTCCACCCGCTCCAACCTGCCTGCTTACACTTCTTCCCCTCTTTTCCACACCCTCCATTGCTCTGGAACCATGAATAAAAGCTTTAAAAGCAGTAGTTTGCTGGTAGAAGAAAGGAGAAGTAATAGAACCTCCTCACCTGACTTGAACTCTCGGTCTCATACGTGTTGGTTGTACCAAGTCTTCTGTGCTTTTTGAGAATTCTTCAGATTGATTTCTGCCTCTTCTTGGTATTTTGCCAGACGATCTCTCATCTGCAGGATGAATTGCACTACACCCGTTTCTGTTACTTCACTGGCAGGTTCTTCCCATGTTTTGTTGAGGAGATCAAGTGGCCCTTGGACATCCCAACCACACAACATCTCAAACGGTGAAAACCCCGTGGATGCCTGGGGAATCTCTCTGTAAGCAAAGAGCAGAAAAAGGCAGCCAGCAATCCCAGTATTTACCAGTCTCTGAAACAAATTTCTTCGGCATCCGCTTTAGTGTCTGGTTGAACCTTTCCACCAGTCCATCAGTTTCTGGGTGGTATGGCATAGTTTTAAGAATGTGAATGCCCAGCTGTTTGTGAAACTGTTGCATCAGAAGTGAACAGAAGTTGGGACCTTGGTCGGTCAGTATCTCATCAGGACTACCAACCTGGACTCACAGGATCTCTAATTTCCTTTTATGCATCATGTCAACTGACTCTCTACCTTTATCCGTCATAGTCTCAACATTCAAGGTTCCTATCCTAAGTCCTAAGCTCTTGATGTTTCTCTTCTCTTTCTTTCGATGTGCGTCTTCCTCCTCTTCTTCTTTGACCACCAGTAGTCCAATTTCCACCAGCACCCTGTTGGTGAACAGCACCGATGGCGGTCGTTGTTAACACGGGCCACAACTGATTTGGTATGGTATTTCTCTTACTGACTTGCATAATTTTGTTTGACATAGTTTTACGTTGGAGGCCCTTCCTGACACAATCTCTGTGATTATCTGGGCTAATAGCCCACTGCACAAACAATGGTTTGCATGTTAAACAGTTAGATGTTTCACTGAGAAGTACAACATCTAAATGTGCAATGAAATAAATAAATATAAACTAATGTAGGTATGAAACAGCAATAGCTGGAACATGCTACATAATTTTCAAAATTTGAAAAATGCCATTCTGAGCTGGTCGTCTGGTTAAGCAAAATGAACCATAGCTATTGCAAAAATACTACTAAAAAACAAAGTAAAAAAAAGATGACAAAACTGTTAAGTTATATTTATAAAGAATGATCAAAAATAACTAGAGTTGCATACGCCGATTGTCTGATTAGCCAAATTCATATTAAAGCTAAGAAAACAAAAAATGAAATAATAAAATAAAGAAACTCTTCAACTGTTACAGAAAATGTTCTGAACAGTTAAAATCAGATAGATAACAGCTGAAATTGGATTGCGAAAGAAGAACTCGTGAAAGTACTGCCTATTTAGCTGGAGCATTTTTTCGAAAAAAGGGGGGAAAAAAAAAGAATTTGTAATGAATGCAAATGATTCTGTTAAAAAAACGCTGAGTTCTCTGTTCCCCTCAGTTATTTTTCTTTTTTTTCTCCTCTGAGATCCATGGCTTTTCACACACCCTTCAGATTGTTTCCAATAGCCAACTGCCTGGCATCCCACCCTGCTGATAAAAATGTGTAACGCACGCTATGATGCAAATGTTTGTTAACAGAAATGTTGAAATTTAATATTTTTTGTCACAGTTGTACAGCACTGGAAAACGTTAAGAATGTTTGTGTGACGTTTGTCCTCCTAAAGAAACCATATTAAAACAAACAAACAAAAAAATGCCTCCATATTTTTTTTTATTTTCAAGCATTTTTGAAAAAGCTGCAGGGAGCAAGTAGGGCAGCACTAAAGAGCCAATGTTAAAAAGTTTGTTTGAAATTTTGCAAATTTTTAATAATTTGTGATGGAAATATACTATTTTTTTATAAATTTATATTTCACTCAGAAAAACATTTCCAATCAGGCAGAAGTTTGTAGAGATTTTAATACTTAATTGTTTTTCTTCCAGGCAGCGAAAGCGAATGTTTACTTTGCAAACTTGCAAAATGTTCCATCTCTCACCCAAAGTAAGAAACTTTCTGTATCTTTAACACATGTTTTCATGTTTTAATACTAATAGTTCACCATTATTTTTTGTTGTTTTTTTTTCGTCCTGTTTGTTTTAAGATGCTACACACATAAAGTTAGTTCTTATTATCAAACTGTGTCTGCAGAGGCTGCTGTGTGGGGTTTACATGTATACGGTGTTGTTCCAACTGTTTTCTCAATTTTGTTTTAGAGTTCATTATATCTGAGGGCCTTTTTCCCTGACAACAATTTGACAGTAACCAAATACCTGACAGAAATCAGCAAGGTTTCTCCATTTTAATGCAAATATTTGTCAATTTATCCTCAATTCAAAGTGGCTTATTCTGCATATGTCTCTTCTCAGGTCGTATCGTTCCAGACCAAACATTGGAAAAAACTGTTGAGTTACTTTGAGCAAAAGGTGAAAGAAATATTTAATCTACATTTATTTACATTTGATTTCAAATTAGGGATTTTACACAGAAAAGGTGACTATAAAAGTAGGATTTACGTGTGTTTATTCGTAGCCCACAAAAACAGATAGAAATGATATTTATTCTAGTCAGAGTTTCATCTCTTGCAGAATGAATATCTAGAAAATAAAAACAAAAAGATGAAAGAGGAGATGGAGCAGATGGACAGGTGAGTGGAAACTGGATTTAATACTAAGATAAAAATACTAAAAGCTTTGGTGGGTTTCCTGTGAACAGGACGAATGAGCAGAGCGCATACATGACACAGCTGGAAAATACACTTCAATGAACTATTTTTTTTCTTTTTTTTATAGATCCTCATTTAAATTTTCTTTGTTCTTCTCAGTAGAAATATAAATAGTAAACAGTCAAAGACGGCAGCACAGTGGAACCGTTTGCGGCCCACAAAGAGCACGTGTAAGGTTCTTGGAGAAGACACCTAACCCCCGCTTCTCCCACCATTGGCGCCGTCGAAAGGCAGCCTGCTGCGGTGTAGGGAGTGCAGCACACAAATTTCCCTGGTGAGGGATGAAAAGAGTAATTCATTTAATTTAATATAGAACACTACACTCCTATTTTCCAAGTAACACATGTTAGAGAGGACTAAATTAAGTGGGATTAATAAAGACATGTCGTCATATTCAAAAGCAAACAGACATAACAGACAAATAGAATCAAAATCCAGATCATTCAACAATAACAAATCAAAAGCAAACATACGTTAAAAAATCACACACTTCCACAAAACACTAAACTCTTTTGCAGATTGTGTGGCTTTCTGCCCACAGCTAGTCAGTAACAACTATAGATGAACTGATTAGGTTTTCAGGGTTATCCGGCCAAAGGGAAAGGTCACAAATTCACAAGTCCAGTGAAAGTGTTGAATCCACTTTTTAAACATAAGTACAGCGAAGACAAGAATAAAAATGGAGGTGTAAAGCAACCAAAGTCTTTGCATTATTTATGCATGTATGAAAGTCCTTTGTTCGGTTATTTATTTATTTTTTTAATATACTTTCTTAATCCCTCACTGGGAAATTTATGTGCTGCATTTCACCGCAGCAGGCTGCCACCTATGATGGCGCCAATGGTGGGAGAAACAAGGGGTTAGGTGTCTTCTCCAAGGACCCAAGACGTACACTCAGTTGGATGCGAACCCGCGAACTTCCGGTTGACTTCCAGTTCGCGGGCGAACGCTCTAACCACTGAGCCACCATCTCCCCTAATATTATGGTATTTTTTATTTTTTATGACCCTCATTTATCAAAGCTATGTACAAAATAGTCTAAATTTCAGGTGTTCGCAGAAAATCCACTAGTTTGGGTGTCGCATTAATGAAGCAGGGTGCACCTGTCTCTTTTAGGTGTACGCAAGGTGTGAGCTTGATAAATACGGCAGCTTAAAACAAGCGCAATTTTAGATTCATGCACTGCCACATCCTTATTTCACCACGTGAAGGGACAGAAGTCAGAAAATAAGAAGAGGTAAATCCTCTGAAAGTCTTATTGTCTGGAATTAAACATATACTACATTACTACATATAAATTGCAATAATATATTGTTAATATAAGCAGCTTTAGATCATTTTTTTAAAAAGTTTTGGTAGGTGGTGTGCCTCAATGGTTTTTTAATGGAAAAATGCACCTTGGCTTGGTTGAAAAACGCCGTGTTAGAGAGAGAAAAGGAGAGCGAGCGGGAGAGAGGAATTTGTCGATGTGAGTGTGTTTGAAAGAGAGGAACTTGTCTGTGTGTTTGTTAGAGGAAAATTTGTTTGGGTGTGTCTGTGTTTGTTTGAAAGAGGGTGTGTTTTGTGATGTGATGTCTAATGGTTGTGTAACAACAAAACGTGTTGTGATGGTACTTTTACCAACCATTTCTAGGGGCAATGGTAGGGGTGATGGTAACATTGCCCCTACCATTGGTAAAATGTACCATCTGAAAAGTAGATTTTGGAACAAAAAAGGTTGGGCACCCCAGCCCTAATACCCCTGCCCTGCACACTATCTCTGCCAGTTCCACCCCAGTCAGGTGAGCAGTCACACCATGTGGCAACGGTAATTAGCCTTTTCAGTTCTGGCAGACTGCGGTACAGAGTCTATGGCAGCCAGCGGTACAGAGTCTCGAGCAGCCAGCGGTATAGAGTCTAGGGCAGCCAGTGGTACAGAGTCTATGGCAGCCAGCGATACAGAGTTTAGGGCAGCCAGTGGAAAAAAGTCTAGGGCAGCCAGTGGTACAGAGTCTAATGCAGCAAGCGGTACAGAGTCTTTGGCAGCCAGCGTTACAGAGTCTAGGGCAGCCAGCGGTACAGAGTCTAGAGCAGCTAGTGGCACAGAGTCTTTGGCAGCCAGCGTTACAGAGTCTAAAGCAGCCAGCGGTACAGAGTCTATGGCAGCATGGCGATGGTTTTGTTCTCTTTTTGTTTTAGTCAGAAAGTGACGTTTGTTTTGTACTTTTTTCTTTTTTAGCCTTTTCCAGGGAGCACCTTTGACCATAGATACCTCCTTCAACCATGGAGCGATGTGAACTCCTCCTTTCATCAAACCTGCATCTTCCTTCTGTCCTTTTCTGTCTTTGCTGGGGGGTTTTGTTTTTTCTTTTTTGGGGAGGGCAAGTGTTTGTTTTTTTTGCTTTGATAAGGCGTTAGTATGTTACTGTTTTACACTATGTAACAACAAATATATTCTTTATATTTATATTTTGTCTTTTTTCCAAGTTCTAAATAAAATTTTACCATTTTTAAATCTGCTGTTTGTTTATTTATAACAGCTGTAATCATGCTGCTTATTTGCTTATGGTAGCATTTTGGTCACTGTTGATCCCAGTTTTTACATTAGAACAAGATTTACATATAATTTAAAAGGGAACTATGAAAACATACTGGGGGGTTATTGAGGGAAAAAATAACCATGATAAATTTAAACTAACATCAGATCCTGGTAAAAAAATGATAGATTGGTGTGTGTACCCCTGCATAGAAATCAAATTACCTTGTAAACCCACAGTATCCAGCTGTGGGCTTCGATTGTTCCCATTATCCTCATTTACAGGTGCACTAACTTCCCTTGTTGTTTCACCCTGTCTTGTAACTGTATCATGAGAGGGAACAAAAATGGTTCCTCTCCCGTTGAGCATTCTTTAGAATAGTGTTTTTCAACCAGCATTCCACGGCACAATTGTGTGATGTGAGAGATAGTCGGATGTGCGGTGGGAAATGATCGTATTTCACCTCATACAGTGATAAACCGATAGCTCCCAAAGATTGTTGTTTTATGTAAAAAGTTAATTATAGCATATTTATTATGTTTATCAGTATAAAATTTTGTAATTTTATATAGAGTTAGGCAGGGCTTTCCTGTAACCATAGCAACCCACTCTTCTCTGCTTTTGGCTGCATGCTGCTTTTCATCCCTCCCTAAAAGTAACCCAGCTAGTGGATTGGATTTTCTGCATATTTTGAGACATTAAGAGAACATTTAAGTTGCGTTTCAAAGCAGAAAAACGGTGGATTCTAAAAAAAGTTTTACATTTTCTGCAAAACATTCAAGAGGAAAAATTAAAAGCACTTTTTATTTGAAAGAAGAATTATAAAAGATGATAAAATAGGTTTTGATGTTTTGATTTGATTCCTATTTAAGACACTTTGATGAGAATCCCTATATTGTTAATATTGGTGGCCAACATTTAACACTTTTGGTTTTTGGTGTGCCTGAAGATTTTTTCGATAGAAAAATGTACCTTGGCTTGACAAAAGTTCAAAAACAGTAGAAGAACCAAAAGTGGTGGAAATTTTTGAACAATTAAACACCAAAAGAAAAAGCCTGCTGAATGAATAGTAGATTAAACAACCAGATTAAACAGATGTTGCTGTGCTGTTTTGATGATCAGACCTCAGAGAAGATGGTATCTCTAAGAGATAGAGGACGAAGAATGGTTCATCGGAACTGAAGGTTCCTGCTCTGGAAATACAAAGAGAAAGAATGAAGAGAACATTAGAGAGAATTAGTGCTGTCATTTTAACGCATTAATTCGATTAATTATTTACGCCGCATTTTAACGTGCTAAAAAAATTAACGTAATTAATATGACGTATTAACGGTGGCGAGCCGATACTTGCACATTTGAATTTTGGCCTACTGAAGGACCCGTAGTCTTCTCGGCCATCCCACATCGCCTGTGCTGGCAAATTAACAATGCAGCAGTGGCCCAACACAACATGGGCAAGACACAAGAGGGAGCGACAGTTGTGAAACACTATGAAACGGCAAAGGACTCAGAGCAGATACCTGGTGCAGTCCCACCCCCACACTGAACTCATCTGTCACAGAGACACTGTTGAATAATAAGAACAAAAGAAGTCATGTCAAAAGAAGTATTTACATTTCCTACCTAACAGCTCCCTCCTGTTTATCATGAAACAAAGTGTCTTACACATCAGTTAATTACATTTTGACAAGGCATTTTCTGTAATCAACATCATTCTACACCTATAGTTTCAACATCATCATTACAGGTCTTCAGGATCCTGTGTGTTTAAAGCATAAGCAACTAAAAAAGTTTGATTCATCATTCTATGAATGATGGATCTTATGCATGGAATAATACAAACAGAAAATAAACAAAGTAAAATCAATACACAGAATATAATAAAAACAAATATCTAAATGGTAATGTACGAAGCGATACCAAAAATTTCTGAGGAATGGATGAGAGTGCATAGTGTTTACAGGTTGTAGGTGGAAGCCGTCATGGGTCCATCTCCACTTCCTGTTCCTCGCTTGAGGATCACCTGTGGTCTGTGAGAGAAATTGGAGGCACAGGGTAACCAGGAAAAGTCTCTGGCAAAAGCCAAAATGAGCCATCTATAAAAACGATGAAGTTCTGCTGAGTTGTTCACTGCTTTGAGACGCTGGCCCCTATTGGTTCCACTGCTACCCCCGTCGGTCGTCGTGGCTCTAGCAAGAGTTGAACTTTCTTGCAGTAAGTGGCTCTGATGTATCCAGGAGGGCCTCTCCATGATTTCAGGGCTGTGGGTGTAGCCAGCAGAACTTGATGAGGTCCCTCCCACCATGGCGAGCTCCAATTTCTTCTCTGCAAAACCTTTATCAGGACCCAATCTCTGAGGCAAAACTTTTTCTGCAAAACAGAATCGGAAAAATACTGGCAGATGATTGGCTTCTTGAACCTGCAGTTTCAAACAATTTGCTCATCCATTTGTGAAAGTATTTTCAGTTTGACTTTTAGCTTCATAGGCTGAAAATCTGAAATTTCTAAACATATCTACAAAAGTTTTTTGCATAGTCAGTAAAAATGATAGTATTGAAATGTTGATTAACCATATGTACCATCCCTCCTGCTGAGCAATGGCTAGGCCCATGGCTTAGTGAAGCTGCAATCTTAAACAATGATTTTGGAAGGATGGTCTGAAAGCTGGACCATAGTGTCATTTAGTCACAGTGGATCATATAAATGAGTAGATGTTTTTATTCTAACCTTCCATCCTAAGGCTAAATGAAGAATCCCTGTAGAGGGGTTCATTTTCCTGTCTGATCCTGTCATTGGTTCATAGTCTAACTGAGGTAAAATAACCTAAATCCTTCCATTCTACGTTTTGTGGTCGCGTATTGCTATGTGCGCAATAATCCCTCTAAAAAGTTGTTGTTGCTGTTCTTCAAAAAGTACAGCTGCTGCTGATGTTCCTGTTTGTGGATCTAAGTACAGGTGTTGTACGGCTATAGAACCTCCTGCTTTGTCATGGAATGTTTTGTCATAGGTCACGTCTGGCCCTTCTGCTTTCTCATGTCTGATCGTTACATGCATGTCAGCTGGTTTCATACACTGCACGCTTTCTGGAACTCCTTTATCTTTCACTGTCTTTAACAACTCTCTGGCTGGCTGTGTGTTGTTCAAATCCAAAGACCAGTGGTAATGCAACTCATTATCCATCAAAACATTTACGTTTTTATCAGGCCGTATTGTAGTTGTCATGACAGTTGCAGTTGCTACAATGCTGATTCCTAAACGTCTCATCACATCTAATAATCATAATAATGAATTTTATTTATAACGCATTTTACATTTTCAGTGGAGATCTCAAAGTGCTACAATGACCAAAAGCAACAACAAACAGCAAAAGTACATAAAACCGCAACACTAAAGACACTAAATACTTTGTTGAAAGGCCTTTAGAAATAAAAATGTCTTCAGTCTTTTTTTAAAAACCTTGACGCTTTGCTGAGCCTTCGCGCTAAGCAGGCCATCACAGACAAGTAAGTTAGGGGTGCTACAGTGTGATTTTTTTTTTTTTAAAGTTCAAAAATTAGTTTGCTTCAATCACACTTTCTTCCACTGAGTGTCAGTGTTGCTTAATAATCAACCCATGTAGGGATTTTTATGTATAATCTCTTTTTAGCTTATGTTATTTCAACACATGAACAGATAAAAACAGATGAAAACATAAAAAAAAAAAAAAATTTTTGTTCATGATGATGTGGTCCTGTTGGCTTCATCGGACCGTGATCTCCAGCTCTCACTGGATCGATATGCTGCCGAGTGTGAAGCGACCGGCTTGGGAATTAGCGCCTCCAAATCCGAGACCATGTCCTCGCCCGGAAAACGGTGGAATGACACTTTCTCTTTGTTTCTGTGGACCAAAGACAATGATTTCAGTTTTGTTTGAGTTTAGCTGGAGAAAGTTGTTTTGCATCCAGACACTGATTTGTTGAATGTCAAAATAAGTATAGTCCACAAGAACAGGATGTATAATTGTAGTATATGTACCAGGTGAACGTTTTGTTACTTCAACAGTTTAGTTTTTAACAAAGTTGAATCTGCATCATCAGCAGGCAGAAAATCCTACAAAACATTCTTTAAACATACAAAAAAATCCCTTCAATGCATTTTCAACAAACACACGTCATCAAACTGCGCTCTCTGACGTCACATGCTTAATGTAAAGAGTTATTAAATTAACGTTAAACTGAAAACTAACGGCTCTTTAAACTAACGTTCATTTAGGAAATTTTAAGTTCGTAAAGTTATTCTTTCAACCATTTTTTTCCATTTCTTTTTAAAATTATTAACTTTAATTGACCTAATTATTCATTTTTGTTCGATTTCATGTTAAATAATTAACTTCCTTTAACGTGAATTCAGATCAATTAGCATTCGCTAGCAAGTAGCGGGAAGCCTCAGGTAAATGATTGTTTTATTAATAAGTGTATATATTATTATTATGATAATATATTATATATTATTTTTTTATTATATATATATATTTATATATTTCTTTTCTGGTATTTATTGGCATAAATCAAAAACAACATTCAAACATACAGTTTTTACCAGTTCAAAACGTTGCTGTTCTGTAAAATCATTCAAAAACAATCTGTCTGTAAAACCATTTCTAAAACAATAAAAACATTAATACAGTTAAAATAATTTCACAAAACAGCTCGTTAAAACAGGTTAAAAAAAACTAGAGTAAAAAGCCAATAAATAAAAATAAAGGATTGCAGTCCTTAAAATCCGGTTCCTCAAAACATTTGGTCTCTTGGGACTTTTCCTGGTGCTCAGACGGGATCCTCCCGTTCCTGCTCCTTCCCACCGTCCTCTCCCGGAGAGCCAGGCCGCTGCTGCCGTGACCTTTTCTGTGTAGCTCCGGCTCCCACGTCCGAAGAGGCACAGACGATTCTTCTTGGCAGCTGCATCCAAGGCACGCTGCCAACTGCCGTCCAGATACAGCTGCGGGGGGCTCTGTCTGTGCCTCCTCGCCAGCAAGTTTCCGGGGGTCCGCGTGGCGTCTTTTCGGCAGCTCGGGTGGATCCATGTTGGGACCCTCCTTGCTGGCAAGTTCGGGAATTGCAGGGAGCCGGCCGTTGCCCACAGGTCCACAACAGCGCTGCACTCCCAGAGCGGGTGCCCCACCGACTCAGGCGTGCCACGACCAGGTCGGAGGCAAATCGTTCTCGCCCAAATGCCCCGGGAATGCATCACGGTCCTGACCAGGAGAATCCCATGAGCCACCGTCCACCACAAGTTTCGGAGTCTGTTTCGAGGGACAGAGAGGTCCACCGGGAGCCCAAACATGGCAGGCAGACCGCCTTTGGGCCTCTGCAGAGGACTCTCCAGTTCCCGCTTCTGCACAAAAAAAAAATCATAAAAACCAGATTAAATAAAAAAAGCAATCCTTTATACCATTTAAAAGGGTTCTGAGACGATGGGATCTAACTCTGGACTTCACACTTCTAACATGGATGAGTGAGAAGGTGAGAGTCGTGAGTATGATGCAGGCTTGATTTTCAGACCAGGGAAGACGAGTCATGTAATAGGAGCTCTTCCTCCGACTCATTGTATGAGGGGAGGGGTTTTGCTCCTTTTCCCTTTTGGACTTTGGGGACTGGCCTCTTTAAGCCCTCCCTTTTGTCCTTCGGGGTTTACTGTTTCGGAATTTCTAGGAACGGGGCCTCGTTCGGTGAGCCAGATGGGAAAATTCTCGACTCGTCCTCAGACGAGCTGTCTGACGGGGTCGCAGCTTTCCCCCTCTTCTCCGCAGGAATGGGAGAGTCCGAAGACAACTCTGACGCTGGCCTCTTAGTCTGTAGGGTGTCCGGGATCTGGGTTTCATCGCTATCTTCTGTTCCGTCCTCCTCCTCGGACACAGACATAGCTCCACCCAGTGACTGCTTGTCCCCACCCACACTGGTGCCAGATGTGGTCGGGGGCTGCGCAGCCACCACCCTTTCACCCTTCTCACTAGATTTCTGTTTTTCCTTTTCGTCTTGAGGGGCACTGGAATCTACCACCTCCACCTGGTCGGTTTCCTTTTTCTTTTCAGTTCCTTTTCCGGCTTTTAACTTGTTGGCAAACGATTTGGGGCAGTCTCTGAAGAGGTGGTTGGACTCTCCACAGAGGTTGCACCTCCTGCCATTGGGACACTCATCAAATGTGTGCCCAATTTCTCTACATTTACCACAAAAGATCTTGGTACACGCTTCTACCAGGTGCCCGTGCTCACCACACTTGCGGCAGAGCTTGGGCATTCCCTGGTAGTGGATGTAGCCTCTGTTATCGCCCAGCAGCACTATCATACTAGGCAGGTATTTCAGGCCCTGGTAGCCTGAAGGGTCCTGCCATTGCTGGATAGGAACCCTCCAGGAACAATTCCAGATGCCGTCCACATCCAGTATCTTGATAGGCTGGCCTTTAACCGTGCAATGTCTTCCCAGCCATGTCTTAATGTCCTCTGCGCTGACGGTCTCATTAAACATCCTGACAATAACCGTTTTAAGGCTATTGTCAGTCAGTTTTTCAACCTCAAACGCAGAAAACAGTGATTCTACGACTTCAAAACATGCCCAAAAATCCTCAAAAACCGTGCCCGAAAAAAAAACTCACATCAAACCCTTTGTTAAAAGGTAGAGTGAGGATGCAGTTTAAATCTTCTGGTGTAAATTTTAAAAGGCCCTTTACAAATTTTCTAGAAAAGTCCAACCTGCTAACTTCAATGGGTTTCCCATCTTCCTCCTATAAAAGAAAGCGGACACTGTGGTGCCTGCGCACCCCGGCAAAACCTGCCGACATGGTGGAGGCACCACAGCTCGCAAAAAAGGTGGAAAAAGTAAGGAGAAAAGGTGCAAAAACCACGTTAAAAACACTAAAAACACCACTTACCTTTTCTTTAAAAACTGTGAAAACAAGAACAAAACAAGAAACAAAACAACAAGAAACAAAAATAATCAATCAAATTGGGTGTCGATGAAAAATGCTCTTCTCCCAAGGGCGTCTATTTGAGATCCACAAAGAAACCAAATCACCTCCCAAGGAGATTGATCACGACTCGATCTAATGCCCAAGTTCAGGCAGTACTCCTGATCCTGAGCCAAAAGGCCGAGAAGCGATTAAACTAAAGACTAACGGCTCTTCAAACTAGCGTTCATTTAGGAAAATTTAAGTTCGTAAAGTTATTTTTTTAACCATTTTTTAATTTCTTTTTAAAATGATTAACTTTAATTGACCTAATTAATCATTATTGTTCGATTTCATGTTAAATCATTAACTTCCTTTAACGTGAATTCAGATCAATTAGCATTCGCTAGCAAGTAGCGGGACGCCTCAGGTAAATGATTGTTTTATCAATAAATGTATATACTAATATTGTCATAATAATAAATTATATATTATTTTATTATTATTATTAAATATGTGAATAAGGTTTTTTTTTTTCAAGGTTTACAAATGCCTCTTTGGGTCATCTGTAGTCACTGTGTCCTTCGACCTTCTACTGGTGGCAGTCTGACTTTCCATTCCTGCGGACACCTCATCTGCGACATCTGCTTCAGAAAAGGTAACACACTTTACACTGTTCATTCAAAAAATATACTTTATTTCATGAAGAAACACTAAACTGTGCAGCGGGGCACAGCGGGGCTTCTTTATTCAGTCTCATTTGTTGGACATGAAGTCAAACTCTGCTTTGGAACCAAACGGTTTTTTATACGTTAAAAACCTTAAAATTACTAAAATAATTAAAATAATAATAATATATATAATTAAAATAATAATATATATAAATATGTATATATGAAATATATATAATTATATATACATACACAAATGATATAATTCTAATTACAATAAAATATAATTAAAATAATAAAAAGAACTTAAAGCGTATTATTGTCATTTTTATCCTAATTATAATTAAAATAACAATATAATTTAATTATATACTGTATATAAAAATGTGATATGTATAAATTATATAATCATAATTACAAAAATAAAAAACTTACAATAATTACACTATAGAACTTGAAATATTACAATAATTAAAAATAATCATTATAATTCCAAAATAAATAATAACTATCATTTAAACAATAATCATATTTACTGTATAATAATTATGTAAAAATATGCTATATATATAAATGATATAATTACAATAATAAATAATTACAATAATAAAAAAGCTTAAACATTTACAATAAATACACTACAAAACTTAAAACAATTACAACAATGAAATAAATAATAAAATAAATAATTAATTATATTAAATATTAATTCTATATTTAAAATAATAATAACTTATAATAAGTACAGTATATATAAAGAAATATTGAATATGTAATCTTTTAAAAGATATAATTGTGATTGCAGTAATAAATAATTACAATTACATATAAACATTATTACACATTAATAATTACTTAAGTGATTTTTTTAAGAAATC
The DNA here is from genome assembly GCA_902685375.1 of Neostethus bicornis. Taxonomy (NCBI): domain Eukaryota; kingdom Metazoa; phylum Chordata; class Actinopteri; order Atheriniformes; family Phallostethidae; genus Neostethus; species Neostethus bicornis. The sequence continues at coordinate 13,121,997 of LR738564.1, forward strand.
ACAGTCCCTAAAACTACTTTTACGTTTTTATTTTATTTGCATATTCTTATCTTGACCTTTTTTTTCTTACTGTAACTATGCTGTTGCATACTGCAATTTTCCTATTGTGGGACAAATAAACTTTTCTTGATACTGTTTGCAGATGACACAAATATATTCTATAGCAATCAAAATTAAAATGAACTTATCTGTACAGTCAATATGGAACTCAACAAACTAAAGAAGTGGTTGGACTTCAATAAATTATTTCTTAATCTAAACGAAAGTAAAGTTATGTTCTTTGGAAATACAAAACAAGTTCCAAACAACCTATTGTAATTGAAAATATTCAAAATGAGACAATAGATGAAGCAAAATTTCTTGGAATCATCATAGACAATAAATTGTCTTTGAAACCCCACGTCAGACATGTAAAAGCGACAATATCCAAAAGTCTCTCTATAATAAATCAAATTAAATATCACCTTGATTCTAACTCTTTGCGCACATTGTAATTGCACAATGGTTCTTCCGTACCTCACATATAGCGATGAAGTACGGGAAAGTTCTTATCAAAATACATGAAAACCTTTGTTTTACAGAAGAGACGTACAAATTGTTGGGTTTTTGGAACACACTCGTAACCTCTTCGTACATTTTAAACAGTTAAAATTTGAAGACCTGTCTCAGTATTACACAGCAGTTAGCATGTTTAAAGCATATCACAAACAGCTACCAAACAATTCACAAAGTTTATTTACTCTGAATGGAAAATTTCATAACTTAAGAGTAATATGGTAGGAGACTTTAAATTACCCAAAGTGAGAACCACTAAAAAAAAGGTTTTATACATGTCTGTACAGGGCGGCACGGTGGCGCAGTGGGTAGCACAGTGGCCTCATAGCAAGAAGGTCATGGGTTTGAGTCCCGGGAGGGGACGAGGCTTGGAACACTGTCCTTTCCGTGTTGAGTTTGCATGTTCTCCCCTTATTTGCGTGGGTTTCCTCAACCCTCCAAAGACATGCATGCTAGGTTGATTGGCCGGTGCCAGATTGCCCCTAGGAATGATTGTGTGTGTGTGGATGGTTGTATGTGTGTGGCCCCACGAAAGACTGGCACATTGTTCGGGGTGTACCCTGCCCTTCGCCTTAAATCAGCCGGGATGGGCTCCGGCACCCCCCGCAACCCTTTAAGGGATAGACTGATAAGAAGATGATGACTGACTAACTGACATGTCTGTACATGGTGTGAAACTCTGGAACAGTCTGGAGAAACACTACAAGCAATATCAAGAATGTAAATACATTCAGATTAAATGAGAAACATTTGACCTGTTCACAATAGTGTCAAACGCAATTATATCACGGTCTTCTTCAAAGATAGTTCTGATGGAACACATCTTACCGTTCTGTGGCTTTCTCTCACTATTGCTGGTATGTCCTTTCCTTACTAGGTTGGTATTAGTATCCAGGTCCATATCCTTTCTTTAACTTATCTCTGAGTTGGAAAAATATACAGTATATGAAATTAAGTCCATAATGTTTGTATGAATTGCATGAATTAACATAGAATATTGGAAGTGTATTGAATATTGTAAATATGTATATGGAGTGGGGTTAAATAAGTTTTCTTCTCTCCACTCCTTCTTGGACAATAGAACTTTGATTTGATAACTTGTTCTTATAGCGTTATTATTATTACATTGAATTGATGTAAGACATGTTAAATTTAAAAACATGTTAATCAATCCAAGAAGGATAGAGACAAGTCAGTTTCTTCCATGTAATCCCATCTGCTGCATCTTCTTCGGCCACGCCAAATATCTTCATGTCTTCCTTCACTGTATCCATGAACCTCCTCTTTGGTCTTCCTCTAGGCCTCTTTCTTGGTGGTTCTAAACCCAGCATCCTTCTTCCGATGTACTCTTTCTCTCTCCTCTGCACATGCCCAAACCATCTCAGTCTGGCCTCTCTGACTTTGTCACCAAAACCTCTAACATGTGATGTTCCCCTGATATACTAATTTTTAATCCCGTCTATCCTGGTCAGTCCTAAAGAGATCCTCAGCATCTTCATCTCTTTTTCCTGACTTTTCCTCAGTGCCACTGTCTCTAGACCAGGGGTCACCAACTTCTTTGATACCGAGGGCTACTTCAAGGGCACTGAGTAACGCAAAGGGCTACCACTTTGATAATACACTTCTGAAATAACAAAGTTACACAGTGTACCTTTAATTTGATATTATTATTAATGATATTCTAAGTGAAGACACTGATTGTTAATGATCCATCACAATAATTATTTCAGTATGATTAAACAAGGTAGGAAACAGATACATTTCAATGTGCAATATCCAAGTGTTTCATTTTCAAATGATCACTTCCACAACATTTTGCAGGAAATCTTTTTCCATTTTTACTAGCAACACAATTAAATAAAATTTTAGACAGAGCTAATTCGTGATTAGTGCTATTATTAGAACTGGCCCGCGGGCAACTGATGCAATCGCTGCGGGCAACCTGGTGCCCGCGTGCACCGTGTTGGTGACCCCTGCTCTAGACCAAACAGCATGGCCGGTCTCACCACGGTTTTGTACAATCCTTCTTTTGTTTTAGCTGAAACTCTTCTATCACACATCACACGAAAGAAGAACTCCTGAAAGTACTGCCTGTTGAGCTGGAGCACTTTTTCGAAAAAAGGGGAAAAAAAAAGAATTTGTAATGAATGCAAATAATTCAGTTAAAAAACGCTGAGTTCTCAGTTCCCCTCAGTTATTTTTCTTTTTTTCTTCTCTGGGATCTATGAATTTACACACATCCTTCAGACTGTTTCCAATAGCCAAATGCCTGGCATCCCCCCCGCTGATATAAATGTGTAACGCACGCTTTGATGCAAATGTTTGTTAACAGAAATGTTGAAATTTAATATTTATTTGTCACATTTGTACAGCATTGGAAAACGTAAAGAATGTTTGTGTGACGGTTGTCCCCCTTCAGAAATCATATTAAAACAAACAAACAAAAAAATTCCTTCATATTTTGTTAATTTTCAAGCATTTTTGAAAAAGCTGCAGGGAGCAAGTAGGGCAGCACTAAAGAGCCAATGTTGAAAAAGTTTGTTTGAAATTTTGCAAATTTTTAATAATTTGTGTTGGAAATATACTATTTTTTTTTTTAAAAATTGTATTTCACTCAGAAAAACATTTCCAATCAGGCAGAAGTTTGTAGAGATTTTAATACTTAATTGTTTTTCTTCCAGGCAGCGAAAGTGAATGTGCATTTTGCAAACTTGCAAAATGTTCCGTCTCTCACCCAAAGTAAGAAACTTTCTATATCTTTAACACATGTTTTCATGTTTTACTGATAATAGTTTACCATTTTTTTTGTTTGTTTTTTTGCCCAGTTTGTTTTAAGATATTTGTCCTTTTATCCTCAATTCAACGTGGTTTATTCTGCATATGTCTCTTCTTAGGTTGTATCGTCCCAGACCAAACAACGGAAAAGACCGTTGAGTTACTACGAGCAAAAGGTGATAGAAATATTTAATCTACATTTATTTACATTTGATTTCAAATCAGGAATTTTACACAGAAAATGTGACTATAAAAGTAGGATTTACGTGTGTTTATTCGTAGCCCACAAAAACAGACAGAAATGATATTTATTCTAGTCAGAATTTCGTCTCTTGCAGAATGAATATCGAGAGGATAAAAACACAAAGATGAAGGAGGAGATGGAGCAGATGGACAGGTGAGTGGAAACTGGATTTAATACTAAGATAAAAATACTAAAAGCTTTGGTGGGTTTCCTGTGAACAGGACGAATGAGCAGAGCGCATACATGACACAGCTGGAAAATACACTTCAATAAACTATTTTTTTTTCTTTTTTTATGGATCCTCATTTAAATTTTCTTTGTTCTTCTCAGTAGGAATATAAACAGTAAACAGTCAAAGATGGCAGCACAGTGGTTAGCGTGTTCACGAGCGGACCGGAAGGTCGCGCGTTTGCGGCCCACAGAGAAGCACGTCTAGGGTCCTTTGAGAAGACACCTAACCACCGCTTCTCTCACCATTGGCGCCGTCGAAGGGCAGCCTGCTGCGGTGTAAGGAGTGTAGCACACAAATTTCCCCGGTGAGGGATGAAATGAGTAATTCATTTAATTTAAACACTACACTCCTATTTTCCAAGTAACACATGTTAGAGAGGACTAAATTAAGTGGGATTAATAAAGACATGTCGTAATATTCAAAAGCAAACAGACATAACAGACAAATAGAATCAAAATCCATTTCATTCAACAATAAAAAATCAAAAGCAAACATACGTTATAAACTCACACACTTACACAAAACACTAAACTCTTTTGCAGATTGTGTGGCTTCCTGCCCACAGCTAGTCAGTAAAAACTATAGATGAACTGATTAGGTTTTCAGGGTTATCCGGCCAAAGGGAAAGGTCACAAATTCACAAGTCCAGTGAAAGTGTTGAATCCACTTTTTAAACATAAGTACAGCGAAGACAGGAATAAAAATAGAGGGGTAAAAGCAACCAAAGTCTTTGCATTATTTATGCATGTATGAAAGTCCTTTGTTCAGTTATTTATTTATTTTTTTTAATATACTTTCTTAATCCCTCACTGGGAAATTTATGTGCTGCATTTCACCGCAGCAGGCTGCCACCTATGATGGCGCCAATGGTGGGAGAAACAAGGGGTTAGGTGTCTTCTCCAAGGACCAAAACGTGCACTCAGATGGATGCGAACCCGCAAACTTCCGGTTGACTTCCAGTTCGCGGGCGAACGCTCTAACCACTGAGCCACCATCTCCCCTAATTTTATGGTATTTTTTATTTTTTATAACCCTCATTTATCAAAGCTATGTACAAAATAGTCTAAATTTCAGATGTACGCAGAAAATCCACTAGTTTGGGTGTCGCATTAATGAAGCAGGTTGCACCTGTCTCTTTTAGGTGTACGCAAGGTGTGAGCTTGATAAATACGGCAGCTGAAAACAAGCGCAATTTTAGATTCATGCACTGCCACACCCTTATTTCACCACATAAAGGGACAGAAGTCAGAAAATAAGAAGAGATAAATCCTCTGAAAGTCTCATTGTCTGGAATTAAACATATACTACATTACTACATATAAATTGCAATAATATATTGTTAATATAAGCAGCTTTAGATCATTTTTTTCAAGTTTTGGTAGGTGGTGTGCTTCAATGGTTTTTTAATGGAAAAATGCACCTTGGCTTGGTTGAAAAACACCGTGTTAGAGAGAGAAAAGAAGAGCGAGCGGGAGAGAAGAATTTGTCGGAGTGAGTGTGTTTGAAAGAGAGGAACTTGTCTGTGTGTTTGTTGGAGAAAAATTTGTTTGGGTGTGTCTGTTTGAAAGAGGGTGTGTTTTGTGATGTGATGTCTAATGGTTGTGTAACAACAAAACGTGTTGTGATGATACTTTTACCAACCATTTCTAGGGGCAATGGTAGAGGTGATGGTAACATTGCCCGTACCATTGGCAAAATGTACTATCTGAAAAGTAGATTTTGGAACAAAAAAGGTTGGGCACCCCTGCCCTAATACCCCTGCCCTACACACTATCTCTGCCAGTTCCACCCCAGTCAGGTGAGCAGTCACACCATGTGGCAACCGTAATTAGCCTTTTCAGTTCTGGCAGACTGCGGTACAGAGTCTAGTGCAGCAAACGGTACAGAGTCTATGGCAGACAGCTGAACAGAGTCTAGGGCAATTAGAGACACAGAGTCTATGGCAGCCAGCGGTACAGAGTCTAGAGCAGCCAGCGGTATAGAGTCAATGTGAGCCAGCGGTACAGAGTCTAGGGCAGTTAGAGACAAAGAGTCTTGGGCAGCCAGCGGTACAGAGTCTTGGGCAGCAAGCGGTACAGAGTCTAGGGCAACCAGCGGTACAGAGTCTAGGGCAGCAAGCGGTACAGAGTCTAGGGCAGCCAGCAGTACAGAGTCTATGGCAGCATGGCGATGGTTTTTGAGGGCGGGTGTCTGTTTTTTTTGCTTTGATAAGGCGTTAGTATGTTAGTCTTTTACAAAAACTATGTAACAACAAATATATTCTTTATATTTTTATTTTGTCTTTTTTCCAAGTTCTAAATAAAATTTTACCATTTTTAAATCTCCTGTTTGTTTATTTATAACAGCTGTAATCATGCTGCTCATTTGCTTATAGTAGCATTTTGGTCACTGTTGATCCCAGTTTTTACATTAGAACAAGGTTTACATATAATTTAAAAGGGAACTATGACAACATACTGGGGAGTTATTGAGGAAAAAATAACCATGATAAATTTAAACTAACTTCAGATCCTGGTAAAAGAAATGATAGATTGGTGTGTGTACCCCTGCTTAGAAATCAAATTACCTTGTAAACCCACAGTATCCGGCTGTGGGCTCTGATTGTTCCCACTATCCTCATTTACAGGCGCACTAACTTCCCTTGTTGTTTCACCCTGTCTTGTAACTGTATCATGAGGGGGAACAAAAATGGTTCCTCTCCCGTTGAGCATTCTTTAGAATAGTGTTTTTCAACCAGCGTTCCGCGGCACACTCGTGTGATGTGAGAGATAGTCAGGTGTGCGGTGGGGAATGATCATATTTCACATCATACAGTGATCTACCTGTAGCTCCCAAGAATTGTTGTGGTTGATCTCATGGTGTTTGTGTAAACAATGAATTATAGCATACGGTTTATTATGTTTATCAGTATAAAACTTTGTAATTTTGTATAGAGTCAGACAGGCTGTAATGTAACCATTGCAACTCACTCTTCTCTGCTTTTGGCTGCATGCTGCTTTTCATCCCTCCCTAAAAGTACCCCAGACTTGGACTTTCTACATATTTTGAGACATTAAGAGAAAATTCAAGTTGCGTTTCAAAGCAGAAAAATTGTGGATTCTAAAAAAGTCTCACATTTTCTGCAAAACATTCAAGAGGAAAAAGTAACAGCACTTTTTATTTGAAATAAGAATTATAAAAGATGATGAAATAAGTTTAGATGTGTTGATTTGATTCTTATTCAAGACACTTTGATGAGAAACACTATATTTTTAACATTGGCGGCCATAGAGAATCAATTTTAACATTTTTGGTTGTTGGTGTGCCTGAAGATTTTTTCGATAGAAAAATGTACCTTGGCTTGAAAAAGGTTCAAAAACACTGCTCTAGAAGAACCAAAAGTGGTTGAAATTTTTGAACAATGAAACACCAAAAGAAAAAGCCTGCTGAATGAATAGTAGATTAAACAACCATGCTAACATTGGTTGTTGCTCAGATGTTGCTGTGCTGTTTTGATGATCAGACCTCAGAGAAAATGGTATCTCTAAGAGATAGAGGACGAAGAATGGTTCATCGGAACTGAAGGTTCCTGCTCTGGAGATACAAAGAGAAAGAATGAAGAGAACATTAGAGAGAATTAGTGCTGTCATTTTAACGCATTAATTCGATTAATTATTCTCGCCGCATTTTAACGTGCTAAAAAAATTAACGTAATTAATATGACGTATTAACGGTGGCGAGCCGATACTTGCGCATTTGAATGTTGGCCTACTGAAGGACCCGTAGTCTTCTCGGCCATCCTACATCGCCTGCGCTGGCAAATTATCAAGGCAGCAGTGGCCCAACACAACATGGGCAAGACTCAAGAGGAAGCGACAGTTGTGAAACACTATGAAATGGCAAAGGACTCAGAGCAGATACCTGGTGCAGTCTCACCCCCACACTGAATGGATGAGCGTGCATAGTGTTTACAGGTTGTTGGTGGAAGCCGTCGTGGGTCCATCTCCACTTCCTGTTCCTCGCTTGAGGATCACCTGTGGTCTGTGAGAGAAATTGGAGGCACAGGGTAACCAGGAAAAGTCTCTGGCAAAAGCCAAAATAAGCCATCTATAAATAGGGTGAAGTTCAGCTGATTTCTTCGCTGCTGTGAGACGCTGACCCCTATTGGTTACCAGCTTCTCTGTTACGGACTTCCACTGCTACCCCCGTCGGTCGTCGTTGCTCTAGCAATTGCAGTAAGTGGCTCTGATGTATCCAGGAGGGCCTCTCCACTATTTCAGTGCTGTGGGTGTAGCCAGCAGTACTTGATGAGGTCCCTCCCACCATGGCGAGCTCCAATTTCTTCTCTGCAAAACCTTTATCAGGACCCAATCTCCGTGGCAAAACTTTTTCTGCAAAACAGAATTGGAAAAATACTGGCAGACGATTGGCTTCTTGAGAGGGATCCAAATGGAAAAGTGAGGTTACAGGGAGAAGAGATGGAAGGTTGAGGGTTGAAGATTTTAAGTACTTAGGATCGTTAGAGGTTGTTAGAGATGGAAGAAACTGACTTGCTGTGGCGACCCCTGAAGGGAAATGCCGAAAGGAGAAGAAGAGGAGACCATTGGCTTCTTGAACCTACAGTTTCAAACAATTTGCTCATCAATTTGTGAAAGTATTTTCACTTTGACTTTTAGCTTCTTAAGCTGAAAATCCCAAACTTCTAAACATATCTACAAAGGTTTTTGCAGAGTCGGTAAAAATGATGGTATAGAAATGTTGATTAACCATATGTACCATCCCTCCTGCTGAGCAATGGCCAGGCCCATGGCTCACTGAAGCTGCAATCTTAAACAATGATTTTGGAAGGATGGTCTGAAAGCTGGACCATAGTGTCATTTAGTCACAGTGGATCATCTAAATGAGTAGATGTTTTTATTCTAACCTTCGAACCTAAGGCTAAATGAAGAATCCCTGTAGAGGGGTTCATTTTCCTGTCTGATCCTGTCATTGGTTCATAGTCTAAATGGGACGCTTTATAGGTTGTACGCTTTGTAGGAGCGGGGATGAAGACCTCCGCGGTACTTCATCCCTTCTCCATCAGGATGAAATCCATCTACTCATCCCCGTCCAGGGCATGGCTGGGTTGAGGAGTCTCCCGTGTTTCCATCAGGATAAAGAACATCTACGTACTCATCCCCGTCCTGGACATCTCCGGGCTGAGGAGTCCCCCAGTGTTTCCATCAGGATGAAGATCATCTACTCATCCCCGTACTGGACATCTCCGGGCTGAGGAGTCCCCTAGTGTTTCCATCAGGATGAAGAACATCTATTGACTTCTTTAGATATTTAGCTGTAGATTAGAATAAGCTAATATTTAAACAATAATCTTTGACACATTGTTTGCTCGTCCCGGGGAGGGATCTCTCTCTTTCAGGTGGATCCCCATGAGGTTTCTTATTTTTTCCCCACTGATGGGTTTTTTAGGAGTTTATTCTCACCGAGAAGGAGAGTCTAAGTGCATAAATGTGCTAGTCTTGCTTAGTTAGCATTTGTTAGTTATTTTTCTTGCTGTGTATCTGTGTTAATATGTTCCTCCTTTTCTTGTGAAGCCCATTGAGACGGAAATTCTGTGATTTTGGGCTATACAAATAAAATTGAATTGAATTGAGTTGAATAATCTAAATCCATCCATTCTACGTTTTGTGGTCGCGTTATTGCTATGTGCGCAATAAGCCCTCTAAAAAGTTGTTGTTGCTGTTCTTCAAGAAATACAGCTGATGCTGATGTTTCTGTTTGTGGATCTAAGTACAATGTTGTACGGTTACAGAACCTCCTGCTTTGTCATGGAATGTTTTGTCATAGGTCACGTCTGGCCCTTCTGCCTTCTCATGTCTGATCGTTACATGCATGTCAGCTGCGTTCAGACACTGCACACTTTCTGGAACTCCTTTATCTTTCACTGTCTTTAACAACTCTCTGGCTGGCTGTGTGTTGTTCAAATCCAAAGACCAGTGGTAATGCAACTCATTATCCTTCAAAACATTACGTTTTCATCAGGCTGTATTGTAGTTGTCATGACAGTTGCAGTTGGTACAATGCTGATTCCTAAACGTCTCATCACATCTACTAATAATAATAATAAATTTTATTTATAACGCAATTTACATTTCCAGTGGAGATCTCAAAGTGCTACAATGACCAAAAGCAACAACAAACAGCAAAAGTACATAAAACCGCAACACTGAAAACACTAAATACTTTGTTGAAAAGCCTTTAGAAATAAAAATGTCTTCAGTCTTTTTTTAAAAACCTCGACGCTTTGCGGAGCCCTCTAGCTCCCGGGAAGCCCGTTCCAGAGCCGTGGAGGAGCTACCTGGAAGGCCCTGTCCCCCATAGTGGAGAGTTTGGTCCTTGGTTGGTGCAGGCAGTAGGAGGAGGAGTAGGAGCGCAGGCTTCGGACAGTGGTGTGGAGCAGAGGTAAGATCTTAAGCCCGAGCCCAACTTTCGGGTCGGGTCGGGCCTAAAATGTCAAACATTACTTCGGGTGGGGTCGGGTTCGGGCTTCTCTCTCGCTGACTTTTTTTTTTTTTTTAATAAATATACATTTTTAAAATGTAAACTAAAATGAGGTGTGGGTATTAAACTAAGGAATACTTGTTATAAAATTAATAATTTGGATAAAACAGAGAAGTAATGTTTAACTGCTAAACAGGATCCGCAGAGCCAGAGCATGCTCTACGCACGTGAACGCCCCCTCTTAATTTGGTAATGTTACCCTGCGCACGTCTGTATTTATTTTGAACTGGTATCCCCGATATGAAGGAGTACGTACATGAGTGTGAATAAAAGGGATCCAAATGGAAAAGTGAGGTTACAAGGAGAAGAGATAAAGAAGGTGGAAGATTTTAAGTACTTAGGATCAACAGTCCAGAGCAATGGAGAGTGTGGAAAAGAGGTGAAGAAGCGTGTTCAAGCAGGCTGGAACGGGTGGAGAAAAGTATCAGGTGTGATGTGTGACAGAAGAGTTTCAGCTAAAATGAAAGGAAAAGTGTACAAAACCGTGGTGAAACCCGCCATGCTGTTTGGTCTAGAGACAGTGGCACTGAGAAAAAAAACAGGAAGCAGAGATGGAGGTAGCAGAGATGAAGATGCTGAGGATCTCTCTGGGAGTGACCAGGATGGACAGGATCAGAAATGAGTATATCAGAGGAACAGCACACGTTAGAGGTTTTGGAGATAAAGTCCAAGAGGCCAGGCTGAGATGGTTTGGACATGTACAGAGAAGAGAGACCGAGTACATCGGCAGAAGGATGCTAGGTTTGGAACCACCAGGAAAGAGGGCTAGAGGAAGACCAAAGAGGAGGTTCATGGATACAGTGAAGGAAGACATGAAGATAGTTGGCGTGACCGAAGAGGATACAGCAGATAGGGTTAGAAGGAAGAAACTGACTTGCTGTGGCAACCTCTGAAGGGAAATGCCGAAAGGAGAGAAAGAAGATCCCCGATATGAAGGAGCAAAAAGTTGAGGATAAACTAAAGGCAGGAGAACTGAAAAGACAAACACGCAACGGTAAGAGTGCGAGGTGGAAAAGATTCAAATTTATTGTTAAAAATGCTACAGAAACTTGCGTTGGCTTCGCTGAATTTAGTGTCAATGTGGCGCTTTGCTTTCATACGACACCAAAAAGACTGGCACCTCGACGCTAGCTGGCATTTAAACAGCAAAAGTTATGATCGTCAAAGATCTATTTTATTATTTGTTTGAAAGACCGTCCCTCCTCTTCACGCTAAGCAGGCCATCACAGACAAGTGCGTTAGGGGTGCTATAGTGTGATTTTTTTTTTTTTTTTCAAAAGTTCAAATTTAGTTTGCTTCATTCACACTTTCTTCCACTGAGTGTCAGTGTTGCTTAATAATCAACCCATGTAGGGATTTTTATGTATGATCTCTCTTCAGCTTATGTTATTTCAACACATGAACAGATAAAAACAGATGAAAACAGTATTCAAAAGATGAAAAAAATCTGCTTCATTAGTGCCATCGCACAGTTCAAATGTGAATGTTTACATTTAAAAAAAAACAATTTTGTTCATGATGATGTGGTCCTGTTGGCTTCATCGGACCGTGATCTCCAGCTCTCACTGGATCAATATGCTGCCGAGTGTGAAGCCACCGGCTTGGGAATTAGCGCCTCCAAATCCGAGACCATGTCCTCGCCCGGAAAACGGTGGAATGACACTTTTTCTTTCTTTCTGTGGACCAACGACAATCACTTCAGTTTTGTTTGAGTTTAGCTGGAGAAAGTTGTTTTGCATCCAGACACTGATTTGTTGAATGTCAAAATAAGTATAGTCCACAAGAACAGGATGTATAATTGTAGTATATGTACCAGGTGAACGTTTTGTTACTTCAACAGTTTAGTTTTTAACAAAGTTGAATCTGCATCATCAACAGGCTGAAAATCCTACAAAACATTCTTTAAACATACAAAAAATCCCTTCAATGCATTTTCAACAAACACACGCTGAAAACTGCGCTCTCTGACGTCATATGCTTAATGTAAAGAGTTATAAAAATTAACGTTAAACTAAAGACTAACGGCTCTCTAAACTAGCGTTCATTTATAAAGGTGTAAGTTCGTAAAGGTATTTTTTTTAACCATTTTTTTATTTCTTTTTAAAATTATTAACTTTAATTGATCTAATTATTCATTTTTGTTCGATTTCATGTTAAATAATTAACTTCCTTTAACGTGAATTCAGATCAATTAGCATTCGCTAGCAAGTAGCGGGAAGCCTCAGGTAAATGATTGTTTTATCTATAAATATATATATAAATTATTATGACAATATATTATTTTATTATTATTATTTAATAGGTCTCTGTGATTATCTGGGCTAATAGCCCACTGCACAAACAATGGTTTGCATGTTAAACAGTTAGATGTTTCACTGAGAAGTACAACATCTAAATGTGCAATGAAATAAATAAATATAAACTAATGTAGGTATGAAACAGCAATAGCTGGAACATGCTACATAATTTTCAAAATTTGAAAAATGCCATTCTGAGCTGGTCGTCTGGTTAAGCAAAATGAACCATAGCTATTGCAAAAATACTACTAAAAAACAAAGTAAAAAAAAGATGACAAAACTGTTAAGTTATATTTATAAAGAATGATCAAAAATAACTAGAGTTGCATACGCCGATTGTCTGATTAGCCAAATTCATATTAAAGCTAAGAAAACAAAAAATGAAATAATAAAATAAAGAAACTCTTCAACTGTTACAGAAAATGTTCTGAACAGTTAAAATCAGATAGATAACAGCTGAAATTGGATTGCGAAAGAAGAACTCGTGAAAGTACTGCCTATTTAGCTGGAGCACTTTTTCGAAAAAAGGGGAGAAAAAAAAAAGAATTTGTAATGAATGCAAATGATTCTGTTAAAAAAACGCTGAGTTCTCTGTTCCCCTCAGTTATTTTTCTTTTTTTTCTCCTCTGAGATCCATGGCTTTTCACACACCCTTCAGATTGTTTCCAATAGCCAACTGCCTGGCATCCCACCCTGCTGATAAAAATGTGTAACGCACGCTATGATGCAAATGTTTGTTAACAGAAATGTTGAAATTTAATATTTTTTGTCACAGTTGTACAGCACTGGAAAACGTTAAGAATGTTTGTGTGACGTTTGTCCTCCTAAAGAAACCATATTAAAACAAACAAACAAAAAAATTCCTCCATATTTTTTTTAATTTTCAAGCATTTTTGAAAAAGCTGCAGGGAGCAAGTAGGGCAGCACTAAAGAGCCAATTTTGAAAAAGTTTGTTTGAAATTTTGCAAATTTTTAATAATTTGTGACGGAAATATACTATTTTTTTTTTAAATTTATATTTCACTCAGAAAAACATTTCCAATCAGGCAGAAGTTTGTAGAGATTTTAATACTTAATTGTTTTTCTTCCAGGCAGCGAAAGCGAATGTTTACTTTGCAAACTTGCAAAATGTTCCATCTCTCACCCAAAGTAAGAAACTTTCTATATCTTTAACACATGTTTTCATGTTTTAATACTAATAGTTCACCATTATTTTTTGTTGTTTTTTTTTCGTCCTGTTTGTTTTAAGATGCTACACACATAAAGTTAGTTCTTATTATCAAACTGTGTCTGCAGAGGCTGCTGTGTGGGGTTTACATGTATACGGTGTTGTTCCAACTGTTTTCTCAATTTTGTTTTAGAGTTCATTATATCTGAGGGCCTTTTTCCCTGACAACAATTTGACAGTAACCAAATACCTGACAGAAATCAGCAAGGTTTCTCCATTTTAATGCAAATATTTGTCAATTTATCCTCAATTCAAAGTGGCTTATTCTGCATATGTCTCTTCTCAGGTCGTATCGTTCCAGACCAAACATTGGAAAAAACTGTTGAGTTACTTTGAGCAAAAGGTGAAAGAAATATTTAATCTACATTTATTTACATTTGATTTCAAATTAGGGATTTTACACAGAAAAGGTGACTATAAAAGTAGGATTTACGTGTGTTTATTCGTAGCCCACAAAAACAGATAGAAATGATATTTATTCTAGTCAGAGTTTCATCTCTTGCAGAATGAATATCTAGAAAATAAAAACAAAAAGATGAAAGAGGAGATGGAGCAGATGGACAGGTGAGTGGAAACTGGATTTAATACTAAGATAAAAATACTAAAAGCTTTGGTGGGTTTCCTGTGAACAGGACGAATGAGCAGAGCGCATACATGACACAGCTGGAAAATACACTTCAATGAACTATTTTTTTTCTTTTTTTTATAGATCCTCATTTAAATTTTCTTTGTTCTTCTCAGTAGAAATATAAATAGTAAACAGTCAAAGACGGCAGCACAGTGGAACCGTTTGCGGCCCACAAAGAGCACGTGTAAGGTTCTTGGAGAAGACACCTAACCCCCGCTTCTCCCACCATTGGCGCCGTCGAAAGGCAGCCTGCTGCGGTGTAGGGAGTGCAGCACACAAATTTCCCTGGTGAGGGATGAAAAGAGTAATTCATTTAATTTAATATAGAACACTACACTCCTATTTTCCAAGTAACACATGTTAGAGAGGACTAAATTAAGTGGGATTAATAAAGACATGTCGTCATATTCAAAAGCAAACAGACATAACAGACAAATAGAATCAAAATCCAGATCATTCAACAATAACAAATCAAAAGCAAACATACGTTAAAAAATCACACACTTCCACAAAACACTAAACTCTTTTGCAGATTGTGTGGCTTTCTGCCCACAGCTAGTCAGTAACAACTATAGATGAACTGATTAGGTTTTCAGGGTTATCCGGCCAAAGGGAAAGGTCACAAATTCACAAGTCCAGTGAAAGTGTTGAATCCACTTTTTAAACATAAGTACAGCGAAGACAAGAATAAAAATGGAGGTGTAAAGCAACCAAAGTCTTTGCATTATTTATGCATGTATGAAAGTCCTTTGTTCGGTTATTTATTTATTTTTTTAATATACTTTCTTAATCCCTCACTGGGAAATTTATGTGCTGCATTTCACCGCAGCAGGCTGCCACCTATGATGGCGCCAATGGTGGGAGAAACAAGGGGTTAGGTGTCTTCTCCAAGGACCCAAGACGTACACTCAGTTGGATGCGAACCCGCGAACTTCCGGTTGACTTCCAGTTCGCGGGCGAACGCTCTAACCACTGAGCCACCATCTCCCCTAATATTATGGTATTTTTTATTTTTTATGACCCTCATTTATCAAAGCTATGTACAAAATAGTCTAAATTTCAGGTGTTCGCAGAAAATCCACTAGTTTGGGTGTCGCATTAATGAAGCAGGGTGCACCTGTCTCTTTTAGGTGTACGCAAGGTGTGAGCTTGATAAATACGGCAGCTTAAAACAAGCGCAATTTTAGATTCATGCACTGCCACATCCTTATTTCACCACGTGAAGGGACAGAAGTCAGAAAATAAGAAGAGGTAAATCCTCTGAAAGTCTTATTGTCTGGAATTAAACATATACTACATTACTACATATAAATTGCAATAATATATTGTTAATATAAGCAGCTTTAGATCATTTTTTTAAAAAGTTTTGGTAGGTGGTGTGCCTCAATGGTTTTTTAATGGAAAAATGCACCTTGGCTTGGTTGAAAAACGCCGTGTTAGAGAGAGAAAAGGAGAGCGAGCGGGAGAGAGGAATTTGTCGATGTGAGTGTGTTTGAAAGAGAGGAACTTGTCTGTGTGTTTGTTAGAGGAAAATTTGTTTGGGTGTGTCTGTGTTTGTTTGAAAGAGGGTGTGTTTTGTGATGTGATGTCTAATGGTTGTGTAACAACAAAACGTGTTGTGATGGTACTTTTACCAACCATTTCTAGGGGCAATGGTAGGGGTGATGGTAACATTGCCCCTACCATTGGTAAAATGTACCATCTGAAAAGTAGATTTTGGAACAAAAAAGGTTGGGCACCCCAGCCCTAATACCCCTGCCCTGCACACTATCTCTGCCAGTTCCACCCCAGTCAGGTGAGCAGTCACACCATGTGGCAACCGTAATTAGCCTTTTCAGTTCTGGCAGACTGCGGTACAGAGTCTATGGCAGCCAGCGGTACAGAGTCTCGAGCAGCCAGCGGTATAGAGTCTAGGGCAGCCAGTGGTACAGAGTCTATGGCAGCCAGCGATACAGAGTTTAGGGCAGCCAGTGGAAAAAAGTCTAGGGCAGCCAGTGGTACAGAGTCTAATGCAGCAAGCGGTACAGAGTCTTTGGCAGCCAGCGTTACAGAGTCTAGGGCAGCCAGCGGTACAGAGTCTAGAGCAGCTAGTGGCACAGAGTCTTTGGCAGCCAGCGTTACAGAGTCTAAAGCAGCCAGCGGTACAGAGTCTATGGCAGCATGGCGATGGTTTTGTTCTCTTTTTGTTTTAGTCAGAAAGTGACGTTTGTTTTGTACTTTTTTCTTTTTTAGCCTTTTCCAGGGAGCACCTTTGACCATAGATACCTCCTTCAACCATGGAGCGATGTGAACTCCTCCTTTCATCAAACCTGCATCTTCCTTCTGTCCTTTTCTGTCTTTGCTGGGGGGTTTTGTTTTTTCTTTTTTGGGGAGGGCAAGTGTTTGTTTTTTTTGCTTTGATAAGGCGTTAGTATGTTACTGTTTTACACTATGTAACAACAAATATATTCTTTATATTTATATTTTGTCTTTTTTCCAAGTTCTAAATAAAATTTTACCATTTTTAAATCTGCTGTTTGTTTATTTATAACAGCTGTAATCATGCTGCTTATTTGCTTATGGTAGCATTTTGGTCACTGTTGATCCCAGTTTTTACATTAGAACAAGATTTACATATAATTTAAAAGGGAACTATGAAAACATACTGGGGGGTTATTGAGGGAAAAAATAACCATGATAAATTTAAACTAACATCAGATCCTGGTAAAAAAAATGATAGATTGGTGTGTGTACCCCTGCATAGAAATCAAATTACCTTGTAAACCCACAGTATCCAGCTGTGGGCTTCGATTGTTCCCATTATCCTCATTTACAGGTGCACTAACTTCCCTTGTTGTTTCACCCTGTCTTGTAACTGTATCATGAGAGGGAACAAAAATGGTTCCTCTCCCGTTGAGCATTCTTTAGAATAGTGTTTTTCAACCAGCATTCCACGGCACAATTGTGTGATGTGAGAGATAGTCGGATGTGCGGTGGGAAATGATCGTATTTCACCTCATACAGTGATAAACCGATAGCTCCCAAAGATTGTTGTTTTATGTAAAAAGTTAATTATAGCATATTTATTATGTTTATCAGTATAAAATTTTGTAATTTTATATAGAGTTAGGCAGGGCTTTCCTGTAACCATAGCAACCCACTCTTCTCTGCTTTTGGCTGCATGCTGCTTTTCATCCCTCCCTAAAAGTAACCCAGCTAGTGGATTGGATTTTCTGCATATTTTGAGACATTAAGAGAACATTTAAGTTGCGTTTCAAAGCAGAAAAACGGTGGATTCTAAAAAAAGTTTTACATTTTCTGCAAAACATTCAAGAGGAAAAATTAAAAGCACTTTTTATTTGAAAGAAGAATTATAAAAGATGATAAAATAGGTTTTGATGTTTTGATTTGATTCCTATTTAAGACACTTTGATGAGAATCCCTATATTGTTAATATTGGTGGCCAACATTTAACACTTTTGGTTTTTGGTGTGCCTGAAGATTTTTTCGATAGAAAAATGTACCTTGGCTTGACAAAAGTTCAAAAACAGTAGAAGAACCAAAAGTGGTGGAAATTTTTGAACAATTAAACACCAAAAGAAAAAGCCTGCTGAATGAATAGTAGATTAAACAACCAGATTAAACAGATGTTGCTGTGCTGTTTTGATGATCAGACCTCAGAGAAGATGGTATCTCTAAGAGATAGAGGACGAAGAATGGTTCATCGGAACTGAAGGTTCCTGCTCTGGAAATACAAAGAGAAAGAATGAAGAGAACATTAGAGAGAATTAGTGCTGTCATTTTAACGCATTAATTCGATTAATTATTTACGCCGCATTTTAACGTGCTAAAAAAATTAACGTAATTAATATGACGTATTAACGGTGGCGAGCCGATACTTGCACATTTGAATTTTGGCCTACTGAAGGACCCGTAGTCTTCTCGGCCATCCCACATCGCCTGTGCTGGCAAATTAACAATGCAGCAGTGGCCCAACACAACATGGGCAAGACACAAGAGGGAGCGACAGTTGTGAAACACTATGAAACGGCAAAGGACTCAGAGCAGATACCTGGTGCAGTCCCACCCCCACACTGAACTCATCTGTCACAGAGACACTGTTGAATAATAAGAACAAAAGAAGTCATGTCAAAAGAAGTATTTACATTTCCTACCTAACAGCTCCCTCCTGTTTATCATGAAACAAAGTGTCTTACACATCAGTTAATTACATTTTGACAAGGCATTTTCTGTAATCAACATCATTCTACACCTATAGTTTCAACATCATCATTACAGGTCTTCAGGATCCTGTGTGTTTAAAGCATAAGCAACTAAAAAAGTTTGATTCATCATTCTATGAATGATGGATCTTATGCATGGAATAATACAAACAGAAAATAAACAAAGTAAAATCAATACACAGAATATAATAAAAACAAATATCTAAATGGTAATGTACGAAGCGATACCAAAAATTTCTGAGGAATGGATGAGAGTGCATAGTGTTTACAGGTTGTAGGTGGAAGCCGTCATGGGTCCATCTCCACTTCCTGTTCCTCGCTTGAGGATCACCTGTGGTCTGTGAGAGAAATTGGAGGCACAGGGTAACCAGGAAAAGTCTCTGGCAAAAGCCAAAATGAGCCATCTATAAAAACGATGAAGTTCTGCTGAGTTGTTCACTGCTTTGAGACGCTGGCCCCTATTGGTTCCACTGCTACCCCCGTCGGTCGTCGTGGCTCTAGCAAGAGTTGAACTTTCTTGCAGTAAGTGGCTCTGATGTATCCAGGAGGGCCTCTCCATGATTTCAGGGCTGTGGGTGTAGCCAGCAGAACTTGATGAGGTCCCTCCCACCATGGCGAGCTCCAATTTCTTCTCTGCAAAACCTTTATCAGGACCCAATCTCTGAGGCAAAACTTTTTCTGCAAAACAGAATCGGAAAAATACTGGCAGATGATTGGCTTCTTGAACCTGCAGTTTCAAACAATTTGCTCATCCATTTGTGAAAGTATTTTCAGTTTGACTTTTAGCTTCATAGGCTGAAAATCTGAAATTTCTAAACATATCTACAAAAGTTTTTTGCATAGTCAGTAAAAATGATAGTATTGAAATGTTGATTAACCATATGTACCATCCCTCCTGCTGAGCAATGGCTAGGCCCATGGCTTAGTGAAGCTGCAATCTTAAACAATGATTTTGGAAGGATGGTCTGAAAGCTGGACCATAGTGTCATTTAGTCACAGTGGATCATATAAATGAGTAGATGTTTTTATTCTAACCTTCCATCCTAAGGCTAAATGAAGAATCCCTGTAGAGGGGTTCATTTTCCTGTCTGATCCTGTCATTGGTTCATAGTCTAACTGAGGTAAAATAACCTAAATCCTTCCATTCTACGTTTTGTGGTCGCGTATTGCTATGTGCGCAATAATCCCTCTAAAAAGTTGTTGTTGCTGTTCTTCAAAAAGTACAGCTGCTGCTGATGTTCCTGTTTGTGGATCTAAGTACAGGTGTTGTACGGCTATAGAACCTCCTGCTTTGTCATGGAATGTTTTGTCATAGGTCACGTCTGGCCCTTCTGCTTTCTCATGTCTGATCGTTACATGCATGTCAGCTGGTTTCATACACTGCACGCTTTCTGGAACTCCTTTATCTTTCACTGTCTTTAACAACTCTCTGGCTGGCTGTGTGTTGTTCAAATCCAAAGACCAGTGGTAATGCAACTCATTATCCATCAAAACATTTACGTTTTTATCAGGCCGTATTGTAGTTGTCATGACAGTTGCAGTTGCTACAATGCTGATTCCTAAACGTCTCATCACATCTAATAATCATAATAATGAATTTTATTTATAACGCATTTTACATTTTCAGTGGAGATCTCAAAGTGCTACAATGACCAAAAGCAACAACAAACAGCAAAAGTACATAAAACCGCAACACTAAAGACACTAAATACTTTGTTGAAAGGCCTTTAGAAATAAAAATGTCTTCAGTCTTTTTTTAAAAACCTTGACGCTTTGCTGAGCCTTCGCGCTAAGCAGGCCATCACAGACAAGTAAGTTAGGGGTGCTACAGTGTGATTTTTTTTTTTTTAAAGTTCAAAAATTAGTTTGCTTCAATCACACTTTCTTCCACTGAGTGTCAGTGTTGCTTAATAATCAACCCATGTAGGGATTTTTATGTATAATCTCTTTTTAGCTTATGTTATTTCAACACATGAACAGATAAAAACAGATGAAAACATAAAAAAAAAAAAAAATTTTTGTTCATGATGATGTGGTCCTGTTGGCTTCATCGGACCGTGATCTCCAGCTCTCACTGGATCGATATGCTGCCGAGTGTGAAGCGACCGGCTTGGGAATTAGCGCCTCCAAATCCGAGACCATGTCCTCGCCCGGAAAACGGTGGAATGACACTTTCTCTTTGTTTCTGTGGACCAAAGACAATGATTTCAGTTTTGTTTGAGTTTAGCTGGAGAAAGTTGTTTTGCATCCAGACACTGATTTGTTGAATGTCAAAATAAGTATAGTCCACAAGAACAGGATGTATAATTGTAGTATATGTACCAGGTGAACGTTTTGTTACTTCAACAGTTTAGTTTTTAACAAAGTTGAATCTGCATCATCAGCAGGCAGAAAATCCTACAAAACATTCTTTAAACATACAAAAAAAATCCCTTCAATGCATTTTCAACAAACACACGTCATCAAACTGCGCTCTCTGACGTCACATGCTTAATGTAAAGAGTTATTAAATTAACGTTAAACTGAAAACTAACGGCTCTTTAAACTAACGTTCATTTAGGAAATTTTAAGTTCGTAAAGTTATTCTTTCAACCATTTTTTCCATTTCTTTTTAAAATTATTAACTTTAATTGACCTAATTATTCATTTTTGTTCGATTTCATGTTAAATAATTAACTTCCTTTAACGTGAATTCAGATCAATTAGCATTCGCTAGCAAGTAGCGGGAAGCCTCAGGTAAATGATTGTTTTATTAATAAGTGTATATATTATTATTATGATAATATATTATATATTATTTTTTTATTATATATATATATATTTATATATTTCTTTTCTGGTATTTATTGGCATAAATCAAAAACAACATTCAAACATACAGTTTTTACCAGTTCAAAACGTTGCTGTTCTGTAAAATCATTCAAAAACAATCTGTCTGTAAAACCATTTCTAAAACAATAAAAACATTAATACAGTTAAAATAATTTCACAAAACAGCTCGTTAAAACAGGTTAAAAAAAACTAGAGTAAAAAGCCAATAAATAAAAATAAAGGATTGCAGTCCTTAAAATCCGGTTCCTCAAAACATTTGGTCTCTTGGGACTTTTCCTGGTGCTCAGACGGGATCCTCCCGTTCCTGCTCCTTCCCACCGTCCTCTCCCGGAGAGCCAGGCCGCTGCTGCCGTGACCTTTTCTGTGTAGCTCCGGCTCCCACGTCCGAAGAGGCACAGACGATTCTTCTTGGCAGCTGCATCCAAGGCACGCTGCCAACTGCCGTCCAGATACAGCTGCGGGGGGCTCTGTCTGTGCCTCCTCGCCAGCAAGTTTCCGGGGGTCCGCGTGGCGTCTTTTCGGCAGCTCGGGTGGATCCATGTTGGGACCCTCCTTGCTGGCAAGTTCGGGAATTGCAGGGAGCCGGCCGTTGCCCACAGGTCCACAACAGCGCTGCACTCCCAGAGCGGGTGCCCCACCGACTCAGGCGTGCCACGACCAGGTCGGAGGCAAATCGTTCTCGCCCAAATGCCCCGGGAATGCATCACGGTCCTGACCAGGAGAATCCCATGAGCCACCGTCCACCACAAGTTTCGGAGTCTGTTTCGAGGGACAGAGAGGTCCACCGGGAGCCCAAACATGGCAGGCAGACCGCCTTTGGGCCTCTGCAGAGGACTCTCCAGTTCCCGCTTCTGCACAAAAAAAAAATCATAAAAACCAGATTAAATAAAAAAAGCAATCCTTTATACCATTTAAAAGGGTTCTGAGACGATGGGATCTAACTCTGGACTTCACACTTCTAACATGGATGAGTGAGAAGGTGAGAGTCGTGAGTATGATGCAGGCTTGATTTTCAGACCAGGGAAGACGAGTCATGTAATAGGAGCTCTTCCTCCGACTCATTGTATGAGGGGAGGGGTTTTGCTCCTTTTCCCTTTTGGACTTTGGGGACTGGCCTCTTTAAGCCCTCCCTTTTGTCCTTCGGGGTTTACTGTTTCGGAATTTCTAGGAACGGGGCCTCGTTCGGTGAGCCAGATGGGAAAATTCTCGACTCGTCCTCAGACGAGCTGTCTGACGGGGTCGCAGCTTTCCCCCTCTTCTCCGCAGGAATGGGAGAGTCCGAAGACAACTCTGACGCTGGCCTCTTAGTCTGTAGGGTGTCCGGGATCTGGGTTTCATCGCTATCTTCTGTTCCGTCCTCCTCCTCGGACACAGACATAGCTCCACCCAGTGACTGCTTGTCCCCACCCACACTGGTGCCAGATGTGGTCGGGGGCTGCGCAGCCACCACCCTTTCACCCTTCTCACTAGATTTCTGTTTTTCCTTTTCGTCTTGAGGGGCACTGGAATCTACCACCTCCACCTGGTCGGTTTCCTTTTTCTTTTCAGTTCCTTTTCCGGCTTTTAACTTGTTGGCAAACGATTTGGGGCAGTCTCTGAAGAGGTGGTTGGACTCTCCACAGAGGTTGCACCTCCTGCCATTGGGACACTCATCAAATGTGTGCCCAATTTCTCTACATTTACCACAAAAGATCTTGGTACACGCTTCTACCAGGTGCCCGTGCTCACCACACTTGCGGCAGAGCTTGGGCATTCCCTGGTAGTGGATGTAGCCTCTGTTATCGCCCAGCAGCACTATCATACTAGGCAGGTATTTCAGGCCCTGGTAGCCTGAAGGGTCCTGCCATTGCTGGATAGGAACCCTCCAGGAACAATTCCAGATGCCGTCCACATCCAGTATCTTGATAGGCTGGCCTTTAACCGTGCAATGTCTTCCCAGCCATGTCTTAATGTCCTCTGCGCTGACGGTCTCATTAAACATCCTGACAATAACCGTTTTAAGGCTATTGTCAGTCAGTTTTTCAACCTCAAACGCAGAAAACAGTGATTCTACGACTTCAAAACATGCCCAAAAATCCTCAAAAAACCGTGCCCGAAAAAAAAACTCACATCAAACCCTTTGTTAAAAGGTAGAGTGAGGATGCAGTTTAAATCTTCTGGTGTAAATTTTAAAAGGCCCTTTACAAATTTTCTAGAAAAGTCCAACCTGCTAACTTCAATGGGTTTCCCATCTTCCTCCTATAAAAGAAAGCGGACACTGTGGTGCCTGCGCACCCCGGCAAAACCTGCCGACATGGTGGAGGCACCACAGCTCGCAAAAAAGGTGGAAAAAGTAAGGAGAAAAGGTGCAAAAACCCCGTTAAAAACACTAAAAACACCACTTACCTTTTCTTTAAAAACTGTGAAAACAAGAACAAAACAAGAAACAAAACAACAAGAAACAAAAATAATCAATCAAATTGGGTGTCGATGAAAAATGCTCTTCTCCCAAGGGCGTCTATTTGAGATCCACAAAGAAACCAAATCACCTCCCAAGGAGATTGATCACGACTCGATCTAATGCCCAAGTTCAGGCAGTACTCCTGATCCTGAGCCAAAAGGCCGAGAAGCGATTAAACTAAAGACTAACGGCTCTTCAAACTAGCGTTCATTTAGGAAAATTTAAGTTCGTAAAGTTATTTTTTTAACCATTTTTTAATTTCTTTTTAAAATGATTAACTTTAATTGACCTAATTAATCATTATTGTTCGATTTCATGTTAAATCATTAACTTCCTTTAACGTGAATTCAGATCAATTAGCATTCGCTAGCAAGTAGCGGGACGCCTCAGGTAAATGATTGTTTTATCAATAAATGTATATACTAATATTGTCATAATAATAAATTATATATTATTTTATTATTATTATTAAATATGTGAATAAGGTTTTTTTTTTTCAAGGTTTACAAATGCCTCTTTGGGTCATCTGTAGTCACTGTGTCCTTCGACCTTCTACTGGTGGCAGTCTGACTTTCCATTCCTGCGGACACCTCATCTGCGACATCTGCTTCAGAAAAGGTAACACACTTTACACTGTTCATTCAAAAAATATACTTTATTTCATGAAGAAACACTAAACTGTGCAGCGGGGCACAGCGGGGCTTCTTTATTCAGTCTCATTTGTTGGACATGAAGTCAAACTCTGCTTTGGAACCAAACGGTTTTTTATACGTTAAAAACCTTAAAATTACTAAAATAATTAAAATAATAATAATATATATAATTAAAATAATAATATATATAAATATGTATATATGAAATATATATAATTATATATACATACACAAATGATATAATTCTAATTACAATAAAATATAATTAAAATAATAAAAAGAACTTAAAGCGTATTATTGTCATTTTTATCCTAATTATAATTAAAATAACAATATAATTTAATTATATACTGTATATAAAAATGTGATATGTATAAATTATATAATCATAATTACAAAAATAAAAAACTTACAATAATTACACTATAGAACTTGAAATATTACAATAATTAAAAATAATCATTATAATTCCAAAATAAATAATAACTATCATTTAAACAATAATCATATTTACTGTATAATAATTATGTAAAAATATGCTATATATATAAATGATATAATTACAATAATAAATAATTACAATAATAAAAAAGCTTAAACATTTACAATAAATACACTACAAAACTTAAAACAATTACAACAATGAAATAAATAATAAAATAAATAATTAATTATATTAAATATTAATTCTATATTTAAAATAATAATAACTTATAATAAGTACAGTATATATAAAGAAATATTGAATATGTAATCTTTTAAAAGATATAATTGTGATTGCAGTAATAAATAATTACAATTACATATAAACATTATTACACATTAATAATTACTTAAGTGATTTTTTTAAGAAATCACAGTCCCTAAAACTACTTTTACGTTTTTATTTTATTTGCATATTCTTATCTTGACCTTTTTTTTCTTACTGTAACTATGCTGTTGCATACTGCAATTTTCCTATTGTGGGACAAATAAACTTTTCTTGATACTGTTTGCAGATGACACAAATATATTCTATAGCAATCAAAATTAAAATGAACTTATCTGTACAGTCAATATGGAACTCAACAAACTAAAGAAGTGGTTGGACTTCAATAAATTATTTCTTAATCTAAACGAAAGTAAAGTTATGTTCTTTGGAAATACAAAACAAGTTCCAAACAACCTATTGTAATTGAAAATATTCAAAATGAGACAATAGATGAAGCAAAATTTCTTGGAATCATCATAGACAATAAATTGTCTTTGAAACCCCACGTCAGACATGTAAAAGCGACAATATCCAAAAGTCTCTCTATAATAAATCAAATTAAATATCACCTTGATTCTAACTCTTTGCGCACATTGTAATTGCACAATGGTTCTTCCGTACCTCACATATAGCGATGAAGTACGGGAAAGTTCTTATCAAAATACATGAAAACCTTTGTTTTACAGAAGAGACGTACAAATTGTTGGGTTTTTGGAACACACTCGTAACCTCTTCGTACATTTTAAACAGTTAAAATTTGAAGACCTGTCTCAGTATTACACAGCAGTTAGCATGTTTAAAGCATATCACAAACAGCTACCAAACAATTCACAAAGTTTATTTACTCTGAATGGAAAATTTCATAACTTAAGAGTAATATGGTAGGAGACTTTAAATTACCCAAAGTGAGAACCACTAAAAAAAAGGTTTTATACATGTCTGTACAGGGCGGCACGGTGGCGCAGTGGGTAGCACAGTGGCCTCATAGCAAGAAGGTCATGGGTTTGAGTCCCGGGAGGGGACGAGGCTTGGAACACTGTCCTTTCCGTGTTGAGTTTGCATGTTCTCCCCTTATTTGCGTGGGTTTCCTCAACCCTCCAAAGACATGCATGCTAGGTTGATTGGCCGGTGCCAGATTGCCCCTAGGAATGATTGTGTGTGTGTGGATGGTTGTATGTGTGTGGCCCCACGAAAGACTGGCACATTGTTCGGGGTGTACCCTGCCCTTCGCCTTAAATCAGCCGGGATGGGCTCCGGCACCCCCCGCAACCCTTTAAGGGATAGACTGATAAGAAGATGATGACTGACTAACTGACATGTCTGTACATGGTGTGAAACTCTGGAACAGTCTGGAGAAACACTACAAGCAATATCAAGAATGTAAATACATTCAGATTAAATGAGAAACATTTGACCTGTTCACAATAGTGTCAAACGCAATTATATCACGGTCTTCTTCAAAGATAGTTCTGATGGAACACATCTTACCGTTCTGTGGCTTTCTCTCACTATTGCTGGTATGTCCTTTCCTTACTAGGTTGGTATTAGTATCCAGGTCCATATCCTTTCTTTAACTTATCTCTGAGTTGGAAAAATATACAGTATATGAAATTAAGTCCATAATGTTTGTATGAATTGCATGAATTAACATAGAATATTGGAAGTGTATTGAATATTGTAAATATGTATATGGAGTGGGGTTAAATAAGTTTTCTTCTCTCCACTCCTTCTTGGACAATAGAACTTTGATTTGATAACTTGTTCTTATAGCGTTATTATTATTACATTGAATTGATGTAAGACATGTTAAATTTAAAAACATGTTAATCAATCCAAGAAGGATAGAGACAAGTCAGTTTCTTCCATGTAATCCCATCTGCTGCATCTTCTTCGGCCACGCCAAATATCTTCATGTCTTCCTTCACTGTATCCATGAACCTCCTCTTTGGTCTTCCTCTAGGCCTCTTTCTTGGTGGTTCTAAACCCAGCATCCTTCTTCCGATGTACTCTTTCTCTCTCCTCTGCACATGCCCAAACCATCTCAGTCTGGCCTCTCTGACTTTGTCACCAAAACCTCTAACATGTGATGTTCCCCTGATATACTAATTTTTAATCCCGTCTATCCTGGTCAGTCCTAAAGAGATCCTCAGCATCTTCATCTCTTTTTCCTGACTTTTCCTCAGTGCCACTGTCTCTAGACCAGGGGTCACCAACTTCTTTGATACCGAGGGCTACTTCAAGGGCACTGAGTAACGCAAAGGGCTACCACTTTGATAATACACTTCTGAAATAACAAAGTTACACAGTGTACCTTTAATTTGATATTATTATTAATGATATTCTAAGTGAAGACACTGATTGTTAATGATCCATCACAATAATTATTTCAGTATGATTAAACAAGGTAGGAAACAGATACATTTCAATGTGCAATATCCAAGTGTTTCATTTTCAAATGATCACTTCCACAACATTTTGCAGGAAATCTTTTTCCATTTTTACTAGCAACACAATTAAATAAAATTTTAGACAGAGCTAATTCGTGATTAGTGCTATTATTAGAACTGGCCCGCGGGCAACTGATGCAATCGCTGCGGGCAACCTGGTGCCCGCGTGCACCGTGTTGGTGACCCCTGCTCTAGACCAAACAGCATGGCCGGTCTCACCACGGTTTTGTACAATCCTTCTT
This sequence comes from Neostethus bicornis, assembly GCA_902685375.1. Lineage (NCBI taxonomy): Eukaryota > Metazoa > Chordata > Actinopteri > Atheriniformes > Phallostethidae > Neostethus > Neostethus bicornis. The sequence goes on from LR738564.1 coordinate 13,150,081, forward strand.
TTGTTTTAGCTGAAACTCTTCTATCACACATCACACGAAAGAAGAACTCCTGAAAGTACTGCCTGTTGAGCTGGAGCACTTTTTCGAAAAAAGGGGAAAAAAAAAGAATTTGTAATGAATGCAAATAATTCAGTTAAAAAACGCTGAGTTCTCAGTTCCCCTCAGTTATTTTTCTTTTTTTCTTCTCTGGGATCTATGAATTTACACACATCCTTCAGACTGTTTCCAATAGCCAAATGCCTGGCATCCCCCCCCCCCCCCCGCTGATATAAATGTGTAACGCACGCTTTGATGCAAATGTTTGTTAACAGAAATGTTGAAATTTAATATTTATTTGTCACATTTGTACAGCATTGGAAAACGTAAAGAATGTTTGTGTGACGGTTGTCCCCCTTCAGAAATCATATTAAAACAAACAAACAAAAAAATTCCTTCATATTTTGTTAATTTTCAAGCATTTTTGAAAAAGCTGCAGGGAGCAAGTAGGGCAGCACTAAAGAGCCAATGTTGAAAAAGTTTGTTTGAAATTTTGCAAATTTTTAATAATTTGTGTTGGAAATATACTATTTTTTTTTTTAAAAATTGTATTTCACTCAGAAAAACATTTCCAATCAGGCAGAAGTTTGTAGAGATTTTAATACTTAATTGTTTTTCTTCCAGGCAGCGAAAGTGAATGTGCATTTTGCAAACTTGCAAAATGTTCCGTCTCTCACCCAAAGTAAGAAACTTTCTATATCTTTAACACATGTTTTCATGTTTTACTGATAATAGTTTACCATTTTTTTTGTTTGTTTTTTTGCCCAGTTTGTTTTAAGATATTTGTCCTTTTATCCTCAATTCAACGTGGTTTATTCTGCATATGTCTCTTCTTAGGTTGTATCGTCCCAGACCAAACAACGGAAAAGACCGTTGAGTTACTACGAGCAAAAGGTGATAGAAATATTTAATCTACATTTATTTACATTTGATTTCAAATCAGGAATTTTACACAGAAAATGTGACTATAAAAGTAGGATTTACGTGTGTTTATTCGTAGCCCACAAAAACAGACAGAAATGATATTTATTCTAGTCAGAATTTCGTCTCTTGCAGAATGAATATCGAGAGGATAAAAACACAAAGATGAAGGAGGAGATGGAGCAGATGGACAGGTGAGTGGAAACTGGATTTAATACTAAGATAAAAATACTAAAAGCTTTGGTGGGTTTCCTGTGAACAGGACGAATGAGCAGAGCGCATACATGACACAGCTGGAAAATACACTTCAATAAACTATTTTTTTTTCTTTTTTTATGGATCCTCATTTAAATTTTCTTTGTTCTTCTCAGTAGGAATATAAACAGTAAACAGTCAAAGATGGCAGCACAGTGGTTAGCGTGTTCACGAGCGGACCGGAAGGTCGCGCGTTTGCGGCCCACAGAGAAGCACGTCTAGGGTCCTTTGAGAAGACACCTAACCACCGCTTCTCTCACCATTGGCGCCGTCGAAGGGCAGCCTGCTGCGGTGTAAGGAGTGTAGCACACAAATTTCCCCGGTGAGGGATGAAATGAGTAATTCATTTAATTTAAACACTACACTCCTATTTTCCAAGTAACACATGTTAGAGAGGACTAAATTAAGTGGGATTAATAAAGACATGTCGTAATATTCAAAAGCAAACAGACATAACAGACAAATAGAATCAAAATCCATTTCATTCAACAATAAAAAATCAAAAGCAAACATACGTTATAAACTCACACACTTACACAAAACACTAAACTCTTTTGCAGATTGTGTGGCTTCCTGCCCACAGCTAGTCAGTAAAAACTATAGATGAACTGATTAGGTTTTCAGGGTTATCCGGCCAAAGGGAAAGGTCACAAATTCACAAGTCCAGTGAAAGTGTTGAATCCACTTTTTAAACATAAGTACAGCGAAGACAGGAATAAAAATAGAGGGGTAAAAGCAACCAAAGTCTTTGCATTATTTATGCATGTATGAAAGTCCTTTGTTCAGTTATTTATTTATTTTTTTTAATATACTTTCTTAATCCCTCACTGGGAAATTTATGTGCTGCATTTCACCGCAGCAGGCTGCCACCTATGATGGCGCCAATGGTGGGAGAAACAAGGGGTTAGGTGTCTTCTCCAAGGACCAAAACGTGCACTCAGATGGATGCGAACCCGCAAACTTCCGGTTGACTTCCAGTTCGCGGGCGAACGCTCTAACCACTGAGCCACCATCTCCCCTAATTTTATGGTATTTTTTATTTTTTATAACCCTCATTTATCAAAGCTATGTACAAAATAGTCTAAATTTCAGATGTACGCAGAAAATCCACTAGTTTGGGTGTCGCATTAATGAAGCAGGTTGCACCTGTCTCTTTTAGGTGTACGCAAGGTGTGAGCTTGATAAATACGGCAGCTGAAAACAAGCGCAATTTTAGATTCATGCACTGCCACACCCTTATTTCACCACATAAAGGGACAGAAGTCAGAAAATAAGAAGAGATAAATCCTCTGAAAGTCTCATTGTCTGGAATTAAACATATACTACATTACTACATATAAATTGCAATAATATATTGTTAATATAAGCAGCTTTAGATCATTTTTTTCAAGTTTTGGTAGGTGGTGTGCTTCAATGGTTTTTTAATGGAAAAATGCACCTTGGCTTGGTTGAAAAACACCGTGTTAGAGAGAGAAAAGAAGAGCGAGCGGGAGAGAAGAATTTGTCGGAGTGAGTGTGTTTGAAAGAGAGGAACTTGTCTGTGTGTTTGTTGGAGAAAAATTTGTTTGGGTGTGTCTGTTTGAAAGAGGGTGTGTTTTGTGATGTGATGTCTAATGGTTGTGTAACAACAAAACGTGTTGTGATGATACTTTTACCAACCATTTCTAGGGGCAATGGTAGAGGTGATGGTAACATTGCCCGTACCATTGGCAAAATGTACTATCTGAAAAGTAGATTTTGGAACAAAAAAGGTTGGGCACCCCTGCCCTAATACCCCTGCCCTACACACTATCTCTGCCAGTTCCACCCCAGTCAGGTGAGCAGTCACACCATGTGGCAACCGTAATTAGCCTTTTCAGTTCTGGCAGACTGCGGTACAGAGTCTAGTGCAGCAAACGGTACAGAGTCTATGGCAGACAGCTGAACAGAGTCTAGGGCAATTAGAGACACAGAGTCTATGGCAGCCAGCGGTACAGAGTCTAGAGCAGCCAGCGGTATAGAGTCAATGTGAGCCAGCGGTACAGAGTCTAGGGCAGTTAGAGACAAAGAGTCTTGGGCAGCCAGCGGTACAGAGTCTTGGGCAGCAAGCGGTACAGAGTCTAGGGCAACCAGCGGTACAGAGTCTAGGGCAGCAAGCGGTACAGAGTCTAGGGCAGCCAGCAGTACAGAGTCTATGGCAGCATGGCGATGGTTTTTGAGGGCGGGTGTCTGTTTTTTTTGCTTTGATAAGGCGTTAGTATGTTAGTCTTTTACAAAAACTATGTAACAACAAATATATTCTTTATATTTTTATTTTGTCTTTTTTCCAAGTTCTAAATAAAATTTTACCATTTTTAAATCTCCTGTTTGTTTATTTATAACAGCTGTAATCATGCTGCTCATTTGCTTATAGTAGCATTTTGGTCACTGTTGATCCCAGTTTTTACATTAGAACAAGGTTTACATATAATTTAAAAGGGAACTATGACAACATACTGGGGAGTTATTGAGGAAAAAATAACCATGATAAATTTAAACTAACTTCAGATCCTGGTAAAAGAAATGATAGATTGGTGTGTGTACCCCTGCTTAGAAATCAAATTACCTTGTAAACCCACAGTATCCGGCTGTGGGCTCTGATTGTTCCCACTATCCTCATTTACAGGCGCACTAACTTCCCTTGTTGTTTCACCCTGTCTTGTAACTGTATCATGAGGGGGAACAAAAATGGTTCCTCTCCCGTTGAGCATTCTTTAGAATAGTGTTTTTCAACCAGCGTTCCGCGGCACACTCGTGTGATGTGAGAGATAGTCAGGTGTGCGGTGGGGAATGATCATATTTCACATCATACAGTGATCTACCTGTAGCTCCCAAGAATTGTTGTGGTTGATCTCATGGTGTTTGTGTAAACAATGAATTATAGCATACGGTTTATTATGTTTATCAGTATAAAACTTTGTAATTTTGTATAGAGTCAGACAGGCTGTAATGTAACCATTGCAACTCACTCTTCTCTGCTTTTGGCTGCATGCTGCTTTTCATCCCTCCCTAAAAGTACCCCAGACTTGGACTTTCTACATATTTTGAGACATTAAGAGAAAATTCAAGTTGCGTTTCAAAGCAGAAAAATTGTGGATTCTAAAAAAGTCTCACATTTTCTGCAAAACATTCAAGAGGAAAAAGTAACAGCACTTTTTATTTGAAATAAGAATTATAAAAGATGATGAAATAAGTTTAGATGTGTTGATTTGATTCTTATTCAAGACACTTTGATGAGAAACACTATATTTTTAACATTGGCGGCCATAGAGAATCAATTTTAACATTTTTGGTTGTTGGTGTGCCTGAAGATTTTTTCGATAGAAAAATGTACCTTGGCTTGAAAAAGGTTCAAAAACACTGCTCTAGAAGAACCAAAAGTGGTTGAAATTTTTGAACAATGAAACACCAAAAGAAAAAGCCTGCTGAATGAATAGTAGATTAAACAACCATGCTAACATTGGTTGTTGCTCAGATGTTGCTGTGCTGTTTTGATGATCAGACCTCAGAGAAAATGGTATCTCTAAGAGATAGAGGACGAAGAATGGTTCATCGGAACTGAAGGTTCCTGCTCTGGAGATACAAAGAGAAAGAATGAAGAGAACATTAGAGAGAATTAGTGCTGTCATTTTAACGCATTAATTCGATTAATTATTCTCGCCGCATTTTAACGTGCTAAAAAAATTAACGTAATTAATATGACGTATTAACGGTGGCGAGCCGATACTTGCGCATTTGAATGTTGGCCTACTGAAGGACCCGTAGTCTTCTCGGCCATCCTACATCGCCTGCGCTGGCAAATTATCAAGGCAGCAGTGGCCCAACACAACATGGGCAAGACTCAAGAGGAAGCGACAGTTGTGAAACACTATGAAATGGCAAAGGACTCAGAGCAGATACCTGGTGCAGTCTCACCCCCACACTGAATGGATGAGCGTGCATAGTGTTTACAGGTTGTTGGTGGAAGCCGTCGTGGGTCCATCTCCACTTCCTGTTCCTCGCTTGAGGATCACCTGTGGTCTGTGAGAGAAATTGGAGGCACAGGGTAACCAGGAAAAGTCTCTGGCAAAAGCCAAAATAAGCCATCTATAAATAGGGTGAAGTTCAGCTGATTTCTTCGCTGCTGTGAGACGCTGACCCCTATTGGTTACCAGCTTCTCTGTTACGGACTTCCACTGCTACCCCCGTCGGTCGTCGTTGCTCTAGCAATTGCAGTAAGTGGCTCTGATGTATCCAGGAGGGCCTCTCCACTATTTCAGTGCTGTGGGTGTAGCCAGCAGTACTTGATGAGGTCCCTCCCACCATGGCGAGCTCCAATTTCTTCTCTGCAAAACCTTTATCAGGACCCAATCTCCGTGGCAAAACTTTTTCTGCAAAACAGAATTGGAAAAATACTGGCAGACGATTGGCTTCTTGAGAGGGATCCAAATGGAAAAGTGAGGTTACAGGGAGAAGAGATGGAAGGTTGAGGGTTGAAGATTTTAAGTACTTAGGATCGTTAGAGGTTGTTAGAGATGGAAGAAACTGACTTGCTGTGGCGACCCCTGAAGGGAAATGCCGAAAGGAGAAGAAGAGGAGACCATTGGCTTCTTGAACCTACAGTTTCAAACAATTTGCTCATCAATTTGTGAAAGTATTTTCACTTTGACTTTTAGCTTCTTAAGCTGAAAATCCCAAACTTCTAAACATATCTACAAAGGTTTTTGCAGAGTCGGTAAAAATGATGGTATAGAAATGTTGATTAACCATATGTACCATCCCTCCTGCTGAGCAATGGCCAGGCCCATGGCTCACTGAAGCTGCAATCTTAAACAATGATTTTGGAAGGATGGTCTGAAAGCTGGACCATAGTGTCATTTAGTCACAGTGGATCATCTAAATGAGTAGATGTTTTTATTCTAACCTTCGAACCTAAGGCTAAATGAAGAATCCCTGTAGAGGGGTTCATTTTCCTGTCTGATCCTGTCATTGGTTCATAGTCTAAATGGGACGCTTTATAGGTTGTACGCTTTGTAGGAGCGGGGATGAAGACCTCCGCGGTACTTCATCCCTTCTCCATCAGGATGAAATCCATCTACTCATCCCCGTCCAGGGCATGGCTGGGTTGAGGAGTCTCCCGTGTTTCCATCAGGATAAAGAACATCTACGTACTCATCCCCGTCCTGGACATCTCCGGGCTGAGGAGTCCCCCAGTGTTTCCATCAGGATGAAGATCATCTACTCATCCCCGTACTGGACATCTCCGGGCTGAGGAGTCCCCTAGTGTTTCCATCAGGATGAAGAACATCTATTGACTTCTTTAGATATTTAGCTGTAGATTAGAATAAGCTAATATTTAAACAATAATCTTTGACACATTGTTTGCTCGTCCCGGGGAGGGATCTCTCTCTTTCAGGTGGATCCCCATGAGGTTTCTTATTTTTTCCCCACTGATGGGTTTTTTAGGAGTTTATTCTCACCGAGAAGGAGAGTCTAAGTGCATAAATGTGCTAGTCTTGCTTAGTTAGCATTTGTTAGTTATTTTTCTTGCTGTGTAATCTGTGTTAATATGTTCCTCCTTTTCTTGTGAAGCCCATTGAGACGGAAATTCTGTGATTTTGGGCTATACAAATAAAATTGAATTGAATTGAGTTGAATAATCTAAATCCATCCATTCTACGTTTTGTGGTCGCGTTATTGCTATGTGCGCAATAAGCCCTCTAAAAAGTTGTTGTTGCTGTTCTTCAAGAAATACAGCTGATGCTGATGTTTCTGTTTGTGGATCTAAGTACAATGTTGTACGGTTACAGAACCTCCTGCTTTGTCATGGAATGTTTTGTCATAGGTCACGTCTGGCCCTTCTGCCTTCTCATGTCTGATCGTTACATGCATGTCAGCTGCGTTCAGACACTGCACACTTTCTGGAACTCCTTTATCTTTCACTGTCTTTAACAACTCTCTGGCTGGCTGTGTGTTGTTCAAATCCAAAGACCAGTGGTAATGCAACTCATTATCCTTCAAAACATTACGTTTTCATCAGGCTGTATTGTAGTTGTCATGACAGTTGCAGTTGGTACAATGCTGATTCCTAAACGTCTCATCACATCTACTAATAATAATAATAAATTTTATTTATAACGCAATTTACATTTCCAGTGGAGATCTCAAAGTGCTACAATGACCAAAAGCAACAACAAACAGCAAAAGTACATAAAACCGCAACACTGAAAACACTAAATACTTTGTTGAAAAGCCTTTAGAAATAAAAATGTCTTCAGTCTTTTTTTAAAAACCTCGACGCTTTGCGGAGCCCTCTAGCTCCCGGGAAGCCCGTTCCAGAGCCGTGGAGGAGCTACCTGGAAGGCCCTGTCCCCCATAGTGGAGAGTTTGGTCCTTGGTTGGTGCAGGCAGTAGGAGGAGGAGTAGGAGCGCAGGCTTCGGACAGTGGTGTGGAGCAGAGGTAAGATCTTAAGCCCGAGCCCAACTTTCGGGTCGGGTCGGGCCTAAAATGTCAAACATTACTTCGGGTGGGGTCGGGTTCGGGCTTCTCTCTCGCTGACTTTTTTTTTTTTTTTTAATAAATATACATTTTTAAAATGTAAACTAAAATGAGGTGTGGGTATTAAACTAAGGAATACTTGTTATAAAATTAATAATTTGGATAAAACAGAGAAGTAATGTTTAACTGCTAAACAGGATCCGCAGAGCCAGAGCATGCTCTACGCACGTGAACGCCCCCTCTTAATTTGGTAATGTTACCCTGCGCACGTCTGTATTTATTTTGAACTGGTATCCCCGATATGAAGGAGTACGTACATGAGTGTGAATGAAAGGGATCCAAATGGAAAAGTGAGGTTACAAGGAGAAGAGATAAAGAAGGTGGAAGATTTTAAGTACTTAGGATCAACAGTCCAGAGCAATGGAGAGTGTGGAAAAGAGGTGAAGAAGCGTGTTCAAGCAGGCTGGAACGGGTGGAGAAAAGTATCAGGTGTGATGTGTGACAGAAGAGTTTCAGCTAAAATGAAAGGAAAAGTGTACAAAACCGTGGTGAAACCCGCCATGCTGTTTGGTCTAGAGACAGTGGCACTGAGAAAAAAAACAGGAAGCAGAGATGGAGGTAGCAGAGATGAAGATGCTGAGGATCTCTCTGGGAGTGACCAGGATGGACAGGATCAGAAATGAGTATATCAGAGGAACAGCACACGTTAGAGGTTTTGGAGATAAAGTCCAAGAGGCCAGGCTGAGATGGTTTGGACATGTACAGAGAAGAGAGACCGAGTACATCGGCAGAAGGATGCTAGGTTTGGAACCACCAGGAAAGAGGGCTAGAGGAAGACCAAAGAGGAGGTTCATGGATACAGTGAAGGAAGACATGAAGATAGTTGGCGTGACCGAAGAGGATACAGCAGATAGGGTTAGAAGGAAGAAACTGACTTGCTGTGGCGACCTCTGAAGGGAAATGCCGAAAGGAGAGAAAGAAGATCCCCGATATGAAGGAGCAAAAAGTTGAGGATAAACTAAAGGCAGGAGAACTGAAAAGACAAACACGCAACGGTAAGAGTGCGAGGTGGAAAAGATTCAAATTTATTGTTAAAAATGCTACAGAAACTTGCGTTGGCTTCGCTGAATTTAGTGTCAATGTGGCGCTTTGCTTTCATACGACACCAAAAAGACTGGCACCTCGACGCTAGCTGGCATTTAAACAGCAAAAGTTATGATCGTCAAAGATCTATTTTATTATTTGTTTGAAAGACCGTCCCTCCTCTTCACGCTAAGCAGGCCATCACAGACAAGTGCGTTAGGGGTGCTATAGTGTGATTTTTTTTTTTTTTTTCAAAAGTTCAAATTTAGTTTGCTTCATTCACACTTTCTTCCACTGAGTGTCAGTGTTGCTTAATAATCAACCCATGTAGGGATTTTTATGTATGATCTCTCTTCAGCTTATGTTATTTCAACACATGAACAGATAAAAACAGATGAAAACAGTATTCAAAAGATGAAAAAAATCTGCTTCATTAGTGCCATCGCACAGTTCAAATGTGAATGTTTACATTTAAAAAAAAACAATTTTGTTCATGATGATGTGGTCCTGTTGGCTTCATCGGACCGTGATCTCCAGCTCTCACTGGATCAATATGCTGCCGAGTGTGAAGCCACCGGCTTGGGAATTAGCGCCTCCAAATCCGAGACCATGTCCTCGCCCGGAAAACGGTGGAATGACACTTTTTCTTTCTTTCTGTGGACCAACGACAATCACTTCAGTTTTGTTTGAGTTTAGCTGGAGAAAGTTGTTTTGCATCCAGACACTGATTTGTTGAATGTCAAAATAAGTATAGTCCACAAGAACAGGATGTATAATTGTAGTATATGTACCAGGTGAACGTTTTGTTACTTCAACAGTTTAGTTTTTAACAAAGTTGAATCTGCATCATCAACAGGCTGAAAATCCTACAAAACATTCTTTAAACATACAAAAAATCCCTTCAATGCATTTTCAACAAACACACGCTGAAAACTGCGCTCTCTGACGTCATATGCTTAATGTAAAGAGTTATAAAAATTAACGTTAAACTAAAGACTAACGGCTCTCTAAACTAGCGTTCATTTATAAAGGTGTAAGTTCGTAAAGGTATTTTTTTTAACCATTTTTTTATTTCTTTTTAAAATTATTAACTTTAATTGATCTAATTATTCATTTTTGTTCGATTTCATGTTAAATAATTAACTTCCTTTAACGTGAATTCAGATCAATTAGCATTCGCTAGCAAGTAGCGGGAAGCCTCAGGTAAATGATTGTTTTATCTATAAATATATATATAAATTATTATGACAATATATTATTTTATTATTATTATTTAATAGGTCTCTGTGATTATCTGGGCTAATAGCCCACTGCACAAACAATGGTTTGCATGTTAAACAGTTAGATGTTTCACTGAGAAGTACAACATCTAAATGTGCAATGAAATAAATAAATATAAACTAATGTAGGTATGAAACAGCAATAGCTGGAACATGCTACATAATTTTCAAAATTTGAAAAATGCCATTCTGAGCTGGTCGTCTGGTTAAGCAAAATGAACCATAGCTATTGCAAAAATACTACTAAAAAACAAAGTAAAAAAAAGATGACAAAACTGTTAAGTTATATTTATAAAGAATGATCAAAAATAACTAGAGTTGCATACGCCGATTGTCTGATTAGCCAAATTTATATTAAAGCTAAGAAAACAAAAAATGAAATAATAAAATAAAGAAACTCTTCAACTGTTACAGAAAATGTTCTGAACAGTTAAAATCAGATAGATAACAGCTGAAATTGGATTGCGAAAGAAGAACTCGTGAAAGTACTGCCTATTTAGCTGGAGCACTTTTTCGAAAAAAGGGGAGAAAAAAAAAGAATTTGTAATGAATGCAAATGATTCTGTTAAAAAAACGCTGAGTTCTCTGTTCCCCTCAGTTATTTTTCTTTTTTTTCTCCTCTGAGATCCATGGCTTTTCACACACCCTTCAGATTGTTTCCAATAGCCAACTGCCTGGCATCCCACCCTGCTGATAAAAATGTGTAACGCACGCTATGATGCAAATGTTTGTTAACAGAAATGTTGAAATTTAATATTTTTTGTCACAGTTGTACAGCACTGGAAAACGTTAAGAATGTTTGTGTGACGTTTGTCCTCCTAAAGAAACCATATTAAAACAAACAAACAAAAAAATTCCTCCATATTTTTTTTAATTTTCAAGCATTTTTGAAAAAGCTGCAGGGAGCAAGTAGGGCAGCACTAAAGAGCCAATTTTGAAAAAGTTTGTTTGAAATTTTGCAAATTTTTAATAATTTGTGACGGAAATATACTATTTTTTTTTTAAATTTATATTTCACTCAGAAAAACATTTCCAATCAGGCAGAAGTTTGTAGAGATTTTAATACTTAATTGTTTTTCTTCCAGGCAGCGAAAGCGAATGTTTACTTTGCAAACTTGCAAAATGTTCCATCTCTCACCCAAAGTAAGAAACTTTCTATATCTTTAACACATGTTTTCATGTTTTAATACTAATAGTTCACCATTATTTTTTGTTGTTTTTTTTTTGTCCTGTTTGTTTTAAGATGCTACACACATAAAGTTAGTTCTTATTATCAAACTGTGTCTGCAGAGGCTGCTGTGTGGGGTTTACATGTATACGGTGTTGTTCCAACTGTTTTCTCAATTTTGTTTTAGAGTTCATTATATCTGAGGGCCTTTTTCCCTGACAACAATTTGACAGTAACCAAATACCTGACAGAAATCAGCAAGGTTTCTCCATTTTAATGCAAATATTTGTCAATTTATCCTCAATTCAAAGTGGCTTATTCTGCATATGTCTCTTCTCAGGTCGTATCGTTCCAGACCAAACATTGGAAAAAACTGTTGAGTTACTTTGAGCAAAAGGTGAAAGAAATATTTAATCTACATTTATTTACATTTGATTTCAAATTAGGGATTTTACACTGAAAAGGTGACTATAAAAGTAGGATTTACGTGTGTTTATTCGTAGCCCACAAAAACAGATAGAAATGATATTTATTCTAGTCAGAGTTTCATCTCTTGCAGAATGAATATCTAGAAAATAAAAACAAAAAGATGAAAGAGGAGATGGAGCAGATGGACAGGTGAGTGGAAACTGGATTTAATACTAAGATAAAAATACTAAAAGCTTTGGTGGGTTTCCTGTGAACAGGACGAATGAGCAGAGCGCATACATGACACAGCTGGAAAATACACTTCAATGAACTATTTTTTTTTCTTTTTTTAAAGATCCTCATTTAAATTTTCTTTGTTCTTCTCAGTAGAAATATAAATAGTAAACAGTCAAAGACGGCAGCACAGTGGAACCGTTTGCGGCCCACAAAGAGCACGTGTAGGGTTCTTGGAGAAGACACCTAACCCCCGCTTCTCCCACCATTGGCGCCGTCGAAAGGCAGCCTGCTGCGGTGTAGGGAGTGCAGCACACAAATTTCCCTGGTGAGGGATGAAAAGAGTAATTCATTTAATTTAATATAGAACACTACACTCCTATTTTCCAAGTAACACATGTTAGAGAGGACTAAATTAAGTGGGATTAATAAAGACATGTCGTCATATTCAAAAGCAAACAGACATAACAGACAAATAGAATCAAAATCCAGATCATTCAACAATAACAAATCAAAAGCAAACATACGTTAAAAAATCACACACTTCCACAAAACACTAAACTCTTTTGCAGATTGTGTGGCTTTCTGCCCACAGCTAGTCAGTAACAACTATCGATGAACTGATTAGGTTTTCAGGGTTATCCGGCCAAAGGGAAAGGTCACAAATTCAAAAGTCCAGTGAAAGTGTTGAATCCACTTTTTAAACATAAGTACAGCGAAGACAAGAATAAAAATGGAGGTGTAAAGCAACCAAAGTCTTTGCATTATTTATGCATGTATGAAAGTCCTTTGTTCGGTTATTTATTTATTTTTTTTAATATACTTTCTTAATCCCTCACTGGGAAATTTATGTGCTGCATTTCACCGCAGCAGGCTGCCACCTATGATGGCGCCAATGGTGGGAGAAACAAGGGGTTAGGTGTCTTCTCCAAGGACCCAAGACGTGCACTCAGTTGGATGCAAACCCGCGAACTTCCGGTTGACTTCCAGTTCGCGGGCGAACGCTCTAACCACTGAGCCACCATCTCCCCTAATTTTATGGTATTTTTTATTTTTTATAACCCTCATTTATCAAAGCTATGTACAAAATAGTCTAAATTTCAGGTGTTCGCAGAAAATCCACTAGTTTGGGTGTCGCATTAATGAAGCAGGGTGCACCTGTCTCTTTTAGGTGTACGCAAGGTGTGAGCTTGATAAATACGGCAGCTGAAAACAAGCGCAATTTTAGATTCATGCACTGCCACATCCTTATTTCACCACGTGAAGGGACAGAAGTCAGAAAATAAGAAGAGGTAAATCCTCTGAAAGTCTCATTGTCTGGAATTAAACATATACTACATTACTACATATAAATTGCAATAATATATTGTTAATATAAGCAGCTTTAGATCATTTTTTTAAAAGTTTTGGTAGGTGGTGTGCCTCAATGGTTTTTTAATGGAAAAATGCACCTTGGCTTGGTTGAAAAACGCCGTGTTAGAGAGAGAAAAGGAGAGCGAGCGGGAGAGAGGAATTTGTCGATGTGAGTGTGTTTGAAAGAGAGGAACTTGTCTGTGTGTTTGTTAGAGGAAAATTTGTTTGGGTGTGTCTGTGTTTGTTTGAAAGAGGGTGTGTTTTGTGATGTGATGTCTAATGGTTGTGTAACAACAAAACGTGTGTGTGATGGTACTTTTACCAACCATTTCTAGGGGCAATGGTAGGGGTGATGGTAACATTGCCCCTACCATTGGTAAAATGTACCATCTGAAAAGTAGATTTTGGAACAAAAAAGGTTGGGCACCCCAGCCCTAATACCCCTGCCCTGCACACTATCTCTGCCAGTTCCACCCCAGTCAGGTGAGCAGTCACACCATGTGGCAACCGTAATTAGCCTTTTCAGTTCTGGCAGACTGCGGTACAGAGTCTAGGGCAGCCAGTGGTACAGAGTCTATGGCAGCCAGCGATACAGAGTTTAGGGCAGCCAGTGGAAAAAAGTCTAGGGCAGCCAGTGGTACAGAGTCTAGGGCAGCAAGCGGTACAGAGTCTTTGGCAGCCAGCGTTACAGAGTCTAGGGCAGCCAGTGGTACAGTCTAGAGCAGCTAGTGGCACAGAGTCTTTGGCAGCCAGCGTTACAGAGTCTAGGGCAGCCAGCGGAACAGAGTCTATGGCAGCATGGCGATGGTTTTGTTCTCTTTTTGTTTTAGTCAGAAAGTGACGTTTGTTTTGTACTTTTTTCTTTTTTAGCCTTTTCCAGGGAGCACCTTTGACCATAGATACCTCCTTCAACCATGGAGCGATGTGAACTCCTCCTTTCATCAAACCTGCATCTTCCTTCTGTCCTTTTCTGTCTTTGCTGGGGGGTTTTGTTTTTTCTTTTTTGGGGAGGGCAAGTGTTTGTTTTTTTTTGCTTTGATAAGGCGTTAGTATGTTACTGTTTTACACTATGTAACAACAAATATATTCTTTATATTTATATTTTATCTTTTTTCCAAGTTCTAAATAAAAATTTACCATTTTTAAATCTCCTGTTTGTTTATTTATAACAGCTGTAATTATGCTGCTTACTTGCTTATGGTAGCATTTTGGTCACTGTTGATCCCAGTTTTTACATTAGAACAAGATTTACATATAATTTAAAAGGGAACTATGAAAACATACTGGGGGGTTATTGAGGGAAAAAATAACCATGATAAATTTAAACTAACATCAGATCCTGGTAAAAAAATGATAGATTGGTGTGTGTACCCCTGCATAGAAATTAAATTACCTTGTAAACCCACAGTATCCAGCTGTGGGCTTCGATTGTTCCCACTATCCTCATTTACAGGTGCACTAACTTCCCTTGTTGTTTCACCCTGTCTTGTAACTGTATCATGAGAGGGAACAAAAATGGTTCCTCTCCCCTTGAGCATTCTTTAGAACAATGTTTTTCAACCAGCATTCCACGGCACAATTGTGTGATGTGAGAGATAGTCGGATGTGCGGTGGGAAATGATCATATTTCACCTCATACAGTGATAAACCGATAGCTCCCAAAGATTGTTGTTTTATGTAAAAAGTTAATTATAGCATATTTATTATGTTTATCAGTATATAGAGTTAGGCAGGGCTTTCCTGTAACCATAGCAACCCACTCTTCTCTGCTTTTGGCTGCATGCTGCTTTTCATCCCTCCCTAAAAGTAACCCAGCTAGTGGATTGGATTTTCTGCATATTTTGAGACATTAAGAGACATTAAGAGACATTAAGAGAACATTTCAAGTTGCGTTTCAAAGCAGAAAAACGGTGGATTCTAAAAAAAGTTTTACATTTTCTGCAAAACATTCAAGAGGAAAAATTAAAAGCACTTTTTATTTGAAAGAAGAATTATAAAAGATGATAAAATAGGTTTTGATGTTTTGATTTGATTCCTATTCAAGACACTTTGATGAGAATCCCTATATTGTTAATATTGGTGGCCAACATTTAACACTTTTGGTTTTTGGTGTGCCTGAAGATTTTTTCGATAGAAAAATGTACCTTGGCTTGACAAAAGTTCAAAAACACTAGAAGAACCAAAAGTGGTGGAAATTTTTGAACAATTAAACACCAAAAGAAAAAGCCTGCTGAATGAATAGTAGATTAAACAACCAGATTAAACAGATGTTGCTGTGCTGTTTTGATGATCAGACCTCAGAGAAGATGGTATCTCTAAGAGATAGAGGACGAAGAATGGTTCATCGGAACTGAAGGTTCCTGCTCTGGAAATACAAAGAGAAAGAATGAAGAGAACATTAGAGAGAATTAGTGCTGTCATTTTAACGCATTAATTCGATTAATTATTTACGCCGCATTTTAACGTGCTAAAAAAATTAACGTAATTAATATGACGTATTAACGGTGGCGAGCCGATACTTGCACATTTGAATTTTGGTCTACTGAAGGACCCGTAGTCTTCTCGGCCATCCCACATCGCCTGTGCTGGCAAATTAACAATGCAGCAGTGGCCCAACACAACATGGGCAAGACACAAGAGGGAGCGACAGTTGTGAAACACTATGAAACGGCAAAGGACTCAGAGCAGATACCTGGTGCAGTCCCACCCCCACACTGAACTCATCTGTCACAGAGACACTGTTGAATAATAAGAACAAAAGAAGTCATGTCAAAAGAAGTATTTACATTTCCTACCTAACAGCTCCCTCCTGTTTATCATGAAACAAAGTGTCTTACACATCAGTTAATTACATTTTGACAAGGCATTTTCTGTAATCAACATCATTCTACACCTATAGTTTCAACATCATCATTACAGGTCTTCAGGATCCTGTGTGTTTAAAGCATAAGCAACTAAAAAAGTTTGATTCATCATTCTATGAATGATGGATCTTATGCATGGAATAATACAAACAGAAAATAAACAAAGTAAAATCAATACACAGAATATAATAAAAACAAATATCTAAATGGTAATGTACGAAGCGATACCAAAAATTTCTGAGGAATGGATGAGAGTGCATAGTGTTTACAGGTTGTAGGTGGAAGCCGTCATGGGTCCATCTCCACTTCCTGCTCCTCGCTTGAGGATCACCTGTGGTCTGTGAGAGAAATTGGAGGCACAGGGTAACCAGGAAAAGTCTCTGGCAAAAGCCAAAATGAGCCATCTATAAAAACGATGAAGTTCTGCTGAGTTGTTCACTGCTTTGAGACGCTGGCCCCTATTGGTTCCACTGCTACCCCCGTCAGTCGTCGTGGCTCTAGCAAGAGTTGAACTTTCTTGCAGTAAGTGGCTCTGATGTATCCAGGAGGGCCTCTCCATGATTTCAGGGCTGTGGGTGTAGCCAGCAGAACTTGATGAGGTCCCTCCCACCATGGCGAGCTCCAATTTCTTCTCTGCAAAACCTTTATCAGGACCCAATCTCCGAGGCAAAACTTTTTCTGCAAAACAGAATCGGAAAAATACTGGCAGATGATTGGCTTCTTGAACCTGCAGTTTCAAACAATTTGCTCATCCATTTGTGAAAGTATTTTCAGTTTGACTTTTAGCTTCATAGGCTGAAAATCCGAAATTTCTAAACATATCTACAAAAGTTTTTTGCATAGTCAGTAAAAATGATAGTATTGAAATGTTGATTGACCATATGTACCATCCCTCCTGCTGAGCAATGGCTAGGCCCATGGCTCAGTGAAGCTGCAATCTTAAACAATGATTTTGGAAGGATGGTCTGAAAGCTGGACCATAGTGTCATTTAGTCACAGTGGATCATCTAAATGAGTAGATGTTTTTATTCTGACCTTCCATCCTAAGGCTAAATGAAGAATCCCTGTAGAGGGGTTCATTTTCCTGTCTGATCCTGTCATTGGTTCATAGTCTAACTGAGATGGTTTGTAGGTAAAATAACCTACAAACCATTCCATTCTACGTTTTGTGGTCGCGTTATTGCTATGTGCGCAATAATCCCTCTAAAAAGTTGTTGTTGCTGTTCTTCAAAAAGTACAGCTGCTGCTGATGTTCCTGTTTGTGGATCTAAGTACAGGTGTTGTACGGCTATAGAACCTCCTGCTTTGTCATGGAATGTTTTGTCATAGGTCACGTCTGGCCCTTCTGCTTTCTCATGTCTGATCGTTACATGCATGTCAGCTGGTTTCATACACTGCACGCTTTCTGGAACTCCTTTATCTTTCACTGTCTTTAACAACTCTCTGGCTGGCTGTGTGTTGTTCAAATCCAAAGACCAGTGGTAATGCAACTCATTATCCATCAAAACATTTACGTTTTTATCAGGCCGTATTGTAGTTGTCATGACAGTTGCAGTTGCTACAATGCTGATTCCTAAACGTCTCATCACATCTAATAATCATAATAATGAATTTTATTTATAACGCATTTTACATTTTCAGTGGAGATCTCAAAGTGCTACAATGACCAAAAGCAACAACAAACAGCAAAAGTACATAAAACCGCAACACTAAAGACACTAAATATTTTGTTGAAAGGCCTTTAGAAATAAAAATGTCTTCAGTCTTTTTTTAAAAACCTTGACGCTTTGCTGAGCCTTCGCGCTAAGCAGGCCATCACAGACAAGTAAGTTAGGGGTGCTACAGTGTGATTTTTTATTTTAAAGTTCAAAAATTAGTTTGCTTCAATCACACTTTCTTCCACTGAGTGTCAGTGTTGCTTAATAATCAACCCATGTAGGGATTTTTATGTATAATCTCTTTTTAGCTTATGTTATTTCAACACATGAACAGATAAAAACAGATGAAAACATAAAAAAAAAAAAAAAAAAATTGTTCATGATGATGTGGTCCTGTTGGCTTCATCGGACCGTGATCTCCAGCTTTCACTGAATCGATATGCTGCCGAGTGTGAAGCGACCGGCTTGGGAATTAGCGCCTCCAAATCCGAGACCATGTCCTCGCCCGGAAAACGGTGGAATGACACTTTCTCTTTGTTTCTGTGGACCAAAGACAATCATTTCAGTTTTGTTTGAGTTTAGCTGGAGAAAGTTGCTTTGCATCCAGACACTGATTTGTTGAATGTCAAAATAAGTATAGTCCACAAGAACAGGATGTATAATTGTAGTATATGTACCAGGTGAACGTTTTGTTACTTCAACAGTTTAGTTTTTAACAAAGTTGAATCTGCATCATCAGCAGGCAGAAAATCCTACAAAACATTCTTTAAACATACAAAAAATCCCTTCAATGCATTTTCAACAAACACACGTCATCAAACTGCGCTCTCTGACGTCACATGCTTAATGTAAAGAGTTATTAAATTAACGTGAAACTAAAAACTAACGGCTCTTTAAACTAGCGTTCATTTAGCAAATTTTAAGTTTGTAAAGTTATTCTTTCAACCATTTTTTTATTTCTTTTTAAAATTATTAACTTTAATTGACCTAATTATTCATTTTTGTTCGATTTCATGTTAAATAATTAACTTCCTTTAACGTGAATTCAGATCAATTAGCATTCGCTAGCAAGTAGCGGGAAGCCTCAGGTAAATGATTGTTTTATTAATAAGTGTATATATTATTATTATGATAATATATTATATATTATTTTCTTATTATTATATATATATATATATATATATATTTATATATTTCTTTTCTGGTATTTATTGGCATAAATCAAAAACAACATTCAAACATACATTTTTTACCAGTTCAAAACCTTGCTGTTCTGTAAAATCATTCAAAAACAATCTGTCTGTAAAACCATTTCTAAAACAATAAAAACATTAATACAGTTAAAATAATTTCACAAAACAGCTCGTTAAAACAGGTTAAAAAAACTAGAGTAAAAAGCCAATAAATAAATATAAAGGATTGCAGTCCTTAAAATCAGGTTTAAAGAAAAACAAATGTAGCAGAAGCGGAAGGGCCCGGTTGGTAAAGGTGGACCTCCCCGTTCCTCAAAACATTTGGTCTCCTGGGACTTTTCCTGGTGCTCAGACGGGATCCTCCCCTTCCTGCTCCTTCCCACCGTCCTCTCCCGGAGAGCCAGGCCGCTGCCGCCGTGACCTTTTCTGTGTAGCTCCGGCTCCCACGTCCGAAGAGGCACAGACGATTCTTCTTGGCAGCTGCATCCAAGGCACGCTGCCAACTGCCGTCCAGATACAGCTGCGGGGGGCTCTGTCTGTGGCTCCTCACCAGCAAGTTTCCGGGGGTCCGCGTGGCGTCTTTTCGGCAGCTCGGGTGGATCCATGGTGGGACCCTCCTTGCTGGCAAGTTCGGGAATTGCAGGGAGCCGGCCGTTGCCCACAGGTCCACAACAGCGCTGCACTCCCAGAGCGGGTGCCCCACCGACTCAGGCGTGCCACGACCAGGTCGGAGGCAAATCGTTCTCGCCCAAATGCCCCGGGAATGCATCACGGTCCTGACCAGGAGAATCCCATGAGCCACCGTCCACCACAGGTCCCGGAGTCTGTTTCGAGGGACAGAGAGGTCCACCGGGAGCCCAAACATGGCAGGCAGACCGCCTTTGGGCCTCTGCAGAGGACTCTCCAGTTCCCGCTCCTGCACAAAAAAAATCATAAAAACCAGATTAAATAAAAGAAAGCAATCGTTTATACCATTTAAAAGGGTTCTGAGACGATGGGATCTAACTCTGGACTTCACACTTCTAACATGGATGAGTGAGAAGGTGAGAGTCGTGAGTATGATGCAGGCTTGATTTTCAGACCAGGGAAGACGAGTCATGTAATAGGAGCTCTTCCTCCGACTCATTGTATGAGGGTAGGGGTTTTGCTCCTTTTCCCTTTTGGACTTTGGGGACTGGCCTCTTTAAGCCCTCCCTTTTGTCCTTCGGGGTTGACTGTTTCGGAATTTCTAGGAACGGGGCCTCGTTCGGTGAGCCAGATGGGAAAATTCTCGACTCGTCCTCAGACGAGCTGTCTGACGGGGTCGCAGCTTTCCCCCTCTTCTCCGCAGGAATGGGAGAGTCCGAAGACAACTCTGACGCTGGCCTCTTAGTCTGTAGGGTGTCCGGGATCTGGGTTTCATCGCTATCTTTTGTTCCGTCCTCCTCCTCGGACACAGACATAGCTCCACCCAGTGACTGCTTGTCCCCACCCACACTGTTGCCAGATGTGGTCGGGGGCTGCGCAGCCACCACCCTTTCACCCTTCTCACTAGATTTCTGTTTTTCCTTTTCGTCTTGAGGGGCACTGGAAGCTACCACCTCCACCTGGTCGGTTTCCTTTTTCTTTTCAGTTCCTTTTCCGGCTTTTAACTTGTTGGCAAACGATTTGGGGCAGTCTCTGAAGAGGTGGTTGGACTCTCCGCAGGGGTTGCACCTCCTGCCATTGGGACACTCATCAAATGTGTGCCCAATCTCTCTACATTTACCGCAAAAGATCTTGGTACACACTTCTACCAGGTGCCCGTGCTCACCACACTTGCGGCAGAGCTTGGGCATTCCCTGGTAGTGGATGTAGCCTCTGTTATCGCCCAGCAGCACTATCATACTAGGCAGGTATTTCAGGCCCTGGTAGCCTGAAGGGTCCTGCCATTGCTGGATAGGAACCCTCCAGGAACAATTCCAGATGCCGTCCACATCCAGTATCTTGATAGGCTGGCCTTTAACCGTGCAATGTCTTCCCAGCCATGTCTTAATGTCCTCTGCGCTGACGGTCTCATTAAACATCCTGACAATAACCGTTTTAAGGCTATTGTCAGTCAGTTTTTCAACCTCAAACGCAGAAAACAGTGATTCTACGACTTCAAAACATGCCCAAAAATCCTCAAAAACCGTGCCCGAAAAAAAAACTCACATCAAACCCTTTGTTAAAAGGTGGAGTGAGGATGCAGTTTAAATCTTCTGGTGTAAATTTTAAAAGGCCCTGTACAAATTTTCTAGAAAAGTCCAACCTGCTAACTTCAATGGGTTTCCCATCTTCCTCCTTTAAAAGAAAGCGGACACTGTGGTGCTTGCGCACCCCGGCAAAACCTGCCGACTTGGTGGAGGCACCATAGCTCGCAAAAAAGGTGGAAAAAGTAAGGAGAAAAGGTGCAAAAACCACGTTAAAAACACTAAAAACACCACTTACCTTTTCTTTAAAAACTGTGAAAACAAGAACAAAACAAGGAACAAAACAACAAGAAACAAAAATAATCAATCAAATTGGGAGTCGATGAAAAATGCTCTTCTCCCAAGGGCGTCTATTTGAGATCCACAAAGAAACCAAATCACCTCCCAAGGAGATTGATCACGATTCGATCTAATGCCCAAGATCAGGCAGTACTCCTGATCCTGAGCCATAAGGCCGAGAAGCGATTAAACTAAAGACTAACGGCTCTTTAAACTAGCGTTCATTTAGGAAAATTTAAGTTCGTAAAGTTATTTTTTTAACCATTTTTTAAATTTCTTTTTAAAATGATTAACTTTAATTGACCTAATTAATCATTATTGTTCGATTTCATGTTAAATCATTAACTTCCTTTAACGTGAATTCAGATCAATTAGCATTCGCTAGCAAGTAGCGGGACGCCTCAGGTAAATGATTGTTTTATCAATAAATGTATATACTAATATTGTCATAATAATAAATTATATATTATTTCATTATTATTATTAAATATGTGAATAAGGTTTTTTTTTTTCAAGGTTTACAAATGCCTCTTAGGGTCATCTGTAGTCACTGTTTCCTTCGACCTTCTACTGGTGGCGGTCTGACTTTCCATTTCTGCGGACACCTCATCTGCGACATCTGCTTCAGAAAAGGTAACACACTTTACACTGTTCATTCAAAAAATATACTTTATTTCATGAAGAAACACTAAACTGTGCAGCGGGGCACAGCGGGGCTTCTTTATTCAGTCTCATCTGTTGGACATGAAGTCAAACTCTGCTTTGGAACCAAACGGTTTTTTATACGTTAAAAACCTTAAAATTACTAAAACAATTAAAATAATAATAATATATATAATTAAAATAATAATATACATAAATACGTATATATGAAATATATATAATTATATATACATACACAAATGATATAATTCTAATTACAATAAAAAATAATTAAAATAATAAAAAGAACTTAAAGTGTATTATTGTCATTTTTATCCTAATTATAATTAAAATAATAATATAATTTAATTATATACTGTATATAAAAATGTGATATGTATAAATTATATAATCATAATTACAAAAATAAAAAACATTATTACACATTAATAATTACATAAGTGATTTTTTCACAGTTCTTAAAACTACTTTTACGTTTTTATTTTATTTGCATATTCTTATCTTGACCTTTTTTTTCTTACTGTAACTATGCTGTTGCATACTGCAATTTTCCTATTGTGGGACAAATAAACTTTTCTTGATACTGTTTGCAGATGACACAAATATATTCTATAGCAATCAAAATTAAAATGAACTTATCTGTACAGTCAATATGGAACTCAACAAACTAAAGAAGTGGTTGGACTTCAATAAATTATTTCTTAATCTAAACGAAAGTAAAGTTATGTTCTTTGGAAATACAAAACAAGTACCAAACAACCTATTGTAATTGAAAATATTCAAAATGAGACAATAGATGAAGCAAAATTTCTTGGAATCATCATAGACAATAAATTGTCTTTGAAACCCCACGTCAGACATGTAAAAGCGACAATATCCAAAAGTCTCTCTATAATAAATCAAATTAAATATCACCTTGATTCTAACTCTTTGCGCACATTGTAATTGCACAATGGTTCTTCCGTACCTCACATATAGCGATGAAGTACGGGAAAGTTCTTATCAAAATACATGAAAACCTTTGTTTTACAGAAGAGACGTACAAATTGTTGGGTTTTTGGAACACACTCGTAACCTCTTCGTACATTTTAAACAGTTAAAATTTGAAGACCTGTCTCAGTATTACACAGCAGTTAGCATTTTTAAAGCATATCACAAACAGCTACCAAACAATTCACAAAGTTTATTTACTCTGAATGGAAAATCTCATAACTTAAGAGTAATATGGTAGGAGACTTTAAATTACCCAAAGTGAGAACCACTAAAAAAAGGTTTTATAAATGTCTGTACAGGGCGGCACGGTGGCGCAGTGGGTAGCACAGTGGCCTCATAGCAAGAAGGTCATGGGTTTGAGTCCCGGGAGGGGACGAGGCTTGGAACACTGTCCTTTCTGTGTTGAGTTTGCATGTTCTCCCCTTATTTGCGTGGGTTTCCTCAACCCTCCAAAGACATGCATGCTAGGTTGATTGGCCGGTGCCAGATTGCCCCTAGGAATGATTGTGTGTGTGTGTGGATGGTTGTATGTGTGTGGCCCCACGAAAGACTGGCAAATTGTTCGGGGTGTACCCTGGCCTTCGCCTTAAATCAGCCGGGATGGGCTCCGGCACCCCCCGCAACCCTTAAGGGATAGACTGATAAGAAGATGATGACTGACTAACTGACATGTCTGTACATGGTGTGAAACTCTGGAACAGTCTGGAGAAACACTACAAGCAATATCAAAATGTAAATACATTCAGATTAAATGAGAAACATTTGACCTGTTCACAATAGTGTCAAACGCAATTATATCACGGTCTTCTTCAAAGATAGTTCTGATGGAACACATCTTACCGGTCTGTGGCTTTCTCTCACTATTGCTGGTATGTCCTTTCCTTACTAGGTTGGTATTACTGTCCAGGTCCATATCCTTTCTTTAACTTATCTCTGAGTTGGAAAAATATACAGTATATGAAATTAAGTCCATAATGTTTGTATGAATTGCATGAATTAACATAGAATATTGGAAGTGTATTGAATATTGTAAATATGTATATGGAGTGGGGTTAAATAAGTCTTCTTCTCTCCACTCCTTCTTGGACAATAGAACTTTGATTTGATAACTTGTTCTTATAGCATTATTATTATTACTTTGAATTGATGTAAGATATGTTAAATTTAAAAACATGTTAATCTATCCAAGAAGGATAGAGACAAGTCAGTTTCTTCCATGTAATCCCATCTGCTGCATCTTCTTCGGCCACGCCAAATATCTTCATGTCTTCCTTCACTGTATCCATGAACCTCCTCTTTGGTCTTCCTCTAGGCCTCTTTCTTGGTGGTTCTAAACCCAGCATCCTTCTTCCGATGTACTCTTTCTCTCTCCTCTGCACATGCCCAAACCATCTCAGTCTGGCCTCTCTGACTTTGTCACCAAAACCTCTAACATGTGATGTTCCCCTGATATACTAATTTTTAATCCCGTCTATCCTGGTCAGTCCTAAAGAGATCCTCAGCATCTTCATCTCTTTTTCCTGACTTTTCCTCAGTGCCACTGTCTCTAGACCAGGGGTCACCAACTTCTTTGATACCGAGGGCTACTTCAAGGGCACTGAGTAACGCAAAGGGCTACCACTTTGATAATACACTTCTGAAATAACAAAGTTACACATTGTACCTTTAATTTGATATTATTATTAATGATATTCTAAGTGAAGACACTGATTGTTAATGATCCATCACAATAATTATTTATTGCTCGAGACCAAACAGCATGGCCGGTCTCACCACGGTTTTGTACAATCCTTCTTTCGTTTTAGCTGAAACTCTTCTATCACACATCACACGAAAGAAGAACTCCTGAAAGTACTGCCTGTTGAGCTGGAGCACTTTTTCGAAAAAAGGGAAAAAAAAAAAGAATTTGTAATGAATGCAAATAATTCAGTTAAAAAACGCTGAGTTCTCAGTTCCCCTCAGTTATTTTTTTTTTTTTTTCTCCTCTGGGATCCATGAATTTACACACATCCTTCAGACTGTTTCCAATAGCCAAATGCCTGGCATCCCCCCCGCTGATATAAATGTGTAACGCACGCTATGATGCAAATGTTTTTTAACAGAAATGTTGAAATTTAATATTTTTTTGTCACATTTGTACAGCATTGGAAAACGTAAAGAATGTTTGTGTGACGGTTGTCCCCCTTCAGAAACCATATTAAAACAAACAAACAAAAAAATTCCTTCATGTTTTTTTAATTTTCAAGCATTTTTGAAAAAAGCTGCAGGGAGCAAGTAGGGCAGCACTAAAGAGCCAATGTTGAAAAAGTTTGTTTGAAATTTTGCAAATTTTTAATAATTTGTGTTGGAAATGTACTATTTTTTTAAAAAAAATTATATTTCACTCAGAAAAACATTTACAATCAGGCAGAAGTTTGTAGAGATTTTAAGACTTAATTGTTTTTCTTCCAGGCAGCGAAAGCGAATGTTTATTTTGCAAACTTGCAAAATTTTCCGTCTCTCACCCAAAGTAAGAAACTTTCTATATCTTTAACACATGTTTTCATGTTTTACTGATAATAGTTCACCATTTTTTTGTTTGTTTTTTTGTCCTGTTTGTTTTAAGATATTTGTCCTTTTATCCTCAATTCAACGTGGTTTATTCTGCATATGTCTCGTCTTAGGTTGTATCGTCCCAGACCAAACAACAGAAAAGACTGTTGAGTTACTATGAGCAAAAGGTGATAGAAATATTTAATCTACATTTATTTACATTTGATTTCAAATGAGGGATTTTACACAGAAAATGTGACTATAAAAGTAGGATTTACGTGTGTTTATTCGTAGCCCACAAAAACATCTAATCTTATTGCAAATACTTTTTCTATTATTTTTGAAAACTGTGGAAGTATGGATATAGGCCGATAATTTGAAAATAAGTGTTTATTGCCATTTTTATAGACTGGAATAACTCTAGTTATTTTCATTTTTTCAGAAAATTTACCGATTTGAAAAGACTTATTGCAAATATACATATGTTAGAGGCTGTGCAATAGGCTCTATTGTATTCTTTATTAAATTCATATCAATGTCAAGTGTATCTTTAGATGTTTTTGATTTAAATTGCTTTACTATTTTAATTATTTCATTTTCATTTGTTGGGTTTAAATAAAATGTAAAAGGATTTTTGTTTACAGCATCACTTGGACTTATATTATGCTTCTCAATACTTTCAGCCAAGGTATTTCCTACATTAACAAAATAATGATTAAATCCTTCTATAATTTCTTTTATATTTTCCAGCTTTGAGCTTTTGTTCATGAATTGTTTTGGTATTTCATATTTTTTATCTTTTATTTTAATTATTTTATTAATGACATTCCATGTTCCCTTAATATTTTCTTTTTGTTCTTCAAATAATTTATGAAAGTATTCTTTTTTGGTTTTCCGCAAAATACTAGTCAATTTGTTTTTATAATTTTTATATTTTATTTCAGATTCCTTGGTTTTGTGTTGAATAAACTTTTTATATAACATATTTTTCTTCTTACATGCATTTTGTAATCCACTTGTTATCCATGGCTTTATTTTAGAATTTTCTTTAAGTCTCACCTTTTTTAATGGGCAGTTTTTATTGTAGATTTCTAAAAACATGGATATAAAAATTTCATACGCTTCACTTGGGTCAGTTTGGTTGTAGACCTCGTCCCATTTCTGTTTTAATAAGTCTTCTTTAAGTTTATTTAGAGTTTGGTCTGTCACTCGTCTAATATATCTAAATGTTTCAGAGTTTTCTTTGTCGTTAGTTATAATTTTATTTTGAAATATAGCAAAAACTGGTAGATGGTCACTTATATCACTGACAAGAAGGCCACCAACAATTTTAGCTTCAATATTGTTTATAAAAATATTATCTATTAGAGTGGAGGAATCAATAGTTATCCTGCTGGGTTTATCAATAATTGGTAGTAACATATTTGAATGCATCATATTTATGAAATCAGTTGTTTTCCCATGGGTAGTTGCTTTAAGCAAATTTATATTTAAATCTCCACATATTATTAATTCCTTTGTGGAATATCCATTTATATTTATAATTTCATTCATTTTTTCATTAAATGTATCAATCAGTGAACCTGGTGTTCGGTATACACAAGTAACATGTACATTTTTTGTTTTTTTAAATTCAATTTCGACAGTGATTAATTCCATTATATTGTGTACAGATACTGATTTATCTTCAATGAGTTTACAGTTAAAGTTTGAGTCCACATAGAGGGCAACTCCACCTCCTTTTTTGTTGTTTCTAGTGACTGTAAATAGTTCGTATCCCTCTATCTTTACTAGTGTATATATATATATATATATTATATATTGTTAATATAAGCAGCTTTAGATAATTTTTTTAAGTTTTGGTAGGTGGTGTGCTTCAATGGTTTTTAAATGGAAAAATGCACCTTGGCTTGGTTGAAAAACACCGTGTTAGAGAGAGAAAAGGAGAGCGAGCGGGAGAGAGGAATTTGTCGGAGTGAGTGTGTTTGAAAGAGAGGAACTTGTCTGTGTGTTTGTTAGAGAAAAATTTGTTTGGGTGTGTCTGTTTGAAAGAGGGTGTGTTTTGTGATGTGATGTCTAATGGTTGTGTAACAACAAAACGTGTTGTGATGATACTTTTACCAACCATTTCTAGGGGCAATGGTAGGGGTGATGGTAACATTGCCCCTGCCATTGGCAAAATGTACCATCTGAAAAGTAGATTTTGGAACAAAAAAGGTTGGGCACCCCTGCCCTAATACCCCTGCCATGCACACTATCTCTGCCAGTTCCACCCCAGTCAGGTGAGCAGTCACACCATGTGGCAACCGTAATTAGACTTTTCAGTTCTGGCAGACTGCGGTACAGAGTCTAGTGCAGCAAACGGTACAGAGTCTATGGCAGACAGCTGAACAGAGTCTAGGGCAGCCAGCGGTACAGAGTCTATGGCAGCCAGCGGTACAGAGTCTATGGCAGCATGGCGATGGTTTTGTTCTCTTTTTGTTTTAGTCAGAAAGTAACGTTTGTTTTGTACTTTTTTCTTTTTTAGTCTTTTCCAGGGAGCGCCTTTGATCATAGATACCTCCTTCAACCATGGAGCGATGTGAACTCCTCCTTTCATCAAACCTGCATCTTCCTTCTGTTCTTTTCTGCCTTTGCTGGGGTGTTCTGTTTTTTCTTTTTTTGGGAGGGCGGGTGTTTGTTTTTTTTGCTTTGATAAGGCGTTAGTATGTTAGTGTTTTACAAAAACTATGTAACAACAAATATATTCTTTATATTTATATTTTGTCTTTTTTCCAAGTTCTAAATAAAATTTTACCATTTTTAAATCTCCTGTTTGTTTATTTATAACAGCTGTAATCATGCTGCTCATTTGCTTATTACTATAAGTAGCATTTTGGTCACTGTTGATCCCAGTTTTTACATTAGAACAAGGTTTACATATAATTTAAAAGGGAACTATGACAACATACTGGGGAGTTATTGAGGAAAAAATAACCATGATAAATTTAAACTAACTTCAGATCCTGGTAATGATAGATTGGTGTGTGTACCCCTGCTTAGAAATCAAATTACCTTGTAAACCCACAGTATCCGGCTGTGGGCTCTGATTGTTCCCACTATCCTCATTTACAGGCGCACTAACTTCCCTTGTTGTTTCACCCTGTCTTGTAACTGTATCATGAGAGGGAACAAAAATGGTTCCTCTCCCGTTGAGCATTCTTTAGAATAGTGTTTTTCAACCAGCGTTCCACGGCACACTCGTGTGATGTGAGAGATAGTCAGGTGTGCGGTGGGGAATGATCATATTTCACATCATACAGTGATCTACCTGTAGCTCCCAAAAATTGTTGTGGTTGATCTCATGGTGTTTGTGTAAACAATGAATTATAGCATACTATTTATTATGTTTATCAGTATAAAACTTTGTAATTTTGTATAGAGTCAGACAGGCTGTAATGTAACCATAGCAACTCACTCTTCTCTGCTTTTGGCTGCATGCTGCTTTTCATCCCTCCCTAAAAGTACCCCAGACTTGGACTTTCTACATATTTTGAGACATTAAGAGAAAATTCAAGTTGCGTTTCAAAGCAGAAAAATTGTGGATTCTAAAAAAGTCTCACATTTTCTGCAAAACATTCAGAAGGAAAAAGTAACAGCACTTTTTATTTGAAATAAGAATTATAAAAGATGATGAAATAGGTTTAGATGTGTTGATTTGATTCTTATTCAAGACACTTTGATGAGAAACACTATACTTTTAACATTGGCGGCCATAGAGAATCAATTTTAACATTTTTGGTTGTTGGTGTGCCTGAAGATTTTTTCGATAGAAAAATGTACCTTGGCTTGAAAAAGGTTCAAAAACACTGCTCTAGAAGAACCAAAAGTGGTTGAAATTTTTGAACAATGAAACACCAAAAGAAAAAGCCTGCTGAATGAATAGTAGATTAAACAACCATGCTAACATTGGTTGTTGCACAGATGTTGCTGTGCTGTTTTGATGATCAGACCTCAGAGAAGATGGTATCTCTAAGAGATAGAGGACGAAGAATGGTTCATCGGAACTGAAGGTTCCTGCTCTGGAGATACAAAGAGAAAGAATGAAGAGAACATTAGAGAGAATTAGTGCTGTCATTTTAACGCATTAATTCGATTAATTATTTACGCCGCATTTTAACGTGCTAAAAAAATTAACGTAATTAATATGACGTATTAACGGTGGCGAGCCGATACTTGCGCATTTGAATGTTGGCCTACTGAAGGACCCGTAGTCTTCTCGGCCATCCTACATCGCCTACGCTGGCAAATTATCAAGGCAGCAGAGGCCCAACACAACATGGGCAAGACTCAAGAGGAAGCAACAGTTGTGAAACACTATGAAACGGCAAAGGACTCAGAGCAGATACCTGGTGCAGTCTCACCCCCACACTGATTGGATGAGCGTGCATAGTGTTTACAGGTTGTAGGTGGAAGCCGTCGTGGGTCCATCTCCACTTCCTGCTCCTCGCTTGAGGATCACCTGTGGTCTGTGAGAGAAATTGGAGGCACAGGGATAACCAGGAAAAGTCTCTGGCAAAAGCCAACATAAGCCATCTATAAATAGGGTGAAGTTAAGCTGATTTCTTCGCTGCTGTGAGACGCTGACCCCTATTGGTTACCAGCTTCTCTGTTATGGACTTCCACTGCTACCCCCGTCGGTCGTCATTGCTCTAGCAATTGCAGTAAGTGGCTCTGATGTATCCAGGAGGGCCTCTCCACGATTTCAGTGCTGTGGGTGTAGCCAGCAGTACTTGATGAGGTCCCTCCCACCATGGCGAGCTCCAATTTCTTCTCTGCAAAACCTTTATCAGGACCCAATCTCCGAGGCAAAACTTTTTCTGCAAAACAGAATCGGAAAAATACTGGCAGACGATTGGCTTCTTGAGAGGGATCCAAATGGAAAAGTGAGGTTACAGGGAGAAGAGATGGAAGGTTGAAGGTGGAAGATTTTAAGTACTTAGGATCGTTAGAGGTTGTTAGAGATGGAAGAAACTGACTTGCTGTGGCGACCCCTGAAGGGAAAAGCCGAAAGGAGAAGAAGAGGAGACCACTGGCTTCTTGAACCTGCAGTTTCAAACAATTTGCTCATCAATTTGTGAAAGTATTTTCACTTTGACTTTTAGTTTCTTAAGCTGAAAATCCCAAACTTCTAAACATATCTACAAAAGTTTTTTGCATAGTCAGTAAAAATGATGGTATAGAAATGTTGATTAAATGTTGATTACCATCCCTCCTGCTGAGCAATGGCCAGGCCCATGGCTCACTGAAGCTGCAATCTTAAACAATGATTTTGGAAGGATGGTCTGAAAGCTGGACCATAGTGTCATTTAGTCACAGTGGATCATCTAAATGAGTAGATGTTTTTATTCTAACCTTCCATCCTAAGGCTAAATGAAGAATCCCTGTAGAGGGGTTCATTTTCTTGTCTGATCCTGTCATTGGTTCATAGTCTAAATGGAATGCTTTGTAGGTTGTAGGCTTTGTAGGAGCGGGGATGAAGACCTCCGCGGTACTTCATCCCCGCTCCATTAGGATGAAATCCATCTACTCATCCCCGTCCAGGGCATCGCTGGGCTGAGGAGTCTCCCGTGTTTCAATCAGGATAAAGAACATCTACGTACTCATCCCCGTACTGGACATCTCCGGGCTGAGGAGTCCCCCAGTGTTTCCATCAGGATGAAGATCATCTATTGTCTTCTGTAGATATTTAGCTGTAGATTAGAATAAGCTAATATTTAAACAATAATCTTTGACACATTGTTTATTCGTCCCGGGGGAGGGATCTCTCTTTCACGTGGATCCCCATGAGGTTTCTTATTTTTTCCCCACTGATGGGTTTTTTAGGAGTTTATCCTCACCGAGAAGGAGAGTCTAAGTGCATAAATGTGCTAGTCTTGCTTAGTTAGCATTTGTTAGTTATTTTTCTTGCTGTGTATCTGTGTTAATATGTTCCTCCTTTTCTTGTGAAGCCCATTGAGATGGAAATTCTGTGATTTTGGGCTATACAAATAAAATTGAACTGAATTGAATTGAGTTGAATAACCTAAATCCATCCATTCTACGTTTTGTGGTCGCGTTATTGCTATGTGCGCAATAAGCCCTCTAAAAAGTTGTTGTTGCTGTTCTTCAAGAAATACAGCTGATGCTGATGTTTCTGTTTGTGGATCTAAGTACAATGTTGTACGGTTACAGAACCTCCTGCTTTGTCATGGAATGTTTTGTCATAGGTCACGTCTGGCCCTTCTGCCTTCTCATGTCTGATCGTTACATGCATGTCAGCTGCGTTCAGACACTGCACACTTTCTGGAACTCCTTTATCTTTCACTGTCTTTAACAACTCTCTGGCTGGCTGTGTGTTGTTCAAATCCAAAGACCAGTGGTAATGCAACTCATTATCCTTCAAAACATTACGTTTTCATCAGGCTGTATTGTAGTTGTCATGACAGTTGCAGTTGGTACAATGCTGATTCCTAAACGTCTCATCACATCTACTAATAATAATAATAAATTTTATTTATAACGCAATTTACATTTCCAGTGGAGATCTCAAAGTGCTACAATGACCAAAAGCAACAACAAACAGCAAAAGTACATAAAACCGCAACACTGAAAACACTAAATACTTTGTTGAAAAGCCTTTAGAAATAAAAATGTCTTCAGTCTTTTTTTAAAAACCTCGACGCTTTGCGGAGCCCTCTAGCTCCCGGGAAGCCCGTTCCAGAGCCGTGGAGGAGCTACCTGGAAGGCCCTGTCCCCCATAGTGGAGAGTTTGGTCCTTGGTTGGTGCAGGCAGTAGGAGGAGGAGTAGGAGCGCAGGCTTCGGACAGTGGTGTGGAGCAGAGGTAAGATCTTAAGCCCGAGCCCAACTTTCGGGTCGGGTCGGGCCTAAAATGTCAAACATTACTTCGGGTGGGGTCGGGTTCGGGCTTCTCATTCGCTGACTTTTTTTTTTTTTTTAATAAATATACATTTTTAAAATGTAAACTAAAATGAGGTGTGGGTATTAAACTAAGGAATACTTGTTATAAAATTAATAATTTGGATAAAACAGAGAAGTAATGTTTAACTGCTAAACAGGATCCGCAGAGCCAGAGCATGCTCTACGCACGTGAACGCCCCCTCTTAATTTGGTAATGTTACCCTGCGCACGTCTGTATTTATTTTGAACTGGTATCCCCGATATGAAGGAGTACGTACATGAGTGTGAATGAAAGGGATCCAAATGGAAAAGTGAGGTTACAAGGAGAAGAGATAAAGAAGGTGGAAGATTTTAAGTACTTAGGATCAACAGTCCAGAGCAATGGAGAGTGTGGAAAAGAGGTGAAGAAGCGTGTTCAAGCAGGCTGGAACGGGTGGAGAAAAGTATCAGGTGTGATGTGTGACAGAAGAGTTTCAACTAAAATGAAAGGAAGAGTGTACAAAACCGTGGTGAAACCCGCCATGCTGTTTGGTCTAGAGACAGTGGCACTGAGAAAAAAAACAGGAAGCAGAGATGGAGGTAGCAGAGATGAAGATGCTGAGGATCTCTCTGGGAGTGACCAGGATGGACAGGATCAGAAATGAGTATATCAGAGGAACAGCACATGTTAGATGTTTTGGAGATAAAGTCCAAGAGGCCAGGCTGAGATGGTTTGGACATGTACAGAGAAGAGAGACCGAGTACATCGGCAGAAGGATGCTAGGTTTGGAACCACCAGGAAAGAGGGCTAGAGGAAGACCAAAGAGGAGGTTCATGGATACAGTGAAGGAAAACATGAAGATAGTTGGCGTGACCGAAGAGGATTACAGCAGATAGGGTTAGATGGAAGAAACTGACTTGCTGTGGCGACCTCTGAAGGGAAATGCCGAAAGGAGAAGAAGAAGATCCCCGATATGAAGGAGCAAAAAGTTGAGGATAAACTAAAGGCAGGAGAACTGAAAAGACAAACACGCAACGGTAAGAGTGCGAGGTGGAAAAGATTCAAATTTATTGTCAAAAATGCTACAGAAACTTGCATTGGCTTCGCTGAATTTAGTGTCAATGTGGCGCTTTGCTTTCATACGACACCAAAAAGACTGGCACCTCGACGCTAGCTGGCATTTAAACAGCAAAAGTGATGATCGTCAAAGATCTATTTTATTATTTGTTTGAAAGACCGTCCCTCCTCTTCACGCTAAGCAGGCCATCACAGACAAGTGCGTTAGGGGTGCTATAGCGTGATTTTTTTTTTTTTTTTTTCAAAAGTTCAAATTTAGTTTGCTTCATTCACACTTTCTTCCACTGAGTGTCAGTGTTGCTTAATAATCAACCCATGTAGGGATTTTTATGTATAATCTCTCTTTAGCTTATGTTATTTCAACACATGAACAGATAAAAACAGATGAAAACAGTATTCAAAAGATGAAAAAAATCTGCTTCATTAGTGCCATCGCACAGTTCAAAATGTGAATGTTTACATTTAAAAAAAAACATTTTGTTCATGATGATGTGGTCCTGTTGGCTTGTGAAGCGGCCGGCTTGGGAATTAGCGCCTCCAAATCCGAGACCATGTCCTCGCCCGGAAAACGGTGGAATGACACTTTTTCTTTCTTTCTGTGGACCAACGACAATCACTTCAGTTTTGTTTGAGTTTAGCTGGAGAAAGTTGTTTTGCATCCAGACACTGATTTGTTGAATGTCAAAATAAGTATAGTCCACAAGAACAGGATGTATAATTGTAGTATATGTACCAGGTGAACGTTTTGTTACTTCAACAGTTTAGTTTTTAACAAAGTTGAATCTGCATCATCAACAGGCTGAAAATCCTACAAAACATTCTTTAAACATACAAAAAATCCCTTCAATGCATTTTCAACAAACACACGCTGAAAACTGCGCTCTCTGACGTCATATGCTTAATGTAAAGAGTTATAAAAATTAACGTTAAACTAAAGACTAACGGCTCTTTAAACTAGCGTTCATTTATAAAGGTGTAAGTTCTTAAAGTTATTTTTTTTAACCATTTTTTTTTATTTCTTTTTAAAATTATTAACTTTAATTGATCTAATTATTCATTTTTGTTCGATTTCATGTTAAATAATTAACTTCCTTTAACGTGAATTCAGATCAATTAGCATTCGCTAGCAAGTAGCGGGAAGCCTCAGGTAAATGATTGTTTTATTAATAAGTGTATATATACAATAAATATATATATATATAAATTATTATGGCAATATATTATTTTATTATTATTATTAAATATGTGAATAAGGTTTTGTTTTTTTTCAAGACGTACAAATGCCTCGTTGGATCTTCTGTGGTCACTGCCTCCTTCAACTTCGTCCTGGTGGCAGCATGGCTCTCAATTACTGCGGACACCTCATCTGCGACATCTGCTTCAGAAAAGGTAAAACACACTTTACACTTTTTATTCAAAAAATATACTTTATTTTATGAAAAAACACTAAACTGCACAACTTGCAGCAGCGAGGCTTCCTTATTCAGTCTCATCTGTTGGACATAAAGTCAAACTCTGCTTTGGAACCAAACATTTTTTTGTACATTACAAAACTTAAAATTACTAAAATAATTAAAATAATAATAATATTAATATTCTTCTTCTTCTTTCGGCATTTCCCTTCAGGGGTCGCCACAGCAAGTCAGTTTCTTCCATCTAACCCTGTCTGCTGCATCCTCTTTGGTCACACCAACTATCTTCATGTCTTCCTTCACTGCGTCCATGAACCTCTTCTTTGGTCTTCCTCCAGTCCTCTTTCCTGGTGGTTGCAAATCCAGCATCCTTCTTCCAACGTACTCTCTCGCTCCTCTGCACTTCTCCAAACCCTCTCAGTCTTGCCTCTCAAACTTTATCCCCAAAACCTCTAACATGTGCTGTTCCCCTGATGTACTCATTTCTAATTCTGTTCATCCTGGTTACTCCCAGGGAGAACCTCAGCATCTTCATCTCTGCTACCTCCATCTCTGTTTTTTGTCTTTTCTTCAGTGCTACTGTTTCTAGACCAAACAGCATGGCCGGTCTCATCACGGTTTTGTACACTTTTCCTTTCATTCTAGCTGAAACTCTTCTATCACACATCACACCTGATACTTTTCTCCACCCGTTCCAACCTGCCTGCTCACACTTCTTCCCCTCTTTTCCACACCCTCCATTGCTCTGGAACCATGAAAAAAAGCTTTAAAAGCAGTAGTTTGCTGGTAGAAGAAAGGAGAAGTAATAGAACCTCCTCACCTGACTTGAACTCTCGGTGTCATACGTGTTGGTTGTACCAAGTCTTCTGTGCTTTTTGAGAATTCTTCAGATTGATTTCTGCCTCTTCTTGGTATTTTGCCAGACGATCTCTCATCTGCAGGATGAATTGCACTACACCCGTTTCTGTTACTTCACTGGCAGGTTCATCCTATGTTTTGTTGAGGAGATCAAGTGGCCCTTGGACATCCCAACCACACAACATCTCAAACGGTGAAAACCCCGTGGATGCCTGGGGAATCTCTCTGTAAGCAAAGAGCAGAAAAAGGCAGCCAGCAATCCCAGTATTTACCAGTCTCTGAAACAAATTTCTTCGGCATCCACTTTAGTGTCTGGTTGAACCTTTCCACCAGTCCATCAGTTTCTGGGTGGTATGGCATAGTTTTAAGAATGTGATTGCCCAGCTGTTTGTGAAACTGTTGCATCAGAAGTGAACAGAAGTTGGGACCTTGGTCGGTCAGTATCTCATCAGGACTACCAACCTGGACTCACAGGATCTCTACTTTCCTTTTATGCATCATGTCAACTGACTCTCTACCTTCATCCGTCATAGTCTCAACATTCAAGGTTCCTATCCTAAGTCCTAAGCTCTTGATGTTTCTCTTCTCTTTCTTTCGATGTGCGTCTTCCTCCTCTTCTTCTTTGACCACCAGTAGTCCAATTTCCACCAGCACCCTGTTGGTGAACAGCACCGATGGCCGTCGTTGTTAACCCGGGCCGCGACTGATCTGGTATGGTATTTCTCTTACTGACTTGCATAATTTTATTTGACATAGTTTTACGTTGGAGGCCCTTCCTGACACAACCTCTGTGATTATCTGGGCTAATAGCCCACTGCACAAACAATGGTTTGGATGTTTAACAGTTAGATGTTTCACTGAGAAGTACAACATCTAAATGTGCAATGAAATAAATAAATATAAACTAATGTAGGTATGAAACAGCAATAGCTGGAACATGCTACATAATTTTCAAAATTTGAAAAATGCCAATCTGAGCTGGTCGTCTGGTTAAGCAAAATGAACCATAGCTATTGCAAAAATACTACTAAAAAACAAAGTAAAAAAAAGATGACAAAACTGTTAAGTTATATTTATAAAGAATGATCAAAAATAACTAGAGTTGCATACGCTGATTGTCTGATTAGCCAAATTCATATTAAAGCTAATAAAACAAAAAATGAAATAATAAAATAAATAAACTCTTCAACTGTTACAGAAAATGTTCTGCACAGTTAAAAACAGATAGATAACAACTGAAATTGGATTGCGAAAGAAGAACTCGTGAAAGTACTGCCTATTTATCTGGAGCATTTTTTCGAAAAAAGGGGAGAAAAAAAAAGAATTTGTAATGAATGCAAATGATTCTGTTAAAAAAACGCTGAGTTCTCTGTTCCCCTCAGTTATTTTTCTTTTTTTTCTCCTCTGAGATCCATGGCTTTTCACACACCCTTCAGATTGTTTCCAATAGCCAACTGCCTGGCATCCCACCCTGCTGATAAAAATGTGTAACGCACGCTATGATGCAAATGTTTGTTAACAGAAATGTTGAAATTTAATATTTATTTGTCACAGTTGTACAGCACTGGAAAACGTTAAGAATGTTTGTGTGACGTTTGTCCTCCTAAAGAAACCATATTAAAACAAACAAACAAAAAAATTCCTCCATATTTTTTTAAATTTTCAAGCATTTTTGAAAAAGCTGCAGGGAGCAAGTAGGGCAGCACTAAAGAGCCAATGTTGAAAAAGTTTGTGTGAAATATTGCAAATTTTTAATAATTTGTGATGGAAATATAATATTTTTTTAATAAATTTATATTTCACTCTATTTCACTTTATATTTCACTCAGAAAAACATTTCCAATCAGGCAGAAGTTTGTAGAGATTTTAATACTTAATTGTTTTTCTTCCAGGCAGCGAAAGCGAATGTTTACTTTGCAAACTGGCAAAATGTTCCATCTCTCACCCAAAGTAAGAAACTTTCTGTATCTTTAACACATGTTTTCATGTTTTAATACTAATAGTTCACCATTATTTTTTGTTGTTGTTTTTTTTTTTGTCCTGTTTGTTTTAAGATGCTACACACATAAAGTTAGTTCTTACTATCAAACTGTGTCTACAGAGGCTGCTGTGTGGTCTTTACATGTATACGATGTTGTTCAACTGTTTTCTCAATTTTGTTTTAGAGTTCATTATATCTGAGGGCCTTTTTCCCTGACATCAGTTTGACAGCAACCAAATACCCGACAGAAATCAGCAAGGTTTCTCCATTTTAATGCAAATATTTGTCCTTTTATCCTCAATTCAAAGTGGCTTATTCTGCATATGTCTCTTCTCAGGTCGTATCGTTCCAGACCAAACATCGGAAAAAACTGTTGAGTTACTTTGAGCAAAAGGTGAAAAAAATATTTGATCTACATTTATTTACATTTGATTTCAAATTAGGGATTTTACACAGAAAATGTGATTATAAAAGTAGGATTTACGTGTGTTTATTCCTAGCCCACAAAAACAGATAAAAATGATATTTATTCTAGTCAGAGATTCATCTCTTGCAGAATGAATATCTAGAAAATAAAAACAAAAAGATGAAAGAGGAGATGGAGCAGATGGACAGGTGAGTGGAAACTGGATTTAATACTAAGATAAAAATACTAAAAGCTTTGGTGGGTTTCCTGTGAACAGGACGAATGAGCAGAGCGCATACATGACACAGCTGGAAAATACACTTCAATAAACAACTTTTTTTCTTTTTTTTTATAGATCCTCATTTAAATTTTCTTTGTTCTTCTCAGTAGGAGTATAAACAGTAAACAGTCACATATAGAACACTACACTCCTATCTTCCATGTAACACATGTTAGAGAGGACTAAATTAAGTGGGATTAATAAAGACATGTCATAATATTCAAAAGCAAACAGACATAACAGACTAATAGAATTAAAATCCAGATCATTCAACAATGAAAAAAATAAAAAACAAACATACAGTACGTTAAAAAAATCACACACTTCTACAAAACACTAAACTCTTTTGCAGATTGTGTGGCTTCCTGCCCTCAGCTACTCAGTAACAACCATAGATGAACTGATTAGGTTTTCAGGGTTATCCGGCCAAAGGGAAAGGTCAAATATTCACAAGTCCAGTGAAAGTGCTGAATCCACTTTTTAAACATAAGTACAGTGAAGACAGGAATAAAAATGGGGAGGTAAAGCACCCAAAGTCTTTGCATTATTTATGCATGTATGAAAGTCCTTTGTTCGGTTATTTATTTATTTTTTTTAATATACTTTCTTAATCCCTCACTGGGAAATTTATTAGCTGCGTTTCACCGCAGCAGGCTGCCACCTTTAATGGCGCCAATGGTGGGAGAAACGAGGGGTTAGGTGTCTTCACGGCCATAAGGCGCACCTAAAAGTCTAAAATTTTCTTCAAAATGAGCGGTGCGCCCTTTCGTGCGGTGCGCCTTGTGTGTGACCTAAAAGAAAAAGCGGTGCCCGTGAGGCGAGGCGGACCTGAAAGAAAAGCATGAGAACGTTAAAGAGTGAAGTGTGGGCGTGGATTGTGTATAAAAAAGGTATGTGCTGGATGCACAACATTGCCGTTTTAACCCTGAAAATGGCAAAGAGACATGTTTATGACGCTCAGTTTAAGCTGAAGGCAATCAGCTATGCGGAGGAACATGGGAATCGAGCCGCCGGGAGAAATTTCAGCATAAACGAGTCAATGGATTGTAGATGTTTGGACTAACACAGTGCTTCTCAATTATTTCCTGTTGCGCCCCCCCTAGAAAGAAGAAAATATTTCGCCCCCCCGCTCCCTCACTCTCCGCCATGACCATAATTAGTATCATTTGTCTATGAAATCGTTATAAGCAGTGGTCCCCAACCACCAGGTGGACCACCCCTGGTGTGAGGGGCCTAACTAGTATTTTTATTCACTTTGTTTTTGTGATGTCTTTATTTTGAAGGTATGTTTACCGTTACCATGGCAACCAGAGTGCGTTCGAGCGGAGAGAATTTTTCCACGTTACAAAGACGCTGATAATAAATTTTCTCGTGAAGACAACGTGGATTTAAATGTATTATTATTGATTAAAAAAGCCAGTTTTTCCGGCTGGTCTTATCACCTTTAGACCGGTCCGTGAAAATATTATCAGACACTAAACCGGTCCGTGGCGCAGAAAAGGTTGGGGACCCCTGGTTCTAAGTACACTTCTGCAGAACATTGTATCCTCATTAACATTAAAGAATAAAAAAAAGGAAAAAAAAACAGCTTTATTGACAGCTTTATTGTTTTTCAGTGTGTAACAGAAAATATTTAAAGTGCATCAATTAACTTGAATTTTAATAAAAATAATTCTTATTTAAACTATAAACTACAACTACTGTAGTGGATGTACAATTACACTTTATTCTAGTACGGCAAAAAAGAAAAACGTGTTCCACAGGATCACACGCGCCCCACTATTGGAGAAGCACTGGACTATTTTTTAATACGCACATTTGCATGCTTGCGTGTGTGTTGTTGTAAGGCGGTGTGTGACTGAGACTGCGCCTTTTCGTACGGTGCGCCTAATGGCCGTGAAATTACGGTAGTCTAAATTTCAGGTGTACACAGAAAATCCACTAGTTTGGGTTTCGCATTAATAAAGCAGGGTGCACCTGTCTCTTTTAGGTGTACGCAAGGTGTGAGCTTGATAAATACGGCAGCTGAAAACAAGCGCAATTTTAATGAACATGCCTACATTTGTTTAGATTCATGCACTGCCAACACCCTTATTTCACCACGTGAAGGGACAGAAGTCAGAAAATAAGAAGAGGTAAAACCTCTGAAAGTCTCATTGTCTGGAACTAGACATATACATTACTACATATAAATTGTAATAATATATTGATAATATAAGCAGCTTTAGATTATATTTTTAACAGTTTTGGTAGGTGGTGTACCTCAATGGTTTTTTTAATGGAAAAATACACTTTGGCTTGATTGAAAAACACTGTGTTAGAGAGAGAAAAAGAGAGCGAGCGGGAGAGAGGAATTTGTCGATGTGAGTGTGTTTGAAAGAGAGGTACTTGTCTGTGTGTTTGTGAGAGGAAAATTTGTTTGGGTGTGTCTGTGTTTGTTTGAAAGAGGGTGTGTTTTGTGATGTGATGTCTAATGGTTGTGTAACAACAACAAAACGTGTTGTGATGGTAGTTTTACCAACCATTTCTAGGGGTAATGTAGGGGTGATGGTAACATTGCCCCTATCATTGGTAACATTTACCATCTGAAAAGTAGATTTTGGGACAAAAAAGGCTGGGCACCACTGCCCTAATAGATCCTACACACCTTCATCTCTGCCAGTTCCGCCCCAGTCAGGTGAGCAGTCACACCATGCTGCAACCGTGATTAGCCTTTTCAGTTCTAGCAGACTGTGGTACAGAGTCTAGTGCAGCAAGCGGTACAGAGTGTAGGGCAGCCAGCGGAAAAAAGTC
The DNA here is from genome assembly GCA_902685375.1 of Neostethus bicornis. Taxonomy (NCBI): domain Eukaryota; kingdom Metazoa; phylum Chordata; class Actinopteri; order Atheriniformes; family Phallostethidae; genus Neostethus; species Neostethus bicornis. Next base: position 13,191,434 of record LR738564.1, read on the forward strand.
TATGGCAGCCAGCGGTACAGAGTCTAGGGCAGCCAGCAGTACAAAGTCTAGGGCAGCCAGCGATACAGAGTCTATGGCAGCATGGCGGTGGTTTTGTTCTCTTTTTGTTTTAGTCAGAAAGTGACGTTTGTTTTGTACTTTTTTCTTTTTTAGTCATTTCCATGGACCACCTTTGACCATAGATACTTCCTTCAACCATGGAGCGACGTGAACTCCTCCTTTCATCAAACCTGCATCCTCCTTCTGTCCTTTTCTGTCTTTACTGGGGGGTCTTTCGGGGGTGAGGGGTTTGTTTTTTTTGCTTTGATAAGGCGTTAGTATGTTAGTGTTTTACATCAACTATGTAACAACAAATATATTCTTTATATTTTATCTTTTTTTCTAGTTCTAAATAAAATTTTACCAGTTTAAAATCTCTTGTCTGTTTATTTACAACAGCTGTAATCATGCTGCTCATTTGCTTATAGTAGCATTTTGGTCACTGTTGATCCCAGTTTTTACATTAGAACAAGGTTTACATATAAATTAAAAGGGAACTATGAAAACATACTGGGGAGTTATTGAGGAAAAAAATAACCATGATAAATTTCAACAAACTTCAGATCCTGGTAAAAGAAATGATAGATTGGTCTGTGTACCCCTGTTTAAAAATCAAATTACCACGTAAACCCACAGGATCCAGCTGCGGGCTCCGATTGTTCCCACTATCCTCATTTACAGGCGCACTAACTTCCCTTGTTGTTTCACCCTGTCTTGTAACTGTATCATGAGAGGGAACAAAAATGGTTCCTCTCCCTTTGAGCATTCTTTAGAATAGTGTTTTTCAACCAGCGTTCCGCAGCACACTCGTGTTATGTGAGAGATAGTCGGGTGTGCGGTGGGGAATGATCATATTTCACCTCATACAGTGATCTACCGATAGCTCCCAAAGATTGTTGTGGTTGATCTCATGGTGTTTGTGTAAAAAATGAATTATAGCATATTTATTATGTTTATCAGTATAAAACGTTGTAATTTTATATAGAGTCAGGCAGGGCTGTCCTGTAACTATAGCAACTCACTCTTCTCTGCTTTTGGCTGCATGCTGCTGTTTATCCCTCCCTAAAAGTAACCCAGCTAGTGGATTGGATTTTCTGCATATTTTGAGACATTAAGAAAACATTTAAGTTGTGTTTCAAGGCAGAAAAACCGTGGATTCTTAAAAAGTCTCACATTTTCTGCAAAACGTTCAAGAGGAAAAAGTAACAGCACTTTTTATTTGAAAGAAGAATTTTAAAAGATGATAAAATAGGTTTTGCTGTTTTGATTTGATTCCTATTCAAGACACTTTGATGAGAATCACTATATTGTTAATATTGGTGGCCAACATTTAACATTTTTGGTTGTTGGTGTGCCTGAAGATTTTTTCGATAGAAAAATGTACCTTGGCTTGAAAAACGTTAAAAAACACTGCTCTAGAAGAACCAAAAGTGGTTGAAATTTTTGAACAATGAAACACCAAAAGAAAAAGCCTGCTGAATGAATAGTAGATTAAACAACCATGCTAACATTGGTTGTTGCTCAGATGTTGCTGTGCTGTTTTGATGATCAGACCTCAGAGAAGATGGTATCTCTAAGAGATAGAGGACGAAGAATGGTTCATCGGAACTGAAGGTTCCTGCTCTGGAGATACAAAGAGAAAGAATGAAGAGAACATTAAAGAGAATTAGTGCTGTCATTTTAACGCATTAATTCGATTAATTATTTACGCCCCATTTTAACGTCTTTAAAAAATTAACGTAATTAATATGATGTATTAACGGTGGCAAGCCGATACTTGCGCATTTGAATTTTGGCCTACTGAAGGACCCGTAGTCTTCTCGGCAGTCCTACATCGCCTGCGCTAGCAAATTATCAAGGCAGCAGTGACCCAACACAACATGGGCAAGACTCAAGAGGAAGCGACAGTTGTGAAACACTATGCAACGGCAAAGGACTCAGAGCAGATACCTGGTGCAGTCCCACCCCCACACTGAATGGATGAGCGTGCATGGTGTTTACAGGTTGTAGGTGGAAGCCGTCGTGGGTCCATCTCCACTTCCTGCTCCTCGCTTCAGGATCACCTGTGGTCTGTGACAGAAATTGGAGGCAGGGGGGTAACCAGGAAAAGTCTCTGGCAAAAGCCAAAATAAGCCATCTATAAATAGGGTAAAGTTCAGCTGATTTCCTCGCTGCTGTGAGACGCTGGCCCCTGTTAGTTACCAGCCTCTCTGTTACGGACTTCCAGTGCTACCCCCGTTGGTCGTTGTGGCTCGAGCAATTGCAGTAAGTGGCTCTGATGTATCCAGGAGGGCCTCTCCACGATTTCAGTGCTGTGGGTGTAGCCAGCAGAACTTGATAAGGTCCCTCTCACCATGGCGAGCTCCAATTTCTTCTCTGCAAAACCTTTATCAGGACCCAATCTCGGAGGCAAAACTTTTTCTGCAAAACAGAACCGAAAAAATACTGGCAGAGGATTGGCTTCTTGAAAGGGATCCAAATGGAAAAGTGAGGTTACAGGGAGAAGAGATAAAGAAGGTGGAAGATTTTAAGTACTTAGGATCAACAGTCCAGAGCAATAGAGAGTGTGGAAAAGAGGTGAAGTAGTTCAAGCAGGCTGGAATGGGTGGAGAAAAGCATCAGGTGTGATGTTTGACAGAAAAGTTTCAGCTAAAATGAAAGGAAAAGTGTACAAAACCGTGGTGAGACCCGCCATGCTGTTTGGTCTAGAGACAGTGCCACTGAGGAAAAGACAGGAAGCAGAGATGGAGGTAGCAGAGATGAAGATGCTGTGGATGTCACTGGGAGTGACCAGGATGGACAGGATCAGAAATGAGTATATCAGAGGAACAGCACATGTTAGAGGTTTTGGGGATAAAGTCCGAGAGGCCAGACTGAGATGGTTTGGACATGTACACAGAAGAGAGACCGAGTACATCGGCAGAAGAATGCTGGGTTTGGAGCCACCGGGAAAGAGGGCTAGAGGAAGACCAAAAGGAGGATCTTGGATACAGTGAGAGAAGACATGAAGATAGTTGGTGTGACCGAAGAAGATGCAGCAGATAGGGTTAGATGGAAGAAACTGACTTGCTGTGGCGACCCCTGAAGGGAAATGCCGAAAGGAGAAGAAGAGGAGACGATTGGCTTCGTCTGTCACGGAGACACTGTTGAATAATAAGAACAAAAGAAGTCATGTCAAAAGAAGTATTTACATTTCCTACCTAACAGCTCCCTCCTGTTTATCATGAGAGAATCTTTATCTGTGAGAGAAATTGGAGGCACAGGGTAACCAGGAAAAGTCTCTGGCAAAAGCCAAAATAAGCCATCTATAAATACGATGAAGTTCTGCTGAGTTGTTCACTGCTTTGGGACGCTGGCCCCTATTGGTTCCACTGCTACCCCTGTCGGTCATCGTGGCTCAAGCAAGAGTTGAACTTTCTTGCAGTAAGTGGCTCTGATGTATCCAGGAGGGCCTCTCCACGATTTCAGGGCTGTGGGTGTAGCCAGCAGAACTCGATGAGGTCCCTCCCACCATGGCGAGCTCCAATTTCTTCTCTGCAAAACCTTTATCAGGACCCAATCTCCGAGGCAAAACTTTTTCTGCAAAACAGAATCGGAAAAATACTGGCAGACGATTGGCTTCTTGAACCTGCAGTTTCAAACAATTTGCTCATCCATTTGTGAAAGTATTTTCAGTTTGACTTTTAGCTTCATAAGATGAAAATCCGAAACTTCTAAACATATCTACAAAAGTTTTTTGCATAGTCAGTAAAAATGATGGTATAGAAATGTTGATTAACCATATGTACCATCCCTCCTGCTGAGCAATGGCTAGGCCCATGGCTCACTGAAGCTGCAATCTTAAACAATGATCTTGGAAGGATGGTCTGAAAGCTGGACCAGAGTGTCATTTAGTCACAGTGGATCATCTAAATGAGTACATGTTTTTATTCTAACCTTCCATTCTAAGGCTAAATGAAGAATCCCTGTGGAGGGGTTCATTTTCCTGTCTGATTCTGTCATTGGTTCATAGTCTAACTGGGATGCTTTGTAGGTTAAATATCCTAAATCCTTCCATTCTACGTTTTGTGGTCGCGTTATTGCTATGTGCGCAATAAGCCCTCTAAAAAGTTATTGTTGCTGTTCTTCAAGAAGTACAGCTGCTGCTGACGTTCCTGTTTGTAGATTTAAGTACAGGTGTTTTACGGTTACAGAACCTCCTGCTTTGTCATGGAATGTTTTGTCATAGGTCACGTCTGGGCCTTCTGCCTTCTCATGTCTGATCGTTACATGCATGTCAGCTGGTTTCATGCACTGCACACTTTCTGGAACTCCTTTATCTGTCACTGTCTTTAACAACTCTGTGGCTGGCTGCGTGTTGTTCAAATCCAAAGACCAGTGGTAATGCAACTCATTATCCTTCAAAACCATTACATTCTCATCAGGCTGAATTGCAGTTGTCATGACAGTTGGAGTTGGTACAATGCTGATTCCTAAACGTCTCATCACATCTAATAATAATAATAATATATTTTATTTATAATGCACTTTACATTTCCAGTGGAGATCTCAAAGTGCTACAATGACCAAAAGCAACAACAAACAGCAAAAGTACATAAAACCGCAACACTAAAGACACTAAATACTTTGTTGAAAAGCCTTTAGAAATAAAAATGTCTTCAGTCTTTTTTTAAAAACCACGACGCTTTGCTGAGCCCTCTAGCTCTCGGGAAGACCGTTCCAGAGCTGTGGAGCAGCTGCCTGGAAGGCCCTGTCCCCCATAGTTGAGAATTTGGTCCTTGGTTGGTGCAGGCAGTAGGAGGAGAAGTAGGAGCGCAGGCTTGGACACTGGTATGGAGCAGAGGTAAGATCTTAAGCCTGAGCCCAACTTTCGGGTCGGGCCTAAAATGTCAAACATTACTTCGGGTGGGGTTGGGTTCGGGCTTCTCTCTCGCTGACTTTTTTTTTTTTAATAAATATACATTTTTAAAATGTAAACTAAAATGAGGTGTGGGTATTAAACTAAGGAATACTTGTTATAAAATTAATAATTGGGATAAAACAGAGAAGTAATGTTTAACTGCTAAACAAGATCCGCAGAGCCAGACCATGCTCTGTGCACGTGAACGCACCCTCTTAATTTGGTAATCTTCCCTGCGCACGTCTGCATTTATTTTAAACTGGTATCCCCGATATGAAGGAGCAAAAAGTTGAGGATAAACTAAAGGCAGGAGAACTGAAAAGACAAACACGCAACGGTAAGAGTGCGGTGTGGAAAAGATTCAAATTTATTGTTAAAAATAAACTTGCGTTGGCTTCCCTGAATGTAGTGTCAATGTGCCGCTTTGCTTTCATACGACAACAAAAAGACTGGCACCTCGACGCTAGCTGACATTTAAACAGCAAAAGTGATGATCGTCAAAGATCTATTTTGTCATTTGTTTGAAAGACCGTCTCTCCTCTTCACGCTGAGCAGGCCATCACAGACAAGTGCGTTAGGGGTGCTATAGTGTGATTTTTTTTTTTTTTTTTCAAAAGTTCAAATCTAGTTTGCTGCAATCACACTTTCTTCAATGAGTGTCAGTGTGGCTTAATAATCAACCCATGTAGGGATTTTTATGTATAATCTATCTTTAGCTTATGTTATTTCAACACATGAACAGATAAAAACAGATGAAAACAGTATTCAAAAGATGAAAAAAATCTGCTTCATTAGTGCCATCGCACAGTTCAAAATGTGAATGTTTACATTAAAAAAAAAAACAATTTTGTTCATGATGATGTGGTCCTGTTGGCTTCATCGGACCGTGATCTCCAGCTCTCACTGGATCGATATGCTGCCGAGTGTGAAGCCACCGGCTTGGGAATTAGCGCCTCCAAATCCAGGACCCAGTCCTCCCCCGGAAAATGGTGGAATGACACTTTCTCTTTGTTTCTGTGGACCAAAGACAATCATTTCAGTTTTGTTTGAGTTTAGCTGGAGAAAGTTGTTTTGCATCCAGACACTGATTTGTTGAATGTCAAAATAAGTATAGTCCACAAGAACAGGATGTATAATTGTAGTATATGTACCAGGTGAACGTTTTGTTACTTCAACAGTTTAGTTTTTAACAAAGTTGAATATGCATCATCAGCAGGCTGAAAATCCTACAAAACCTACAAAAAAATCCCTTCAATACATTTTCAACAAACACACGTCATCAAACTGCGCTCTCTGACGTCATATGCTTAATGTAAAGAGTTATAAAAATTAACGTTAAACTAAAAACTAACGGCTCTTTAAACTAGCGTTCATTTATAAAGGTTTAAGTTCGTAAAGTTATTTTTTTTAACCATTTTTTTATTTCTTTTTAAAATTATTAACTTTAATTGATCTAATTATTCATTTTTGTTCGATTTCATGTTAAATAATTAACTTCCTTTAACGTGAATTCAGATCAATTAGCATTCGCTAGCAAGTAGCGGGAAGCCTCAGGTAAATGATTGTTTTATCAATAAATATATATATAAATTATTATGATAATATATTATATATTATTTTATTATTATTATTATTATTAAATATGTGAATAAGGTTTTGTTTTTTTTCAAGACGTACAAATGCCTCGTTGGATCTTCTGTGGTCACTGCCTGCTTCAACTTCGTCCTGGTGGCAGTATGGCTCTCAATTACTGCGGACACCTCATCTGCGACATCTGTTTCAGAAAAGGTAAAACACACTTTACACTTTTTATTAAAAAAATATACTTTATTTTATGAAGAAACACAAAACTGCACAACTTGCAGCAGCGAGGCTTCCTTATTCAGTCTCATCTGTTGGAAATAAAGTCAAACTCTGCTTTGGAACCAAACATTTTTTTGTACATTACAAAACTTAAAATTACTAAAATAATTAAAATAATAATAATATTAATCTTCTTCTTTCGGCATTTCCCTTCAGGGGTCGCCACAGCAAGTCAGTTTCTTCCATCTAACCCTATCTGCTGTATCCTCTTTGGTCACACCAACTATCTTCATGTTTTCCTTCACTGCGTCCATGGACCTCCTCTTTGGTCTTCCTCCAGTCCTCTTTCCTGGTGGTTGCAAATCCAGCATCCTTCTTCCGATGTACTCGGTCTCTCTTCTCTGTACATGTCCAAACCATCTCAGCCTGGCCTCTCGAACTTTATTCCCAAAACCTCTAACCTGTGCTGTTCCCCTGATGTACTCATTTCTAATTTTGTTCATCCTGGTTACTCCCAGGGAGAACCTCAGCATCTTCATCTCTGCTACCTCCATCTCTGTTTTTTGTCTTTTCTTCAGTGCTACTGTTTCTAGACCAAACAGCATGGCCGGTCTCATCACGGTTTTGTACACTTTCCCTTTCATTCTAGCTGAAACTCTTCTATCACACGTCACACCTGATACTTTTCTCCACCCGTTCAAACCTGCCTGCTCACGCTTCTTCCCCTCTTTTCCACACCCTCCATTGCTCTGGAACCATGAAAAAAACCTTTAAAAGCAGTAGTTTGCTGGTTGAAGAAAGGAGAAGTAATAGAACCTCCTCACCTGACTTGAACTCTCGGTCTCATACGTGTTGGTCGTACCAAGTCTTCTGTGCTTTTTGAGAATTCTTCAGATTGATTTCTGCCTCTTCTTGGTATTTTGCCAGACGATCTCTCATCTGCAGGATGAATTGCACTACACTCGTTTCTGTTACTTCACTGGCAGGTTCTTCCCATGTTTTGTTGAGGAGATCAAGTGGCCCTTGGACATCCCAACCACACAACATCTCAAACGGTGAAAACCCCGTGGATGCCTGGGGAATCTCTCTGTAAGCAAAGAGCAGAAAAAGGCAGCCAGTAATCCCAGTCTTTACCAGTCTCTGAAACAAATTTCTTCAGCATCCGCTTTAGTGTCTGGTTGAACCTTTCCACCAGTCCATCAGTCTCTGGGTGGTATGGCATAGTTTTAAGAGTGTGAATGCCCAGCTGTTTGTGAAACTGTTGCATCAGAAGTGAACAGAAGTTGGGACCTTGGTCGGTCAGTATCTCATCAGGACTACCAACCTGGACTCACAGGATCTCTACTTTCCTTTTCTGCATCATGCCAACTGACTCTCTACCTTTATCAGTCATAGTCTCAACATTCAAGGTTCCTATCCTAAGTCCTTAAGCTCTTGATGTTTCTCTTCTCTTTCTTTCGATGTGCGTCTTCCTCCTCTTCTTCTTTGACCACCAGTAGTCCAATTTCCACCAGCACCCTGTTGGTGAACAGCACCGATGGCGGTCATTGTTAACCCGGGCCACGACTGATTTGGTATGGTATTTTTCTTACTGACTTGCATAATTTTATTTGACATAGTTTTACGTTGGAGGCCCTTCCTGACACAACCTCTGTGATTATCTGGGCTAATAGCCCACTGCACAAACAATGGTTTGCATGTTTAACAGTTAGATGTTTCACTGAGAAGTACAACATCTAAATGTGCAATGAAATAAATAAATATAAACTAATGTAGGTATGAAACAGCAATAGCTGGAACATGCTACATAATTTTCAAAATTTGAAAAATGCCAATCTGAGCTGGTCGTCTGGTTAAGCAAAACGAACCATAGCTATTGCAAAAATACTATTAAAAAACAAAGTAAAAAAAGATGACAAAACTGTTAAGTTATATTTATAAAGAATGATCAAAAATAACTAGAGTTGCATACGCCGATTGTCTGATTAGCCAAATTCATATTAAAGCTAATAAAACAAAAAATGAAATAATAAAATAAATAAACTCTTCAACTGTTACAGAAAATGTTCTGCACAGTTAAAAACAGATAGATAACAGCTGAATTTGGATTGCGAAAGAAGAACTCGTGAAAGTACTGCCTATTTAGCTGGAGCATTTTTTCGAAAAAAGGGGAGAAAAAAAAAGAATTTGTAATGAATGCAAATGATTCAGTTAAAAAAACGCTGAGTTCTCTGTTCCCCTCAGTTATTTTTCTTTTTTTTCTCCTCTGGGATCCATGGCTTTTCACACACCCTTCAGATTGTTTCCAATAGCCAACTGCCTGGCATCCCACCCTGTTGATAAAAATGTGTAACTTACGCTATGATGCAAATGTTTGTTAACAGAAATGTTGAAATTTAATATTTATTTGTCACAGTTTTACAGCACTGGAAAACGTTAAGAATGTTTGTGTGACGTTTGTCCTCCTAAAGAAACCATATTAAGACAAACAAACAAAAAAATTCCTCCATATTTTTTTTAATTTTCAAGCATTTTTGAAAAAGCTGCAGGGAGCAAGTAGGGCAGCACTAAAGAGCCAATTTTGAAAAAGTTTGTTTGAAATTTTGCAAATTTTTAATAATTTGTGATGGAAATATACTATTTTTTTATAAATTTATATTTCACTCAGAAAAACATTTCCAATCAGGCAGAAGTTTGTAGAGATTTTAATACTTAATTGTTTTTCTTCCAGGCAGCGAAAGCGAATGTTTACTTTGCAAACTTGCAAAATGTTCCATCTCTCACCCAAAGTAAGAAACTTTCTATATCTTTAACACATGTTTTCATGTTTTAATACTAATAGTTCACCATTATTTTTTGTTGTTGTTTTTTTTTTTGTCCTGTTTGTTTTAAGATGCTACACACATAAAGTTAGTTCTTACTATCAAACTGTGTCTGCAGAGGCTGCTGTGTGGTGTTTACATGTATACGGTGTTGTTCAACTGTTTTCTCAATTTTGTTTTAGAGTTCATTATATCTGAGGACCTTTTTCCCTGACATCAATTTCACAGCAACCAAATACCCGACAGAAATCAGCAAGGTTTCTCCATTTTAATGCAAGTATTTGTCCTTTTATCCTCAATTCAAAGTGGCTTATTCTGCATATGTCTCTTCTCAGGTCGTATCGTTCCAGACCAAACATCGGAAAAAACTGTTGAGTTACTTTGAGCAAAAGGTGAAAAAAATATTTGATCTACATTTATTTACATTTGATTTCAAATTAGGGATTTTACACAGAAAATGTGACTATAAAAGTAGGATTTACGTGTGTTTATTCGTAGCCCACAAAAACAGATAGAAATGATATTTATTCTAGTCAGAGATTCATCTCTTGCAGAATGAATATCTAGATAATAAAAACAAAAAAATGAAAGAGGAGATGGAGCAGATGGACAGGTACAGGCACAGCCAGCGGTACAGAGTCTATGGCAGTCAGCGGTACAGAGTCTAGGGCAGCCAGCGGTACAGAGTCTATGGCAGCCAGCAGGACAGAGTCTAGGGCAGCCAGCGGTACAGAGTCTAGGGCAGCCAGCGGAACAAAGTCTATGGCAGCCAGCGGTACAGAGTCTAGGGCAGCCAGCAGTACAAAGTCTAGGGCAGCCAGCGATACAGAGTCTATGGCAGCATGGCGGTGGTTTTGTTCTCTTTTTGTTTTAGTCAGAAAGTGACGTTTGTTTTGTACTTTTTTCTTTTTTAGTCATTTCCATGGACCACCTTTGACCATAGATACTTCCTTCAACCATGGAGCGACGTGAACTCCTCCTTTCATCAAACCTGCATCCTCCTTCTGTCCTTTTCTGTCTTTACTGGGGGGTCTTTCGGGGGTGAGGAGTTTGTTTTTTTTGCTTTGATAAGGCGTTAGTATGTTAGTGTTTTACATCAACTATGTAACAACAAAAATATTCTTTATATTTTGTCTTTTTTCCAAGTTCTAAATAAAATTTTACCAGTTTAAAATCTCTTGTCTGTTTATTTACAACAGCTGTAATCATGCTGCTCATTTGCTTATAGTAGCATTTTGGTCACTGTTGATCCCAGTTTTTACATTAGAACAAGGTTTACATATAAATTAAAAGGGAACTATGAAAACATACTGGGGAGTTATTGAGGAAAAAATAACCATGATAAATTTCAACAAACTTCAGATCCTGGTAAAAGAAATGATAGATTGGTGTGTGTACCCCTGTTTAAAAATCAAATTACCACGTAAACCCACAGGATCCAGCTGCGGGCTCCGATTGTTCCCACTATCCTCATTTACAGGCGCACTAACTTCCCTTGTTGTTTCACCCTGTCTTGTAACTGTATCATGAGAGGGAACAAAAATGGTTCCTCTCCCTTTGAGCATTCTTTAGAATAGTGTTTTTCAACCAGCGTTCCGCAGCACACTCGTGTTATGTGAGAGATAGTCGGGTGTGCGGTGGGGAATGATCATATTTCACCTCATACAGTGATCTACCGATAGCTCCCAAAGATTGTTGTGGTTGATCTCATGGTGTTTGTGTAAAAAATGAATTATAGCATATTTATTATGTTTATCAGTATAAAACGTTGTAATTTTATATAGAGTCAGGCAGGGCTGTCCTGTAACCATAGCAACTCACTCTTCTCTGCTTTTGGCTGCATGCTGCTGTTTATCCCTCCCTAAAAGTAACCCAGCTAGTGGATTGGATTTTCTGCATATTTTGAGACATTAAGAAAACATTTAAGTTGTGTTTCAAGGCAGAAAAACCGTGGATTCTTAAAAAGTCTCACATTTTCTGCAAAACGTTCAAGAGGAAAAAGTAACAGCACTTTTTATTTGAAAGAAGAATTTTAAAAGATGATAAAATAGGTTTTGCTGTTTTGATTTGATTCCTATTCAAGACACTTTGATGAGAATCACTATATTGTTAATATTGGTGGCCAACATTTAACATTTTTGGTTGTTGGTGTGCCTGAAGATTTTTTCGATAGAAAAATGTACCTTGGCTTGAAAAACGTTAAAAAACACTGCTCTAGAAGAACCAAAAGTGGTTGAAATTTTTGAACAATGAAACACCAAAAGAAAAAGCCTGCTGAATGAATAGTAGATTAAACAACCATGCTAACATTGGTTGTTGCTCAGATGTTGCTGTGCTGTTTTGATGATCAGACCTCAGAGAAGATGGTATCTCTAAGAGATAGAGGACGAAGAATGGTTCATCGGAACTGAAGGTTCCTGCTCTGGAGATACAAAGAGAAAGAATGAAGAGAACATTAGAGAGAATTAGTGCTGTCATTTTAACGCATTAATTCGATTAATTGTTTACGCCGCATTTTAACGTCTTTAAAAAATTAACGTAATTAATATGATGTATTAACGGTGGCAAGCCGATACTTGCGCATTTGAATTTTGACCTACTGAAGGACCCGTAGTCTTCTCGGCAGTCCTACATCGCCTGCGCTAGCAAATTAACAAGGCAGCAGTGGCCCAACACAACATGGGCAAGACTCAAGAGGAAGCGACAGTTGTGAAACACTATGCAACGGCAAAGGACTCAGAGCAGATACCTGGTGCAGTCCCACCCCCACACTGAATGGATGAGCGTGCATGGTGTTTACAGGTTGTAGGTGGAAGCCGTCGTGGGTCCATCTCCACTTCCTGCTCCTCGCTTCAGGATCACCTGTGGTCTGTGACAGAAATTGGAGGCAGGGGGGTAACCAGGAAAAGTCTCTGGCAAAAGCCAAAATAAGCCATCTATAAATAGGGTAAAGTTCAGCTGATTTCTTCGCTGCTGTGAGACGCTGGCCCCTGTTAGTTACCAGCCTCTCTGTTACGGACTTCCAGTGCTACCCCCGTTGGTCGTTGTGGCTCGAGCAATTGCAGTAAGTGGCTCTGATGTATCCAGGAGGGCCTCTCCACGATTTCAGTGCTGTGGGTGTAGCCAGCAGAACTTGATAAGGTCCCTCTCACCATGGCGAGCTCCAATTTCTTCTCTGCAAAACCTTTATCAGGACCCAATCTCGGAGGCAAAACTTTTTCTGCAAAACAGAACCGAAAAAATACTGGCAGAGGATTGGCTTCTTGAAAGGGATCCAAATGGAAAAGTGAGGTTACAGGGAGAAGAGATAAAGAAGGTGGAAGATTTTAAGTACTTAGGATCAAAAGTCCAGAGCAATAGAGAGTGTGGAAAAGAGGTGAAGTAGTTCAAGCAGGCTGGAATGGGTGGAGAAAAGCATCAGGTGTGATGTTTGACAGAAAAGTTTCAGCTAAAATGAAAGGAAAAGTGTACAAAACCGTGGTGAGACCCGCCATGCTGTTTGGTCTAGAGACAGTGCCACTGAGGAAAAGACAGGAAGCAGAGATGGAGGTAGCAGAGATGAAGATGCTGTGGATGTCACTGGGAGTGACCAGGATGGACAGGATCAGAAATGAGTATATCAGAGGAACAGCACATGTTAGAGGTTTTGGGGATAAAGTCCGAGAGGCCAGACTGAGATGGTTTGGACATGTACACAGAAGAGAGACCGAGTACATCGGCAGAAGAATGCTGGGTTTGGAGCCACCGGGAAAGAGGGCTAGAGGAAGACCAAAAGGAGGTTCTTGGATACAGTGAAAGAAGACATGAAGATAGTTGGTGTGACCGAAGAAGATGCAGCAGATAGGGTTAGATGGAAGAAACTGACTTGCTGTGGCGACCCCTGAAGGGGAATGCCGAAAGGTGAAGAAGAGGAGACAATTGGCTTCGTCTGTCACGGAGACACTGTTGAATAATAAGAACAAAAGAAGTCATGTCAAAAGAAGTATGTATTTACATTTCCTACCTAACAGCTCCCTCCTGTTTATCATGAGAGAATCTTTATCTGTGAGAGAAATTGGAGGCACAGGGTAACCAGGAAAAGTCTCTGGCAAAAGCCAAAATAAGCCATCTATAAATACGATGAAGTTCTGCTGAGTTGTTCACTGCTTTGGGACGCTGGCCCCTATTGGTTCCACTGCTACCCCTGTCAGTCATCGTGGCTCAAGCAAGAGTTGAACTTTCTTGCAGTAAGTGGCTCTGATGTATCCAGGAGGGCCTCTCCACGATTTCAGGGCTGTGGGTGTAGCCAGCAGAACTCGATGAGGTCCCTCCCACCATGGCGAGCTCCAATTTCTTCTCTGCAAAACCTTTATCAGGACCCAATCTCCGAGGCAAAACTTTTTCTGCAAAACAGAATCGGAAAAATACTGGCAGACGATTGGCTTCTTTAACCTGCAGTTTCAAACAATTTGCTCATCCATTTGTGAAAGTATTTTCAGTTTGACTTTTAGCTTCATAAGATGAAAATCCGAAACTTCTAAACATATCTACAAAAGTTTTTTGCATAGTCAGTAAAAATGATGGTATAGAAATGTTGATTAACCATATGTACCATCCCTCCTGCTGAGCAATGGCTAGGCCCATGGCTCACTGAAGCTGCAATCTTAAACAATGATTTTGGAAGGATGGTCTGAAAGCTGGACCATAGTGTCATTTAGTCACAGTGGATCATCTAAATGAGTAGATGTTTTTATTCTAACCTTCCATTCTAAGGCTAAATGAAGAATCCCTATAGAGGGGTTCATTTTCCTGTCTGATTCTGTCATTGGTTCATAGTCTAACTGGGATGCTTTGTAGGTTAAATATCCTAAATCCTTCCATTCTACGTTTTGTGGTCGCGTTATTGCTATGTGCGCAATAAGCCCTCTAAAAAGTTATTGTTGCTGTTCTTCAAGAAGTACAGCTGCTGCTGACGTTCCTGTTTGTGGATCTAAGTACAGGTGTTGTACGGTTACAGAACCTCCTGCTTTGTCATGGAATGTTTTGTCATAGGTCACGTCTGGGCCTTCTGCCTTCTCATGTCTGATCGTTACATGCATGTCAGCTGGTTTCATGCACTGCACACTTTCTGGAACTCCTTTATCTGTCACTGTCTTTAACAACTCTGTGGCTGGCTGCGTGTTGTTCAAATCCAAAGACCAGTGGTAATGCAACTCATTATCCTTCAAAACCATTACATTCTCATCAGGCTGAATTGCAGTTGTCATGACAGTTGGAGTTGGTACAATGCTGATTCCTAAACGTCTCATCACATCTAATAATAATAATAATATATTTTATTTATAACGCACTTTACATTTCCAGTGGAGATCTCAAAGTGCTACAATGACCAAAAGCAACAACAAACAGCAAAAGTACATAAAACCGCAACACTAAAGACACTAAATACTTTGTTGAAAAGCCTTTAGAAATAAAAATGTCTTCAGTCTTTTTTTAAAAACCACGACGCTTTGCTGAGCCCTCTAGCTCTCGGGAAGACCGTTCCAGAGCTGTGGAGCAGCTGCCTGGAAGGCCCTGTCCCCCATAGTTGAGAATTTGGTCCTTGGTTGGTGCAGGCAGTAGGAGGAGAAGTAGGAGCGCAGGCTTGGACACTGGTATGGAGCAGAGGTAAGATCTTAAGCCTGAGCCCAACTTTCGGGTCGGGCCTAAAATGTCAAACATTACTTCGGGTGGGGTTGGGTTCGGGCTTCTCTCTCGCTGACTTTTTTTTTTTTAATAAATATACATTTTTAAAATGTAAACTAAAATGAGGTGTGGGTATTAAACTAAGGAATACTTGTTATAAAATTAATAATTGGGATAAAACAGAGAAGTAATGTTTAACTGCTAAACAGGATCCGCAGAGCCAGAGCATGCTCTGTGCACGTGAACGCACCCTCTTAATTTGGTAATCTTCCCTGCGCACGTCTGCATTTATTTTAAACTGGTATCCCCGATATGAAGGAGCAAAAAGTTGAGGATAAACTAAAGGCAGGAGAACTGAAAAGACAAACACGCAACGGTAAGAGTGCGGTGTGGAAAAGATTCAAATTTATTGTTAAAAATAAACTTGCGTTGGCTTCCCTGAATGTAGTGTCAATGTGCCGCTTTGCTTTCATACGACAACAAAAAGACTGGCACCTCGACGCTAGCTGGCATTTAAACAGCAAAAGTGATGATCGTCAAAGATCTATTTTGTCATTTGTTTGAAAGACCGTCTCTCCTCTTCACGCTGAGCAGGCCATCACAGACAAGTGCGTTAGGGGTGCTATAGTGTGATTTATTTATTTTTTTTCAAAAGTTCAAATCTAGTTTGCTGCAATCACACTTTCTTCAATGAGTGTCAGTGTTGCTTAATAATCAACCCATGTAGGGATTTTTATGTATAATCTATCTTTAGCTTATGTTATTTCAACACATGAACAGATAAAAACAGATGAAAACAGTATTCAAAAGATGAAAAAAATCTGCTTCATTAGTGCCATCGCACAGTTCAAATGTGAATGTTTACATTAAAAAAAAAACAATTTTGTTCATGATGATGTGGTCCTGTTGGCTTCATCGGACCGTGATCTCCAGCTGTCACTGGATCGATATGCTGCCGAGTGTGAAGCCACCGGCTTGGGAATTAGCGCCTCCAAATCCGGGACCATGTCCTCCCCCGGAAAACGGTGGAATGACTCTTTCTCTTTGTTTCTGTGGACCAAAGACAATCATTTCAGTTTTGTTTGAGTTTAGCTGGAGAAAGTTGTTTTGCATCCAGACACTGATTTGTTGAATGTCAAAATAAGTATAGTCCACAAGAACAGGATGTATAATTGTAGTATATGTACCAGGTGAACGTTTTGTTACTTCAACAGTTTAGTTTTTAACAAAGTTGAATATGCATCATCAGCAGGCTGAAAATCCTACAAAACCTACAAAAAAATCCCTTCAATACATTTTCAACAAACACACGTCATCAAACTGCGCTCTCTGACGTCATATGCTTACCGTAATGTAAAGTTATAAAAATTAACGTTAAACTAAAGACTAACGGCTCTTTAAACTAGCGTTCATTTATAAAGGTTTAAGTTCGTAAAGTTATTTTTTTTAACCATTTTTTTATTTCTTTTTAAAATTATTAACTTTAATTGATCTAATTATTCATTTTTGTTCGATTTCATGTTAAATAATTAACTTCCTATAACGTGAATTCAGATCAATTAGCATTCGCTAGCAAGTAGCGGGAAGCCTCAGGTAAATGATTGTTTTATCAATAAATATATATATAAATTATTATGATAATATATTATATATTCTTTTATTATTATTATTATTAAATATGTGAATAAGGTTTTGTTTTTTTTCAAGACGTACAAATGCCTCGTTGGATCTTCTGTGGTCACTGCCTCCTTCAACTTCGTCCTGGTGGCAGTATGGCTCTCAATTACTGCGGACACCTCATCTGCGACATCTGCTTCAGAAAAGGTAAAACACACTTTACACTTTTTATTCAAAAAATATACTTTATTTTATGAAGAAACACTAAACTGCACAACTTGCAGCAGCGAGGCTTCCTTATTCAGTCTCATCTGTTGGACATAAAGTCAAACTCTGCTTTGGAACCAAACATTTTTTTGTACATTACAAAACTTAAAATTACTAAAATAATTAAAATAATAATAATATTAATATTCTTCTTCTTCTTTCGGCATTTCCCTTCAGGGGTTGCCACAGCAAGTCAGTTTCTTCCATCTAACCCTGTCTGCTGCATCCTCTTTGGTCACACCAACTATCTTCATGTCTTCCTTCACTGCGTCCATGAACCTCTTCTTTGGTCTTCCTCCAGTCCTCTTTCCTGGTGGTTGCAAATCCAGCATCCTTCTTCCAACGCACTCTCTCGCTCCTCTGCACTTCTCCAAACCATCTCAGTCTTGCCTCTCAAACTTTATCCCCAAAACCTCTAACATGTGCTGTTCCCCTGATGTACTCATTTCTAATTCTGTTCATCCTGGTTACTCCCAGGGAGAACCTCAGCATCTTCATCTCTGCTACCTCCATCTCTGTTTTTTGTCTTTTCTTCAGTGCTACTGTTTCTAGACCAAACAGCATGGCCGGTCTCATCACGGTTTTGTACACTTTCCCTTTCATTCTAGCTGAAACTCTTCTATCACACATCACACCTGATACTTTTCTCCACCCGCTCCAACCTGCCTGCTCACACTTCTTCCCCTCTTTTCCACACCCTCCATTGCTCTGGAACCATGAAAAAAAGCTTTAAAAGCAGTAGTTTGCTGGTAGAAGAAAGGATTCTTTCTTTTTGGGAATTCTTCAGATTGATTTCTGCCTCTTCTTGGTATTTTGCCAGACGATCTCTCATCTGCAGGATGAATTGCACTACACCCGTTTCTGTTACTTCACTGGCAGGTTCTTCCCATGTTTTGTTGAGGAGATCAAGTGGCCCTTGGACATCCCAACCACACAACATCTCAAACGGTGAAAACCCCGTGGATGCCTGGGGAATCTCTCTGTAAGCAAAGAGCAGAAAAAGGCAGCCAGCAATCCCAGTATTTACCAGTATCTGAAACAAATTTCTTCGGCATCCGCTTTAGTGTCTGGTTGAACCTTTCCACCAGTCCATCAGTTTCTGGGTGGTATGGCATAGTTTTAAGAATGTGAATGCCCAGCTGTTTGTGAAACTGTTGCATCAGAAGTGAACAGAAGTTGGGACCTTGGTCGGTCAGTATCTCATCAGGACTACCAACCTGGACTCACAGGATCTCTACTTTCCTTTTATGCATCATGTCAACTGACTCTCTACCTTTATCCGTCATAGTCTCAACATTCAAGGTTCCTATCCTAAGTCCTAAGCTCTTGATGTTTCTCTTCTCTTTCTTTCGATGTGCGTCTTCCTCCTCTTCTTCTTTGACCACCAGTAGTCCAATTTCCACCAGCACCCTGTTGGTGAACAGCACCGATGGCGGTCGTTGTTAACCCGGGCCACGACTGATTTGGTATGGTATTTCTCTTACTGACTTGCATAATTTTGTTTGACATAGTTTTACGTTGGAGGCCCTTCCTGACACAATCTCTGTGATTATCTGGGCTAATAGCCCACTGCACAAACAATGGTTTGCATGTTAAACAGTTAGATGTTTCACTGAGAAGTACAACATCTAAATGTGCAATGAAATAAATAAATATAAACTAATGTAGGTATGAAACAGCAATAGCTGGAACATGCTACATAATTTTCAAAATTTGAAAAATGCCATTCTGAGCTGGTCGTCTGGTTAAGCAAAATGAACCATAGCTATTGCAAAAATACTACTAAAAAACAAAGTAAAAAAAAGATGACAAAACTGTTAAGTTATATTTATAAAGAATGATCAAAAATAACTAGAGTTGCATACGCCGATTGTCTGATTAGCCAAATTCATATTAAAGCTAAGAAAACAAAAAATGAAATAATAAAATAAAGAAACTCTTCAACTGTTACAGAAAATGTTCTGAACAGTTAAAATCAGATAGATAACAGCTGAAATTGGATTGCGAAAGAAGAACTCGTGAAAGTACTGCCTATTTAGCTGGAGCATTTTTTCGAAAAAAGGGGAGAAAAAAAAAGAATTTGTAATGAATGCAAATGATTCAGTTAAAAAAACGCTGAGTTCTCTGTTCCCCTCAGTTATTTTTTTTTTCTCCTCTGGGATCCATGGCTTTTCACACACCCTTCAGATTGTTTCCAATAGCCAACTGCCTGGCATCCCACCCTGCTGATAAAAATGTGTAACGCACGCTATGATGCAAATGTTTGTTAACAGAAATGTTGAAATTTAATATTTATTTGTCACAGTTGTACAGCACTGGAAAACGTTAAGAATGTTTGTGTGACGTTTGTCCTCCTAAAGAAACCATATTAAAACAAACAAACAAAAAAATTCCTCCATATTTTTTTTAATTTTCAAGCATTTTTGAAAAAGCTGCAGGGAGCAAGTAGGGCAGCACTAAAGAGCCAATTTTGAAAAAGTTTGTTTGAAATTTTGCAAATTTTTAATAATTTGTGATGGAAATATACTATTTTTTTTATAAATTTATATTTCACTCAGAAAAACATTTCCAATCAGGCAGAAGTTTGTAGAGATTTTAATACTTAATTGTTTTTCTTCCAGGCAGCGAAAGCGAATGTTTACTTTGCAAACTTGCAAAATGTTCCATCTCTCACCCAAAGTAAGAAACTTTCTATATCTTTAACACATGTTTTCATGTTTTAATACTAATAGTTCACCATTATTTTTTGTTGTTTTTTTTTTTTTGTCCTGTTTGTTTTAAGACGCTACACACATAAAGTTAGTTCTTATTATCAAACTGTGTCTGCAGAGGCTGCTGTGTGGTGTTTACATGTATACGGTGTTGTTCCAACTGTTTTCTCAATTTTGTTTTAGAGTTCATTATATCTGAGGGCCTTTTTCCCTGACAACAATTTGACAGTAACCAAATACCTGACAGAAATCAGCAAGGTTTCTCCATTTTAATGCAAATATTTGTCCTTTTATCCTCAATTCAAAGTGGCTTATTCTGCATATGTCTCTTCTCAGGTCGTATCGTTCCAGACCAAACATTGGAAAAAACTGTTGAGTTACTTTGAGCAAAAGGTGAAAGAAATATTTAATCTACATTTATTTACATTTGATTTCAAATTAGGGATTTTACACAGAAAAGGTGACTATAAAAGTAGGATTTACGTGTGTTTATTCGTAGCCCACAAAAACAGATAGAAATGATATTTATTCTAGTCAGAGTTTCATCTCTTGCAGAATGAATATCTAGAAAATAAAAACAAAAAGATGAAAGAGGAGATGGAGCAGATGGACAGGTGAGTGGAAACTGGATTTAATACTAAGATAAAAATACTAAAAGCTTTGGTGGGTTTCCTGTGAACAGGACGAATGAGCAGAGCGCATACATGACACAGCTGGAAAATACACTTCAATGAACTATTTTTTTTCTTTTTTTTATAGATCCTCATTTAAATTTTCTTTGTTCTTCTCAGTAGAAATATAAATAGTAAACAGTCAAAGACGGCAGCACAGTGGAACCGTTTGCGGCCCACAAAGAGCACGTGTAAGGTTCTTGGAGAAGACACCTAACCCCCGCTTCTCCCACCATTGGCGCCGTCGAAAGGCAGCCTGCTGCGGTGTAGGGAGTGCAGCACACAAATTTCCCTGGTGAGGGATGAAAAGAGTAATTCATTTAATTTAATATAGAACACTACACTCCTATTTTCCAAGTAACACATGTTAGAGAGGACTAAATTAAGTGGGATTAATAAAGACATGTCGTCATATTCAAAAGCAAACAGACATAACAGACAAATAGAATCAAAATCCAGATCATTCAACAATAACAAATCAAAAGCAAACATACGTTAAAAAATCACACACTTCCACAAAACACTAAACTCTTTTGCAGATTGTGTGGCTTTCTGCCCACAGCTAGTCAGTAACAACTATAGATGAACTGATTAGGTTTTCAGGGTTATCCGGCCAAAGGGAAAGGTCACAAATTCACAAGTCCAGTGAAAGTGTTGAATCCACTTTTTAAACATAAGTACAGCGAAGACAAGAATAAAAATGGAGGTGTAAAGCAACCAAAGTCTTTGCATTATTTATGCATGTATGAAAGTCCTTTGTTCGGTTATTTATTTATTTTTTTTAATATACTTTCTTAATCCCTCACTGGGAAATTTATGTGCTGCATTTCACCGCAGAAGGCTGCCACCTATGATGGCGCCAATGGTGGGAGAAACAAGGGGTTAGGTGTCTTCTCCAAGGGCCCAAGTCGTGCACTCAGTTGGATGCGAACCCGCGAACTTCCGGTTGACTTCCAGTTCGCGGGCGAACGCTCTAACCACTGAGCCACCATCTCTCCTAATTTTATGGTATTTTTTATTTTTTATGACCCTCATTTATCAAAGCTATGTACAAAATAGTCTAAATTTCAGGTGTTCGCAGAAAATCCACTAGTTTGGGTGTCGCATTAATGAAGCAGGGTGCACCTGTCTCTTTTAGGTGTACGCAAGGTGTGAGCTTGATAAATACGGCAGTTGAAAACAAGCGCAATTTTAATGAACATGCCTACATTTGTTTAGATTCATGCACTGCCAACACCCTTATTTCACCACGTGAAGGGACAGAAGTCAGAAAATAAGAAGAGGTAAATCCTCTGAAAGTCTCATTGTCTGGAATTAAACATATACTACATTACTACATATAAATTGCAAAAATATATTGTTAATATAAGCAGCTTTAGATAATTTTTTTCTAAAGTTTTGGTAGGTGGTGTGCCTCAATGGTTTTTTAATGGAAAAATGCACCTTGGCTTGGTTGAAAAACACCGTGTTAGAGAGAGAAAAGGAGAGCGAGCGAGAGAGAGGAATTTGTCGATGTGAGTGTGTTTGAAAGAGAGGAACTTGTCTGTGTGTTTGTGAGAGGAAAATTTGTTTGGGTGTGTGTGTTTGTTTGAAAGAGGGTGTGTTTTGTGATGTGATGTCTAATGGTTGTGTAACAACAAAACGTGTTGTGATGGTACTTTTACCAACCATTTCTAGGGGCAATGGTAGGGGTGATGGTAACATTGCCACTACCATTGGTAAAATTTACCATCTGAAAAGTAGATTTTGGAACAAAAAAGGTTGGGCACCCCTACCCTAATAGATCCTGCACACTATCTCTGCCAGTTCCACCCCAGTCAGGTGAGCAGTCACACCATGTGGCAACCGTGATCAGCCTTTTCAGTTCTGGCAGACTGCGGTACAGAGTCTAGTGCAGCAAACGGTACAGAGTCTATGGCAGACAGCTGTACAGAGTCTAGGGCAGCCAGCGGTATAGAGTCTAGGGCAGCCAGCGGTATAGAGTCTAGGGCAGCCAGCGGTACAGAGTCTAGGGCAGCCAGCGGTACAGAGTCTTGGGCAGCCAGCGCTACAGAGTCTAGGGCAGCCAGCGCTACAGAGTCTAGGGCAGACTGCGGTACAGAGTCTAGGGCAGACTGCGGTACAGAGTCTATGGCAGACAGCTGTACAGAGTCTAGGGCAGCCAGCGGTATAGAGTCTAGGGCAGCCAGCGGTAGAGAGTCTAGGGCAGCCAGCGGTATAGAGTCTAGGGCAGCCAGCGGTACAGAGTCTAGGGCAGCCAGCGGTACAGAGTCTAGGGCAACTAGAGACACAGAGTCTTGGGCAGCCAGCGGTACAGAGTCTATGGCAGTCAGCGGTACAGAGTCTAGGGCAGCCAGCGGTACAGAGTCTATGGCAGCCAGCAGGACAGAGTCTAGGGCAGCCAGCGGTACAGAGTCTAGGGCAGCCAGCGGTACAGAGTCTAGGGCAGCCAGCGGTACAGAGTCTATGGCAGCCAGCGGTACAGAGTCTATGGCAGTCAGCGGTACAGAGTCTAGGGCAGCCAGCGGTACAGAGTCTATGGCAGCCAGCAGGACAGAGTCAAGGGCAGCCAGCGGTACAGAGTCTAGGGCAGCCAGCGGTACAGAGTCTAGGGCAGCCAGCGGTACAGAGTCTATGGCAGCCAGCGGTACAGAGTCTATGGCAGCCAGCGGTACAGAGTCTATGGCAGCCAGCGGTACAGAGTCTATGGCAGCATGGCGATGGTTATGTTCTCTTTTTGTTTTAGTCAGAAAGTGACGTTTTTTTTGTACTTTTTTCTTTTTTAGTCATTTCCAGGGAGCACCTTTGACCATAGATACCTCCTTCAACCATGGAACGATGTGAACTCCTCCTTTCATCAAACCTGCATCCTCCTTCTGTCCTTTTCTGTCTTTGCTGGGGGGTTTTGTTTTTTCTTTTTTGGGGAGGACGGGTGTTTGTTTTTTTGCTTTGATAAGGCGTTAGTATGTTAGTGTTTTACACTATGTAACAACAAATATATTCTTTATATTTATATTTTGTCTTTTTTCCAAGTTCTAAATAAAATTTTACCATTTTTAAATCTCCTGTCTGTTTATTTATAACAGCTATAATCATGCTGCTTATTTGTTTATGGTAGCATTTTGGTCACTGTTGATCCTAGTTTTTACATTAGAACAAGGTGTACATATAATTTAAAAGGGAACTATGACAACATACTGGGGAGTTATTGAGGAAAAAAATAACCATGATAAATTTAAACTAACTTCAGATCCTGGTAAAAGAAATGATAGATTGGTGTGTGTACCCCTGCTTAGAAATCAAATTACCTCGTAAACCCACAGTATCCGGCTGTGGGCTCTGATTGTTCCCACTATCCTCATTTACAGGCGCACTAACTTCCCTTGTTGTTTCACCCTGTCTTGTAACTGTATCATGAGAGGGAACAAAAATGGTTCCTCTCCCGTTGAGCATTCTTTAGAATGGTGTTTTTTAACCAGCGTTCCGCGGCACACTCGTGTGATGTGAGAGATAGTCAGGTGTGCGGTGGGAAATGATCATATTTCACCTCATACAGTGATCTACCGATAGCTCCCAAAAATTGTTGTGGTTGATCTCATGGTGTTTGTGTAAAAAATGAATTATAGCGTATTTATTATGTTTATCAGTAGAAAATCCTGTAATTTTATATAGAGTCAGGCAGGGCTGTACTGTAACCATAGCAACTCACTCTTTTCTGCTTTTGGCTGCATGCGGCTGTTCATCCCTCCCTAAAAGTAACCCAGACTTAGACTTTCTACATATTTTGAGACATTAAGAGAAAATTCAAGCTGCGTTTCAAAGCAGAAAAATTGTGGATTCTAAGTCTCACATTTTCTGCAAAACATTCAAGAGGAAAAAGTAACAGCACTTTTTATTTGAAAGAAGAATTATAAAAGATGATGAAATAGGTTTTGATGTGTTGATTTGATTCCTATTCAAGACACTTTGATGATAAACACTATATTTTTAACATTGGAGGCCATAGAGAATCAATTTTAACATTTTTGGTTGTTGGTGTGCCTGAAGATTTTTTCAATAGAAAAATGTACCTTGGCTTGAAAAAGGTTCTAAAACACTGCTCTAGAAGAACCAAAAGTGGTTGAAATTTTTGAACAGTGAAACACCAAAAGAAAAAGCCTGCTGAATGAATAGTAGATTAAACAACCATGCTAACATTGGTTGTTGCTCAGATGTTGCTGTGCTGTTTTGATGATCAGACCTCAGAGAAGATGGGATCTCTAAGAGATAGAGGACGAAGAATGGTTCATCGGAATTGAAGGTTCCTGCTCTGGAGACACTAAGAGAAAGAATGAAGAGAACATTAGAGAGAATTAGTGCTGTCATTTTAACGCATTAATTCGATTAATTATTTACGTCGCATTTTATCCTGTTAAAAAATTAACGTAATTTATTATGACGTATTAACGGTGGCGAGCCGATACGTGCGCATTTGAAATTTGGAATACCTTGCATTTTCCAACAAGACAACGCCATACCACATACTGCATCAATTACAACATCATGGCTGTGTTCCAGAAGGATCAGAGTGCTGGAATGGCCAGCCTGTAGTCCAGATCTTTCACCCATGGAAAACATTTGGCACATCATAAAGACAAAGATGCAACAAAGAACACCTAAGACAGTTGACCAACTGGAAGCCTGCATTAGACAAGAATGGGACAACATTGCTATTCCTAAACTTGACCAACTTGTCAGTCCCCAGACGTTTGCAGACTGTGATCAAAAGTAGAGGGGATTGCACACAGTCGTAAAAAAAAGCCTTGTCCCAACTTTTTTGAGACCTTTTTTTAGACTTTTTTGCCTTGAAATTTGAAATCAAATTATTTTTCCTTTAAAGTTATACATTGATCAGTTTAATTATTTGATAGGTCATCTAAGTCATATTCTAAATAAAACATTGATATTTGAAACTTCCACTTCATTGCATTCAGTTTTTATTCACAATATGTGCAGTGTCCCAACTTTATTGGAATTGGGTTTATAGAAAAAAAAAGTTCATCAAAGTGTTAAAACTGGGATAACAGTCCACACACATGCATCATTTGCTGAATAATACAGATAAATTGGAGACTTCTGAAGACCAACTACAAAAGGAGCAACTTAAAGTCTATAAGAGTTAATGTTTAGTGTACAGTACTAAATAGCACAGCATAAATTCTGTGAGAATTTTAAAATACCTGCTCTATAATGACATTTGCACTACTCCAGTAGGACACAAAAACATACTATCTAATGTATAATTAAATATGAACCTTTTATTTTT
This sequence comes from Neostethus bicornis, assembly GCA_902685375.1. NCBI lineage: Eukaryota > Metazoa > Chordata > Actinopteri > Atheriniformes > Phallostethidae > Neostethus > Neostethus bicornis. Next base: position 13,217,233 of record LR738564.1, read on the forward strand.
AACTCGATGCAGAATATGAAGGTTAAAAAGTAGCTTTCTGCCTTTTAAAAGCTAAATTGTAGCAAGCTGCAAAACCACTTTTCTCCACTAGATATCAGTGTTGTTTCTATAATCAATCTTTCATGTATAATCTCTATTCTACTTGTTCAGTGGTTTTCAGACTTTGATTCTCAAACAAGAATCTAAAAACAGTCAGTCAATCAGTCACTTTCTTAACCGTCTATCTCTTGTGGGGTTCCGGGGTCTAAAAACAACTGAGAAAAAAAAAATCTGCTTCATTAAGGTTATCGCACACTTAAAAAGTTTTAAAAGTTTAGGGATCCAGGTTAAAATTTGTAATAACGTGCAAAAATAAGTTAAGAAAAGATGGAAAATTTTCCAAAAGGCATTTAATCACACATGAGACTGTCGTTTATTATGTTACAAAAAGTCAGATTTTATTTCCATCATTTTCAATTTTAAAATAACAGAAAAGCAAAAAAGGTGCCGGCAAAAGTTTGGGAACCCTCCAACATTAATACCTTGTTTATACATTAATAAATTACATACATTAATACCCTTTTTGGAAAGTTGAGACCTGATGGTGCCATGGATTGTTCTCAGTCATCCTCATGAAAAGACCATGCGATGTCAATCTTACCCCAACAATTAGCATCATGGGTTCATGTAAGCAGTTTGTCTGTGAACGGACATTTTGTCCACGGACATTTGGGCCAAGAAACTGCAACCTAGGATACTTGGGCCATGGGATAAAACTGACTAAAAGCAATTATTTTGTGTAATGCAACTGTTTTATTCAATTTCATAGGACACATTATCACAGAAATAGGGTGAGGGTTAGGGATATATTTAAAGAAAGAAAAAAAAAAGGTTTGTGGCCCAAAAGTCCATCCCAAGTACCCCACATATCCTAGGTTGCAGTTTTGTAACCCAAATGGCCATGGCTCAAATGCCGGTGGCCCAAATGGCCTAGATTCTCAGTTGTCAAGCACACAGAAACTGAAAATAGTTGATACTCACAAAGTAGGAAAAGGTTACAAGAAGAGAGCCAAGCATTTCCACATGCCTGTATCCTCTGTTCAGAAGGTAATTAAAAAACTACAGTCATCAGGAAAAGTTGGAAGTGAAAGAAAGACCTCCAAAATCAAAAAAGTCAAAACCCACGTTTGACAGCACAATCCCTCCAAGAAGATCTGGCAGACACTGGAGTTGTGGTACACTGTTCTACTGTAAAGAGATACTTGGACCAATACGGTCTTCATGAAAGAGTCATTAGAAGAAAACCTCTTTATCGTAAAGATAAGTTTGGAGAAGAAATGACACAGAACTTCATGAGAAGAACCTCTGTCCAAATCTTAAACATGGAAGGTGGATCAACCATGGTTTGGGGTTTTACTGCTGTAGGTGGTCCAGGGAATATTTCAAGAGTAGAAGAAAAAGAAATCAAATTAAGTCCAACATCCAACTCACCAGGACTGGATCCACACCCATCACATGCAGATGTCACTCAGTATTTGGGGCTAGATGGTGTTGAATGCGCTGGAGAAATCAAAGAACATGATCCTCACCGTGTTGTTGTCCCTTCAGAATGCGAGAGCACCCAGTGAAGCAGGAAGAAGATGGCATCAACCACACTGACCTTCTCCTGGTAGGTAAACTGCAGTGGGTGTAAGTTTGAGCTGGTAAGAGCAGTCTGTGTGACAAAATAAATATATGATCTTCAGAAAACGGTAACATATGTTTACCAGGCAATGAATTAATTTCTGTAATATCACCTACAATAAAAACACTAGACAGGGCATACTTTTAAATAAAAGCATTTAAGAAGGCAGGCTTATTTACATATTCATCTTCATTCTGGTCACATTCATATGGCTTATACCCATTTAAAAAAGTGAAGTCCTTATCACATGTGAACTGTAATCCAACGCACCAATCAGCACCCATTCTTACAACTTTAACATACTGTATCTATCCATGGTTTTTCTCCATAGCATTGCCACCACTCCTGGCATCCTGCCCTGACAATACCCCTGTCAAAGTCTGTAGTAGACTCACCAGAAACAGAAACCAGACAAAACTTATAATTCTATTGTCATGTTATTCAACTACTGTAGTGCCAGATGCACCCAAACTGCTTCCAATCCGTCGTGGCTCGTAATATCGCTCCTGCCATAAATTAGACTCGTACATCTCTTAAACGTGTTTACACTGCGCAGATATTTTAAACGAGCTGACTAGGTTGTGCGTTGTATCAATCTTTTGGCATGAGACATCCTGACCTAGTTTATCTTTAAGATAAGTGGCTAGAGACACCTCATCCAAATCCAGCGAAAATCTGGATGCAAATAAGAAAAGGCTAATATTTAAACATGGATACAGTGAAGGAAGACATGAAGATAGTTGGTGTAACCGAAGAGGATGCAATAAATAGGGTTAGCAGGGGCGGATCCAGGAGGGGGGCGTGAGGTCATAGACAAAATGAGCACTTATTGTGCTCACCTGTATGGGGGGCCAGAACATTTTGAAAAATATTTTCCTCCGTTTTGGTGCATTTTTGTCTAAAGTTCATAATAATTAAAATAGTGAGAACTTTTTTTTACTTATTTTGTGGACCAAATAAGGTGTGGGCGGGGAGGGCGCCGCACCACATCCCCCCTGGATCTGCCCCTGGTTAAATGGGAGAAACTTACTTGCTGGGGCAACCCCCGAAGGGAAATGTTGAAAAAAGAAGCTAATATTTAAACAACAGTCTTAGACACATTGGATGCTTGTCCCAGAGGAGGGATCTCTCTTTCGTGTGGATCCCCATGAGGTTTCTTATGTTTTTGCCACTTATGGGTTTTTAGGAGTTTTTCCTCACCATGAAGGAGAGAAATGTCCAAGGAGAGAAATCTAAGGAGAGAAATGTTCTAAAATTGCCTAGCTAGTATTTATTTCATTTTTTGCTGTGTATTTATTTATTATGCATTCTTCTTCTGTTTGCTTTTTGTTCTTTTTAAATCTTCAATGTGAAGCCCATTGAGACAAAAAAAAATGTGATTTTTGGCTATATAAATATAATTGAAATTGAAATACTCTCACCAGCTTGGTATGTGTAGTGATGTGACCCTCGGACTTGGTGCCAACAATCGTCTCAGTGACTCTGGGTTTTCTTCCCGTGCGTGGACCAGGGTCCTCTGTTGTTATGTGCCTGCTCCGTTTCACCACCTCGCCACCACCTATTCCATGCAAACTCCTCTCCAAATTAATCTTCGCAGCATATTTGCCCCTACTCTGAGTCGGTGGTCCTATGTCCGGGTTCCCATTTGGTACCACATTCACGCCGGCTGTGGGGCTCACCACTAACGCATTAGCTTCGTTAGCCTAGTTAGAAGCGCACCAACCCAGGCAGCAATTTCAGGTCACGGTTAATGTTAGTCTGCGATTCCATACCTGTTTCATCATGGCAATCTCTGCGCTCAGTTGTTCCATTCTGGTTAGCACACATGACACATCCAGACTGCTAAACGTCACAGATCACCCAGATAGTAGGAGACAAATCTGGGAATCTTCTCTCCACATTCATTTAGTACTTTCAGGGAGCTTTTAATATTGTTTGCATCTTTTTGTGCCTCCTATAGGGACACATTTCTCTGTGATGTTCAAAGAGAGCCTTCCTGGATGACTCAATCCCCTCTGACTCAATTAGAAGTTCATTTATACTCATAGTCTTCATTTTCACTGAGAGAAAATTCAGCAGTTTATCTTCAACAATAATTTTACCATCAACTGTCTGAGATCTCTGGTTTCAGATGAAAACTTTTGAAAACAGGAGTAGAAATCTGCCCAGGACCTGCAGAGGAAGCCATCTTCAAAACACTATTTCTTTATCAGCTACATCTAACACAAAAAAAAATCTGTCCTGATTCTCTCCTTTAAGAATCAAACGAGAAGGACATGAAAGTTATGAAATGTATATATTTTATTACTACATATCTACACCACACACAAAAAAAAAACCCTCCACCGAAATATTTACACACCAAAATATTAACACACTGAAGTTCCCGTACACACATGCGCTGAGAAATATTAAACATTATAAGATACAAAATAAAATAAATATTAGAAAAACGAAAAAATTCTGCTTAATAAATGAAAAATTAAGAAACAACAGGTTCTTAGGATTGATCTTCTACTGAGTGGCGAGTTTTTCTTCTAGCTCTTTTAGGTACGACTTTTTCCGGCCAAGAGTTTGATGCATCAGATATCGAGGAGGAGAGATCTTCGCATTTCTGATGGAGTTTAAAAAACAGAAAACTTAAAAAAAATTTTTTTTAAACAAACACCACTCTGATAAAATGATAGAAGATTTCTTTTTTCTCACCTTCAGTCATGTTCACCAATAATCTCCAACAATCATGTCAAAATACTGCAAGACAAAAACAGAACAAATAGGCCGTGTCAGAATCTTCCATCAAAAGGAAAGTAAAAAATGTATCTACCGTATTTTCACGACCAAAAGGTGCACCGTATTAAAAGGCGCAGACCCAGTTTTGTGTGCTCTGTATTTGACACACACATAAGGTGCACCTGATGATAGGTTTTAGTATATACACATCCTCTTCTACGTACATCCGCCTTACAACAATACACACACAAGCAGACAAGTGTGTGTATTTAAAAATAGATCGGGAGTAAAACTGAGTTTGGTTGGTTTTATCTAAATATTATTTACAGTCGTCATAAAGTCATTTATCAAATCCATCCAAGTCCTCATCCTCTGATTCAGAATCTAACAACTGAGCTTTAGCTCCGACATAGCAGGTTCACTTTCCTCATTGTTAGAGTCACTTTCTGTACCGTGCGGCTCCTCGGAAATGATGCATGCTTTTGTGAAAGCTCGGACAACAGTGCCAGCCGACACATTCAACCAAGCATCTACAATCCACTGGCAAACTGTGGCCTAACTCTCCCTGCGCTGCCTTCCAACCCTTCATGAAGCTGTGGTGTCCTCTGGTCATCCATCGCTTCCACGCCGCTCGCAGCCTTACTTTGAACGGTCGGTTCACGCCGGTGTCCAGCCGTTAAGTTCCTATGTCAGACCTCCCGGAATCACAGCAAGTGTAGTGTTCATCTGCTTCACTTGTTTTTTCACAACACAGATAGGGCGCTCTGCACGATAGGGTGCGGCACTCATTTTGAAGAAAATCTAAGACTTTTATATGCGCCTTATGGTCGTGAAAATACGGTACATATATATATATTTTATATTTTTTGACTTGATGCAGTTAATTACTGACCTGATCCACTTCATTATTAAAAGTGTTACTGTTAATAATACGAGTTGACAAATAACCAGGTTGAAATCATGTGGATCAGTGTTTTTTCTAGTTTAGTTTTAAATAACTTGTAAGGAATGTTAGGAGAAATGTCTGCCCTGCTCCTCTGACAAATTTCACAACAATATATAGATGCCATTTAATGAGTTTATAGTTCATACTACATACTGCGTTTTTCTTTTTTTTTTTAACCCTGCCAGGTCTGGCATTATGTCAAGCAGAATGGAAACATATTCCAAGTGTCAAGTTTTGCTGGAGAGATTGAAATTTGTGAAAATAGTCTTTGGTTTTTATTCAAATTCCTAAATGTGTTTATTTAGTCTGTTTGCTGAATCTTGTCGTGGTGACAGAGGAGAGAGAGGAAGTAAAAAGGAGTGGAAAAAAGGAAAAGGTGACGGTATATGGGTGCTAATTTACAATAATCTGCAGTAGTTACAATTTTGAGTCACAACATCCACATTGGAACGTCTAAGAAAATGTTTAAACTAGATGTTAAACCAAAACACACTAAAAGAACTTTCTAGAACTGACTGAAAATGACAGAGGACGCAATCTGATGATTCCATAGTAACGCTGTGAACTGGAAGTAAGGAATGCAGCAGACAGGAAACAGCGTGACACTGTGTGTACATTTAAGTGCGGGTGCACGTTTAGCCAATTAATATCGTGTGCTCTTTGAAGGAATCGAGCATGGACAGGTGTGATGTTTAACTACACAACAACTAAATAATGACAAAATACACAAAATGTGAAGATTGCATATAAATAAATGTTTTTATACAGAATAAAGATGTAGGAACTGCTCATCTTACCTCCTCTTCCTCCTCTGAAGTCTCATAGTTGGAGACATGTCGATTCTCATGTCTCCAAGTGTTAGAGTTATACATGGAGCCGTATCGCCTTTGTGAATTTCTGCAGTGATATGGATAACCACGCAGATTTTTATTCTCATAGTCGCTGAAGTTTGATTCGGAGGATCTGGGGGTGACACGTGCGTTCCTTTTCTTCATCTGGGATTTGGAAGGTGAGGCTGCAGTGATTTTAGATCCAGATGATTGATGGTCTTCGTGCACGTACGTTAAGAACTCTGGACGCTTAGGCACTCGACCAGATCTATGAAGAACAGTCACATAAGAACAAACATAAGAAACATAAAAAGTACCACCTTTCAGGATATGAAATCATTTCACATTTAAAGCATTAGATAAGAGATTCCCAATTCTACCTGGTTGGTTTCTGAGGTTTCTGTAGGAAATGCTCTTCATCAGAAGAAAAGTTATCAGAAAGATGTTCATCTCCTTCTTCTTTCACTGGCTTTTCTTCCTTGACCTTTCCGAATGATGGAGGGGTTTCGCTCCTTGTTGAGCCAGTTCTGGATTTGGGATGATAGAAGGATTTTAGAAGTAAAATAAACAGAAACAAACTTCAATTCAAAGATGATTTAACATTTACCCAACAGAATATTTGTGGTCCACTTGAAGCCCTTCCTTAGAGTCCTCCGGTTTTCCAGCTCCACCTGAAAAGATTGAAAACAAATACTCTGGTAGAAAGTAATGAAATACTATTGTTTTCTATAGGAAAAGATTTTCTTTTTTCAATAGCTCCCACAAAAAAGACAGAGGGAACCAAAATTTTTTAGGTGGTGTAACTACAGTATGTGAGGGTATTGGGGCACACCAATTTGGGGTTCCTAGCTCCTCTAAACGTATAGCCACCCAATAATAAAATACCATTGTTTTCTATAGGGAAAAACAATGGTATTTAATTATTGGGTGGCTATATATTTACGGATGGGGTAGGGGCTCGTAACCCCAAATTTTGAGGTGTGTCCTAATGTCGCCACATAGATAAATCACTCCAAATATTTTGGAGTCCGGATTTTTTTTGTGGGAGCTTTTTAAAAAGGCATCCTTTTGGCAGACCTCGCCGAATATGTGAATATCTGTTGAATATCCAGCATCAAACTAAGTACACCGGACTCTTCTCAGGGAGGAAAAACTTAAAAAACAGCAATGAAGAAAAAAAAGAAGAGACCTCATGGGGATCCACATGTGATCACACACATGGACCTCATGGATGTGGATCCCCATGAGGGGAGGGAGCACTTTGACTGCCCGGGCGCAGCATGTGAGCATGTGTCTACAGCTTTATACCTGAAGCAGTGACGTGTGGTGAGGCACTGACTATTCAAGAGTTAGATTTATAATAGTAAGAACTGAAATATGCATCTTATTTCATCATCCATCCAACAGCATCCAACTAATCATAATGCATCATATCAAATCAGTATTCCTCTTTTAATTACACTCACAAACAGAAACAGATTTGTCTTTATAGCAATGGTTAGAGTTTTAAAAAAATCATATACAACTGTAAACAAATTAAAGTACAGAGATTTCTTTTTGACCAACAGTAAAAAAAAATCTGTTATTTTCCAAATTTTATATTCAATAAAATGGCAGAAATGTGTGGCCATACTCCAAATGCATTTTATCACATAATAGTGGAACATGTTACACTTTCTTTGCTTTCTTTTTTGTAATGATGGCAGGCCATCATGACTGTCACCATGACTGTAGAAATCTGCAGATGGACCTCATCCTGATGAAACAGGACGGTAGATCAACCACAAATCTAGGACATTTCAGCCTTGGAGATTTGGGCCAAAAAACTATTTTATGTAGAAAATTGTGATATTTTATGTAAAACATTGTGATATTTTGTAAATAGCCTAGGTTGCAGTTTCTGCCCTGCGGGTGGTCTTCTTGGAGGAGGTCCAGGTTCGTTTCTGCTTCTACCACCTGAGCCAGTCTATCTGGAGGCAGATCCAGGGCCTAGGGCTGAAGAACCTGTATGAGTCAGGTGATGAGTTCCGCCTGTTCTGCGGGCAGCTGAATGCCCTCGCCTTCTTGCCCCCAGAGGATGTCAAGTCAGGCATGGCACATCTATGCTCCACCATGCCCGATGATGCAAAAGCACTTGTTGAGTACTTTGACTCAACCTATGTTTCAGGCCAGCTCCGCCATCGTCGCGACGTCCCCTCCAACACCAGACTTTGAGTCATCAGGCCAGTTCGCTTACGCCGCACGCCACCCATGTTCCAACCAGAGAAATGGAACATGCATCAAGCCACCCTCAACAACCAGCCCAGAACAAACAACATCTGTGAGGGCTGGAATAACAAGTTCTTCAGTCTGGTGGACCTCTCCAACCCCACTGTCTGGAAGCTGATTGGGTGCTTGCAGGCTGAGGCTGCCATCGTTGATGGTATTCTGCTCCAGGAGGAGCGTGGGATCTGTCCTTCCAAGCGTTGGAAGATGGTGTACCAGAAGCTTCAGGTTCATCTCCACAACCTGGTGCTTGACTTAAACACAGGCAAGAAGACCATGCCTGCCTTCCTTCGTGGCATCAGTCACAACCTCCGTGGAGGATAACCAAACTTGTAAAAAATTGTGATATTTTAAAAACTTGTGATCTTTTAAAAACTTGTAATATTTCATGTTTATGTAGAAAATTGTGATAATTTATGTAAAAATTTTATTGTAAATAAACAGTTGCACTACAGAAAATAATTGCTTTCAGACATTTTTATCCCATGGCTCAAATAGCCTAGGTTGCAGTTTTTTGGCTCAAATCTCCGTGGCTGAAAAGACCGTTCACCATCAAGCACAGAGGCTTCCACAGTCCAAAACAGTGGTGAATTATTTACATGTGAAAAGATTAGCATCTTTCTGTCAGTTTGTTACGTCTATCTGTATTTGTTTAATCTCGCGATCATAAAGAGAAAAGCAAAAATAATCTGCTTTTTAGGATTTTTTAAATCCATTTAAATATCTTACCTTGCTTTTTGGGTCTCAGATCCATTTTATTGGTCTTGTTTCTCGTTTCCACGGTTAAGGTGTCAACTTTTTTCTTGCATGTACGTTTCTCCATGACTTTAGTAGCGATGCGCTCGCCTTCGTTTCGCTGCTCTTCGGTTTTTTTTTCTTCAAAAAGAGCTGATGGATGCAGATAAAAATCTCTTTGTAATGAGCTCACTGAAGTCTCAGGTGCTTCTTAACCAACGTGTTAATTAGATGGAGGCTGTCTTCTTCTTCTTCAAATCGTTTCCGGCAGGCTATACGCTCGAGTGCGCAATGCTGCCCTCCACAGGTAGACCAATCTACAGTTAGATTTTAGAAAATCCACAGTTAGATTTTCAAGAATCTAACTGTATTAGATTCTTGAAAAAAGGCCAGTGCGGCGCAGATAAAAAAGCACGGCTGGTTTTTTTTGGCTACAATTGTAGGGGCGGGGTTTAAAATATATCAAGGTGTGCAGGGGCGAATCCAGGATTTTCTAAAGGGGGTCGGGGTGGCGTGAGGTCATAGACAAAACGAGCATCTGTGGTGCTTGCCAGCATTTACCCCAGAACATTTAGAAAAATAAGAGTCATTTTTCTGCATTTTGGTGCATATTTTGCCCAAAATTTATAATAATGACAGTAGTAAGAACACTTTTTTTTTTGTGGACCAAAAGGGGGTGTGGGGCTGTGAGTTCTTCACGTCCCCCCTGGGAAGTACTTAGGAACAACAGTCCAGAGTAATGAACAGTGTGGAAAAGAACAAGTAGACAAAAAAAGTATCAGGTGTGATATGTGATAGAAGAGTTTCAGCTAAAATGAAAGGTAAAGTGTACAAAACCGTGGTGAGACCGGTCATGCTGTTTGGTCTAGAAACAGTGGCGCTGAGGAAAAGCGTAAACGGACATTTTGGCAACGGACATTTGGTTCAAGAAACTGCAACCTAGGATATTTGGGCCATGGGATAAAACTGACTAAAAGCAATTATTTTGTGTAATGCAACTGTTTTATTCAAGTTCACAGGATACATTATCACAGAAATATCACAGAAATCAAGTGAAAATATCACAATTATTTACAAGAAAATATCACAATTTTTTGTAAGTTGGGTTGGGGTCGGGTTAGGTCCTCCACGAAGGTTGTGACTGATGCCACGAAGGAAGACAGCAAAAAGAAAAAAAAATGTGTGTGGCCCAAACGTCCATCCCAAGTAGCCCACATGGCCCAAATACCCTATGTTGCAGTTATGTGGCCCAAATATGCCCAAATATGCCCATGGCCCAAATGTCCATGACCCAAATGTCCTAGATTCCTCTGGGAGTGACCAGGATGGACAGGATCAGAAATGAGTGTATCAGGGGAAGAGCATATGTTAGAGGTTTTGGAGATAAAGTCAGAGAGGCCTAAGAGAGACGGTTTTAATTGTTTATCACTGTCAGAGAACTATTGCAGTGGTCTGGAGATATTGGTAAGCTGGTAGCTAAAATAGGGAGAGCTGTTCCTGTTATGAGAGGATGTGACAGCACATATTATAAACATGTCACACATTGCCTTGTTTTGTCTCATTTAGATTGTGGCTCTGTGGTTTGAACTTGTGCTTCAGAGAAAGACATTCTAGAAAGACAGAACTAAGCTGCACTTTTGATTTTGTGATGCTGACCTTTTCCTTTTGTTATTCAAATGCATCACTCTGTCATGACTGCTGATTGAGGGTCACAGTACAGTAAATTTTGCTTGTCTTATTTATTTATTTATTTCGTTCCGTCCGTTCCGTCATCTTCCGCTTGTTCCGGGGTCGGGTCGCGGGGGCAACAGCCTCAAACAGGCAGCCCAGGCCTCTCTCACCCCGGTTGCATCCTCCAGCTCACCCGGAAGGATCCCAAGTCGCTCCCCGGCCAGCTGTGAGACATAGTCTATATCCTAGGTTGCAGTTTTTTGGCTCAAATGTCCGTGGCTGAAATATCCATGGCTGAAAAGACCGTTCACCAGTCTCTCCAGCGGGTCCGGGGTCTGCCCCTGGGGGTTCTAGGACATTTCAGCCACGGATATTTCAGCCACGGACATTTGAGCTAAAAACTGCAACCCAGGATATTTGAGCCATGTACGGCCCCGAATTTAGGACATTTCAGCCACGGACATTTGGGCCAAAAACCTATTTTATGTAGAAAATTGTGATATTTTATGTAAAAATTTTATCGTAAATAAACAGTTGCACTATAGAAAATAATTGCTTTTAGTCATTTTTATCCCATGGCTCAAATAAAAAATTCTGATATTTTAAAAAAAATTTTATATTTTATGTAAAAATTCTGATATTTTAATGTAAAAATTTTTATCGTAAATAAACAGTTGCACTACAGAAAATAATTGGTTTTAGTCATTTTTATCCCATGGCTCAAATAAAAAATTCTGATATTTTTAAAAAATTTTGATATTTTATGTAAAAATTTGATATTTTATGTAAAATTTTTTATCGTAAATAAACACTAAAATTTTTTATCGTAAAAAAACAGTTGTACTACAGAAAATAATTGCTTTTAGTCTTAAAAATTTTTATCGTGCAAAAATTTTTATCGTGCTTTTAGTCATTTCAAATTTTTTTTATCGTAAATAAACAGTTGCGCCCAGGTTGCAGTCCTTCAAATGTCCTTGGCTGAAATCTGCAAGTCACTGTGGCTCAAATATCCTAGGTTGCAGTTTTTTGGCTCAAATGTCCGTGGCTGAAATATCCGTGGCTGAAAAGACCGTTCACCGCCCTGGGGTCTCCTCCCGGTGGGACGTGTCTGAAACACCTCGCCCGCGAGGCGCTTGGGGGGCATCCTGACTAGATGCCCATACCACCCCATCTGGCTCCTCTCGACCTGGAGGAGAAGCGGTTCGACACCAAGCTCCTCCCGGATGGCAGAGCTCCTCACCCGATCTCTGAGTGAGAGCCAAGCCACCCTGCGGAGGAAGCTCATTTCGGCTGCTTGTATCCGCGATCCCATTATTTCGGACACCACCCATTTTATTTTACAATTTTAATTTGGGTTTTAAAAAGTTATTTAAAGAAAAAACTCATGAAGAATGTTTTTTTTTTAAAAAAAAAATGTCTCATTTAATTGTTTTATAATGTTGTCTTGTTTCACTGTCTCTTTTAAGCTACTGTATTTGGTTAAGAAGTGCTGTGGTGATTACCCTAACGAGCAGATCATCGACTTGCAAATTAGTTGTGGGTTGTTTAGCCCTTCCCCGTCTCCAGTGAAATTATATATCCAAGATAAACATTGAAGAATGATCTAAATACACTACTTAATTTAGAAAAAAGAAGCACAATGTCCAGGATGCTGTAAAGACAGCTGGATGTCATTTCTGTGTTCCTGTATGCCAGTGAACACAGCATGCAGTTGTTGATCCAGCACAAAAACACCACATGTTAAGAGAGTGAGTCATTTGTAATGACATCATGATGACAAATCTTCATCACTTCATTTTCTTAGGTGATGTGCAGAGAAGAGACACAATTTTTTTTTTTTGCTGTTAAACTTCTTCTTCTTATCCGTCTGTCCCTGTCAGGGTTGCGGGGGGTGCCGTGGCCCATCTTGGCTGATTTAAGGCGAAAGGCAGGGTACACCCCCAACCGGTCGCCAGTCTGTCGCGGCCACAAACACACTAATTCCTAGGGGCAATTTGGCACCGGCCAATCAACCTAGCATGCATGTCTTTGGAGGGTGGGAGGAAACCGGGGTGAACGGTCTTTTCAGCCACGGATATTTCAGCCACGGACATTTGAGCCAAAAAACTACAACCTAGGATATTTGAGCCACGGTGACTCGGAGATTTCAGCCACGAGACTTCAGACATTTGAAGAACTGCAACCTAGGCGCAACTGTTTATTTACGCTAAAAAAAGTTTTAAATGACTAAAAGCACGAAAAAAAATTTTTGCACGATAAAAATTTTTAAGACTAAAAGCAATTATTTTCTGTAGTACAACTGTTTATTTACGATAAAAAATTTTAGTGTTTATTTACGATAAAAAAATTTTACCTAAAATATCAAAATTTTTTAAAAATATCAGAATTTTTTATTTGAGCCATCGGATAAAAAGGACTAAAACCAATTATTTTCTGTAGTGCAGCTGTTTATTTACGATAAACATTTTTACATAAAATATCACAATTTTTACATAAAATATCAAAATTTTTTAAAAATATCAGAATTTTTTTATTTGAGCCATGGGATAAAAATGACTAAAAGCAATTATTTTCTTTAGTGCAACTGTTTATTTACGATAAACATTTTTACATAAAATATCACAATTTTTACATAAAATATCAAAAAAATTTAAAAATATCAGAATTTTTTATTTGAGCCATGGGATAAAAATGACTAAAACCAATTATTTTCTGTAGTGCAACTGTTTATTTACGATAAGATTTTTACATAAAATATCACAATTTTCTACATAAAATAGGTTTTTGGCCCAAATGTCCGAGGCTGAAATGTCCTAAATTCGGGGGCGCACATGGCTCAAATATCCTAGGTTGCAGTTTTTGGCTCAAATGTCCGTGGTTGAAATGTCCTAGAACCAGAAACCGGAGTACCCGGAGGAAACCCACGCAACCATGGGGAGAACATGCAAATTCCACACAGAAAAGACAGTGTTCCAAGCCTCGTCCCCACCCGGGACTCGAACCCACGACCTTCTTGCTGTGAGGCCACTGTGCTACCCACTGCGCCACCGTGCTGCCCCACAATTTTTTAAATATCTCTTTTCTTTTCGTGCTGAGACAGTTAAATAGAAAAATGTCCATAATGTCCTACCTCTGTCCAGAATGTGTTCCATAAGCTTTGTCACAACATGACCCGCTCTACTCATCCCCGTACTGGACATCTCCGGGCTGAGGAGTCTCCGGTGGTTTCCATCAGGATGTAGAACATCTATTGACCTCTTTCGATATTTAGCTGTAGAGTAGAATAAGCTAATATTTGAACAATAATCTTAGACACACTGGATGCTCGTCCCGAGGGAGGGATCTCTCTTCCATGTGGATCCCCACGAGGTTTCTTATTTTTACCCCACTGATGGGTTTTTTAGGAGTTTTTCCTCACCGAGAAGGAGAGTCTAAGTGCATTAATGTGCTAGTCTTGTTTAGTTAGCATTTGTTAGTTATTTTTCTTGTTGTGTATTTGTGTTAATACATTCCTCTTTTCTTCTGAAGTCCATTGAGACGGAATTTCTGTGATTTTGGGCTATATAATTAAAATTGAATTGAATTGAACATTGTTGGTATGAGTGATTTGCATTCTAATGACTCGGCTAGGGTCTTCTGTACATCTCCTTTGTGTCCAAGTCTGCTGTGACCCAAAACTTTCTTCCAAATTTGTTTGATTTAGATGTGATGAACTGCAGAAAAAAATATTAGACCTACGTTTCAAATGTTTATTCATCAACTGTTATGTGGTGTCCTGCGTTGTACAACAGCACAACGTTGTGAATAAAGCATTGCCAAATGTTTGAAAAGGCAGGAATTTTATCCACCTGCATTTGTTTCAAACTGGTGTCCTTGATATTAAAGTGTAACTAACTCATCTGCTCTTCATATTGGTCTCGGGACATGATTTCTGGAATACCAAAACATTTTGACCTGCAGCGTTACATGTTATCTGTTCTTCCAGAATAAAACAGAGAATAAAACATTCGACCGTGTCCCTAGGGGACTCCTGTGGGGGGTGCTCCTGGAGTACAGAGTCTCGGAGCCCTTGGTACGGGCTGTTCGGTCTTTGTACGACCGGAGCCAGAGCTTGGTCCGTATAGCCGGCAGTATGTCGATTCCATTTCCAGTGAGAGTTGGACTCCGCCAAGGCTGCCCTTTGTCACCGATTCTGTTCATCACCTTTATGGACAGAATATCTAGGCACAGCCGAGGCGTTGGAGGGATCCAGTTTGGTGACCTCAGGATCGGATCTCTGCTTTTTGCGGATGATGTGGTCTTGTTGGCTTCATCAGACAGTGATCTCCAGCTCTCACTGGATCGATTTGCTGCTGAGTGTGAAGCGGCCGGGATGGGAATTAGCGCCTCCAAATCCGAGACCATGGTCCTCACCCGGAAAAGGGTGGAACGCCCCCTGCGGGTCAGGGACAGGGTCTTGCCCCAAGTGGAGGAGTTTAAGTATCTCGGGGTCTTGTTCACGAGTGGGGGAAAGATGGAGCGGGAGATCCACAGGCGGATCGGTGCGGCATCAGCAATAACTAGGACGCTGCATCGGTCCGTCGTGGTAAAGAGAGAGCTAAGTCGAAAAGCAAAGCTCTCGATTTACAAGTCGATCTATATACCACCCTCACCTATAGTCACCAGCTGTGGGTGGTGACCGAAAGAATGAGATCGCGGGTACAAGCGGCCGAAATGAGCTTCCTCTGCTGGGTGGCTCAGCTCTCACTCAGAGATCGGGTGAGGAGCTCTACCATCCGGGAGGAGCTCGGTGTTGAGCCGCTCCTCCTCCAGGTGGAGAGGAGCCAGATTAGGTGGAGCATCTGGTCAGGATGCCCCCCGAGCGCCTCGCGGGCGGGGTGTGTCGGGCACGTCCCACCGGGAGGAGACCAAGGGGCAGACCCCGGACCCGCTGGAAAGACAATGTCTCACAGCTGGCCGGGGAACGACTTCGGATCCTTCCGGGTGAGCTGGAGGATGCAGCAGGGGTGAGGGAGGCCTGGGCTACCCGTTTGAGGCTGTTGCCCCTGCGACCCGACCCCGGAACGAGTGGCAGATGACGGAACGGAACAAAAGTCATCATCTCGTAAATACTTGTGTTCCAGTCAAGCTTTGTTTTTTGGGCTTTAAGTGCCATGTAATCCCTCATGGTCATCATTCTAATGTCAAATAATAAGAGGAAACTTTGCAAGCAACTAGTAAGTTTGTATCCAGCAATCTGTCACACCTGCATTACTGAAGAATGTCTGAGTTGTCTGAATGTGTTTCTGGAGTCAAGAAGATTTTTCTCCAAACCGTTTTTTTTTTTAAATTGCATTTATAACATTGGAACAATTTTCTTTTTACAGATGAAGGCTTCTCCTCATCTTCACCACTTTATTTGAATCTTCCTACAGTACAATATGTGTAAATCTCACACGAAGAGGCTTTTTTAACTGTTAATCTATTGGGACGAACATATCTCAACAGAGTAGAAATCAGAGGGGATGAACTCTGATTCTCAAACTAAAGAATCTTCTGTACTTTTCCCGAATATAGGACATTTCTGCCACGGACATTTGGTCTACGGACATTTGGGCCAAAAAACTGCTTCTACCACCTGAGCCAGTTTATCTGGAGGCAGATCCAGGGCCTAGGGCTGAAGAACCTGTATGAGTCAGATTATGAGTTCCGCCTGTTCTGCGGGCAGCTGAATGCCCTCGCCTTCTTGCCCCCAGAGGATGTCAAGTCAGGCATGGCACATCTACGCTCCACCATGCCCGATGATGCAGCAGCACTTGTTGAGTACTTTCACTCAACCTACGTTTCAGGCCAGCTCCGCCACCGTCGCGACGTCCCCTCCAACACCAGACCTGGAGTCATGTGATATTTTATGTAAAACATTGTGATATTTTATGTAAAAAATTTGTGATATTTTTTAAAAAATTCTGATATATTACGGAAAAATTTTATTGTAAATAAACAGTTGCACTACAGAAAATAATTGCTTTTAGTCATTTTTATCCCGTTCCGTTCTGTCATCTCCCGCTTGTTCCGGGGTCGGGTCGCGGGGGCAACAGCCTGAAACGGGTAGCACAGGCCTTTCTCACCCCGGCTGCATCCTCCAGCTCACCTGGAAGGATCCAAAGTCGTTCCCCGGCCAGCTGTGAGACATTGTCTCTCCAGCGGGTCCGGGGTCTGCCCCTTGGTCTCCTCCCGAAAGGACATGCCCGAAACACCTCGCCCGCGAGGCGCTCGGGGGGCATCCTGACCAGATGTCCTTACCACCCAATCTGGCTCCCCTCGACCTGGAGAAGAAGCGGTTCGACACCGAGCTCCTCCCGGATGGCAGAGCTCCTCACCCGATCTCTGAGTGAGAGCTGAGCCACCCAGCAGAGGGATCTCATTTCGGCCGCTTGTACCCGCAATCTCATTCTTTCAGTCACCACCCACAGCTGGTGACCATAGGTGAGGGTGGGAACATAGATCGACTTGTTAATCGAAAGCTTTGCTTTTTGGCTCAGCTCTTTCTTTACCACGACGGACCGATGCAGCGTCCTAGTTATTGCTGATGCCGCACTGATCCGCCTTTGAATCTCCCGTTCCATCTTTCCCCCACTTGTGAACAAGACCCCGAGATACTTAAACTCCTCCACTTGGGGCAGCACCCTTTTCCGGGCGAGGACCATGGTCTTGGATTTGGAGGTGCTAATTCCCATCCCGGCCCCTTCACACTCGACTTGTAAATCGAGAGCTTTGCTTTTCGGCTCATCTCTTTTTACCACGACGGACCGATGCAGCGTCCTAGTTATTGCTGATGCTGCACCGATCCGCCTGTCGATCTCCCGCCCCATCTTTCCCACATTCGTGAACAAGACGCCGAGATATTTAAACTCCTCCACTTGCGGCAGGAGCCTGTCCTTGACCCACAGGGGGCATTCCACCCTTTTCCGGGTGAGGACCATGGTCTCGGATTTGGAGGCGCTAATTCCCATCCCGACATTTTTATCCCATGGCTCAAATATCCTAGGTTGCAGTTTTTGGCCCAAATGTCCGTGGCTGAAATGACCGTTCACCACTTTTCCCTGAGTCCACAATCGGGAATGCTTGACAAAAAGCCAAGGCTTCCAGAAAGGGGGAGTTTTTTGTCTGATCATCTTGCTGCCATTGGGATGTTTGTCTTCTTGACTTGAACATATCCCTACATTTTCAGTTAGTCAGTCAGTCATCTTCTTGTCCGTCTATCCTTTTCGGGGTTGCGGGGGGTGCTGGAGCCCATCCCGGCTGATTTAAGGCGAAGGGCAGGGTACACCCCGAACAGGTCGCCAGTCTGTCGTGTGGCCACACACATACAACCATCCACACAAACAGTCATTCCTAGGGGCAATTTAGCACCGGCCAATCAACCTAGCATGCATGTCTTTGGAGGGTGGGAGGAAACCGGAGTACCCGGAGGAAACCCACGCAAACACGAGGAGAACATGCAAACTCCACACAGAAAGGACAGTGTTCCAAGCCTCGTCCCCACCCAGGACCTGAACCCATGACCTTCTTGCTGTGAGGCCACTGTGCTATCCACTGCGCCACCGTGCCACCCCTCCCTACATTTTGAAGTCAAAATTTGACACATTTGCCCACATGTAACTAACTCCAACTCCACTCAACTTGCTGGTGTTGGGAAATTGCTATTTTAAATTAACATTTGGCACTCATGCTACATTTACATATGCAGCCAGAAGCTGAGTGAATGGCTTGTAAATGAACCGTTAGGGCACAACAATGATCTGTTGGAAGAGGAGGGGTTTCACCCCTGACTCATGACTCAAGCAATGAAAATGTGATTTAGTTTTAATTTTATATTTACAAGGCAAGGTAAGTTTATTTGTAAAGCACATTTCATATAAAATGTAATTCAAAGTGCTTCACAAGAAGGAAAAAATATATTAAAATCACTAAACGTAGAATCAAAATGTTTCAGAAATTGAAACAGATAAAAAGAGAAATTAATCCTCAATCAAATGAAAATTGTTTCATTTGATTGAAACGATCAAATAATTGTTTCAATCATTTGATTGAAACGATCAAATAATTGTTTCAATCATTTGATTGAAACGATCAAATAATTGTTTCAATCATTTGATTGAAACGATCAAATAATTGTTTCAATCATTTGATTGAAACGATCAAATAATTGTTTCAATCATTTGATTGAAACAATCAAATGTTTCAATCAATATATTGATTGAAACAGTACCAATCCTGTTTCACGGCTTTAGGAAGTTTGTTTCAGACTTTTGCAGCATAAAATTGAAATGCAGCTTCTCCATGTTTAGTCCTGACTCTAGGCTCCAGCAGGAGGCCGGTCCCAGAGGTCCTCAGAGTTCTAGATAGGTCATAAGGTACTAGCATATCACAGATCTACGTTGGTGCTAGACCATAGAGAGACTTAAAGGCTTTTAAGTAATCAAGGCTACTTTAATTTAGATGGGGCTTGATGGCCTCAATTTGCAAGGCACTTGGGAAAGTTTCAGTTTGAAGTTACACATTGACTATTTGGGTGATTGGTGCCAACAAGCTCGTTAACACAGATTTTAGAAATCTGGTGGGTAATAGATCAAAAGAGCAAATAGATGAACTTAAGTAGATGAACTCAGACTAAGATAATTTGTTTCTGTTACTGAAGTGAAGTCATTAGCTTTAACGATCTAGATGGTGGTAAGATTGTCATTTGAACTGTGGCTTTGATGGAGTTTTTGATGTTCGGATCTTGTCATTAAAAAATGACAGCGAACTCGTTACATTTTGAAGTCAAAACCAATTAAGCAATGATTTGAGTTGGGGGCTTTGTTAGTCTATTGATTGTTGCAAAAGGGACATGTGAGTTATTAAGAGGGGGGGAAATGCTGCATTTCACTCAAGTATAAAAATAAGTTAGATTTCTTCACAGGAGAGTATCACATAGATCTTGATTAGATTTAAAGTTTGTGGACAAAATTACTCTTATTTTTCAAAATGTTTTGGGGGCAAATGTTAATAATATGAACATGGAGCGGGAGATCGACAGGCGGATCGGCGCGACATCAGCAATAAGTAGGACGCTGCATCGGTCCGTCGTGTTAAAGAGAGAGCAGAGCCGAAAAGCAAAGCTCTCGATTTACAAGTCAATCTACGTTCCCACCCTCACCTATGATCACCAGCTGTGGGTGGTGACTGAATGAAAGAGATCGCGGCTACAAGCGGCCGAAATGAGCTTCCTCCGCAGGGTGGCCGGGCTCTCCGGGAGGAGCTCGGTGTCGATCCGCTCCTTCTCCAGGTCGAGAGGAGCCAGATGGGGTGGTTCGGGCATCTGGTCAGGATGCCTCCTGAGCGCCTCGCAGGTGAGATGTTTTGGGCACATCACACTGGGAGGAGACCCAGGGGCAGACCCTGGACCTGCTGGAGAGACTATGTCTCACAGCTGGCCGGGGAACGACTTGGGATCCTTCCAGGTGAGCTGGAGAATGCAGCCGGGGTGAGAGAGGCCTAGGCTGCCCGCTTTAGGCTGTTGCCCCCGCGACCCGACCCCGGAACAAGCGGAAGATGACGGAACAGAAGAAAAATCAAACTAACATAACTTTTTTTTTTTTTTCCTAAGTTTGGTGGGCCGGATTAAAACGTTTAACAGGCCGCCTGTGGCCCGCGGGCCGTAGTTTGCCCATGCCTGCTTTAGGGGGCACAAAAAACTGCAAACAATGTTAAAAGCTGCCTGAAAGTACTAAATGAACGTGGAGAGAAGATTCCCAGATTTGTCTCCTACTATCTGGATGATTTGTGACGGTCAGCAGCCAGGATGTGTCATGCGTGCTAACCAGAATGGAACAACTGAGCGCAGAGATTCCCATGATGAAACAGGTATGGAATCACAGACTAACATTAATCATGACCTGAAATTGCTGACCGGGTCGGTGGTTTGGAGTGCGCTTCTAACTAGGCTAAAAAAGCTAACTCGGAAGTGGCGAGCCTCGTAGCCGGTGTGAATGTGGTACCAAATGGGAACCCGGATCTAGGGCCACTGCCTCAGAGTGGGGTCAAATATGCTGGGAAGATTAATTTGGGAGGGGAGTTTGGATGGAATACATGAAGCGAGGTGGTGATACGGAACAGGCGCGTAACAACAGAGAACCCTGGTCCACACATGGAGAGAAAACCCAGAGTCACTAAGCCGATCGTTGGCACCGGGTCCGAGGGTCACATCACAACAATCCATACCAAGTTGGTGAAAGTATTTCAATTTTATTTATAAAGTCCAAAATCACAAACGTTTTGTCTCAACGGGCTTCACATTGTAGATTTAAAAAGAAAAAAACTAGAACGCATAATAAATACAATACACAATAAAAAGCTAACTACTAGCCAGTTAGATTTTATTGTTTCAGTCCATCGTTTAACAGAAAATTTAGACAAGTCAATAAAAAAAAAAAAAAACAGAGACTGAAAGGGGTTTAGGCAGAAGTAAAAAAAAAAAAACTACTTATTTTAAGCCTAACCCCACTTTTACAATGCTATTAAAGACAAAAAAAAAAACCCTAACAAAAACAAGCATGCCCCAAGTGGAGGAGTTTAAGTATATCGGGGTCTTGTTCACGAGTGGAGGAAGGATGGAGCGGGAGATCGACAGGCGGATCGGTGCGGCATCAGCAACAACTAGGACGCTGCATTGGTCCGTCGTGGTAAAGAGAGAGCTGAGCCAAAAAGCAAAGCTCTCGATTTACAAGTCGATCTACGTTCCAACCCTCACCTATGGTCACCAGCTGTGGGTGGTGACCGAAAGAATGAGATCGCAGGTACAAGCGGCTGAAATGAGCTTCCTCCGCAGGGCTCTCACTCAGAGATTGGGTGAGGAGCTCTGCCATCCGGAAGGAGCTCGGTGTCGAGCCGCTCCTCCTCTAGGTCGAGAGGAGCCAGATGGGGTGGTTCGGGCATCTTGTCAGGATGGCGGGCGAGGTGTTTCGGACGGTTCTAGGACATTTCAGCCTCGGAGATTTCAGCCACGGACATTTGGGCCAAAAAACTCTGAACCTAAGATATTTGAGCCATGTGCGCCACCGAATTTAGGACATTTCAGCCTCGGACATTTCAGCCACGGACATTTGGGCCAAAAACCTATTTTATGTAGAAAATTGTGATATTTTATGTAAAACATTGTGATATTTTGTAAATAGCCTAGGTTGCAGTTTCTTGGCCCAAATGTCTGTGGCTGACATGACCGTCCACCCAGGAGGACAGTTATGTAACCCTTTGTGTTACGTGTGAAGTAGATGTATTCTGAGCGTATCTCAATATGTGGTATTCACACCTAACACAAAAGGGCAATTCTGATATTTTTTTGAAAATTCTGATATTTTACAAATAAAAGATTCTTATATTTTTAAAAAATTCTGATAAAATTCTGATATTTTTAAAAAAATTCTGATATTTTATGTAAAAATTTTATCGTAAATAAATAGTTGCACTACAGAAAATAATTGGTTTTAGTCATTTTTATCCCATGGCTCAAATAAAAAATTCTGATATTTTAAAAAAATTCTGATATTTTATGTAAAAATTTGATATTTTATGTAAAAATGTTTATCGTAAATAAACAGTTGCACTACAGAAAAATAGCCTAGCCTAGGTTGCAGTTCTTCAAATGTCCGTGTCTGAAATCTCCGAGTCACCGTGGCTCAAATAGCCTAGGTTGCAGTTTTTTGGCTCAAATATCCGTGGCTGAAAAGACCGTTCACCGTTTCGGACACATCCCACCGGGAGGAGACCAAGGGGCAGACCCCGGACCTGCTGGAGAGACTATGTCTCACAGCTGGTCGGGGAATGACTTGGGATCCTTCCAGGTGAGCTGGAGGATGCAGCCGGGGTGAGAGAAGCCTGGGCTGCCTGTTTGAGGCTGTTGCCCCCGCGACCCGACCCCGGAACAAGCGGAAGATGACGGAACGGACCTGATCTTCACCAACCAAGTTTCCCCTGTGTTTTTTTTTCTTACTGATTAAGTTGATATTTCTAGTGTTTTATAATCATTTATTATTTTGTTTTTATACTTTATTTTAAATGTTTTTAAGGAGGTTGAGTTTTTTAGAGATTCCTCTAGACTGTTCCATAGAGTTACATCTCTGATTGATACACATCTACTTTTTGTATTGGTTCTGACCAGATTTTGTTGATACAGACTTTTTCCTCTCAGGTCATATTGTGTTTCCTTAACTTTAAACCTGTTTTGAATACATTCTGGAAGTTGGTTATTATGGACTTTATACATTGCTATTGCTGTTGTGAAGTCGACTAGATCCTGTACTTTGATTATATTTAGTTTTATGAACAAAGGGTTTGAAGGAGCAGAATAATTTGCATTGTTAATAATTCTGATTGCCTTTTTTTGTAACTGAAAAATGGGTTGTAGAGTTGTTTTATAATTGTTTCCCCAAATTTCTAGACAGTAACACAAATAAGGAAATATAAGAGAGTTATATAGTAAGTGTAAAGAGTTTTGATCCAAGATGTCTTTAAATTTACACAGTATTCCAACTGGTTTAGATATTTTGGTTTTGAGATAGGCTACATGTTCCTTCCAATTTAATTTCTCATCAATGTTGATGCCCAAAAATTTTATATATGTGACTCTCTCTATTTCAGTATTATCAATTTGTATTGTAGTTTTTTCATCTATTTTTCTGTTTCCAAACACTATATATTTTGTTTTGATCCAGTTTATTGATAATTTGTTGTAATCACACCTTTTTTTGAGTATTTCAAGATCTTAGGTAGACAATTTTAGCACATGTCAGCCCTTAGACTCTCGCCTTCACGGTGAGGAAAAACTCCTAAAAACCCATCAGTGGGGGGAAAAAAAAGAAACCTCATGGGGATCCACACGAAAAGAGAGATCTGTCCCTCGGGAAGAGCATCCAATGTGTCTAAAGGCTCCGTTCCGTCATCTTCCGCTTGTTCCGGGGTCGGGTCGCAGGGGCAACAGCCTCAGATGGGCAGCCCAGTTCTCTCTCACTCCGGCTGCATCCTCTATCTCACCTGGAAGGATCCGAAGTCATTCCCCGGCCAGCTGGGTCTCTCCAGCGGGTCCGGGGTCTGCCTCTTGGTCTCCTCCCGATGAAACGTGCCCAAACGCCCTGCCCGCGAGGCGCTCGGGGGGCATCTTGACCAGATGCCCGAACCACCCCATCTGGCTCCTCTCAACCTAGAGGAGGAGCGGCTCGACACCGAGTTCCTCACCCCATCTCTGAGTGAGAGCTGAGCCACCCAGCAGAGTAAGCTCATTTCGGCCGCTTGTACCCGCGATCTCATTCTTTTGGTCACCACCCACAGCTGGTGACCATAGGTGAGGGTTGGAACGTAGATCGACTTGTAAATCGAGAGCTTTGCTTTTCGGCTCAGCTCTCTCTTTACCACGACGGACCGATGCAGCGTCCTAGTTATTGCTGATGCCGCACCGATCCACCTGTCTATCTCCCGCTCCATCCTTCCCCCACTCGTGAAGAAGACCCCGAGATACTTAAACTCCTCCACTATTACAAATTTTAACCTGGATCTCTAAACTTTCAAAACTTTTTAAGTGTGCGATAACCTTAATGAAGCAGATTTTTTTCCTCAGTTGTTTTTAGACCCTGGGACCCCATAAGGGATAGACGGTTAAGAAAGTGACTGATTGACTGTTTTTAGATTCTTGTTTGAGAATCAAAGTCTGAAAACCACTGATCAAGTTGAATGGAGATTATACATGAAAGATTAATTATAGAAACAACCTGTTAAAAATAACAGGCTCATATGTAGTTATACATTGGACAGTATGTTTTTGTGTCCTACTGGAGTAGTGCAAATGTCATTTTAGAGCAGGTATTTTAAAATTCTCACATAATTTATGCTGTGCCATTTAGTACTGTACACTAAACATTAACTCTTATAGACTTTAAGTTGCTTCTTTTGTAGTTGGTCTTCAGAAGTCTCCAATTTATCTGTATTATTTAACAAAAATGATGCATGTGTGTGGACTGTAATCCTAGTTTGAACACTGTGATGAATTTTTTTTCTATTTATTCATCTTTTAGATTTTCCTTTTCTTTTTTCGGCATTTCCCTTCAGGGGTCGCCACAGCAAGTCAGTTTCTTCCATCTAACCCTATCTGCTGCATCTTCTTCGGTCACACCAACTATCTTCATGTCTTCCTTCACTGTATCCATGAACCTCCTCTTTGGTCTTCCTCTAGTCCTCTTTCCTGGTGGTTCCAAACCCAGCATCCTTCTGCCGATGTACTCTCTCTCTCTCCTCTGCACATGTCTGAACCATCTCAGTCTGGCCTCTCTGACTTTATCTCCAAAACCTGTGTGTGTATGTTCCCCTGATGTACTCATGTGTATGTACTGATGTGTACTGATGTGATGTACTGATGTGTATGTGCTGTTCCCCTGATGTACTCCTTTCTAAACCTGTCCATTCTGGTCACTCCCAGAGAGATCCTCAGCATCTTCATCTCTGCTACCTCCATTACTGTTTCCTGTCTTTTCCTCAGTGCCACTGTCTCTGGACCAAACAGCACGGCCGGTCTCACCACGGTTTTGTACACTTTTCCTTTCATTCTTGCTGAAACTCTTCTGTCACACTGTAAACAAAGTAAACATCGCATTGTGTCTTTAAAGCAGTCGTTAGCGCAACCAAGCTAACTAAGGAAGTTAGCAGCGCCGACAAGCTAGCATTAGCTTGAAGTTAGCATGCTGTTTACGCAAAATATGTGGAAAACTTTAAGTTTCTGACCACCAAGCCTCTTTGTTGCTGCTGCCGCCACGGTGTGTGACTTTCTCGTGGCTGCAGGTGTGTTGTGTAGACGGTGTAAACGTGCAGCTTTGTGGGGGTCGTGCCGCCGTGAAAGACAGAATGCACCCGCTGTGCTTTTTATTTTCATAGACAGAAATGTGAAAGTCTGACGCCTATTTCGTTAGATTTTCGTCTCGTCAACAGAAACTTGCAAACGTCTCGTCACATTTTCATTACCAAAATGTCGCATTTATTTCGTTATTGTTACGACATCGTCATAAAAAAAAAGCTTCTTCAACAAAATCATTTAGTTGTCGTCATCGTTGACGGAAACAACACTGGTGTTTCGGCCACGTCCCACCGGGAGGAGACCGAGAGGCAGACCCCAGACCCGCTGGAGAGACTATGTCTCACAGCTGGCTGGGGAAAGACTCTGGTGAGCCGGAGGATGTGGTTGGGGTGAGAGAAGCCTGGACTTTCCGTCTGAGGCTGTTGCCCCTGTGACCCGGCCTCGGATAAGTATGACCATAATAAATATGACCATATCACTCCCATCCTCAAATCCCTCCACTGGCTTCCCGTTAAATACAGAATTCAGTACAAGCTCTGCCTCCTCACCCATCAATGCATAAATGGCACTGCACCTGTCTATCTCCAAGAACTCCTAACCCTCCACACCACTGTCCGAGACCTGCGCTCCTCCTACTGCCTGCATCAACCAAGGACCAAACTCTTCACTATGGGGGACAGGGCCTTCCAGGCAACTGCTCCACGGCTCTGGAACGATCTTCCCGAGAGTTTGAGGGCTCCACAGAGCGTTGAGGCTTTTAAGAAAAGACTTAAGACATTTTTATTTCTAAAGGCTTTTCAGCAAAGTTTTTAGTGTTGTTTTTTTGTGTTGTGGTTTTATTTAATTTAGCTGTTTGTTTGTTGTTTCTTTTTGGTCATTGTAGCACTTTGAGATCTCCACTGGAGATATAAAGTGCGTTTACAAATAAAATTTATTATTATAAGTGGAAGACAACGGAACGGAAGGAAAAATGATTGAGTATTTTACTCAAAAGAGGAAACATTAAGTCGTTACAGAGCATTTAATACAATAAGTGCATTAAAACAATGGAGAGGTACAAATCATAGAAGCACTGAAAATATTTTGTCCAATTTTGAGCAGTAACGTGCAGTTTCCAAATGCACTTGCAAATCATAAAAACTTGTGGTTTCCTGTGTTTGATCTTCATGTGCTCTGTTGACTAAGCAGAGGCTGCAAATAAAATAACATCAGCATTAATATTTCAATGAGACAATAAACTTACAGCAAGCACTGGTCATAAAATGAACGGTACAAATAATATTAAAGAAAGATCAGTATAGTAAGAGATTAGAATCAAACTCTCACAGATTTTCAGACTTTTAATTACAATCTCATTGATCAGTTAAAAACAAAACTCACGTAAGCACTTTCATTTGTTTCTGAACGTTGCCACTGGCTTCTGGATAAGATTGCGGAGATAACCATACAAAAAGCCACAATGAGGAACCCAAGAATATTTGCAAACTTGGCCTCTGCAGGAAGTGAGCTATAAGCTTCTCCAGTGCCTCCCTTGCTGAAATTGACAATAAATAAAAACAATAAGTTACACAACAGCATGGCAAACTGTTTTGGAATTCCAGTTTCCAAACCAAATTCAACATAATAATTTAGGGCATCAGTATTTTAGCTGCTTTGCTGTTTTAAAAGTGAAGTCATGCTTTAAATTTTAGTCAGTTACTTACAGAGAAAGAAACAGTTTCTCATTGATTCCACTGATGCAGGAGGCCAGACTCAGGATTAAAATCATCCCCCCAAGCCAAACATGGACGGGCTTTAGCATGGTCCGAAACCATTGAGGGGACCAAGGCAACAAAAAGCCGGCTAATCCAAGGACCCACTATCCAACACATGAATAAATTGAACAATAACAAAATTTCTCTCAGAAAGTAAAATCTTCATATACCGTATTTTCACGACCAAAAGGCGCACTGTATTAAAAGGCGCAGTCCAAATTTTGCATGCTCTGTATTTAACACACACATAAGGCGCACCTGATGATAGGGCGCGGGTTTTATATAAATATCCTATACACCGTCCGCCTTACAACAACACACACACTTATGTGTGGGTATTAGCAAAACTGAGTTTGGTTGTCTTTATTTAAATATTAGTTACAGTCGTCATAAAGTCATTTAACAAATCCATCAAAGTCCTCATCCTCTGCTTCAGAATCTAACAGCTGCGCTAAATCCAACATAGCAGGTTCACTTTCCTCGCTGTCAGAGTCACTTTCTGTATCGTGCGACTCCTCGGAAATGATGCCTGCTCTTGCGAAAGCTCAGACAACAGTGCCAGAGCAGACACGTTAGCCCAAGCATCTACAATCCACTGGCAAACTGTGACGTAACTCGCCCGGCGCTGCCTTCCACCCTTCGTGAAGTTGTGGCCTCCTCTGGTCATCCATCGCTGCTGGAGTCTTTCCTCCAACTCTGGCCACCTCGCCTTATTTCCGCGGAAACTCAGCTGTGTCTGCTTCACCTGTCGCAGCTCGTTTTCCAGCTTCCTCCTCTTGCGATCCATCGACTCGTTCATTTTAAATTTTCTTGCAGCTCGATTCCCATGTTCCTCCACGTAGCTGATTGCCATCAGTTTAAACTGAGCTTCATAAGCATGTCTCTTTTCCATTTTCAGTGTTGTTAAAACAGCAATGTTCTGCATAAAGCACATACCTGTTCTTTTATACACAACCCACGCCCACACTTCCCCCTTTAATGTTCTCATGTTCTCAACTACGTCCACCTCGTGGTTCTCTAATATGTCCGCAAATCACAAATCAGATAGGGCGAACTGCACAATAGGGCGCACTGCTCATTTTGAAGAAAATTTTAGACTCTAATGTGCACCTTATGGTCGTGAAAATACGATACATAAAGTAATTGTCAGGGACACAAGATTTGTCCTGAGATCCATACCTGAAATGCAAACAAGACCACAGCACAGATTCCCACCCAGCTGTGCAGAGAGTACATGTCAGGGATATTGGCAGCTCTGTGGAAGTCAAACACTGCACACAAGCCCAGGACAGACAGAAGAAGAGCCAGGAGCATCAATCCGGCATGAACCAATTTCCATGGTAACTTCTTGTGCTTCCAAGTGAACGGTATACGATAAGTCACAGATGCTGAAAGTAGAAAACAAATTCAGTTTATGCATCAAACCAATTAAAAAAAATTCTAAAACGTCACACAGTAAGGCAAGGCAAGTTTATTTGTAGCACAATTCATACAAAATGTAATTCAAAGTGCTTCACAAGAAGGAAAAAAGAAATGCATTAAAATTACAAAACATAGAATCAAAAAGTTTAAAAAATAAATAAATAAAATCAATATAACAGATAAAAAGAGCAATTAATCAAAAGCACAGTTAAACAGAAGTGTTTTCAGCCTAGATTTAAACATCATCACAGTAGAGGCCTGTCTCACGGCCTCAGGAAGTTTGTTCCAGACTTTTGCAGCATAAAATTGAAATGCAGCTTCTCCATGTTTAGTCCTGACTCTAGGCCTCAGCAGGAGGCCGGTCCCAGAGGTCCTCAGAGTTCTAGATGGTTCATGTTTAGTCCTGACTCTAGGCACCAGCAGGAGGCCGGCCCCAGAGGTCTTCAGAGTTCTAGATGGTTCATGTTTAGTCCTGACTCTAGGCACCAGCAGGAGGCCGGTCCCAGAAGTCCTCAGAGTTCTAGATGGTTCATGTTTAGTCCTGACTCTAGGCACCAGCAGGAGGCCGGCCCCAGAGGTCTTCAGAGTTCTAGATGGTTCATGTTTAGTCCTGACTCTAGGCTCCAGCAGGAGGCCGGTCTCAGAGGTCCTCAGAGTTCTAGATGGTTCATAAGGTACTAACATATCACAGATGTACTTTGGTGCTAGACCATGGAGAGACTTAAACGCAAGCAGAGCAGGTTTAAAGTCTATTATCTGAGCCACAGGAAGCCAGTGTAAAGACTTGAGCACAGTTTGGACACATTGCAATTATGTCCAAATTTCACTAAAATAATTCAAACATTTCATTTCAAACAATTCAGCCAAAAATAAAAATGATACCTTTACCAAGTTGTTCTCTATGAATTTAATCATTGTAAACTTAAAGATACAGATTATATGATACAGTAGTCAGTTTGTGGCGTATCAACTGATCTTCAAGTGACTAATCAGTGTAATGACCATTCACAGCCTGGATACAAAAATTTCTATTAACTCATCAGAAAGCATCCTTAACGATCTTAAACTTTAAGCAGTTTATAAAAAGCATTTACGAGGTGATTGTACTTCAATGGATGGTTGGTCTTTCAGAATCCCTCAGATAAAAGAGAGTTTTGTTATGATAGAGAATACAATTGCAATATATTGGTTCAAAGTGAATCCAAACAGACATTAAGTAAAAATGGCTAACATTAAATAGTTTTTAACCTGTTTTATAAAATAAAAATATTTTACTCTATTCATCTCTCACTGGGGAACTTTGTGTGTCGCACTCCTACACCGCAGCAGGCTGCCACGACGGCGCCAATGGTGGGTTAGGTGTCTTCTCCAAGGACCCTAGACGTGCACCCAGTGGTATGCGAACCCGTGAACTTCCATTCCACGAGCGAACACTTTAACCACAGAGCCACCGTCTCCCCTGGTTTTAGTTTTTATTCTATTGTTTTCTCCTGTCTCTTATTCCAGTGTTTCCTCATGGGGATCCTTCATCCCACGAGTTCTGCCTGCTCAGTCTGTGGGGTCTTGTCTGTTGGGTCTGACTGGCCTGGGTGGTGCTGGTGCCTCACTTTAGCCAGGCTTCTGTGGGTGCCTGTGTTTCTTGAAGCTGGGTGGACCCCTGTGGTTTTGGCCACTGCAGTCATGGGCAGGCTGACTCCTGGTGTGGGTCAATCCCCAGTTATTATTTCCTCACAGCAGCATCAGGCCAGATGCTTATTTTTATTTCAGTTAAAGAGACAGTAGCTTGCAGTTCAGGTGAAATGGAGGCTGGGGAAGGATGGGCGTATGAGGGGTGGGGGGCTGTGTGAACGTCAATGCATGTGTGCTGTGTTTTGTGTGAGTGTTTCCTGATTTGATCATTTTCAAAAAGCAAATAAAAGGCAAATAAAATTACCTGCATAATGAAAAAAATAACGAGAGTGATTGGGGAGGTAAAAAAAATGTATAACAGGAATAATCTACAAAAGTTGGTAAAAAAAAAAGTGGGTTTAAAAATAGAAAAAATCAGTAGATAAATTATTTGAAAACAAATCACTAAAAAAATAGAACCATGTGGCGAAGACAAACAAAACTTATATGAATAAAAAAATAAATGACTTATCACATGCAGATGGGTGATTGGAGCTGAGTGGTTGGGAAATAAGCTAAGCTTTATTCTGGTTTGTGTATTTAAAAAAAAAAAACAGTGTAAAAACAGGAGGCACGAAAAAGGAATGTGGATAAAAACAGTTTTACATGCATTCATCTTCTGTACCACTTATTCCCAATGGAGTCGCAGGAGGTGCCAGAGCAAATTGTCGGTGAGAGGCAGGGTACACCCCGAGCAGGTTGCCAATCTGGTATAGGGCAACTCAAAGAGATATACCGTACAACCATCCACACATACACATTCATTCCTAGGGGGAATCTCACAGTGGCTAATCAACCCATTCAAAAATGCATGTTTTTGAAGGGTGAGAAGAAACCTGAGGGGCCTGAGTAGACTCTACTACCTCAGAAAGCTCAGGTCCTTCAACGTCTGCAACAAGATGCTCTCCATGTTTCACCATGCCATCATGGAGAGTGTCCTGTTCTTTGCTGTGCCCGCCTGGGGAGCTGGTATAAAAACAGACGTGTGGTTGGCTCACCCCCTGCCTGCGTTGAGGAGGTAGCGAGGGACAGAAGGAAAGTAAAACTGTCATCAATCATGCTAATCCCACCCACCCTGAAGAGCAGCTTCAACAACAAACTCTTGCAACCCCGCTGCTCAAAGGAACGTTACAGAAAATCATTCTTACCATCCTCCATCAAACTATTTAACCTTTCACTCTCAAACCTGTAATTACTGCAACACTGCAGCACCCAAATTTCCCTTCGGGGATTAATAAAGTATATTCAATTCAAAACCAGAGTAGAGGTAAGATTGGGCCTAAAAAAAATCCAGCCCGACCCACGGGTATTGTGTTGTGGTTCCCTCCCCCACCACCGGAGGGAGCCAGGGACCATCTCACCTTTCCCCCAATTCTGGCTGACTGATACACCCGCTCTGATTGGAAACACCTGCACCTACTCTCCCGGCTGCCTATTTAAAGGCAGCCTCACCAGTATTCCTTGTCGGGTCTTCATACCTCCAGCCCTGGCTGAGTCCCGACCCAACTGACTTTCTTGAGTCTGATATTGACTTTGATAACCTTTTGTTCCATCTCCTTGATTACAGCTTTGCTGATTCCTGGTTTAATAAACCTTGTTAAGTCCTGCATTTGGGTCCTCCTCCTTCCATGTGCACTCCCCATCACAACAATTGAAACCCGGCCCGAGCTTGACCAATTACGTAACTTGATTTGCAGGCCCGAAGCAAACTCGAAATGTCATATTTTCTTTGTGAGGACTCAGATGGAGGGTTATTTATAAATAGGAACATTTTCAGGAACACACTTTAAAAAGTGTGAACAGGTTTTTAAAGTATACATTTTATAAAAATATAATTATTTGAAAAAAAGTCAGCGAGAGAGAAGCCCGACCCGAAGTAATCATTAACATTTTAGGCCCGACCCATCGGGTCGGACTTGGGCTTGGTCTCGGTCTTAAGACCTTACCTCTAAACCAGAGAAGTTGGAATAAACCCACACATACGTGGGGAGAACATGCACACTTTACACAGAAAGGCCAAGCCCCACCCCGCTCTGGACTCAAACCCCCGATCTTGACTGTGAAGCCACAGTGGAAACCACTGCACCACAGTGCAGCCACAGTTTCACATAAAGCTGGATATAAATACAGTACCAGTGTCATTTTAGAGAGATGAATAACTTACCAATGCCGTACACAACCACCAGCCCAGAAACCATCAGCA
The DNA here is from genome assembly GCA_902685375.1 of Neostethus bicornis. Taxonomy (NCBI): domain Eukaryota; kingdom Metazoa; phylum Chordata; class Actinopteri; order Atheriniformes; family Phallostethidae; genus Neostethus; species Neostethus bicornis. The sequence continues at coordinate 13,249,980 of LR738564.1, forward strand.
CTGGATGCCAGTTGAACTGCAGACTGGAACCATCCCAAGCAAACCCCCCTCTCCAATGAGAGCTCCAGCAGCTAGCGAACAGCACACAAAGCAGGCCCAGAAACAGGCATAGCCCATAGGTGGCATAGAAACCCGCAAAGGGCATCATATCTAGAAATTTGGGATAAAATAAAATGCATTTTGATTAGATCAGAAAAAGTTGGGGAAACTAGCAAATTCCGGTTAACTTAACACGAGAATATTTTATAGTGTCAGAAGCCTGAAGCAAAATTTAAAAAATTTAATCTAGCAGAATTTTTTCTTAAAACTGAATACCTTTTTAGACTTTTTATCGTGTTAAATTGAAAATCTTACAATCAAATCTTCACTTACCATTTGTAAGGAGATTTTTTTTTGCTGTGTGAATTCACTCTGACATCTGAAAATTTCTGCTGCTCTCTGTTTTATACCCATTCATGACGAGAGTGCCTCAGGAGATTAAGATAAACAGAAGGTTTTATGATGTTAAATAAATCCACTGGTGGGTTGGGCATTTGATTTTGAAGGGCGAGGGACAAAAATAAAAAAAGGGATTTTCTTACTTTAGAAAACCGCTTGGAGAAAATAGTAACTTTTATGTCATCACCAGAAGTAAAGTTATTGTTGATAACACGAAACGAACATTACAAATTCACTTCAATTATTAGATAAATAAAACATGAAAAAAAGAGATCAATTGCAGAGCCAAAGAAAAAATATCAAGCTTCGTTTGTTATCCTTACTTTGTGAAATAAAAAGTTGCCCCAAGCGGAGGAGTTTAAGTATCTCAGGGTCTTGTTCATGAGTGGAGGAAGGATGGAGCAGGAGATATTTAAACAGAATATTTTGTGAAATGTTCAAATAATATGTAAACTGTGCACAATTTTAAAAATATTTTTTGTTTGTTACTGGTTTCTGTTTACTGATTCGTCCAAGATTAATATACAGTAAATAAAACTATTTAAAAACAAACAAATCAAACTGGTAGTAAACACATGGGAAAGAAATATACTTTTACTCAAAAGTAGACATTAAAATAGAAACAGTAACACACTTGTAAGTAATACTCGGTTATAAAACTTGAGTTTTTCAGTAGTTTTTTGAAGATTACTACAACATATTTTTTGTGTAGTGAGTTTGCTGATGATAAGAGATTTGAACTAACTTGAGTTTTTGTCACAACCTCTTTTTTTTGGCTTTTTCGTGAAGGCTCATCAGCAACGCTATGTCTCAGTGACACTAAACAAAACACAAAAATAAGCAGCAGTTTGGACAGTCTTTTGAAAAAAATTAATATATTTTGAGGCAAACATGAGAACTTAAATATATATTTTTATTAGGTTATACAGATATGGGGCGTGGGTTCGAGTCCCGGGTGGGGACGAGGCTTGGAACACTGTCCTTTCTGTGTGGAGTTTGCATGTTCTCCCCGTGTTTGCGTGGGTTTCCTCCAAGTACTCCGGTTTCCTCCCTCCAAAGACATGCATGCTAGGTTGATTGGCCAGTGCCAAATTGACCCTAGGAATGAATGAGTGTGTGTGTGTGTGTGTGTGTGTGTGTGTGTGTGTGTGTGTGTGTGTGTGTGTGTGTGTGTGTGTGTGTGTCGCCCCGCGAAAGACTGGCAACCTATTTGGGGTGTACCCTGGCCTTCGCCTTAAATCAGCTGGGATGGGCTCCGGCACCCCCCACAACCCTGTAAGGGATAGACAGATAAGAAGATGACTGACTGAGTTGAGAACTTAGATATATATTTTTATTAGGTAATTTTAGTTATGGGGCAAGGGTTCGAGTCCCGGGTGGGGACAAGGCTTGGAACACTGTCCTTTCTGTGTGGAGTTTGCATGTTCTCCCCGTGTCTGCGTGGGTTTCCTCCGAGTACTCCGGTTTCCTCCCACCCTCCAAAGACATGCATGCTAGGTTGATTGGCCGGTGCCTAAATTGCCCCTTGGAATGAATGAGTGTGTGGATGGTTGTATATGTATATGTGTGGCCCCGCGACAGACTGGTGACCTGTTCGGGGTGTACCCTGGCTCCGGCACCCCCCACAACCCCGTAAGGGATAGACGGATAAGAAGATATCCGTCTTCTTATGACTGTACAGTCATGTATAAAGACTACTTTCAGCATCGTATGAGTACACAATAAGCTCTGAAGGTTGAAAGATTGGATCATAAAGGCCAGTATTTTATGTTTTTATACTTTGATTTTTTTGTTCAGTTTGAGAATTTTTGTTAAAACTCAATGTTTGTACTTGTATTTAGGCAGATGGATAAGTAATTGTAAGATTTTAAACTTCAACAAGTTCCAGTGGTCCAGTTTGAACATTCTTTAAAGCTTGAATAACTTAGCATTTTGTAGTAAATCAAAACATTAACTAAGCTAAGAGCTGATGTGTTATGAAACATTTCTTTTTCACAACAACCATGTGGCTGATAGTGTCATCCTCTACCATGACATTTCATTTCGCACAGTCCACCGAGAACATAAAGCCTTCCCAGTCCTGAGTCCTGAATTGAAGCAGATGATCACAGAGGGAAAGTCATGCAAACAGACCCACAACGAATGATAACATAATTTCATTTGATTTTGTAATGGTGAAATGCTGCAATGACAAAAACACCACAAAGCTCAAATAAATGTTTTTTTTTATTTAAAGAAATGATCTATAAAACTGTTACCACTAAATTAGACTATTAGTTTGTATTTGTTAGCAAGAAGTAAACATGAAGACGTTCTTTATATTATACAGGAGAAAAGTGACTGGATCACTCTGTGCCGTGTTGTGTAGGATCTGTTTGGAATGGTGTTGTTTTTGTCAACGATGACGACAACGAAATGATTTTGTTGACGAAGCATTTTTTTCATGACGATGACGTAACGATAACAAAATAAATGCGACTTTATGATGACAAAAATGTGACGAGACGTTTGCAAGTTTCTGTTGACGAGACGAAAATGTAACGAAATAGGAGTCAGACTTTCATATTTCTGTCTGAGAAAAGAAAAAGCACAGCGGCTGCATTCTGTCTCTCACGGCGGCACGCCCCCCACAATGCTGCACGTTCACACCGTCTACACAACACACCTGCAGCCACGAGAAAGTCACACACCATGGTGAAAACAGCAGCAAAGGAGCTTGGTGGTCAGAAACTTAAAGTTTTCCACATATTTTGTCCAAACAGCATGCTAACTTCAAGCTAATACTAGCTTGTTTGCGCTGCTAACTTCCTTAGTTAGCTTGGTTTCGCTAACGACGGCTTTAAAGACACAGTGCAGTGTTTACTTTGTTTACAGGGTTATTAAGAGGTGTCATTTTTAAGTATGAATAAGTTACAACGTTCCTCACTCACTGAAAAATTTGTATTTATTTTACGTTGTTTTACGATGTTTGCTGTTTTGCTTAAGTTAAAGCTCGGCAGAGCTTTTTTTTTTTTTAAAGATTAACCTGCATCACTCTCAGTAATAAAGCCACGATTGTTAAAGTAAGTTGTTTTTTTTGGGGTTTTTTTGCACTAAAATTAGACTAAAAACATTCTAAGTCTCCCTGAAGAAAACTAGATGAAAACTCTTTTGTGTTTTCGTTGACTAAAATGAAAATATATAGAGATGACAAAAATGTGGCTAAAACTTAAATTCATTTTTGTTCCAAAGAGGAAGACGGAAACGAAAACTTAGATGGCTGCCAAAAACAACAATGGTTTGGAACAAATGTTTCCACCATCTTTATTCTCCACGAAGACAGATAGAAAGGGCAGTGCCCATCAAGGCGCTTCTTGAATGTATTCAAACCAGTAAGACAAAGGAGGTGATAGTGGACTAAAGAAGGTCCAGGGGATCTAAACACGCTCCCCTTTGTATACAGAGGAAAGCTATGAAGCGTGTTGACAGAGGGAAGTTTCTGTGCATCCATATCTCCGCAGACGTCTCGTGGACTGCCATTACACTACACTTTCGGCATTTCCCTTAAGGGATCGCCACAGCAAGTCAGTTTCTTCCATCTAACCCTATCTGCTGCATCCTCTTCGGTCACACCAACTATCTTCATGTCTTCCTTCACTGTATCCATGAACCTTCTCTTTGGTCTTCCTCTAGGCCTCTTTCCTGGTGGTTTCAAATCCAGCATCCTTCTTCCGATGTACTCTCTCTCTCCTCTGTACATGTCCAAACCATCTCAGTCTGGCCTCTCTGACTTTATCTCCAAAACCTCTAACATGTGCTGTTCCCCTGATATACTCATTTCTAAACCTTTCCATCCTGGTCACTCCCAGAGAGATCCTCAGCAATTTCATCTCTGCTATCGTGATAGAATTGTGACATTATGATGATGATTGCGTTGTCTGATATACTATAGTTATTAATGGGTTTCCCGTCTGAGGTTGTTGCCCCTGTGACCCAACCCTGGATGAGCGGAACACAACAGAACAGAAATAACAAATGTCATTGATATTAATCTTTCATATTGAGAAAGGGGCCGCAAATTATCGTCCAGGGGGCTGCAATTTGAGTTTGAGACCCTGTTGTAGATAAAAATCCCTCTACATGGATTGATTATGGAAGCAACACTGATACTTAACGGAGAAAAGAAATTATGCCGAGCCATTTAGTCCATGTACATTAAACATTTACTCTAATAAGCTTTAAGTTGGACCTTTTGTAGTTGGTACCTAGAAATCTCCAATTTATCTCTATGAAATAAAAAAATATGTTTATGTGTGAATGAATATAGCAGTTTTAACACCATGTTGATTTTTTTTCCTACTTGTCTATTCATCTTTTAGACTGTCTTATGTGAATTTTTAGTCCCTGGAAAAGAATCCCTTAATTTTTACTTTGTAGCTCAATTTGTTTTTTTTGCGGGGGTTGGGGGAGTTGTGGAAAAGTTTATGAATATTTATGTTTTCTGAAAATGAAAGCTGATTTAAATAAATTAATTACAAAGGACATCCTAAGTCAGGCATGGGCAAACTATGGCCCGCGGGCCACATGCGGCCCATTAAACGATTTAATCTGGCCCGCCAAACTTGAATAAATTAAATAAATAAACCTTAATGTTTTATTTCTCCTGTAATTCTGATGTTTCATCACTAGATGGCGCTAAAGGACTAACAACACTGCTCCCATTAAAATGTGTGTGTGTCCGTGATGTGCACGCTGTCAAAATAAACAGTGTGCACAGATATGGAAAGTCATCAGGACCAATACACGCATGTAAACAAGCATGTTAGACGTTAAAACAAGCAAAATGTTACATCTAACGCTTAGATTTCAGACGTAGCGCCGCTAGATTTGAAATTTAACACTCTTGATGTAACATTTAGCGCATTTGTTTAAAATCTAGTGCATCATTCTATCGGACTAATCTAGCGGTTACGAAAGCGTGCCATCCATCTTCTCTTGCTCTGGCCCCTTTGTCAAATGTTAGAACTCAATGTGGCCCGCGAGTCAAAAAGGTTGCCCACCCCTGTCCTAAGTCATCCACTTTTATCACAGGGTAAATCTAATAGAAAATGATCTCCTCTCGTGATTTTTATATTAAATGTATTCTCTCTAATGTTCTCTTTATTCTGTCTCTCAGTAGCTCCAGAGCAGGTACCTTCAGATCCAAATGAGCCCTTCTTCGTCCTCTCTCTCATAGAAGTCCCATATTCTCTGAGGTCTGATCATCAAGACAGCACAGCAACATCTGAGCAACAAACAATGTTAGCATATTTGTTTAATCTACTATTCATTCAGCAGGCTTTTTCTTTCAGTGTTTAATTGTTCAAAATTTTAAACCACTTTTGTTTTTCTAGAGAAAACTCAGCGGGAGAGGAACCATTTTTTGTTCCCTCTCATGATACAGTTAGAAGAGAGGGTGAAACAACAAGGGAAGTTAGTGCGCCTGTAAATGAGGATGGAGGGAACAATCGGAGCCTGCAGCTGGATACTGTGGGTTTACAAGGTAATTTGATTTCTAAGCAGGGGTGCACACATCAATCTTTTACCAGGATCTGAAGTTCCGTTCCGTCATCTTCCGCTTGTTCCGGGGTCTGGTCGCGGGGGCAACAGCCTCAAACGGGCAGCCCAGGCCTCTCTCTCCCCAGCTGCATCCTCTAGCTTCCCTGGAAGGATCCCAAGTCGTTCCCCGGCCAGCTGTGAGACATAGTCTCTCCAGCGGGTCCGGGGTCTGGCGCTTGGTCTCCTCCCGGTGGGACGTGCCCAAAACAACTCGCCTGCGAGGCGCTCGGGGGGCATCCTGACCAGATGCCCGAACCATCCCATCTGGCTCCTCTCGACCTGGAGGAGGAGCGGCTCGACACCAAGCTCCTCCGGGATGGCAGAGCTCCTCATCCGATCTCTGAGCCCAGCCACCCTGCAGAGGAAGCTCATTTCGGCCGCTTGTACCCGCGATCTCATTCTTTCGGTCACCACCCACAGCTGGTGACCATAGGTGAGGGTTGGAACGTAGATCGATGATCTGAAGTTAGTTTAAATTTATCATGGTTATTTTTTTCCTCAATAACTCCCCAGTATGTTGTCATAGTTCCCTTTTAAATTATATGTACACCTTGTTCTAATGTAAAAACTAGGATCAACAGTGACCAAAATGCTACCATAAACAAATAAGCAGCATGATTACAGCTCTTGTAAATAAACAGACAAGAGATTTTAAAATGGTAAAATTTTATTTAGAACGGGAAAGATGAACAAATATAAATGATACTTAAGTTGTTGTAAAACAAACATATTAACGTCTAATCGAAGCAAAAAAAAAAAAAAAAAAAACAGGCAAAGACAGAAAAGGACAGGAGGATGCAGGTTTAATGAAACCATCGCTCCATGGTTGCAGTGGGTCACTTCAACCATCTGCATCTGCAACAGGAGAAAGAATATCAGCCCGATGATAAAATAAAATGATTCTGATCCTTTTGGTTTCTTTTCTGACGTTAGATGAAGGAAAGTGTTTACTGAAAGGACAAATAGCTGAGTCTAACTTGCTTTAAACTCACAAGTGATGAATGACACGACTGTTGATCTGACAATTTTATTGTTAAGGGGTGGTATTGTAGCTGATACATCACGTGGTTTCTTTCTCTTCATGGAAACAGTCTGACCTCGCAATATGCGGGGTTCCCTCGCTCCACGGTGGGCGGGTATTATTTTTATTTAACCAATTGTTTCCTTCTGGGGCGGACCGGATGTAACGTACTAAGTAATGCACCTAAACAAGAAAACGGAGGGTAAAAACTTTCTTTTCCAACCACGTCTTTCCCCAGATTAAACATTCTAAACACCGTCTTCAATTTCCAATCTGGAGAATCTTTGCCAACATGGACCGTGTTGCATGATTGATCTCTTTTTTTATTAACAGAACTACAAACATGGCAGACGGACGCTTGTGTTCATTTCACGAACAGAGATGACGGCGTGAAATGAACAGAGATTCACGAACAGAGATGATCGTTGATCTCATCTAAACTAGTTTAGATGAGATTCTAAAGGTGAAAAAGTGAAACTCTAAACTAGTTTAGAGGTGAAGTTTAGTTTAGCACCTCTAAACTATTTCTAAAGTCAAAACTGATTGGGTAGGACATTTTCCCATTGCTGTCATTTTAAAATAATTCCTGCAATCCCTGACCTAGTTGCTAGAGTAAAATAAAAGTGAGCTGAGGCACTAGGTGGCCAAAGCCTGGCTAGGAGTGTTGTGCTTTTGTGTGCCAGTAATTCTTATACCACTAGATAAAAATTTCATACATATATATTATTGTGAGAGGAAGTTCTGACGTTACCACAGCAACGTTACAGACCAGACTTGACCTTATAACAACACTTCAAATTTCAGTCCAAGATCGGACTGTCTGGTTGCAGCAAAACCAGCTCAGGATTTCTTCTGATCCAGTCTTACTGTGAGGAGCCTTACTAGTAGATATGCTCTTGGTCTTAGTTCCGTTCCATTCCGTCATCTTCCACTCATCCGGGGCTTGGTCGCGGGGGCAACAGACTCAGACTTTGGGAAGCCCGGGCTTCTCTCACCCCAGCCGGAAGGGTGAGCTGGAGTATGCAGCTCCCGCTCAGAGTGCAAGTCGTTCCCCGGCCAGCTGTGAGACATAGTCTCTCCAGCGGGTCCGGGGTCTGCCCCTCGGTCTCGTCCCAGTGGGTTGTGCCCAAAACACCTCACTAGCGAGGCGCTCGGGGGGCATCCTGACCAGATGTTTGAACCACCCCATCTGGCTCCTCTTGACGTGGAGGAGGAGCAGCTCGACACCGAGCTCCTCACCCGATCTGAGTGAGAGCCCAGCCACCCAGCGGAGGAAGCTCATTTCGGCCGCTTGTATCTGTGATCTCATTCTTTCGGTCACCACCCACAGCTGGTGACCACAGGTGAGGGTAGGAACGTAGATTGTTATGTCTTTGATTGAAGTATATGTCAGAGTGAGACGTCTGTCTCTTCTAAAGATCTTTTATAATTTCTTAAACTAACAGCAGAGTGAGAGGTCTCGAAAATAGTAGATCTAGCATGAGTCTGAAATTGAAAAGACGGAAGTAGACTGCGCTCAAAACTTGTTAAAACCTGGGATAACTTTAGTCTTTGTAAGTATTTTTTGTGTTTATGTGCTTTGTTTGCATGCTTAAGATTGTATTTCATTTGATAACGTGTGAATCGCGTCTTATGTAGTAAGCCACTTAGGATGTGGGCGCGCATGTTTCAAGCTAAGCTAACGTGCGCATGTTTCAAGCTAAGCTAACGTGTGTTTGATCATGGAGACTCAGCGTTATGTACAGCTCGTAATACACTTCTTTTGTTTGTTTTGTTTCAGTTACTATTACCACGTACATATATATACGTACATATATGTATAATCCTGTGAAGAAAAGAGTCTACATAAACAAGAAAAGCAAGCCTTGTGTGGGAGTCTCTTTTTTCATTGGAAGAGTTAGCTGGCTGTCTAGCTGCACACAGTCACGTGTCGTGAGGACAGCACAGTAAAAAGACTATATAGAAGTAAAAAGACTTAAATAGAAGAAAAAAGACTTCTATACGGCGGGTTAAACAACACTGAGCTACACAGTCAACATGAGTCTACGCTCAGGTAAGACTTACTTGAGAGATTATGAATCACAGTTCGAGCCAGAGGCAAACTCAGAGCAGCAAGCTGATGACCAGGCTGCTACCAATCACCCGGTTCCTGCAGACCAGCTGTCGCCTGAGAGGCAGCCGTCAGAGAGGCCGCAGCATTCACCTCCACACAGCGTCAGGTCCAGAGCCACCAGCAGACGGTCGCACACCACAGCAGCTTCAAGTGTGTCAGCCACAAAAGCATACGCCAAAGCCCAAGCAGCAAAGGCCCAGCTCCGTTTCGCAGAAAAAGAAGCTAGTCTGATGAGACAAAAGGCAGATTCGGCGAGACAACAGGCAGATTTGGAGGCCAGTCTCCATGTTTTGAAGTGTGAAAAGGAAATAGCAGCAGCTGAGGCAGAAGCTGCAGCCTATGAAGAATTAGAAAGTCAGAGCGGGGAGTCAGACTCAGAACTTCCTATTACAGGTGAGACGTTAAATGCAGTACAACGCATAAGTGATTATGTGGAACAACAATGTAAGCTAAAGGCGCTACCTAGTGCTACACATGATAGCACAAAATTTCAAATGCCAAGTCGATCAATAATAACAAAAGAAACTCATGTCCAGTTCCCAATGAAAAACGATGTTAAACATGAGGACATACCAGAAGCTGTTCCAACCAGCACATTCTCACTCAAACCCCAAGCTCACACCTTTTTGCCTACAAGTCACAACCAAATAGAGCAAAACAGCGTACAAGATTTTGCAAAATATCTCATCCGCAAAGAAATAGTTAGCACTGGCTTACTCCAATATGATGACAGACCCGAAAACTATTGGGCATGGAAAGTCTCATTCACGAGTGTTACTAAAGACTTGAATCTGTCCCCTAGAGAAGAGCTAGACTTGCTCACAAAATGGTTAGGGCCAAAATCTTCAGAGCAAGCAAAAAGGCTTCGCGCAGTACACACCCTCAATCCCGCTGCAGGTGTAAAAGTGGTATGGGAGCGTCTAGAGGAATGTTATGGCTCCTCAGAAGTCATTGAGGATGCACTGTTAAAAAAGTTGGAGGAGTTTCCAAGGCTGACAAACAAAGAGAGTGGCAAATTAAGGGAGCTGGGTGACATCTTGTTGGAGTTGCAGTGTGCTAAGTCTGATGGTACACTGCCAGGTCTTGCATATCTAGACACGGCTCGAGGGGTTAGACAAATAGTTGAAAAACTCCCCTTTAACATGCAGGAGAGGTGGACCACTGTAGGTACAAAGTATAAAGAAGTCAATAGAGTGTCATTTCCACCTTTTTCTGTCTTTGTGCAATTTGTACAGCAACAAGCAAAAATGAAAAATGATCCAAGTTTTTCCCCATCCAGCTGCAGCAACCAAGTTACCACACGCACTGAAAAGTCCATTCCATATAATCGAAAAGCTACTGTTGCAGTACACAGAACGGAAATTGAGGAAAGAAAACAAGGGAGTTTTGAACAGAAGAAAATCGAAGAACCAGATCGTCTGTGTCCAATTCATAAGAAGCCACACCCTCTGAAAAAATGCAAGTTATTCAGAGACAAATCAATTGAGGAACGACAGGCTTTTCTGAGAGAGCATCGTATATGCTACAGGTGTTGTGGGTCTGTGCAACATATAGCCAAAGATTGTAAAGTAGCAGTAAAGTGTGTTGAGTGTGACAGTCCAAAACACTTGTCAGCACTCCATCCGGGTCCCACACCTGTCCCAAAAGATGACACCTCAAAGAATGTAGATGCTAAGGAGGACTCAGAAGACCATCCTGCAGTAGTCTCCAAGTGCACAGAGGTATGTGGACAAAGTGACAGCCCACGCTCATGTTCAAAGATCTGTTTGGTGAAAGCATATCCAGAAGGTCAAAAGGACAGAGCTATAAAAATGTATGCAGTGATTGACGAACAGAGCAATAGATCCCTGGCTAGGACGGACTTTTTCAACCTGTTTGGAATAAAAAGTGCACCTGTGCCATACACGCTGAAAACATGCTTAGGAAAAGCTGAAACTGCAGGTAGGAGAGCAGAACATTTTGTAGTAGAGTCCATGGATGGAAAAACAAATGTCAAACTGCCTCCTTTAATCGAGTGTGATTCAGTGCCGGACGAAAGATCTGAAATTCCTTCACCTGAGATTGCTAAGCACCATCCACACCTTCTCCCTATTGCAAGCAAAATCCAACCGGTCGATCATCATGCTCCTATTCTCCTTTTGCTGGGAAGGGACCTCCTCAGCATTCATAAAGTAAGAGAACAGATCAATGGACCAAATAACGCACCATACGCCCAAAGGTTAGACTTGGGGTGGGTTGTGATAGGGGAAGTGTGCTTGGGCAAAACTCACAACACAACAGAAGTCAACGTGTACAGAACACACATGCTAGACAACGGACGGACTACTCATTTTGAACCATGTCCAAATGTCTTTACAGTGAAAGAGGACTATGTCAAGCAGCCCCAGCAAAGCACACCTTTAATCTCAAATAGTGTGGACATTAAAGGCAACACACACAAGCTAGGTCAGTCTGTGTTTGAACGTACAGAGTCAGATGACAAGGTGGCACTGTCTATAGATGACAAAAACTTTCTAACAATAATGGACAAGGCGGTCCAACAAAACAAAGAAAACACCTGGGTCGCTCCATTGCCCTTTCGCTCTCCAAGGAGGAGACTCCCAAGCAACAGAGTTCAAGCCTCAAAACGTCTATACTCACTCAAAAAGACGTTAGAAAAGAAACCAAAAATGAAAGATCACTACATCCGATTTATGCAGAAAATGTTGGATAACGATCAAGCTGAACTCGCTCCACCTCTGCCCGAAGGTAAAGAACACTGGTATCTGCCAACGTTTGGTGTATACCACCCGCAAAAGCCAGGTCAAATACGTGTTGTTTTTGATTCTAGTGCAGAGTGTGAAGGAACATCCCTGAACCAAGTGCTACTCAGTGGACCTGATCTGAATAATTCTCTGTTAGGGGTGCTGTTACGGTTTAGAAAAGAGCCAATAGCCCTGACAGCTGATGTTCAACAAATGTTTTATTGTTTTGAGGTGTGTGAAGATCACAGAGATTATCTGCGCTATCTCTGGTTTGAGGACAATGACGTCACAAAAAATGTGGTCGAATATCGGATGAAAGTGCATGTTTTTGGGAATAGCCCATCACCCGCTGTTGCCATTTACTGCATGCGGCGGGCAGCAAGCGAAGGTGAGCTGGAACATGGCTCAGATGCCAGACGGTTTGTTGAAAGACAATTTTATGTAGATGACGGGCTCACTTCAGTCGCCACACCTGAACAAGCAGTTGACCTGTTAACGAGAACACAAAACATGTTAGCAGAGTCCAATTTGCGACTACACAAAGTTGCCTCCAACTGCAGCCTCGTTATGGAAGCATTCCCTGCAGACGATCTAGCAAAGGACTTGAAAGAATTAGATCTTGGTGTAGATCCACTTCCTGTTCAAAGGAGCTTAGGACTATGTTGGAACCTGCAAACTGACAGCTTTACTTACCTTGTATCCAATGAGACAAAACCATTCACACGTAGGGGAGTACTGTCAACTGTCAATAGCTTGTATGATCCGTTGGGTTTTGCAGCTCCTATAATCGTGCAAGGCAAAGCGCTACTCAGAGAACTTTCAACTGAGGAGAGCGACTGGGACGCACCTCTTTCCCCAGAAAAAGAGGACGCATGGATCTCATGGAGAAACTCACTGAAAACTCTAGAAGATCTCCAAATCAAAAGGTGTTACAGTTCAGGTTCTTTAGGTGAAATGAAAACTAATGAACTCTGTATTTTCTCAGATGCGTCTACTGTAGCTATAGGTGCGGTAGCTTACCTGCGCTCTTTAGACACTCAAGGCAAGTATCACGTAGGTTTTGTGATGGGGAAGTCAAAACTAGCACCCCGACCTGCACACACCGTACCACGGTTAGAACTTTGTGCTGCCGTGCTGGCAGTAGAAATGTATGACTTAATCAAAGACGAGTTAGACCTCAAAATTGACAGTGTCAAGTTTTTCACTGACAGTCGCATTGTGTTAGGTTACATACACAACTCCTCAAAAAGATTCTACATGTATGTAGCTAACCGCATCACACGAATCAGGTCATCCACTCAACCTGACCAGTGGCATTACGTTTCAACAGATGTGAATCCAGCTGACCTAGCAACTAGATTTATTCCAGCCGTTGAATTCAAAAACAGTAATTGGGTTACAGGCCCAAGCTTTCTGTGTTCAGAAAAACTCAATGAATCTCAAAAAGACTATTCATTCTCACTGGTAGAGCCTGAGAATGACAAAGAAATACGAGCTCATGTAAAAACACTTGCAACTACCGTCACAACAACTCAGTTAGGTGCAAAACGTTTCGAAAGATTTTCAAGTTGGACAACGGCATGCAGAGCAGTAGCCAAACTTATTCATGTTATGGTTTCTTTGAAACAAAAGACAAATAAACAAGCAGGATGGAGAAGTCTGAAAGAGAATGTAACACAAATGAACTCACTCAAGCCAAAAATGTCATCATTCGTTCGGTGCAAGAAGAAGCGCACAAAGTGGACTGAAAACCAACCAAATGTCAAAGAAGGAGACATTGTGTTGTTAAAAGATCCTCTAGCCCACAGGAATGAATGGCCTATGGGACTGATAGTTAAGACTCTACCCAGTAGTGACAAGAAGGTTCGTAAAGTGGAGATACGGATCATCAAAGATGGAACTCCAAAGGTGTTTTTGAGACCAGTCTCAGAGACTGTTGTTTTGCTTTCGGAGTAAGATATTATCTATGTAAATTTTATGTTTCGATATGTGGTGATATAATATGTTTATATCAAGCGGGGAGTGTTATGTCTTTGATTGAAGTATATGTCAGAGTGAGACGTCTGTCTCTTCTAAAGATCTTTTATAATTTCTTAAACTAACAGCAGAGTGAGAGGTCTCGAAAATAGTAGATCTAGCATGAGTCTGAAATTGAAAAGACGGAAGTAGACTGCGCTCAAAACTTGTTAAAACCTGGGATAACTTTAGTCTTTGTAAGTATTTTTTGTGTTTATGTGCTTTGTTTGCATGCTTAAGATTGTATTTCATTTGATAACGTGTGAATCGCGTCTTATGTAGTAAGCCACTTAGGATGTGGGCGCGCATGTTTCAAGCTAAGCTAACGTGCGCATGTTTCAAGCTAAGCTAACGTGTGTTTGATCATGGAGACTCAGCGTTATGTACAGCTCGTAATACACTTCTTTTGTTTGTTTTGTTTCAGTTACTATTACCACGTACATATATATACGTACATATATGTATAATCCTGTGAAGAAAAGAGTCTACATAAACAAGAAAAGCAAGCCTTGTGTGGGAGTCTCTTTTTTCATTGGAAGAGTTAGCTGGCTGTCTAGCTGCACACAGTCACGTGTCGTGAGGACAGCACATAGATCAACTTGTAAATCGAGAGCTTTGCTTTTCGGCTCAGCTCTCTCTTTACCACGACGGACCGATGCAGCGTCCTAGTTATTGCTGACGCCGCACCGATCCCGTGATTTTCTATATTCCAGTGCTACTCACAGCTTTCCCTATTTTTGGTTAATCCTGTGAGATTTATCCCATTCATGCAAACTAAATTATGTATAAATTTGGAGGGTATGTTTTATTGTTACCATAGCAACCAGAGTGTGTTCAGGCAGAGATTGTTAATTGTGTTAGAAAGACGCTGCTAATAAAGTTACACATGAAGACAAAGTGGAAGTATGTTTATTAATATTATTGACAAAATACCAGTTTTTAATCCTGGTCTTATTTGGTTTTTCTGCAAAACCTTTAGCAGAAAATAACTAAACCTTTAATCTGTGAAAATATTGTCTGACATTAAACCATTCTGTTATATAGAAAAGGTTAGAGGGTCAGTTCTCTACAGCATTTATTATTTTTTCACTAAATTTGTAAAATGTTTTATACAGGTGTTGTTGTTTATGTCACCTGCTTACCTTTACCGCCCCCTGGCGGTGAGGGCGCATAACTAATTTTTAGTTATGCATCCTTCCTGCTGTGTGTATCTATCTTTATGTTAAGGGAGCACCTGGACATGGCTGCATGTGCTTTGTAACTTCTCTTAATAGTTTGTGTGTCTTCATCTCGAGTCGGGTGCACTGGAACTGTAATTTTGTTCTTCTCTTGTGGTCCAATGACAATATTAGTATCAAATGGAAACCCAAACTAAATCAGAGAATGAAAAGCTGAAACTATTAAAACTAATGCAAACCTGTTTCAGTCACTGAAATCTGGATCTTAGCTGATCTGTTCTGAGCTCCTGTCCTCATCTAACTCGATCCCCATCTGTTTCAGACTTGATGTGAATATGCCCCCATCCAATGCTACACCCAGCCCTCCTTATTTTTGGTTCATCCTGTGAGATTTATCCCATTCATGCAAACTAAATTATGTAGAAATTTAATCCATTTTTCCTGAGAAACTTTGATGATTAGTTGGGTACCGATACCCCGCTCTGATTAGAGTGCTAACACATGTGGATATGAATAAAAAAACACAAGCACATACCTATTTGCTCATTTTTTGGTGACTTCGAACATTTTGGGGACTGTTTGGGAACCGAGTCGGGCTGAAAAAAAAAAAAAAAAACAGAAAACAATTCTTCAGCTCAGTATTCAGACAGGTTTTACCAGGAGTACTCATCACAGGGATTGTGGGATACTGGTAACTCTCAGGGAGACTTTTGCTCTTATTGTTTAATTAAAAAAAATAAATTTATATTTAAAAAAAACAGTATTTAATTTGTCCTCGTGTATTTACATATGTGTAAAAAAACAGAACACTGTCTTAAGCTCACGTTCTTGGCACATTTAAAGTTTGGAAAGTTTCCTTTCCTTTTTTAAACTTTTATTTTTGAAACATTTTGATTCTATGTTTTGTGATTTTAATGCATTTTTTTCTTCTTGTGAAGCACTTTGAATTACATTTTGTATGAATTGTGCTATAAATAAACTTACCTTACCTTCCTTTGGGGCATATTATTTTAAAGGTTAAAGTGCAAAATATTATCCAATAGTTACATAAAATAATTTAGTTATTTATATCTCTGCTTTTTGTGGATGATGTGGTCCTGTTGGTTTCATCAGACCGTGATCTCCAGCTCTCACTGGATCGATTTGCTGCCGAGTGTGAAGCGGCCGGGATGGGAATTAGCGCCTCCAAATCCGAGACCATGGTCCTCGCCCTGGAAAAGGGTGGAATGCCCCCTGCGGGTCAGGGACAGGGTCCTGCCCCAAGTGGAGGAGTTTAAGTATCTCGGGGTCTTGTTCACGAGTGGGGGAAGGATGGAGCGAGAGATTGACAGGCGGATCGGTGCGGCATCAGCAATAACTAGGACGGTCCGTCATGGTGAAGAGAGAGCTGAGCCGAAAAGCAAAGCTCTCGATTTACAAGTCGATCTACGTTCCTACCCTCACCTATGGTCACCAGCTGTGGGTGGTGACCAAAAGAATGAGGTTGCGGATACAAGCGGCCGAAATGAGCTTCCTCCGCAGGGTAGGCTCTCACTCAGACATCGGGCGAAGAGCTCTGCCATCTGGGAGGAGCTCGGTGTCAAGCCGCTCCTCCTCCAGGTCGAGAGGAGCCAGATGGGGTGGTTCAGGCATCTGGTCAGGATGCCCCCCGAGCGCCTCGCGGGTGAAGTGTTTCGGGCACGTCCCACCGGGAGGAGACCCAGGGGCAGAACCCGCACCCGCTGGAGAGACTATGTCTCACAGCTGGCCGGGGTTCGACTTGGGATTCTTCCGGGTGAGCTGGAGGATGCAGCTGGGATGAGAGAAGCCTGGGCTTCCCGTTTGAGGCTGTTGCCCCCACGACCCGGCCCCGCATAAGCGGAAGACAACGGAACGGAATTATACATATAAAAAACCAAATAGAATCATTTTAAATTTATATCTCATGGGGGAAGGACGTCTCGGTGGGTATGTGAAGTGTGAAATATATATGTGAAGGCTCTTTGAGAATCCAGAAAAGCGCTATCTATACAAGTTCAATGCATTATTGTTATTAGTTATTAACACCAGGAACGCCGCAGCCGTCTATATGACTCCACGTCACTTTAATATGCTAATTAGAATAAATAAAACACAACCTAAGAGGCTGACTTTTTATGACTTTTAATATAAACATGTTTTCTATTTTATCACTTAGTTTTTGTTTTCTAAAAATGGTCATTTCAAAATTTATAAGCATTTTATCTCCTCTAACCAGGTTGCAACAGCTGGGAGGAAGTTGTTGCTATGTTTCTATGGCAACAAACATATTGCTATGGCCACACATACGTGTGTGCTTATATTTGTAGAGAGAGACAAGGAGGACACTGACGCCATTACAGAAACATTTTAGAAAGGTTGAGTGAGATAATATTGAAGAGATACCATGAAGAGAGTAAGAAAATTGTTTTCTGAAGAAAGTATGCCATGTTTTCTAGATAAGTCTTTAAAGTTCAGATTAACATATTGGAATATAGCCTATAGCCAATTTTAAACGAGGACATTTTTGAAACATCAGCGCAACATGCGAAAATAAAGTAGGCTATTGATGAATTAGATAATTTTACTTTGGTGTGTGAGTGGTAAAAATGAGTGGTATAAAAGTTTATTTATGCAATATAGCAGCGCAAAACATGAATGGTTACATAAGCGTCACATTGACGGTCATGGTGCTTGCAGGTAGATTTACAACGCAGCGGTCCAAGTGTTATTGTTTCACTATTGAAATAATATTTTTAATGTTTAGCAAGTGAAATATACATATGTGTAAAAACGTTTTGATTTTTATTGTCAGAAGATCCCTTTGACTTGGTCATTGTGAAAGTTACCACCAGACTGAAAAAGTGTGGGCACCCCCTGGGTTTTACCACCAGGATGGTTCAGACTTACTTTCTCCAACGAACTGCTCTCCTGCTCCATGTTTTCAGAACTGCAAAATACAGAGACATCTTGTTAACACAATCAAATCTGATTCTCTTTCTACAGTAATAAAGATAGTTGATATCACGGAAAACCAACGGTACATCTCTGCCCGCCTGTATTACAAAGTTTATTATAACATTACAAAACTGCAGAAACCGGAAAATGTTTGAAAGCCTCTATAACCCTGTTTTACAGAAATTGGGCCTCATTTATCAAACTTGCGTAAAACAAAATTTGGGTTTAAATGTGACGTACGACCAAAACAATGTATGTATCAAAGATGTAATAAAATGGCATCAGTGTACGACTCACACGTATTGCTGCGCTAAATCAGAAAGTTATTTTAAATTATTCCATGTATTCAAACAACTTTTCATCGAAAGCCCTACATTTTTTTGTCATTAAGCTTTTCTGAAGAAAGCGTATCTCTTCATCCGCACATGAAAAAATAATCTACTAAGAACATTCTTCACACATTCTTTTTCTGTTCCATCATCTTCCGCTTATCTGGGGTCGGGTCGTGGGGACAACAGCCTCAGACGAGAAGCCCAGGCTTCTCTCACCCCGGCTGCATCCTCCAGCTCACCCGGAAGGAACCGGAGTCGTTCCCCAGCCAGCTGTGAGACATAGTCTCTCCAGCGGGTCCGGGGTCTGCCTCTTGGTCTCCTCCCGGTGGGATGTGCCCGAAACACCTCACCAACGAGGCACTTGGGGGGCATTCTGATCAGATGCCAAAACCACCCCATCTGGCTTCTCTCAACCTGGAGGAAGAGCGGCTCGACAGCGAGCTCCTCCTGGATGGCAGAGCTCCTCACCCAATCTCTGAGCCCAGCCACTCTGCGGAGGAAGCTCATTTTGGCCACTCATATCCGCAATCTCGTTCTTTCGGTCACCCACAGGTGAGATTAGGAACGTAGATCAACTTGTAAATCGAGAGCTTTGCTTTTCAGCCTAGCTCTTTCTTTACCAAGACGAATCGAGGCAGTGTCCTTGTTATTGCTGACACTTCACCGATCCGTCTGTCGATCTCCCGCTCCGTCCTTCCCCCACTTGTGAACAAGACCCCGAGATACTTAAACTCCTCCACTTGGGGCAGGACCCAAATGAAAGAATTACGTAGTTCAGTTGCGTGTATGAATCTAAAATATATGAAAGTTTAATGTTTATCAGATCATTACAGAAAATAATGAACTTAGTCACAATATGCTCATTTTTTTTAAATGACCTTTATGTTTGCTTTTAATTTGTTGTTAAATAATCTGGATTTTAATTCTATTTGAGTTTTTATTTCTTCTGTTCAGCTCTTTGTTTATAAATAAAGTTTGATTTGATATTCGATAACACTCCCTCCTCTAAATTATTTCTAAAGTCAAAACTAGTCAAATTGAAAGATTACAGACAAAAACTTTCTGTTGCCAAGTGGTTTAAGAAATCTTTCTTTTGTAAATGGAGGAATAGAATTTATTGAACAATAAACAAAAACAATGCTTGTTTTAAGTCTGATCACAATAGGATCGATTTATATGCAGTATGATGTAAATGTATTGTTATTTCTGTTTGTTTTTTAATATTACGACATGTCTTTATTAATCCCACTTAATTTAGTCCTCTTTAACACGTTACTTGGAAAACAGGAGTGTAGTAGGGATTTTAAAAATAGACTGTTCTATATGTGACTGTTTACTGTTTATATTGTTACTGAGAAGAACAAATGAAATTTGAATGAGGATCTTTAAAAAAAACAGAACATTTTAAACTTGCTTGAAATCATCAGTTTTCACCTTTAACTTTTTAACTCCCACCTATCTTTGGGCTGTGCACAATAGTTGGACATATCCAAATGCCATTGCTTATTACAGCAACATCTTTCAAGTCACATGCTTGTACTATACATCAAAATAAAGCTTAGACCTTCTAATTTCTGCAGCTATGTACATGAAGAGTGTCAGAGCTTCAGAACCTATCCTACAGTAGTTCAAACATAAAAAAATTGTACATTTTTAACCTTGCCTAATTTTGTTCATTTTCCAATGTCCTTAGCCAAGACATACTTCTTAGTAGGCATAATTCCTTCCGTTTGTATGGTAATACCGTAATTTCACGACCATAAGGCGCACCATACGAAAAGGTGCAGCCTCAGTCACACACCGCCTTACAACAACACACACGCAAGCATGCAAATGTGCGTATTAAAAAATAGATCGGGAGCAAAACTGAGTTTGGTTGTGCTTTATTTAAGTAGTAACGATACTAAACAAACACATTACCGGTAATAGTCTATATTCAAATCCGTCAAAGTCCTCATCCTCTGTTTCGGAATCGAACAGCTGCGCAAAATCCAACAGAGCAGGTCCACTTTGCTCCTCGCTGTCAAAGTCACTGTCTGTACTGTGCGGCTCCTCAGAAAGGATACCAGCTTTTGCGAAAGCTCGGATAACAGTACCAGCAGACACGTTAGTCCAAGCATCTACAATCCATTGACTCGTTAATGCTGAAATTCTCGCGGCGGCTCGATTCCCATGTTCCTCCGCGTAGCTGATTGCCTTCAGCTTAAACTGAGCGTCATAAGCGTGTCTCTTTGCCATTTTCAGGGTTAAAACAGCAATGTTGTGCATACAGCACATACCTTTTTTATACACAATCCACGCCCACACTTCACTCTTTAACGTTCTCATGCCTTTTCTTTCAGGTCCGCCTCGCCTCACGGGCACCGCGTTTTCTTTTAGGTCTGCCTTTTCTCACACACAAGGCTCATTTTGAAGAAAATCTAAGACGTTTATTTGCGCCTTATAGCCGTGAAATTACGGTAATCTTGTTAACAGTAACTGTGTTTGTCTTTTTAGTCATAAAAATGCATATTAGTGTTTGTGTGACTTTAAGTACCCCCCACAGAAGATTTTTTTTTTCATAATTTTTCAAATTTATATTTTCATGTTTTTGGCTGTATTTATATTTTTTTCCATAAAAATCATGCATGGGCGGCCTGTTGTATTTGTAAAATTCACATTACACTGAATAACAAGTGATCGGATTGGTCCGGTTTTGAGTCAAGGCCCTCGTTTTGAAGCTGAAACTATTGGCTATTTTTATATGCCAATCATATATTCTTAAGTGACGTCATTAGCCAGCTAGCAGCTAATAAGCTAACACCGCTGTTAGCTGAAGGAGGAGCGCTTGTTTCATTCAAAGTCATCTAATGACTGGTCATCTCGCGAATGGTCTCATTTTGTAGCTAACTTTGTGAAGAAATTAAACACACCCAGGACAAAGTCATAAACAGAGCGTGGCGGTTGCTATGGAGATAGGAACGCAACTGCTACGTTTTACCGTGGATTTCTCGCAGAAAAAAAAATTCCGTTTTCTGGAGTATTTCTCCAAACTGGAATACTTTTGAAAAAATTCATTAATTTCATATAGTTATTCTGTGGATTATTGCGGACAAAATTAGACCAATTACATAAAGATCGAACCCGTCTGAGTCCATTACAACTGGATCACCGGAAAGAAATGCGCTCTACATAGTTTGATTTTTTTGCGGATAATTACTTATTTCTTCTTGAAACTAGTGAAAACATAAGAATGAATGTTATGATCGTCCTCTTGAAAGTCTTAGCTTTAAAATGACGTATATCTTACTGGAGTTGAACAAAGAATTAATATGTCGTTATGAGTGCAGACATGTTCAAAACACAAAAATGGCCCGTCGACGGGACGGTGGGTGTTAAGAAGTTAATTAATGATTAATATGATAAAAATGTCTTACCTCTCATCTTCCAGAAGTATTTTTCCCAGCTGCATTATGTACACGCACTGCTCCTCCAGCATCCTGTTCACAGGAAACCCACCAAAGCTTTTAGTATTTTTATCTTAGTATTAAATCCAGTTTCCACTCACCTGTCCATCTGCTCCATCTCCTCTCTCATCTTTTTGTTTTTATTTTCTAGATATTCATTCTGCAAGAGATGAAACTCTGACTAGAATAAATATCATTTCTATCTGTTTTTGTGGGCTACGAATAAACACACGTAAATCCTACTTTTATAATCACATTTTCTGTGTAAAATCCCTAATTTGAAATCAAATGTAAATAAATGTAGATTAAATATTTCTTTCACCTTTTGCTCAAAGTAACTCAACAATCTTCTCCGATGTTTGGTCTGGAACGCTACGACCTGAAAAGAGACATATGCAGAATAAACCACTTTGAATTGAAGATAAAAGAACAAATATTTTGCATTAAAATGGAGAAACCTGTTTGATTTCTGTCAGGTATTTGGTTGCTGTTACATTGACGTCAGTGAAAAAGGACCTCACATACGCGTTGCACTGAAACAAAATTGAGAAAACAGTTGGAACAACACCGTATACATGTAAACCCCACACAGCAGCCTCTGCAGACACAGTTTGATAGTAAGAACTAACTTTATGTGTGTAGCATCTTAAAACAAACGGGGCAAAAAAAACAACAACAAAAAGTGGTAAACTGTTAGCATTAAAACATGAAAACATGTGTTAAAGATATAGAAAGTTTCTTACTTTGCTTGTGAGAGGTAACAGTTGGCATGGTTGGTTGCAGACTAGGCAGTCTAATCTCTTGACTGGGATAAAAACAGTCGAGTATTAAATTCTCCACAAACTTCTGCCTGATTGAAAATGTTTTTCTGACTAAAAGATGGATACATATTTAGATAATAATATTTCCAACACAAATTATTAACTTTGTGGTTACTGTAGAAACGGATTTTTTACTTTTTAAATCATTTTCAAAATTTAAAGCAAACTTTTTCAACATTGTCATCATTGGGTGTTTTTAAAAAATTTTCAGGAAGAAAAATGATTTGCCAAAGTGGGTTTGATACTACACTTTGATGATCTCTCTGGGAGTGACCAGGATGGACAGGATCAGAGGAACAACATATGTCAGAGGTTTTGGAGATAAAGTCAGAGAGGCCAGACTGAGATGGTTTGGACATGTGCAGAGAAGAGAGAGAGTACATCAGCAGAAGGATGCTGGCTTTGAAACCACCAGGAAAGAGGCCTAGAGGAAGACCAAAGAGGAGGTTCATGGATACAGTGAAGAAAGACATGAACATAGTTGGCATGACCGAGGAAGATGCAGCAGATAGGGTTAGATCAGGCATGGGCAAACTATGGCCCGCGGGCCACATGCAGCCTATTAAACGTTTTAATCCGGCCCGCCAAACTAGAAAAAAATTAATTAAATAAACCATGTTAGTTTGATTTTTCTTGATTTTCTTGATTTTTTATGTTCGTCACCAGATGGCGCAAGAAATACGACAACACTGCTCCCATTAAAATGTGTGTGTCTCCGTGATGCGCACACTTTCAAAATAAACAGTGTGCACAGATAAGGAAAGCCATCGGACCCAATACACGCACGTAAAACAAGCACGTTAGATGTTAAAACAAGTAAAATGTTACATTGAGCGCTTAGATTTCAAACCTAGTGCCGCTAGATTTGAAATTTAACGCTCTTGATGTAACATTTAACGCTTGTTTAAAATCTAGCGTGCCATTGTATCAGTCTAATCTTGCGGTTACCAAAGCATGCCATTCATCTGCTCCTGTTCCCAGGGGCGAATCCAGGATTTTCTAAAGGAGGGGGGACACAAAACCACCACCTATGGTGCTCGCCAGTATAGAGGGGTCTGGGGGCATTCCCTCGCCCCCAGAACCTTTTTGAAAAATAAGTAATTTTTCTGCATTTTGGTTCATATTTTAACTGAAGTTAAATCTCATTACTGACCTCATTGCTGTCATTATTTTTGGAATAAAGAACCTTTTGTTGTTGTGTCACTTCCTGATTTCCAAAAACTTTGGGTCATCATTTATTTTAAAAAGCTCAGAAGAACTTTTATCAGAAGCTGTGGCCTCACTTCCACCGCTCAAACCTTCATGTGATTGTAAGATTGTCTGCTCGTTACGTTTCTTTTTGGAACAGGGGTCATCCTCACTATTTTCTAACAGTATTTCTTCAGTGTCTATGTTGTACTCAGATCTTTTGGATTTACCAGAACTTTGTGCTGATGAGGTTGAAGCCTTGCTTTCAGCTCCTTCGCTTCCTTCTGCTGATTCTGCTCCTTTAGCTGCCGATTCGCCTCGTTTGGCTGCTGGTTCTTCACTTCTTACTGCTGATTCTTTTCTTTTAGCTCCCGATTCTTCACTTTTAGCTGCCGATTCTTCACTTTTAGCTGCCGATTGTTTTCTTCTAGCTCCCAATTCTTTTCTTTTAGCTCCTGATTCTTCACTTTTAGCTGCCGATTCTTCACTTTTAGCTGCCGATTGTTTTCTTCTAGCTCCCAATTCTTTTCTTTTAGCTCCTGATTCTTCACTTTTAGCTGCTGATTCTTCACTTTTAGCTGCTGATTCTTCACTTTTAGCGCACTCTTCATTTTTCTCCTGATCAGTCGGCTGTTCTCCTGTGTCCTGCGCTGTCGCGGCGTCATATTTTTTTTTCATTTCTAAAGAGAAATGTTTAGTTCATATAATAAAGTGGTTGTAGCTTAAAAAAAAACCAATAAAGCTGCATAACTTATAATTGAGTAAAGTTAATCTTGAGCATCATTTAAATACTGATGATACTAATAATAATATCATTGCCAACCAGGGATACTACTAATAATCGGATGGATACCAACAGCAATTTTTTAAAAGATAGGAAGAAACAAGGACTTACAGTGGTGGTCAAAAGTTTACATACACTTGTAAAGAACATAACGTCATGGCTGTCTTGAGTTTCCAGTTATTTCAACAACTCTGATTTTTCTCTGATATAGTGATTGGAATAGATACTTCTTTGTCACAAAAAACATTCATGAAGTTTGATTCTTTTATGACTTTATTATGGGTAAACTGAAAATGTGACAAAATCAGCTGGGTCAAAAATATACATACAGCAACATGAATGAGCAATTTTGGAGACTTAGAAAGTTGTGTCAATGACATGAGCTTCATAGCATGACCTCTTAACTTCTTGTGAGTGTTTATGAGTGACTACAGCTGGTGACTTCTCTGAGGCCATTTAAAAAGGGCTCATTGGATAAAAACACCCACAAATGCTACAATGGGAAAGTCAAAGGAGCTCAGCACAGATTTGAAAAAGAGAATCATTGACTTGAACAAGTCAGGAAAGTCACTTGGAGCCATTTCAAAGCAGCTGCAGGTTCCAAGAGCAACAGTGCAAACAATTGTTTGTAAGTATAAAGTGCATGGCACTGTTTTGTCACTGCCACGATCAGGAAGAAAACGCAAGCTGTCACCTGCTGCTGAGAGAAAACTGGTCAGGAGGGTGAAGAGTCAACCCAGGAGCACCAAAAACCAGATCTGCCAAGAATTAGAAGCTGCTGAAACACAGGTGTCAGTGTCCACAGTCAAGCGTGTTTTGCATCGCCATGGACTGAGAGGTTGCCGTGCAAGAAGGAAGCCCTTGCTCCAAAAGCGGCACCTTGAGGCTCGACTAAAGTTTGCTGCTGATCACATGGACAAAGATAAGACCTTCTGGAGGAAAGTTCTGTGGTCAGATGAAACAAAAATTGAGCTGTTTGGCCATAATGCCCAGCAATATGTTTGGAGGAGAAAAGGTGAGGCCTTTAACCCCAAGAACACCATGCCTACCATCAAGCACGGTGGTGGTAGTAGTATGCTGTGGGCCTGTTTTGCTGCCAATGGAACTGGTGCTTTACAGAGAGTCAATGGGACAATGAAGAAGGAGGATTACCTTCAAATTCTACAAAAAAACCTGAAGTCATCAGCCCGAAGGTTGGGTCTTGGGCGCAGTTGGGTGTTCCAACAGGACAATGACCCCAAACACACATCAAAAGTGGTAATGGAATGGCTAAATCAGGCTAGAATTAAGGTTTTAGAATGGCCTTCCCAAAGTCCTGACTTAAATCCCATTGAGAACATGTGGATAATTCTGAAGAAACAAGTCCATGTCATAAAGCCAACAAATTTAACTGAACTGCACCAATTCTGTCAAGAGGAGTGGTCAAAGATTCAACCAGAAACTTACCAGAAGCTTGTGGATGGCTACCAAAAGCACCTAATTGAAGTAAAAATGGCCAAAGGACATGTAACCAAATATTAGCATTGCTGTATGTATATTTTTGACCCAGCTGATTTCGTCACATTTTCAGTTTACCCATAATAAAGTCATAAAAGAATCAAACTTCATGAATGTTTTTTGTGACAAAGAAGGATCTGTTCCAATCACCATATCAGAGAAAAATCAGAGTTGTTGAAATAACTGGAAACTCAAGACAGCCATGACATTATGTTCTTTACAAGTGTATTTATTTATTTTATTTGTTTATTTTGAATTACTCTAGTCATCCCTCACCGGGGAAATTTGTTTGCTGCACTCCTTACACCGCAGCAGGCTGCCCTTCAACGGCGCCAATGGTGGGAGAAGCGGGGGTTAGGTGTCTTCTCCAAGGACCCTAGACGTGCTCTCCGTGGGACGCGAACCCGCGACCTTCCGGTCCGCGGGCGAACGCGCTAACCACGCGGCCACCGTCTCCACCAAGTGTATGTAAACTTTTGACCACCACTGTACATGCATGTGTAATACATGAATAAATATTCTATACAGAATTAAAGTCAATAAAGTAGAATATCTGAAATATGTGAAAACAAACTAAGTCTACTAATATTAAAAAAATACATGCTCTCTTTTTCTTCTTCATGACGTGGTTGGAGGGGTGCATCAAAAGTTAAAGATTAAAAAAAATGTTATGATTCCCCGGGCTCAGTCATACTTTTATTACAAAACATAGAATTTAATCTTTGAGGTTCCATTCCGTCTTTTTCCGCTTATCCAGGGCCAGGTCGCAAGGGGCAACAGCCTCAGACAGGAAGCCCAGGCTTCTCTCATCCCGGCTGCATCCTCCAGCTCACCCGGAAGGATCCTGAGTTGTTCCCCAGCCAGCTGTGAGATATAGTCTCTCCAGCAGGTCTGGGGTCTGCCCCTTGGTCTCCTCCCGGTGGGACGTGCCCAAAACACCTCACCAACGAGGCGCTGGGGGGCATCCTGACCAGATATCTGAACCACCCCATCTGGCTTCTCTCGACCTGAAGGAGGAGCGGCTCGACACCGAGCTCCTCCCGGATGGCAGAGCTCCTCACCCGATCTCTGAGTGAGAGCCCAACCACCCTGCAGAGGAAGCTCATTTTGGCCGCTTGTATCCGTGATCTCATTCTTTCGATCACCACCCACAGCTGGTGGCCATAGGTGAGGGTAGGACCATAGATCGACTTTGAGGTAATTGTTTTTTTTAAACGTAGAAATTCTTACAGGAATAATTAAAAAACAAATCTCCCGTCGTGGTAAAGAGAGAGCTGAGCCAAAAAGCAAAGCTCTCGATTTACAAGTCGGTCTATGATCCAACCCTTACCTATGGTCACCAGCTGTGGGTGGTGACTGAAAGAATGAGATTGCGGGCACAAGTGGCCGAAATGAGCTTCCTCCGCAGGGGACACCACCTAAAAAAGATTGGGGTCACTCGGTCTCTTTTCGTGGGAGCTATTGAAAAAAGAATAGCTTTATTAGGTTTAAAGAATAGCTTTAATAGCTTTATTATTATTAGGTGGCTAAATATTTAGGAGTGGGGGTATGTGGGCTCATAACCCCAAATTTTGAGGTGCGTCCTACTGTCTGTACTGTACTGTACTGTCTGTAGATAAATCACTTCAAATATTTTGGGGTTCCTAAATCTCTTTTTGTGGGATCTATTGAAAAAGGTTTGACACAACGGCAATTTAATCTCAACGGCCGTCCCACCGTGGTACTTGGGAATCCGGCGGCCCCATCCAGGCCCAGCATGCTTAGCTTCTGAGGTCTGACGGGATCAGGCATTGACAGGCTGGTATGACCACAGCTCATAGATAAACCACTTCAAATATTTTGGAGTCCCTCAGTCTCTTTTTGTGGGAGCGTTTGAAAAAGGCACCCACATGCAGACCTCGACAAATACACTATATTGCCAAAAGTATTCGCTCACCCATTCAAATGATCGGAATCAGGTGTTCTAATCACTTGGCCTGGCCCCAGGTATATAAATTCAAGCACTCAGGCATGCAGACTGTGAAACAAGACATTTGTGAAAGAATGGGCCGCTCTCAGGAGCTCAGTGAATTCCAACGTGGAACTGTCATAGGATGCCACTTGTGCAACAAATCCAGTCGTGAAATTTCCTCGCTCCTAAATATTCCACAGTCAACTGTCAGCTCTATTATAACAAAATGGAAGCGTTAGGGAACAACAGCAACTCAGCCACGAAGTGGTAGGCCACGTAAAGTGACGAAGAGGGGTCAGCGGATGCTGAAGCGCATAGTGCAAAGAGGTCGCCGACTTTCTGCACAGAGCTACAAACTTCCTGTGACCTTCAGATTAGCCCAAGTACAGTACGCAGAGAGCTTCATGGAATGGGTTTCCATGGCCGAGCAGCTGCAGCCAAGCCACACATCACCAAGTGCAATGCAAGGCGTCGGATGCAATGGTGTAAAGCACGCCGCCACTGGCCTCTAGAGCAGTGGAGACGTGTTCTCTGGAGTGATGAATCACGCTTTTCCATCTGGCAATCTGATGGACGAGTCTGGGTTTGGAGGTTGCCAGGAGAACGGTACATTTCAGATTGCATTGTGCCAACTGTGAAATTTGGTGGATGAGGAATTATGGTATGGGATTGTTTTTCAGGAGCTGGGCTTGGCCCCTTAGTTCCAGTGAAAGGAACATTTAAAGCTTCAGGATACCAAAACATTTTGGACAATTCCATGCTCCCAACCTTGTAGGAACAGTTTGGAGCGGGCCCCTTCCTCTTCCAACATGACTGTGCACCAGTGCACAAAGCAAGGTCCATAAAGACGTGGATAACAGAGTCTGGTGTGGATGAACTTGACTGGCCTGCACAGAGTCCTGACCTGAACCAGATAGAACACCTTTGGGATGAATTAGAGCAGAGACTGAGAGCCAGGCCTTCTCGACCAACATCAGTGTGTGACCTCACCTATGCGCTTTTGGAAGAATGGTCAAAAATTCCTATAAACACTCTCCTCAACCTTGTGGACAGTCTTCCCAGAAGAGTTGAAGCTGTAATAGCTGCAAAAGGTGGACCGACATCATATTGAATTCTATGAGTTAGGAATGGGATGGCACTTCAGTTCAGAATGAGTAAAGGCAGGTGAGCGAATACTTTTGGCAATATAGTGTATGTGAATATTTGTTGAATATCCAGCATCAAAACTAACAACCCCGGACTGGACGCAGAAACTTTATAGTTTGACTTCATGTCATGTTTTGGGGATAAGCCTCGCTGCTGCATGTTCTGCACTTCAGTAATAAAAGAAATAAAGTTTGTTTTACCTTTTTTGAAGCAGATATTGCAGATGATGTGTCTGCAGGAGGTGACAGCCATCCAAATATCAGGACCAGGTGGAGCGAAGCACAAATTGCAGCAAACCCAGTCAGACATTTGTAGACCTAAAAATAAAAATTATTCACACATTTACTGTTTCTGTTTCCTGTATAAAGACACTGAGTTATTTGTTATATATATATATATATATAACATATAAGTGATTATATGTGGTTACAGTGGTTATATGTTTTATATATATATATATATACAGTGGTGGATGAAGGACTCACGTTTTGTACTTGAGTAAAAGTACAGATAATTAGGCAAAAAATACTTAAGAACCAATAAAAAAACTCTACTTAAGTAAAAGTACAAAAGTAATTGGTATAAATTTTACTTTTTCAGTAAAATGTAAAAGTATTCGACCATAATTCAAATGTTATTTTTTGTGCTGTAGGGTCAACGATAACTCTGTGTAATGATGGCTCAACTTTTTATTTAAAATTAAACACGACGAACAACGATCTTCTGTCTCTTTCGATTTGTGCTATATTTGATGTTAGTTTTTCGGCGGTGAATGACTGCAGAAAATATTTATTCTCGATTCTGATTGGTCCTCGATTCAGTACTTCTTCTCCCTCTTGGAGACTGCAGGCGATCAACTGCTTCTTCTACAGGTTGATTTTGGCAATGCGACTTCAAGATGCGCTAAAAAAAAAAAAACTGTACATTTTTCAAATTCCTGACCGAAAATGTAACAAAAAATGCAAAGCACACTTAAAAAGTAGCGGAGTAAAAGTACAGATACACATTTTTTTCAACTTTTTTTACTTAAGTACAGTAACGAAGTACAATTACTTCATTACTTTCCACCACTGCATATATATATATATATATATATATATATACATATACACATATATGTATATACATATACCCACATACCCTCTTGTCACTATACTATCTTTATTATTTTCTATGACATTGCACTTTTTCTTCTGAGCACTCATAGTTTTGTTAAAATTATTATTATTTATTTTTTATTGTTTTTATTTTATATTTTTGCACACCTGTATCAAAGCAATTTCCCAGTCTCTGATATTTTTCATTGACATGGCAATAAAAGCATTCTGATATACTGTATGTATATACAGTATATTCATGTGTATATATACGTATATATGTATGTGTGTATATATATATATATATTTATATATATATATATATACATATATATATGCATACATATATACGTATATGCATACATATACGTATATATATGTATACATATATACATATACGTATATATGTATATGCATACATATATATGTATATGCATACATATATACGTATATGTATGCATATACGTATATACATACATATATGTACATATAAATATATGTATATATGTACATACATATGTATGTATATATATATATATATATATATATATATATATATATATATGTATGTATGTATAATCCCTTATTGTGTTTATTGATAAAACAGTCATTTACCTGAGGCTTCTCGCTACTTGCTAGCGAATACTAATTGATCTGAATTTACCTTAAAGGAAGTTAATTATTTAACAGGATATCTAAAAATATTGATTTATTAGGTCAATTAAAAGTTAATCATTTTGAAAGTTTAAATTAAACGGTAAAAATTGAATTTTCGAACTGCGGTTAAAAAACGGTTTTAAACTGTTCGTGTCGCTGATCTAGTGACGTCTTAGGGCACTTTTTGATGACGTCTAATTGTTAGCTTTAGCTCAGCTAAATGCTAATTCATTATTTAAACTCGTAAAGCAATCTTTTTAGACGGGACAATGTAGCGTTATTAATTAAATTGATTGAATTCCATAAATAAGTGTCTAAATGAACAAAATTCAAGAGCATTTTCAATATAAACAAATAAAAGTTTTATGAAACGAGTAAAAATTTACTTTTTACAAGCTTTCATTTTAACCAGCTTTCAGCTATTAATAATCTGGAACAAAAGATTTGGTCAAACACTAAGTTAAAAATCAATAAAATATCTCATTATTTTTAAATAAATAAATTCTCTTCCTCCATGTCTGATAACACTTTCTCAAAGGCTCTTTTCTAAAACAGACTTTTGCTTTTAAACCTTTAACTTTTGAAAGTTCGTTTTCACAACAAATTTTTTTTTATTTTTACCAAAAACTTAAATGGGAAAAAAGTAGCATTATTTATAACACGTTTGTACTATTTCTCATATTTATCTGATCTCGTTACCATCTGTAAGTAACATTGTTTAAGTTATTCCTCATTCGTCCAGAAAAGGTTTCTAAGTGCATTCTGTACAGTGTCACGATTGAGAAGGTGAACTCTGGCCATTTTCAGTCTGATGGAAGAGACCTGAGATCTGGTTCCATATAAACTAAAATGACTATAACTTCATCAAACCCTTTTCAGAACACTCAGATTCTTCACAATTACATTTTTCATTCTCTCCATTATGAACGATAAGCATTGTGACAGCTATAGATAGCAATAGAGGACTCTAGGCTGATGTAGGTCCTTTCAAAGTGATTAATATAAGATTTCATTCAAATAAAAAGAAAGCAAAAAGCTTTCTTTAGATTCTCAAACACAATCTTAAGGCATTTAAGGTCAAAACGGTATGCTCCAGAGATTTTATTATTTTCTTCCCAATCACTGCACCTCTTTTCATACTTGACCACAGAGCAATCTCCGGCAACCTGAATCTTCGACACAGAACTGTGCATTATTGTTGCATCTTATAAACCTCCTGCAGTTAAAGAGATTGTTAAGGCAGACAAAAGAAACACATATAAAACACAGAAATGCAAAAGAATCAAGTTTTTGCTTTCAGAAGCTCAGCACAAAGGAAACTCTGATGACCTCTGGGACCGGCCTCCTGCTGGTGCCTAGAGTCAGGACTAAACATGAACCATCTAGAACTCTGAGGACCTCTGGGACCGACCTCCTGCTGGTGCCTAGAGTCAGGACTGAACATGGACCATCTATAACTCTGAGGACCTCTGGGACCGGCCTCCTGCTGGAGCCTAGAGTCAGGACTAAACATGGACCATCTAGAACTCTGAGGACCTCCGGGACCGGCCTCCTGCTGGAACCTAGAGTCAGGACTAAACATGAACGATCTAGAACTCTGAGGACCTCCGGGACCGGCCTCCTGCTGGAGCCTAGAGTCAGGACTAAACATGGACCATCTAGAACTCTGAGGACCTCTGGGACCGGCCTCCTGCTGGAGCCTAGAGTCAGGACTAAACATGAACCATCTAGAACTCTGAGGACCTCCGGGACCGGCCTCCTGCTGGAGCCTAGAGTCAGGACTAAACATGAACCATCTAGAACTCTGAGGACTTCCGGGACCAGCCTCCTGCTGGTGCCTAGAGTCAGGACTGAACATGGAGAATCTGCATTTCAATTTTATGCTGCAAAAGTCTGGAACAAACTTCCTGAGGCCGTGAGACAGGCCTCTACTGTGACAATGTTTAAATCTCGGCTGAAAACAGTTCTGTTTAACTGTGCTTTTGATTAATTACTCTTTTTATCTGTTTTAATGATTTTATTTATTTATTTTTAAACTTTTTGATTCTATGTTTTGTGATTTTAATGCATTCTTTTTTTTTTCTTCTTGTGAAGCACTTTGAATTACATTTTGTATGAATTGTGCTACAAATAAACTTGCCTTGCCTTGCAGTTATTGTGCTTTGGTGATAACTTCCGCATTTCCTCACCTATTTATATTGGTTGAAGACAGAAGAAGCCAAAAATGGCCAAGACAGGTGCGACAGCAACTCCAAAAAAAACCCTGCTTTGTCGGTGTAGAGGAGAATGGTTTCTGCCTTTTGAAATGACACGTCTGTCTTGCATAAATAAACGGAAATTCAGACATGTTTGGTGATATTTATTGAACCAACATATCTTTTAGTAGTCACACTGATGAATATGATAAATAGATACGTTCTAGAAGATCTTCCATACAACCTTTAATAACTTTTAACACTCATGAACTATTTGTTCAATATATTGTACAATATATTGTACCTGCACCCGTGAGGGGTCACGTTTATGCTTTGCAGGGTTTGAAATTGTATGGTAGTCCTATAGAGACGGGGGGCGGAGGCCAGTGTTGCTGCTCGGTGTATGAGGGTTGTTGACATCTCGAGATAATTGGCGGGGGTGGGCTATGGAAGCAGTTTAGCTTTCCTTACGTGCATGTAATAGAAGCACTTAGGGTGCTTGTACTTGATCAAGCAGATCACCATCCTGATTGTCATAACGCTGAACTGCACAGGGTTTAAAAAAAAGCTCTCAATCAATGAATTCAGATAATTTATTTCTAACCTATATGCCTAACAATTTAGAGAATGTATGGATTGAAAAGGGAATGATGGAGCAAATGCCTTTTCTGATTCCAAACCCACTACCACTCATAACAACACATTAGAACCATGTGATGAATTATATAATAAAGTCATAAACAAATTACTGTAGTTCATTTAACTCTACCTGACGAGGAGGATCTAAATGAGAATCAGGTTTAAAAGTCTTCATATCAGGTCATTTTATTCTAGGCCAGTAGATGGGGGATAGGTCCATCCAATCACCACTGGGTTTCTTTGTTGACTCCTGCCATTAAGTCAGAAGTGTCATTGTGAATATTTTAATGTTCATTTTTACATCATTGTGTCATTTCTTTAAACTCAAACTTAACCCTTATATGTAACCTACTGGGCATGTAAATATTTACAAAATTTATTTCAGTAAATTATATATCTTCATTATCCATTCTGTTCCATTGTCTTCTCCTTATCTGGGGCTGGGTCGCGAGGCAACAGCCTCAGACAGGAGGCCCAGGCTTCTCTCACCCCGGCTGCATCCTCCAGCTCACCTGGAAGGATCCCAAGTCGTTCCCCGGCCAGCTGTGAGACATAGTCTCTCCAGCAGGTCCGGGTTCTGTCTCTTGGTCTCCTCCCGGTGGGATGTGATTATTTGTAAATCATCATTATTTGGGCGGAGGAGTCTCCCGTGTCTCCATCAGGATGAAGAACATCTACTCATCCCCGTACTGGACATCTCCGGGCTGAGGAGTCTCCCGTGTTTCCATCAGCATGAAGAACATCTACTCATCCCCGTTCTGGACATCTCCGGGCTGAGGAGTCCCCCAGTGTTTCCATCAGGATGAAGAACATTTATTGACTTCTTTAGATATTTAGCTGTAGATTAGAATAAGCTAATATTTAAACAATAATCTTTGACACATTGTTTGCTCGTCCCGGGGGAGGGATCTCTCTTTCACGTGGATCCCCATGAGGTTTCTTATTTTTTCCCCACTGATGGGTTTTTTAGAAGTTTTTCCTCACCGAGAAGGAGAGTCTAAGTGCATTAATGTGCTAGTCTTGTTTAGTTAGCATTTGTTAGTTATTTTTCTTGTTGTGTATTTGTGTTAATACATTCCTCTTTTTCTTGTGAAGCCCATTGAGACGGACACTCTGTGATTTTGGGCTATACAAATAAAATTGAATTGAATTATTTGTAAGAAAAAAATAATTTTATTATGTCAAAGAAACTTAAAAAAATATTGTAATACGATGAAGAAACTGTTTATGTGTGTAAACAATCGTTTAACTCTTTGACTTGAACCTGATTTAAGGAGGTACATCATTTTTGCGATATGAATGTATAGAAAAACAAAATATTACTTAGCAACTTTTTTTTATTGCAAAATAACGTAATAAACAGAAATAAATTAATCATAAATCAATAACATATTAAAATAAATGTCTTTCTTAAACAGAATTCTGCCCTGCTGCTTTTCTTAAAATAAAAATAACTGTTTAACAAAACTCTTTTCTGCATAACTTAAATAGGCATAAATCAAATTAAAACAAAATAAATCAGCAGAACATTTTGTAAAAATGTACATTTAGTGCAAAAAGAAAATAGCAAACAAAGATTCAGTGCAAAAGCTGTAAACATAATATCCAAAAAAAAAACCTAAACTCAAAAATGCAATGTTACATTCTGTGGAGACAGTCTATTTTTTCCAATTTGTGTTTCTTTCGAGCTTTTGCTTCAGTAAGTTACTCTTTCAGTGCTACCAGGCTTGCATGGTTTCCACCGCAAGGTGGGAAATACCGCGGGATATACCACTATTTAGCGTCGTGGCAGAAACTGTCAGAAACCAAAGAGTCTTTATTTTCACCAAAAATGTATAAAAAAGTTTGTAATGCAGAATGAATCAATCTTAGCTGTACCTAATACGCACTCATAATGTATTTATTTTTTTCTGGCTATTTTGAGAAAAGAGATCTTTTCATAGTTGTATACAGCAATACACACTGTCTTATTGGAATTAGATTTTTGGTGTCGTTGAAAATATCTTATTCTCACCTCAGTGAATTTCTAACATTATTTGCACACTTAATTGAATCCCATTGGATTATCTATATGTTAAACTTTCACAAAGAATTACTTCATTTAATTAATGAGCTTTAAAGAAAGGACATGAACAAGTAAAGATTCAAAGATGTGGACTGAAACACTTTCAAAGAAATTTCAAAGAAAATATTTTCAAACTTCCAAGAGTTTGTGAACACTGAAAATATTTTAAAGTCATCAGATATTAAAGTTGAAAGAAAAGGTTGTTAACCCAAACGTTCAAAGATGATAAAACATTTTGTTTGTCATAATAAGGCCCTTCAAAGATGTGTGACTACCTTAATATGAAAAGTGTAACTAGTATAAAAGGGGTAAGGTGTTAAAGAAAAACACTGAGGAGGTGTGATTTCTTTTGATGTGTCAGGACTTATACTATAAAAGCAAGCCAGTTTCAGTACTGTCCTCAGAATTTCTTTGATCTTTGAGGTGGTGGAACAGTGACTATTAAAGTTGCGACATTGTATTTTTGAGTATCTGTAAGAGTGAAACATGTTCAAGGGTGGTAGACCCAAGGATCCCATATGGCTTGCCTGGCCAACCCGTGGCTCCCGAGCCACATGCGGCTCTTTAACTAGTTTCATGCGGCTCTCAAGGTTTCTAGGTTTTAGGTACAGAGAAGAGAGACCGAGTACATCGGCAGGAGGATACTGGGTTTGGAACCACCAGGTAATAGGCCTAGAGGAAGACCAAAGAGGAGGTTCATGGACGCAGAGAAGGAAGACATGAAGATAGTTTGTGTGACCAAAGAGGATACAGCAGATAGGGTTAGATGGAAGAAACTGACTTGCTGTGGCGACCCCTGAAGGGAAATGCCGAAAGAAGAAGATACGGCTCTAAAGGAGCTTTCCGATGACATGCGTCCAATATGCTTAGCTGGCGTTGCCAGTCATTCCCCCTACGGCGAGATGGCCCGCTGACCAGGTAAGCCTGTTTGAGTGACGTCAAACGTGCAACAAGAGAATCTTTGGTCCAACATCATTTGCGGTTTAAACAATTTCCATCATGTTAGCTCTCACAATGGCAGGGGAAAAAAAGCACAGCCAAAATATAATATGAAGAACAACACAGGACGGTTTTGACAGACTGGGAGAGTTTATATTTTTGTTGAACGTAATGGCAAGCCGATCCTGCCTTTTATGTCACGTAGCATTAATTCAATTTTATTTGTATAGCCCAAAATCACAGAATGTCCGTCTCAATGGGCTTCACAAGAAAAAGAGGAATGTATTAACACAGATACACAGCAAGAAAAATAACTAACAAATGCTAACTAAACAAGACTAGCACATTTATACCCTTAGACTCTCCTTCACGGTGAGAAAAAACTCCTAAAAAACCCATCAGTGGGGAAAAAATAAGAAACCTCATGCGGTTTTTCCAAAAGTTTACGAAACACTCGGAGATTGTAACGCTCGCATAACTGATATTATGTTGGTGTGGTTATTTTCATTAAATCTGTCAGAGCAGAAGTCTGTGTGTGTACATGATGAAGGAATGGGATGATGTTCATGTGTATGATGTGGATCTTTGCAGTAACACAGAAAAAAAAGTGGCTCTTGGTCTCTGGCTTGTTGGCCACCCCTGCAATATGGGATCACTTCAACTGTTTTAGACAAACCTCAAAAGTGACTGCACAATGCAAGATCTGTCGACACATTCTGACTTACAAACCCGAGAAAATGAAAGCACATTATGTGAAATGTATAAAGCAGTGTGAGTCTGACGACCTGAAACAGACAGTGATTTCTGGTCCACCTCAGGCAGAGAAATGGACCTGTCTTCAAGATGAGTCAGAGCTACCAGAGAGAAAAAGAAAGGCTACTCTTAGTAGTTACGTTGTGCGCACCACCGACACTAACAAAGACATCCAAGATGAGACAGTAGCAAGGTTCATCTATCTCTGTAACCTGCCATTCAGCATAGCAGAACACCCTCTGTTAAAGGAGATGGTCAGAAGCCAGCGTCCAGGGTACAAGCCACCCACAAGAGAACCCACGACAAGCTGAAGACTTCCATAAAGGCACAGCTTAACAACAAGACCGTGACAATGCAGCAGGAGGACTGGAGTACAATACAAAATGACCCAGTTATTGCTACTTCAGCCAGGGTTGATGGCAAAGGCTACTTTGTGGATGCCAAAGACACAGGCACCACGCACAAAACAACTGAGCAGTGTAAAGAAATGCTAGTTGAGTCAAAGACTGTGGCAGAGAGCACTTATGGGTGCAAGGTCAGATCTGTTGTCACAGATAATGCCGAAAAGATGAGAAAAGCCCTGGCAGAAGACGACAACACCCTGGTGACTTATGGCTGCCTTGCCCATTTACTGAATATCCTTGGGCAGGACCGGACTCCATCTGTAATCATTAAGCATGTCATTGACGTGAACAAGTTCTTTAGAAATGATCATTTTTCCATTGGCTTGGTTGAAAGAACAGTTTGGTTTCACCAGACCCCAGTTTCCAAATGAAAGCAGATGGAAAACCTAGCTCATGAGTCTAGACTCCTTCATCACAAACAGAACACATGCAGTTCATGCAAGACCATCCAGGTGAGTCAGGGACTTTGCTAAAATCCTGCGTCCAGTGGCTGCAGTCCTTGGACAAAGAAAGCCCAGAACGAGAAGACAACAATAGCAGATTCTGTTGACATCTTTCTGAGACTGCTGCTGGAGCCAGTGCTTCAGGATCACAAAGAGAAGATCAGGATACAATTAGACTTTGCAATTAAACCCTGTCTTCTTGCTGCTTACACGTTTCCAGCATAAATGAGTACACCTCCTTTGAAAAGTAACATCTCATACAAAGTGTCATTGAAAACAAACAATATTTCCAAAATGTGCACAGACTGTTGAGCCCCGAGTTCCACGCTCGTGTGAGCCATCACACGTCCAGCCCCAATCCCGCCCTCAGATCGTCAGCTCTGCAGATGTTAGAAGAGCTGAAGGCGATCAGACCGGGAAAATAATTGACCTCAATTCTAATCTTTCTCTTCAGATTTTGGATGAAAACAAAAACATCTCTGTGATCATTGTTTTCCAGGCTCATAGATTGAATCTGTACTTTCAAAAATTTGTATTAAACTCACTGTATTAAGTTTAATCCAGCATCTGTTAAACTTTTGACTTAAAACAAAAGTTAATATAACTTAATGACTCATTTTTCAGTTTTAGTCAAATTAGTGTGGTGCAAAAATGAGTACACCCCACAGTAGGTCCCTGAGCAAAGCTACGTTTTAGGCTCCCAATGTGTAATTGAACAAACATTCAAACACAGGTGAGTCTATTTAGTCACTACACAGGTGTTCATCAGGCAGTTGGCCACAAAAGGGTGTTACCTAAAGCAAACCACCCCTTCACATTTCCTGCTGTCTGCAATGGTACCACATGGAAGAGAAATGGCACTAGATCTGCGAAAGAAAATCATTTCTTTACACCAGAAAGGTAAAGGCTACAAGAACATAAGCAAAGCCATACTCATTAGTAAGAATACAGTTGCAAAAGTAATTTATGAGAGATGGAACTGCAACCATTGCACAGAGACGTCCAGGTCGACCACAAAGCTTAACACCACGACAGGAGCGTCTTGTGATGAGAAGGGTTGAAGAAAACCGGCATGCAAGATCCCTGCAATTATCAAGGGAAGTAGAAAGTGCAACTGGAGCGACTGTTTCTTGTGACACAATATGCCGTACAGTGCAGAGGAATAGTATGCATTGGTGTTGTCCTCGAAAAAAGCCTTTCCTAAAGTCCAGTCACAAGAAAGCCCGTCTAGAGTTTTCCAGGGTCCATGCTGTCAAAGATGAACGCTACTGGGACTCTATACTGTGGAGTGATGAGACCTCCACATATGTTGTTCCTACACTGTGGAGTGAGTATAACATACTGTTTTGTAATGTGTGTATTGCTGTACTTGTTAGGATTTGTTTTCCTTTCATCTCTGCTATACAGATTGTGCATACAATTAATATAGTTCTCACAAAAAAGACCTTAATTCTGCCAGAAATACAAATCTAAATTTTATCTGTTTTCAGGTCTACAGTATTTAAACGTTTCATGGTTCCATGGAAGACTAGAACTTTACAGTTTCTACCAGGTTTACTTCAGTTTCTGACGGTTTACGCCACCGTCTCATCAGAAATTCAACCTTCAACCCTGAGTGCAAGAAAGAAAAACTCTGATCAAGCCATTTCATAGTTCAGACCGACAATGAGCGAACTTGCAATTAATTCAGCAGAACATTTGTTACGCACATCAGTCCACTTATTCTTTATGAAGGAGAAAATCCTGTCCACAAACCCAGACGTAGATGGGATGCTGAGGAAAAGGGATACAACAACCTGGAGACTGGGGAGGACAGCTGTCTGAAGAACTTGCATCCACCTCCCTGCTGTTTTCTTGGACTGCCACTTTTCCTTCTCGTGGGGTACTGTATTGAGGTGCTCCAGAAGGATGTTTGAAGTCACACACTCTTCATGAAGCTCATTCATAAAGCCTGCCGATAGAGATGAAAAGTTAACCTGAGTCACAAGTGGCACATCGCTCATTCACAGTGGGAAATAAATGTGGAAATAAAAATGGTATCTATTTATAACTTTGTATGTATTTTAACTACCTGTATAATTTATTTATTATTATTTATTTATCCATATGTTAAGTATATAAACTGTTTATATTCGTAAAATGGTGTATTAAGAACTGCATGTGTGTGAATACTGCAAAGTTTACAATTATTCATTTATTTGTAAATATTATCAATTATATTTATTTGTTTTCAACCATCAATAATATTAAAACATGGTACACAGATCGTTGCAGCATCAGCAATAACTAGGACGCTACATCGATCCGTCATGGTGAAGAAAGAGCTGAGCCGAAAAACAAATTTACAAGTCGATCTACGTTCTCACCCTCACCTATGATCACTAGCTGTGGGTGGTGAACAAAAAAATGAGATCGCGGATACAAGCGGCTGAAATGAGCTTCTTCCGTAGGGTGGCTGGGCTCTCACTCAGAGCCAGTGAGGAGCTCTGCCATCCAGGAGGAGCTCTGTGGCAGCTCCTCCTCGGTGGAAGAGCTCGAGGTATACTTTTTACCCCAAGCCGCTCCTCCTCCAGGTCGAGAGAAGCCAGATGAGGTGGTTCGGGCATCTGGTCAGAATACCACTCGAGCACCTCGCTGGTGAGGTGTTTCGGGCACCTCCCAGCGGGAGGAGACCAAGGGGCAGACCCCGGACCTGCTGGAGAGACTATGTCTCACAGCTGGCTGGGGAACGACTCGGGGTCACTCCGGGAGAGCTGGAGGATGCAGCCTGGGTGAGAGAGGCCTTGAGAGAGGCCTGGGCTTTCCGTCTGAGGCTGTTGCCCCCGCGACCTGGCGCCGGATAAGCAGAAGACGACAGAACGCAACAGTACATTGCTACACTGGGAATTGTTTTATTCTTACCTGTCAAACAGGCGAAGCCGCTCAACAATCTTCATTTCCTCAAAGAAGATCTTCCCTGAGGATAGGGAGAGGGGCTGCAGGTGGAAGAGCCTGTTTTCCTCTGAGTAGTCAAACCACTTCTAGACATAACTGATGACAGTGTTTACGAAGGCTGTAAACTCCTGCATGGCAACATCAACATCAGATGGCGAGAGACGCAGGAGCTTTGTCTTGCTTGGTAAACGTAGAATCAATTCTCTCGTCTCGGAATTAGTCTTTTCAAGAAAGAGTCCATGATGGAATAGAGGTCAACAGATGTGGTTACATTCTTCAGTTTATTTTTCACCACCTCTTCAAAGAGGGACACGACATTATTACAGAAGAGGATGTACACTTCTACAACGTCTGCCTCTTCCTCAGCTCCAACAGCATCTTCTGTCAACTTCACCAATTCTTTCAGGCACCTTGTGGACATTCCTCACCAACACTGATGAGATATGACTTCAGTGGGACCCAGTTTTTTTTTTTTTTTTTTTTTTTTGGAAGAGTATAAGTATTGCTCGTATCGACGTCTGTGTCACTGCTACCCATGTTGATTTGTTATGATTATCTGTTCTCTTCCAGTATCTTCTACGCAAGCAACTGTAGCTTCGGTTGACAACCCTAGCTATCGCCATCTGCAAGCCAGAGCAGCTCTTAACGCCATGAAGGCAAACTACAGCCTGAAATTTACATAAGCATGTCCTGCGTCAAGTGTAGTCCGAGTGGAGAATGGCTGGCCAGCTATTCTGCAGACACACTCATCAAAATCTAGGGTGCGTATGACGGAAAAATGGAGAAGCCCATGTTCGGACACAAACAAGGTATCGTTGACATTGCCTGGTCCGGCGATTCCAACCTCCTGGTGTCCGCGTCCGACGATAAGAGCTTAAAGATCAGAGATGTGAGCTCAGGAAGGTGCCAAAAACTCTGAAAGGCACCACCAGCTACGTTTTCTGCTGCAACTTCAACCGCCCCAGTCCAACCTGATTGCCTCTGGTTCTTTTGACATGACCATCTGCTTATGGGATGTGAAGAATGGGAATAATTTGAGAATGATGCTCGCTCACTCTAATCCAGTCACAGCCGTTCATTTCAACAGAGACGGATCTCTGATCGTGTCCAGTAGCTATGACAGTCTCTGCCGAATCTGGGGCACGGGATCAGGCCCATGCTTAAAAACCCTGGTAGGTCAATGTGGCTAGGTCAGCCACGTTGGATAACACACTGAAGCTGTGGAACGTCAGCAAAGGGAAGTGGGTGAAGAAATACACGGGCCATCAAAATGAGAAATATTGCATCTTTGCTGATTTCTCCGTCACTGGTGGGAAGTGGATCATGTCTGGCTCGAAGGATAACTGTGGGTACATCTGGGACCTGCAGACAAAAGAGATTGTGCAGAAGTTTAAAAGGGACGCACAGAAGTGGTCATTTCTACCGCCTGCCATCCCACACAAAAAATAATCGCATCTGCAGCTTTGGAAAATGATAGTGATCGCATCTGCACAGCTTGATGGTCTTAAGATTTTTTTTTTTTTTTTTTATTTTAACTTTTTACATCTATATTTCCTCTAGGTTTCACAGATACAAGTGATTTCCGACACTACTCATTTTTTTAACATCTGTCTTGCATTTCCTCCACCTCTTCGTTCAAGAGGTGGAGGAAAAGCTGGAGAGGTGGAGGTTTGCACGAGAACAAAGAGGAATGAAGATTAGTCAGAGTAAGACAGAGTACATGTGTGTGAATGAGAGGGATCCAAATGGAAAAGTGAGGTTACAGGGAGAAGAGATAAAGAAGGTGGAAGATTTTAAGTACTTAGGATCAACAGTCTAGAGCAGGGGTGGGCAAATCCGGTCCTCGAGGGCCGCTGTCCTGAAGGTTTTCATTGTGTTCCTGGTTCAATACAGCTGATGCACAAAAGGTGAAATCAACAGCCAATAAAATTTGGCACAGTGACTCAATTAACAGGATCAGGTGTGAAGGTGTAAGAACATATGGAAAACCTTCAGGACATCGGCCCTCGAGGACCGGATTTGCCCACCACTGGTCTAGAGCAATGGAGAGCGTGGAAAAGAGGTGAAGAAGCATGTTCAGGCAGGCTGGAACGGGTGGAGGAAAGTATCAGGTGTGATGTGTGACAGAAGAGTTTCAGTTAAAATGAAAGGACAAGTCTACAAAACCGTGGTGAGACCGGCCATGCTGTTTGGTCTAGAAACAGCGGTACTGAAGAAAAGACAGGAAGCAGAGATGGAGGTAGCAGAGATGAAGATGCTGAGGATCTCTCTGGGAGTGACCAGGATGGACAGGATCAGAAATGAGTATATCAGAGGAACAGCCCATGTTAGAGGTTTTGGAGATAAAGTCAAAGAGGCCAGACTGAGATGGTTTGGACATGTACAGAGAAGAGAGAGAGAGTACATCGGAAGAAGGATGCTGGATTTGGAACCACCAGGAAAGAGGACTAGAGGATGACCGAAGAGGAGGTTCATGGATACAGTGAAGGAAGACATGAAGATAGTTGGTGTGACCAAAGAGGATTCAGCAGATAGGGTTAGATGGAAGAAACTGACTTGCTGTGGCGACTCCTGAAGGGAAATACCAAAAGAAGAAGAAGATAATGCATTGTACACTTGTGTAAATATTCTGTTTGAAAGAATAAATCTAACTAAAAAGTTGTTAAACCCAACCAGTGAAAACTAAAACACAAACAAACAATAATTAACTCAAGAAATGAAGACTAATTATCAAATAAAACTGACAAAACTCACCTTAATGGCTGTACACCTTTGTTCTTATTTCTTTTGTTGGTAAAAGGTCTGAAGCACCAACTGACTCCCAAGAACATCAGATCCTCCACAATAACCCTGTACCCCTAAGAAAAGTGGACTAAGCTCCAAAAACCCTTCCCTTGAGGACCAAACAAAAATACCTCCCTCAAACAAACCTGTTCCCACCCAACATTCTACAGCACCCTCATCATAACCTCATTTTCTTCCTCATATTTACCACAAATCACCAGCACCTGTCCAACCTCCTCCATCT
This sequence comes from Neostethus bicornis, assembly GCA_902685375.1. Lineage (NCBI taxonomy): Eukaryota > Metazoa > Chordata > Actinopteri > Atheriniformes > Phallostethidae > Neostethus > Neostethus bicornis. Next base: position 13,294,341 of record LR738564.1, read on the forward strand.
CCTCATCCAAATGCTTTCCCAGAATCCTGAGCGTGTCATTCAAGCCCAATTCTTAATCTGCTAAAAAAAAAAAAAAAAAAACCTGCCCCCACCTTCCACCACCCGTCGTTTTATTTCATTCTTAATCTTAACTTTTAATTTAGTTTTCAGCCTTTCAGCTTTCCTCACTTCCGCTTTTTCTTCTTCTTTAGTTTGCGGCATGAAGCACCAACCTGGGTGCATTACCGCCACCTACTGACTGTCATGAACCTTAAATCCTCCTCAATAACCCTGTACATCTCAACACTTCCGCTTTTTCTTCTTTGTCCTCATAACTACTACTTTCTTAGAGCGCCTCTTAGCGGTCTTCTACAGAGTTACATTTAAAAAAAACTACGGTAAATTTTCAGACGAAATGCAGACAAAAAAATGTGAGTTACAACAGTCAGTCATCATTTTATCCGTCTATACCTTACAGGGGGTTCCGGGGCCCATCCCGGCTGATTCAAAACCGGAGTACCCGGAGGAAACCCACGCAAACACGGGGAGAACATGTAAACTCCACACAGAAAGGACAGTGTTCCAAGCCCCGACCCGGGACTCGAACCCACGACCTTCTTGCTGTGAGGCCACTGTGCTACCCACTGCGCCAGCACGGTGGCGCAGTGGGTAGCGCAAGTTACAATAATTTTTGATTATTTTTTTCCCCCTACATTTTGTTTTTTTAAAATAAATAAATAAACTTTTTTAACGGAGAAAAAAGCTTTGTTGTTTATTTATTTAAATCTGACTAAGCAGCAATCTTGATTTTTGTGACACATATATGTGTACGGGCTGATTTGGGGGGACGGAGGTCCACAAAAAAAAAAAAAAAAGACGGAAAGGGGACACGTCCAGCTATCCCCAACTCCCGACAGTTGGGGAGTTGGGCCAGCCAAAATGCCACTAAAATGCAGGAAAATGCCTCTAATTTTTTTTCTTTTAAACGTTTTGGGTACTGGCTTGTCAAAGTCCTCATGCCCCCCCTCCCCGCCCCATTTAGAAAATCCTTTATCCGCCCCTGATGTCTCTGATCCCAGTTTTAAGAAACACCTCGTTTTACACATTTAAAAGAAAACCCTTGGGTTTTTTTTTTTTTTATTATTATTATTTACTAAGTAGTCAGAAGATTTAATCCGAGTGTGACGGTTGAAAACTGACTCAAACACAGACTATTGTAAGTTTACTAACTATCGTGTACATCCAGTTCCACAAGAATGGGAATGTTTGGTTTGAAAACTTTCAACTACAAGCCTTTACTTTCAATATTCTTGCAAATAATTTATAAAAGCTGGAAACTCCATTTTTTGAACGTTTGAATTTCTTCCATTTCACTTTTTAATAATAAAAGAAAACAATGAAAACCTTTATTTCAGCTTTGTTGTGACTTGTTCAAGGAAGAAATGGTAAAATAATGATTTTTTAAAAAAAGTTTGTAGATTGGGGCAGCACGGTGGCCTCACAGTGAGAAGGTCATGGGTTCGAGTCCCGGGTGGTGATGAGGCTTGGAACACTGTCCTTTCTTTTTGGAGTTTGCATGTTCTCCCTGTGTTTCCGTGTGTTTATTCCGGGTACTCTGGTTTCCTCCCACCCTCCAAAGACATGCATGGTAGGTTGATCGGCCGGTGCCAAGATTGCCCCTAGGAAGGAGTGTGTGTATGGTTATTGTGTGTGGCCCCCGACAGACTGGCGACCTGTTCGGGGTGTACCCTGCCTTTCGCCTTAAATCAGCCGGGATGGGCTCCCGCAACCCCGAAAGGAACAGACAGATAAGAAGATGACTGACTGAATTTGTAGATTGGTGGCGCAGTAGGTAGCACAGTGGTCTCACAACAAGAAGGTCATAGGTTCAAATCCCGGGTGGGTACGAGGCTTGGAAAACTGTCCTTTCTGTGTGGAGTTTGCATGTTCTCCCCGTGTTTGCGTGGGTTTCCTCCGGGTACTACAGTTTCCTGCCACCCTCAAAGACATGAAGACTGATTGATCGGCCAGTGCCAAATTGCCCCTAGGAATGAGTGTCTGTGGATGGTTGTATGTGTGTGGCCCCGCGACAGACTGGCGACCTGTTCGGGGTCTACCCTGCCTTTCGCCTTAAACCAGCCGGGATGGGCTCCTGCAACCCCGAAAAGGAACAGACGGATAAGAAGATGACTAACTGAGTTTGTAGATTGGTGGCATGGTGGGTAGCACAGTGGCCTCACCGCAAGAAGGTCATAGGTTCAAATCCCGGGTGGGAATGAGGTTTGGAACACTGGCCTTACTGTATGGTATAGTTTGCTTGTTCTCCCTGTGTCTGCATGGGTTTTCTTCGGGTACTCTGGTTTCCTCCCACCCTCCAAAAACGTGCATGTTTGGCTGGTGCCAAATTGCCCCTTGGATTGAGTGTGATTGTGGCGCTGTGGCAGACTGGCGACCTGTCCGGGGTGTACCCTGCCCCTCGCCTTGAATCAGCCGGGATGGGCTCCCCCCAAGTAATGGATGGTTAAGAAGGTGACTGACTGACTAAGTTTGTAGATTTTTTTTAAGGAAAAATGAATCTTTTTAGTTTAGTTTGACGTTTTCATGGAAACACATGCAGTTACAGCATCCAGCCTCAAAGCTGCAGGATCGCGTTTCGATTCCTCGTTCAGTGACTCTGGGAGTCATATTATTTCCTGTTTGGTCAAAGTTGAAAAGCTAGCCTTGCTTGTAATACTAATCTTTTTTTTTTTTTTTTAAATAATAGTAGTCTTTCTGATTTCAAGATGGATATAAACCAGTCAAAACAAGAGCATTTACTTGCTTTAAAAGGTATGGCGTTTTTTTTAACAGAAACGAAGCAGCTAGCTCTCGCTGTTTTAAGATTTTAATCTCTTTTATTAACCATGCTACTATTCTCGATTCACGAAATTAAAAAACTCCATTTTTTAAGACACTCTGTATCCATTTTGCTCGTAATTATCAAGATAAACATAGCTTTTTTTTTGGTTGATAGTTTTTCAGCCATAATTTCTCTTTTTTTGTTGTTTCCTTTGTGATTAAAGTGTTATGATGTGTTATTTATATGCCTCCCCTTTTTAATAATCTTGTTTTTTTTATTCTTGTTTTTCATTTGATCATTTTATTACAAGATAGTGTGTTGTTGACATACTTCTGGCTACTAGCTAGCATGCTAGCAGAAAGATGTTTACAAAGTCTATTTGTTGTGAAATAATTTAGTTAAATTATTTATTTTGTTGGTTTTTTTTACGTAATTCATATAGGTTATCAAACTTGATATTTTCAAGGATAAATAAAGTATTTATAATCGAATTTAAGCTATGTTTTATGTTTTTAGCATGAGCTAAATTTTAGCATCAATGCTTATTAGCATTGTTTTTAGTGACTGGGTCACCCTGAAATCTGACAAAATTAACTTAAATTCAGTTGAAAATGACTTGTTTTTTATATTCCAATTCACAAAAATGTATTAAAATAGAATAAAAATCACAGAAATCTTCCTAAATTGACTTATTGTTTCATTACCAGGCCAAGAAATTGATTGAAATCCACCTAAAATTAATTATTGTTTTATTTCCAGTCACAGAAATGTAACAAAATAGACTAAAAATCACTAAATCTAACCAAATCAACTTAAATTCACTTGAAAATTACTTATTTTTATATTCTCAGAAACAGAAATCTACCAAAAAGACTGAAAATCACAGAAATCTTCCTAAATTTAATTATTGTTTCATTCCCAGGCCAAGAAATGGATTGAAATCCACCTAAAATTACTTATTATTTTATTTCCAGTCATAGAAATGTAACAAAATAGACTAAAAATCACTTAAATCCACCTAAAGCTGATTTATTTTTATATTTCCAGTCACAAAAATCTACCAAAATAGACTAAAAATCACTTAAATTCACCTAAAGTTGCTTAGTTTTATATTTCCAGTCACAAAAATCTACCAAAATAGGCTGAAAATCACAGAAATCTTCCTAAATTTCATTATTGTTTCATTCCCAGGCCAAGAAATCTACTGAAATATATTGAAATCCACCTAAAATTACTTATTGTTTTATTTCCAGTCACAGAAATGTAACAAAATAGACTAAAAATTACTAAAATCCACCTAAAGTTGGATTATTTTCATATTCTCAGTCACAGAAATCTACCAAAATAGATTGAAAATTACAGAAATCTTCTTAAATTTAATTATTGTTTCATTCCCAGGCCAAGAAATTGATTGAAATCCACCTAAAATTACTTATTGTTTTATTTCCAGTCATAAAAATGTAACAAAGTAGACTAAAACTCACTTATATTCACCTAAAGCTGATTTATTTTTATATTTCCAATCACAGAAATCTACCAAAACAGACTGAAAATCACAGAAATCTTCCTAAATTTAATTATTGTTTCATTCCCAGGCCAAGAAATCGATTGAAATCCACCTAAAATGACTTATGTTATTTCCAGTCATAAAAATGTAACAAAATAGACTAAAAATAACTAAAATTCACTTAAAGCTGATTTATTTTTATATTTCCAGTCACAAAAATGTACTAAAATAGAATGAAAATCACAGAAATCTTCCTAAATTTAATTATTGTTTCATTCCCAGGCCAAGAAATCGATTGAAATCCACCTAAAATTACTTATTATGTTATTTCCAGTCATAGAAATGTAACAAAATAGACTAAAAATCACTAAAATTCACTTAAGGCTGGTATATTTTTATATTCCCAGTCACAGAAATTTACCAAAATGGACTGAAAATCACAGAAATCTTCCTAAATTTACTTATGTTTTCAATCCCAGATCAAGAAATCTACTCAAATATATTGAAATCCACTTTAAATTACTTATTATTTTATTTCCAGTCATAAAAATGTAACAAAATAGACTAAAAATCACTTATATTCACCTAAAGCTGATTTATTTATATATTTCCAGTCACAGAAATCTACCAAAACAGACTGAAAATCACAGAAATCTTCCTAAATTTAATTATTGTTTCATTCCCAGGCCAAGAAATCTACCGAAATCTATTAAAATTCACTTAAAATTACTTATTGTTTTATTTCCAATCACCAAACTGTAACAAAATCAACTGAAATTCACTAAAATCCACCTAAAATTATTTTTGGTTTCATTCCGAGACAAGAAATCAACTAAAATCTTTTCAAAGTCACCTCAAAATGATTCTTCCTAAATACCTGAATCTAAATGTGCTGCCATCTAATAAACGTATGACCCCGTGCCAGTCTGTCGCGGGGTCTACTGAAATCGATTGAAATATACTGAAATCCACCTAAAATGATTTAATGTTTCATTCCCAGTCAGTCATAAACACTTAAACCTAAATGTTCCGTCGTCTTCCGCTTATCCGGGGACAAGTCATTCCCCAGCCAGCTGTGAGACACAGTCTCTCCAGTGGGCCCGGGGTCTGCCTCTTTGTCTCCTCCCGGTGGGACGTGCCCGAAACACCTCACCAGCGAGGCACTCGTGCGCATCCTGACTAGATACCCGAACCACCCCATCTGGCTTCTCTCGAGCTAGGGGAGGAGCGACTCGACACCGAGCTCCTCCTAGATAGAGGAGCTCCTCACCCGATCTCTGAGTGAGAGCCCAGTACCCTGCAGAGGAAGCTCATTTCGCCCGCTTGTATCCGCGATCTTGTTCTTTCGGTCACCACCCACAGCTGGTGACCATAGGTGAGGGTAGGAACGTAGATCGACTTGTAAATTGAGAGCTTTGCTTTTCGGCTCAGCTCTTTGTTTACCACGACAGACCGATGCAGCGTCCAACGTTTTTCTCAAATTTATCTGCTGTGCGTGCTACAAATATATTGTCTTGTCTTTTTAAATGCAGATTAACTCCCTATAAATAAAAATATTTCCACTTTTTATTGTTATTTTTATTGTTATCTTAGCCATAAGTTTGTTTGAAGACGTAGCGTGTTATTCTCGTACCAATCAGTAATCGATACGTCTTTGCTTTGCAGTGATGCGGCTAACAAAACCGACTCTCTTCACAAACCTGCCTGTGACATGTGAGTTTCGGGATCTTCCAGGTAGGACTGAATCATGAACACTTGTCTCTGGAGGAATGAAAATCTATCATTTTCCAAACTAAACAGGATTTTTTTTTTTTCTTTAACAGAAGCCGGTATGATTCTAACTTATTAAGATGTTTTTTTTTTTTTTTATTGGTTTATTTAACTGGTACATTCATTGACATAATTGTAAATGTACCAGCGTTATTGGCCAAGTGGCTGTTTTTCATCTGCAGTCTGTGGACAGATGTCAAGAGTCGATCTGAAAATAAATGAAAATCTTCTTCACATTGAAATAAATACTTTTTAAAATGTTTCTGGCATGTTTGATTGTTTGTGATTTACTTTTTAAATTTATTTTAGACATCTGATATGACTGCACGGTAGCCTCACAATGAGAAAGTCTAGGTCAGGGGTGGGCAAACTTTTTGGTTCGCGGGCCACATTGAGTTCTAACATTCTAAAACCAGAGGGCCGGAACAGGAGCAGATGGATGGCATGCTTTGGTAACAGCTAGATTAGACTGATAAAATGGTGCGCTAGAATTTAAACAAGTGCGCTAAATGTTACATCAAGAGCGTTAAATTTCAAATCTAGCATACTCGGTCTGAAATCTAGCGCGATAGCGCTTAAAAACCTGCATTTAGAGGCGCTAGATTTGAAATCTAAGCGCTTGATGTAACATTTTGCTTGTTTTAACATCTAACACGCTTGTTTACGTTCGTGTATTGAGCCGGATGGCTTTCCATATCTGTGCACACTGTATTATTTTCAGGGAGACACACACATTTTAATGGGGGCAGTGTTGTTGTTTTCTTAACAAAGCCAAAATGTCCAGGGTGCTCCATCTAGTGAGGAAACATCAGAATTGCAGGGAAAATAAAAACACTAACAAGGTTTATTTATTTAAATGTTTATGATTGTCGGGCCAGATTAGAAAAAATAAACAAAATAAACCATGCTAGTTTGATTTTTCTTGCTCGTCTTGATTTTTTTTATGTTCGTCACTAGATGGCGCCAAAAATACAACAACACTGCTCCCATTAAAATGTGTGTGTGTCTCCGTGATGTGCACACTTTCAAAATAAACACTGTGCACAGATATGGAAAGCCATCGGACCCAATACACGCACGTAAACTTTCGGGTCGGGCTTGGGCTTGGGCTTTAGATCTTACCTCTGGTTTTTGTCCTATCCCAATTGTCACATGTTTTTGTTATTTTTAAGCCTAATCATAGTAAACCATGAGTGTATAACGATCAAGTTGATTTCAAACAGGCTGCATAAAGACCTGCTCACATAAAAAAGCCATGGCTCGGGCGATGCTTTGATTTGGGGAAAATTGACAAATTTGATTGCCGCACCTGTGTCTCCCTCGTTGAGCGTCGTTCGCCTTCATTTTTGGTCTTTTTCGACAGATCGCATCATTTTCACTCAGATTTTAAATTTTTGGACCGTTGCTACAATTTTCTGAGATCCACTCCAAGCCGTAAAGAATAGAATAGAAGACTGTATCGTCTGAAACAATGGTGCAGACATTTTCTTCAACAGAGCTCACACAGTACAAAAAACAATCAGATGTAAAAGCAGGCATAAGAAACAAGACATAAAAACCAAGACATAACAATGACATTGTGATCTGTCGGGAGAGGAGGGAAGAGGTGGAGGAAAAGCTGGAGAGGTGGAGGTTTGCACTAGAAAGAAGAGGAATGAAGATTAGTCAGAGTAAACAGAGTACATGTGTGTGAATGAGAGGGATCCAAATGGAAAAGTGAGGGTTCAGGGAGATGAGATAAAGAAGGTTTCGGAAGATTTTAAGTACTTAGGATCAACAGTCCAGAGCAATGGAGAGTGTGGAAAAGAGGTGAAGAAGCATGTGCAGGCAGGCTGGAACGGGTGGAGAAAAGTATCAGGTGTGATGTGTGACAGAAGAGTTTCAGCTAAAATGAAAGGGAAAGTGTACAAAACCGTGGTGAGACCAGCCATGCTGTTTGGTCTAGAAACAGAGATGGAAGTAGCAGAGATGAAGATGCTGAGGATCTCTCTGGGAGTGACCAGGATGGACAGGGTTAGAAATGAGTATATCAGGGGAACAGCACATGTTAGAGGTTTTGGGGATAAAGTCAGAGAGCCCAGACTGAGATGGTTTGGACATGTACAGAGGAGAGAGAGAGTATATAGGAAGAAGGATGCTGGATTTGGAACCACCAGGAAAGAGGCCTAGAGGAAGACCAAAGAGGAGGTTCATGGATACAGTGAAGGAAGACATGAAGATAGTTGGTGTGACCGAAGAAGATGCAGGGTTAGATGGAAGAAACCGACTTGCTGTGGCAACCCTAGAAGGGGGCCGCCGTGAGAGACAGAATTCAGCCGCTGTGTTTTTTCTTTTCACAGACAGAAACGTGAAAGTCTGACGCCCATTTCATTACATTTTTGTCTCGTCAACAAAAACTTGAAAACGTCTTGTCACATTTTTGTCACCAAAAAGTCGCATTTATTTCGTTACGTCATCGTCATGAAAGAAAAAGCTTAGTCAACGAAATCATTTCATTGTCGTCATCGTTGACGAAAATAACACTGTCCTGTATTTAAAAACAGTTTGCTGGACCTAAAACCACTTAAAAAAAAGATACTGTGGTCTGTCTGTTAAAAAGTTTTTGATCCATAAAAACTAGAGTTGGGTGGATCTTTAAATCCAGGAGGCAGTGCAGCAGAATGTCCAGATTCACAGTGTTATAAGCTGATGAAAAATCCATAAATAAATCCGGATATGTGGTTGTGTAGAGTCTATGTATGACGCTACAGTGTTTAAAACAGTCAGACTTGCATCCTCCACACCTTGGCGTGCCGTATAGGCAAACTGGAGAAGATCCAATTTCCCAAAAATGCTCCACATCTACTCCTCATTGGCTCTACTATTTATTCATCAGAAGAACCTTCGGCCAACGTCGGACTATTGTTCACCTTACGGTAACGATCAGCAGCTTTGTATATCGATCAGTCTTTCTAATCCTGCCTTGAACTAATATCCAATTATTTCCCCAGAAAACCAGCCCTGCTTCTCTGTCTGACTGCCAGTCTGCCTGCTCTGTCTGCCGAACACGGGAATTCATCCTCTGTCCCTGCTAGTCATCTCCAGTTCATCCACATTTTCAATCAAGAATCTGGTCTGTTTACTCTGAGTCCGCGCTTGAATTCCGTTTCACTGACAACATAATAGAAATACCTGGTCTGGATGAAGGTAGGCTGCATCTTCATTCTTTACCCCGATCTCTCAACATGTTGTCCAGCCTGATGGTCCTTAAGGCTTGGAGGTGGATCTTTACCGGGCCAGCTCATCCTGAAGTTGCTCACTTAGGACAGATCTGAATGTTGTCCTTAAATCCAGAATCTGCTGCCAGAGTCCTGAACTCCACAGAGAAATCAGCAGCACTGCGATCTCCCTGCTTGATGCAAAGATTGCCAGTCAGCTGGCTGCCAGAGTCACGCTCACTCACGAGGTGGTCAAACACACGTCTTATTTCGTCCACAAAATCAGAATAGGAAAGGTGTCCAAAGACTCCGCCCATAGCAGTGCGTTTTTCTTGAGCAGGTTAACGATGTAGCAGGTCTTAGCTCTTGCAGTCCCATAAGTGGAGGATTTCTGTTCCATAACCAAGGTACACCGCAGGAGGAAACCTCTGCTCTTACCCAGGTCTCCAGAATAGGGTTTGGGGTCCGGAATGTGAGGCTCCCTCGCTGGAAGGACAGAGGGGGCGGGGCCGGCGCAACTCGGAGGATGGCAGAGTGAGTTGGGCCAGCCGATTGAGGACTGCATTGAATTTTTTTTATCTAGAGTGAGGATCCTCTGATCATGTCTCATAAAGTCCAGATTGGGGGAAGAAGTAGTCTGTAGAACAGGGTCTGGAGACGAAGTGATGTCCGCTAGATCCACGATGGCCGGAGTATTCTTTCATGTTGAGGTGAGTGAAACGGACTCAGAGTAAAAGACCGGAATCTTTATTGAAAACGTGGATGAACTGGAGATGACTTGGCAGGGAGAGAGGATGAATTTCCGTGTTCGGCAGACAGAGCAGGCGGGCTGGCAGTCGGACGGAGAAGCAGGGCTGGTTTTCTGGGGAAATAATTGAATATTAGTTCAAGGCAGGATTAAAAGATGATAGATACGCAAAGCCACTGATCGTTACCGCAAGATGAACAATAATCCGGCGTTAGCTGAAAGTTCTTCTGATGAATAAACAGTAGAGCCGATGAGGAGTAGATGTGGATCAGGTGTGGAAAGAGCACTGGAGGACAGCACCGGATCACAACAGATTGCATGTCTGACATTAAGATCGCACACAACTCTCTCCATACAGTTACACAGTATAGAGGTGAGGGCCACAGGCCTTTGGTCTCTTTTGCGTGTGCCTTCTTGGGCATAGGGATTATGGAGGACTTCTTCCGCTGCCTCAGGACACAGAGTGCATTAGGAGCTGAAACAGTCTGGTGATGACTGCACCTAACTCCAAGAAGACGTCTTATCGCACTGCATCTTCAGCTTGGCCACCTCCATTTACAGCCCGACATTCTGTTGCTTTTTTTTTCGCGCATTTTTGCCTCTGTATACTTTTGTTTGACTGTGTACTCTTGAGAAAGCGAGCTGAACTGATGAACAACTGGCGAAGTAACCAGTATTTATGCTAAAGGCACGGACGTTCCCATCTCAGACGACACAGCGATTGTTTCATGTGGGAGGGAGAAGGACGAGACAGAGTACCGGACCTCATTGCTAGATTCACCAAGGAGATGATCAGTGACTTCAGCAGGAAGCCCGTTTATCAACCTGTTCTGATTGACGGAGAGCGCATCGAGGTTGTTAAAACCTACAAATATCTGGGTGTGCATCTTGACAGCAAACTGGACTGGTCAGAGCAGGGTCAGGCTCTGCATAAGAAAGGACAGAGCAGGCTGTTTTTCTTGAGAAGGCTTAAATTTTTTGATGTGTGTGGTGAAATGCTGAACATCTTTTATCAGTCTGTCGTGGCAACTGCAGTTTTCTTTGCGGTCGTCTGCTGGGGAGGCAGCTTGACCGCAAGGGACAGCAATAGGCTGGACAGACTGATAAGGAAGTGTGCATCTGTGTGGGGAGAAAAATGTAGACTCTGTGGGAGCTGTTTTGGAGGGTGAGGGCTTTAATGCAGGGAATCCTGAATAACCCTTGTCACCCTCTACATGATGCTATCATGACCCAGAAGACGACCCGAAGTAACAGGTTCCTCTCACTGCGCTGCAGGACTGAGCGCTTTAGGAGGTCCTTCAGCCCTCAGGCATTTTAATCGATCAGATGTTTCTGGAAGGAACTGAGTCCTATTTTATTATGAATGTATGTTGTTTTTATTAATTTTGTATGTACAGCTTGTGTGATTTTTGTTGCTGCTGGACACCAGAATTTCTCTTGCGGGAGATTAAAAAAGTTTTATCTATCTTCCTAATAGGCGTAGGCGATACGTCACCAATGTGTCGGCATTATGTTTGCGAGAGCCTGTTCATCGAGCGCTTTACAACCGACTTTTGTCATAATCAAATCTAACTTTATTCATAAAGCGCTTTTCATACATAAAATGTAACACAAAGTGCTTTACATTTTAAAAACCCCAGAAGAGAAGTCCCCCACCCACAGATAAACAACCCACTTACCCCCCCCACACACACACACATCCATACATGTACAAACGTTACATGTTAAGCGTTAAAAGGCGCTGCCCTGGGCGGCGGGGCTGTTTATCTTTTGCTTGTGTTTGGTCCCGGTCTGGAGATGTGACTTTTTGCGCTTTTTGGATGTCGTTTTGGACTGCACTGTTTTGCTTCAGACGACTGTTTTTAGGCTAGCTCTCCGACTTGCTGGTCATGGAGTTGTTTTGATTTGTTCGCGTGGACTCAACCAGCAGCTAGTTCTCAGAACAAGATCCACCGTGGCTGGAGGAGTCCATGCAGTCCCGACAGAACTGAGAAGGAGACGATCAGAAAGGAGGCGCTTTGAGCTCAGTGTCCCTGCAGTTGTCATGGGCAACATCCGGACGCTCGCTGGCAAGATGGAGGAACTTGGGACGCTCGTTCTGACCCAGCAGGAATTTGGAGGGACCACTTGGTGTGCTTCATTGAAGCCTGACTTTGTGGACTCATTATGGACTGTTTTTTAACCGTTCAGTTCAGCCGAATTCAAGCGCAGACATGACGCCAGGGACTCGCTTTAATTTGAGCAACACTTATTGCAACCCCTTCATCGGACGTGATTCACACACAGTAACATTGCTGTGATTTTCCTAGACATCGATGCTTCTCATTTTTTGTGAGCAGGGCTCAAGTTCGTAGTCATGTTAAATTACATTGTTGATTTTAGCATGAGTGTGTGTGAAAACAGAAGAACACCAAAAGATGGCAGTCAAAAGACAAAAATCATTCATTCTATGGAGCACAAGGATATTCCAGATGGAGTGCAGGCAAATGGGAGGGTACGCCATGTACAGGTTGATATTTACAAGGCCAAAAAGTAAGTTTAGAAACCAGTACTCAGCTATTTCTGGTGCAAGCTCACCACAGTGTATAGTTTAAAACACATAAAGTAGACAAGCTGAGCTCTTCTCTGATCACAGATTATTTATTATCTTTTACATTTTTATTGACTTGTTTGAGAAAATGAAAAGGATACTTAACAAAGTCACCTCAAAACAGAAAGTAAAAACTTCAGATGCGTTCATTTTTACTAAGATGTACTAGAACTAAACTAGAGGAAGAAGAACAAACACCAATACTTTTAGAAAGAAGATACACATCTGCAGACTTCCTGCTCCTGCTGAGTTCTATTTCAACATATATCTGGTATAGTTTTAGTTAGTTTTTTTAGAAAATGACTCTTATTTTCTAAGTTTGTGCTATTTTATGTGTTTGTTTTTTATATTTACAATTCTTTTATAGGTTAATCTACAGTCATCCAGCCCCTCATTTTGCTTAAAGATGCAAGAAAACTCCTAAAAATGGTGTCAATCGTTTGTGCTGTTTTGTGCTGTAAAAATGTTTGTTTGTGCTGTTTTACTTTTTATTTTATTTAAAGAAACGCGATTTGGACGTTGAAGTCATCCAGCCCCTCATTCCGCCAAAAAATACAAAAAAACTCTTAAAAATGGTGTCAATCGTTTGTGCTACAATTTTGCTGTTATGTGCTGTAAAAAATTTTTGTCTGTGCTATTTTAGTTTATTCTACTTTTAAAAAATACAAGTTGGACGATGACGTCATCAAAGATGGCGACGCCCGGAAACAAATGACGGTCTGGATGACGTGATCGTCCAAATCGTATTTCTTAAAATTAAAACAAACTAAAATAGCACAAAAGAAAAAAATTTTACAGCACAAACGTAGAACAAACGATAGACACCACTTTTAGGAGTTTTCTTGCATTTTTAAGCAAAATGAGGGTCTGGATGACCACAGATTAACCTATAAAAGAATCGTAAATATCTTTAAAAAAATAAAATAGCACAAACAAACGTTTTTACAGCACAAACGGTTGACATATTTTTTGTTTATATGTTTTTTAAGAGGGTCCAGCTTCACGGAGCTCACTTTGAGGTGTCTTCGTTTTAAAAAACGAAGTCAGAATTTCTTTATTTTATTTCCTCACTGATTTTTTTTTTTTTTGATGACATCACTGACATCTCACATTGTGCTTCTTCTGAATCCACGTCGGCCACTGGAGAAAGTTCAATTAATTCTCAGCTTGATTTTTTAAATTATTATTATTATAAGATAATTATAATAAGTAATTATCTTTACGTGTTGGACGGGGCTGCACGGTGGTTCAGTAATTAGCACGATGGCCTCACAGCAAGAAGGTCAAGTGTTCGAGTCCCGGAGCGGGGGTGAGGCTTGAAGCACTCGTCTTTCTTGAAGCACTGGACCTGCAGATAATCTATTATACCTTAAATATTCTCACAGGTCCTGGTTTTTCTGTGCTTTGAACCTATTTGCTTCTTTAAAAATTCGTTATATTTGTCTTCTCAGGCGATTCATTTGGCAGACTTGTGGGAGTGGACCCTTCTACCATTAAAGGAGCAGAGACGTTGATGCTAGGAGAGATGCTCACATTACCACAGAACTTTGGGTATTTAAACTTGTTTGTTTGCACTTTAACTTTTACTCCAAATGTGGTTTATGCCCAATTTTCACTTTGTTCCACCCAACAGAAATATATTTCTCGGAGAGACCTTCTCCAGTTACATTAGCGTCCACAATGACAGCAACCAAATTGTGAAAGATATTGTAGTGAAGGTACTTTAAAAATAAAATATTATTTTTTTTTTAGAGCTGTTGACCTGTAAATCTAAAGTTTTTTTTCTGTTTTTGAACATTCTCATTAGGCTGATCTTCAAACAAGCTCACAGAGGCTCAATCTCTCAGGGTCAAACTCTGCGCTGGCAGAGCTCAAACCTGAATGCTGCATCGACGACGTCATCCACCACGAGGTCAAAGAAATTGGAACGCACATGTGAGTGTTTTTAATGACAAACGTTGTCATTAAAAGCTGGAGAGGTGGAGGTTTGCACTAGAAAGAAGACAAATGAAGATTAGTCAGAGTAAGACAGAGTACATGTGTGTGAATGAGAGGGATCCAAATGGAAAAGTGAGGTTACAGGGAGAAGAGATAAAGAAGGTGGAAGATTTTAAGCATTTAGGATCAACAGTCCAGAGCAATGGAGAGTGTGGAAAAGAGGTGAAGAAGCGTGTTCAAGCAGGCTGGAACGGGTGGAGAAACGTATCAGGCGTGATGTGTGACAGAAGAGTTTCAGCTAAAATGAAAGGGAAAGTGTACAAAACCGTGGTGAGACCGGCCATGCTGTTTGGTCTAGAGACAGTAGCACTGAAGAAAAGACAGGAAGCAGAGATAGAGGTAGCAGAGATGAAGATGCTGAGGATCTCTCTGGGAGTGACCAGGATGGACAGGATTAGAAATGAGTACATCAGGGGAACAGCACATGTTAGAGGTTTTGGGGATAAAGTCAGAGAGGCCAGACTGAGATGGTTTGGACATGTGCAGAGGAGAGAGCATACATAGCAAGAAGGATGCTGGGTTTAGAACCACCAGGAAAGAGGTCTAGAGGAAGACCAAAGAGGAAGTTCATGGATACAGTGAAGGAAGACATGAAGATAGTTGGCGTGACCAAAGAGGATGCAGCAGACAGGGTTAGATGGAAGAAACTGACTTGCTCTTGCGACCCCTGAAGGAAAATGCTGATAGAAGAAGAAGAATTTTCGATTCAAACTGTTATGTTTTCTGTTGTTAAACATGTTTTTCTCACCTCCAGTTTGGTTTGCGCCGTCAGCTACACTTCACAGCTTGGCGATAAGCTCTATTTTCGCAAGTTTTTCAAATTTCAGGTGAGACATATCACAGCGCTGTCATTAGCTGACTTGGTATCCATCTGAGAAATGCCTCAGACCCACAACAGGGTGAATACCGATTACACAGCTCAGTGTGTTCGGTTGCTCTCTGTCGGACGACACTTTCTTTTTGGAATAAATTTCATCCAAAAGTTTTTTGTTTTACACTAGAATGGACAGTGAAAAACATCCAACATTCAGTTTTCATTCTATTTTTAATCAGGTTTTAAAGCCGCTGGATGTGAAAACAAAGTTCTACAACGCAGAGGTAAGTACATGTCAAACCTCATTTTTCATAATGTTAAAAAGTAAGCGGTTAGTCTGCATGCTTCATACCATGTATCACGTCATATTCAGTCAGTTTTCAAATACTACTATAGAAATTTAGCTGTAGATTAAACCTCTTGGAAAGCCCTTTAACTTTCAGAGATGAAGGGTTTTCCAAATCTGAAGCAATAAGCTTTGTTTTTATTTAATTAAACATGTGTCTAATTTTCATATCAAATTCTTTTTTTTTATTTTAATATTTGATTGCAGATATTCATTGTCATCAACTTTTTTGCATGTAACTTCATTTGTTCATTGTGTCTTGTATTTTATTTTTCCCATTAGAGTGACCTCAGTTCTGTGGTAATACTTTCTTCTGTTCCCATGGCTGAAACACGGCTTCTCTTCACCCTTTTTTTTCTCTACATTTTTTTTGCTTGTGCTGCACACTTCTTCTTCTTCCTGAGCCCAGAGAAAGTTGCCAAAATAAAAAATGGGAGGATATTCTCAAAGTATTAGTCGCACTCTTTGAAGTTACTTAACCCTTTGAAGTTACTTAACTCTTTGAAGTTACTTAACTCTTTGAAGTTACACCCTTTGAAGTTACTTAGCTCTTTGAAGTTACACCCTTTGAAGTTACTTAACTCTTTGAAGTTACTTAACTCTTTGAAGTTACTTAACTCTTTGAAGTTACACCCTTTGAAGTTACTTAACTCTTTGAAGTTACACCCTTTGAAGCTACTTAGCTCTTTGAAGTTACACCCTTTGAAGTTACACCCTTTGAAGTTACACCTTTTGAAGTTACACCCTTTGAAGTTACACCCGTTGAAGTTACTTAGCTCTTTGAAGTTACACCCTTTGAAGTTACTTAGCTCTTTGAAGTTACACCCTTTGAAGTTACTTAACTCTTTGAAGTTACTTAACTCTTTGAAGTTACTTAACTCTTTGAAGTTACTTAACTCTTTGAAGTTACACCCTTTGAAGTTACTTAGCTCTTTGAAGTTACACCCTTTGAAGTTACACCCTTTGAAGTTACACCTTTTGAAGTTACACCCTTTGAAGTTACACCCGTTGAAGTTACTTAGCTCTTTGAAGTTACACCCTTTGAAGTTACTTAGCTCTTTGAAGTTACACCCTTTGAAGTTACACCCTTTGAAACTTCCATTGTTTGTTTTTGCTCTTTCTCATGTTTTTGTTGGCTCTTGATTTTTTGCAAAACACACTCCACACAAATTTTTGCAGATGTTAAATTCTGGTGGGTGGGGCAGGCTTGATTATTGTCAGTTATTCTTTGGGAAAATCCGGGAATTTTGATGAATTTGTTAATAATGCAAAAACTTTTGGGATTTAAAAATGGCGGGCTGATCAAAGCGGCCAATTACAACCCTATGTTGTTTTTACAGTCTTACCTGTTGCATTTTGTTCAAATGGTTTGACTTTTTGTGAAATATAGCTAACAGAACGGCTTTGCATGAAGCTGAGCTCGTAATTTAATATTAACGAGATTCAGAGTTTTAAGTTCAGAGATCAAATGATTCCACATACTAATCTCTCTATCACTAATCTGTTTTTCTTTCCTCACTGACTTTTACTGTGAAGGATGAACAGATACATTGACTGTATGTGTTGTTCTCTCAGAGCATCAATTAGTTGCCTTTAAATGAACAAAATTAGCAATAAACGTTTTTATTTGTCTGGCGCCAACCAGTGTCTGATAAGAGGAGTTTCACTAGTACGAGACATTTCTTTCAGACCTTAGACTTGATCTGAAAAATAATAGATGGGAATTTATTTTCCCCTTTTTTAATTTATTGTAATTTCTCATATTTCTCACCACAAATAGGATGTCAAACAAATTGACTTTTAACTGTCGAATGAAAAATTACAAACAGGCCGCCATGGCTAAAAATGAAATCCGACCTAAAAGCCAAAATAGAACCTGCCAGTGATTGAACTTTAGAAGATAAAACTTTTCCTCCCATCGTTTTGAATTGTTGCTCACAGATTCTGTTCATTCCGTTGTTTCGCTTATCCGGGGTCGGGTCGCGGGGGCAAAAGCCTCAGATGGGAAGCCCAGGCCTCTCTCACCCCAGCTGCATCATCCAGCTCACCTGGAAGGATCCCGAGTCGTTCCCCGGCCAGCTGTGAGACATAGTCGCTCCAGTAAGTCCGGGGTCTGCCTCTTGGTCTCTTCCATGTCGGACGTGCCCGAAACACCTCACCAGTGAGGTGCTCAATCCCATCTAGCTTCTCTCGACCTGGAGGAGGAGCGGCTGGACACCGAGCTCCTCCCGGATGGCAGAGCTCCTCACCTGATCTCTGAGTGAGAGCCCAACCCCCCTGCGGAGGAAGCTCATTCGGCCGCTTGTATTCGCAATCTCATTCTTTCGGTCACCACCCACCACTCACAGATTAAAAAAAAAAACCTACAAGCTAAATTGGTTTGCCAGTTAGGAACCCTAGTGGTAAACTACATGATGCACGAGAGACCAACATGGATGATTTTTAGAGTATATACTCAGTCAAATTTGTTCAGCCTTTACTTTGTTCTTCAGCTTTTGTACTAAAAAGTTCACAAAGGTACTCTGAGCACACTGATATGCTAATTTGTTGGTATATATGCTAATTTTTTCGCAGCACTTGAAGAGACACTCAAAGGATAAGTTTACAATTTAGCCCAGGCGTGGGCAAACTACGGCCCGCGGGCCACATGCGGCTTGTTAAACGTTTTAATTCGGCCCGCCGAACTTTAAAAAAATTAAATAAATAAACCATTTTGATAATGTTTTATTTTCCCTGCAATTCTGATGTTTCATCACTCTAGATACTTTGGCTTTATTGAGAAAACAACAACACTGCTCCGATAAAGATGAGTGTGTCTCCGTGATGTGCACGCTGTCAAAAAAAACAGTGTGCACATATATGGAAAGCCATCGGGTCCAATACACGCACGTAAACAAGCGTGTTTGATGTTAAAACAAACATAATGTTACATCAAGCGCTTAGATTTCAAACCTAGCGCCGCTAAATGCACGTTTTTAAGCACTACTGCACTAAATTTCAGACCTAGCGCCGCTAGTTTTTAAATTTAACGCTCTTGATGTAACATTTTGTGCGCTTGTTTAAAATCTAGCGCACCATTCTAAACTAGCAGTTACCAAAGCATGCCATCCATCTGCTCCTTTTCCGGCCCGCTTGTCAAATGTTAGAACTCAATGTGGCCCGCAAACCAAGAAGTTTGCCCACCCCTAATTTAGACGGTACATCAAACCAAAAAAACTCCCATTTTAAAAGCTCCTCACGTGTTTAAATCAACCCATTGATTTTATTATTGAGAATGAGGATCAAAGTAAGCCTTGTTTGACGTAAACACAAAGAAAAAAGTAAATTTATCCTTTTTGAAATTGAATAATACTCAACAAGTCTAACGTTTCTTTAGAGCAAAATCCTAAACTAAATGTGTTGCTCAGTTTACCTGGGGGAGGGGGTTATGTCTTTACATAATGACTATGCTTTAAGTGTGAACTCTGAGCTCTTCATTCCAGACAGATGAAGTGTTTCTGGAAGCTCAGATCCAGAACATCACTACCTCAGCAATGTTCATGGAGAAAGTCTCTCTGGAACCTTCCCTGATGTACAATGTTACAGAGCTCAATACAATTGATCATGAAAGTGAAGGGTAAGCACACATGTTGCTTCTCGTTGAGAACAAACGTGGATATGTTGCTCAGTGGAGTCATTATTTCTTCCCAGAGAGTCCACGTTTGGGAAAATGTCCTACCTCCAACCTTTAGACACACGGCAGTACTTATACTGCCTAAAGCCGAAACCAGAGTACGCAGAGAAGGCGGGAGTCATCAAAGGAGTGACGGTCATAGGCAAGCTGGACATCGTGTGGAAGACCAACCTCGGAGAGAAAGGGAGGCTACAGACCAGTCAGCTGCAAAGAATGGTCTTGTATTTATTTTCTCCTCAGCTGGACTTATAGCTCTTTCTTTGTTTAATTCTTTTCTCATTTTGTCCCTCTGTATTTTCTAGGCTCCGGGTTACGGAGATATCCGATTGTCTCTGGAGATGATCCCCGACACTGTAAACCTTGAAGAACCATTTGACATCATTTGTAAGATCACCAATTGCAGGTGCGAATCCACCCACAGAAGAAGCTATGTAATACGCAATCTTCTTCTTCTTCTTTCGGCATTTCCCTTCAGGGGTCGCAACAGCAAGTCAGTTTCTTCCATCTAACCCTATCTGCTGAATCTTCTTCGGTCACACCAACTATCTTCATGTCTTCCTTCACTGTATCCATGAACCAAAGAGGAGGTTCAAGAACCTCCTCTTTGGTCTTCCTCTAGTCCTCTTTCCTGGTGGTTCCAAATCCAGCATCCTTCTTCTTGTGTACTCGGTCTCTCTCCTCTGTACATGACCAAACCATCTCAGTCTGGCCTCTCTGACTTTATCTCCAAAACCTCTAACATGTGCTGTTCCCCTGATGTACTCATTTCTAATCCTGTCCATCCTGGTCACTCCCAGAGAGATCCTCAGCATCTTCATCTCTGCTACCTCCATCTCTGTTTCCTGTCTTTTCTTAAGTGCTGCTGTCTCTAGACCAAACAGCATGGCCGGTCTCACCACGGTTTTGTACACTTTTCCTTTCATTTTAGCTGAAACTCTTTTATCACACATCACACCTGATACTTTTCTCCACCCGTTCCAGCCTGCTTGAACACGCTTCTTCACCTCTTTTTCACACTCTCCATTGCTCTGGACTGTTGATCCTAGATACTTAAAATCTTCCACCTTCTTTATCTGTTCTCCCTGTAACCTCACTTTTCCATTTGGATCCCTCTCATTCACACACATGTACTCTGTCTTACTCTGACTAATCTTTATTCCTCTTCTTTCTAGTGCAAACCTCCACCTCTCCAGCTTTTCCTCCACCTCTTCCCTCCTCTGTCTATAAATCACAATGTCATCTGCAAACATCATTGTCTAACACACAATCCAATTGATAAAATCATACAAATTAACGCTTACTCTCTCTATTTTAAGTGAAAGAACAATGGACTTACTTCTGAACATGTGCAACATGAGGTCCATCCATTGGTGTGGACTATCGGGGCAAGAGCTGGGCAAACTCCCTCCAGGTTCTTCTCTGTCTCTGCCCCTCACAGTCTTCTCCTCTGTCCAGGGTCTGCAGGTAGGATCTCCACTTCCTGTAGCAGTATCTCCTTTGCTTTACTCTTCCGATAACTTTCAGCATCTCTGTTTCAGAGCGTTTCCGGGCTAAGACTCACTGACACATTTCTGAAAAGGACATACGAGTATGACGACATTGCACAAGTGTGTGTAGTCTGTCCATACAAGAGCGACTGGAGATAGAAATCTTTGCCTGATTGGGGTTTTTTTTTGCATTCAAGACATGGATGGACCAAAGGTGGAACTGTGCACTTGATGTTTGACTTCTTTTCAACTTAAGGAGTTAATGATTTTGAAAAGAATTGTGAATGATATTAATTATGTTCTTTGAAAATAATTCTGTAATTGTGTAAAATGTTAATAAATTCTCTGTAATCATTTTTGTTTGTTTTTATTCTTGTGGTTATAATGTTGTGTTTAGACTTAGTGCCCCAAAACCTTGAACAGGAAGAACTGGTTTAGAAAATGGATTTATGAATAAATGAAGTGTTTAGGCAGCAAATAATTAAGAAAAGTCAACAAATCAACTGTACCCAAATTCTTGAAACACAATCACCCTTTTTTTTCCGTTCCGTTGTTTTCCGCTACTTAAGGGCCGGGTCGCTGGGGCAACAGCCTCCGGACGGGAAGCCCAGGTTTCTCTCACCCGGGCTGCATCCTCCAGCTCACCCGGAAGGATCCCAAGTCGTTCCCCAGCCAGCTGTGAGATGTGTTCTCTCTAGCGAGTCCGGGGTCTGCCTTTTGGTCTACTCCCGATACGTGCCCGAAACACCTCACCTGCGAGGTGCTCGGGAGGCATCCTGACCAGATTCCCAAACCACCCCAGCTGGCTCTTCTCTCAACCTGGAAGAGAAGCGGCTCGACATCTAGCTCCTACCAGATGGCAGAGCTCTTCACCCCAAATCTGAGTAAGAGCCCAGCTTCCCTGTGGAGGAAGCTCATTTCATGTATCCGCAATCTCCTTTTGGTCACCACCCACAGCTGGTGACCATAGCTGAGGGTGGGGATGTAGATCGACTTGTAAATCAAGAGCTTTGCTTTTCGGCTCAGCTATTTCTTTACCACAATGGATCGATGCAGTGTCCTAGTTATTGCTGACACTGCACCGATCCGTCTGTCGATCTCCTGCTCCATCCATCCCTTTTCCTATTTTTCCCCTTTTTTTTAATGTTTTTGAAAACACTTAAACTCCAGTGACAATGTCGGTTATTTGCTGGAAACAGAAATATCAGTCATCATCTTCTTATCCGTCTGTCCCTTTCGGGGTTGCGGTTGGTGCCGGAGCCCATCCCGGCTAATTTAAGGCGAAGGGCAGGGTACACCCCCCCGAACAGGTCGCCAGTCTGTCGCGGGGCCACACACATACAACCATCCACACACACACTCATTCCTAGGGGCAATTTGGCACCGGCCAATCAATCTAGCATGCATGTCTTTGGAGGGTAGAAGGAAACCGGAGTACCTGGAGGAAACCCACGCAAACACAGGGAGAACATGCAAACTCCACACAGAAAGGACAGTGTTCCAAGCCTCGTCCCCACCCGGGACTGGAACCCACAACCTTCTTGCTGTGAGGCCACTGTGCTGCCGGAAACAGAAATGTGATGACATATAAAACAAATGTGACTGAATTTATAATGTTTACACCTAATTTGACTAAAAAACCCACACCCTGAAGCTGGTTGTCAAGGATGGGATGAAGCAGGCAGACCCTATCACCAATGTGCTGGGCAAGCTTGCCAATATCATCAGCCATGTGCATCGGTCCATTCATGCCAGTGAGCTACTAGAGGATGAGCAGCTGCAGACAGCCAACGCTACCCACTGGAACTCTCAGTTGACTATGATACGCTCCACACTGCGCATTCCAAAAGCCAAACTGCAGGAGGTTGACTGTCCCCAGCTCAACTGCTATTAGCGCAACATTTTAGATGAGCTCTCTGTAATCTTGACCCCCTTCGAGAGAGCCACCGACTTACTCCAGGGCCAGAACTTTGTCACTGCTGATCTGGTGGTCCCTTGTGTCCGTGGAACGATGGCAAAGCTACAGAGGATGTTGTCAAATCACAGGTCCAAGCTGATGACAGCCCTTCACGACTCATCCAGAGCAGAATGGCCCCCTACGCTGAAAAGGAGGTGTTCATCCTACAGGTTTGGATCCACTTTTCAAGCTGAAGTGGGCCGAAGGTCCAGAGCTGGACAGGCCGACATCGCTGCTGACCATAAGGCCAAAGCCAGTGCCAGCAACAGCTCAACTGCACTGGTCACCAGCTGTGGGTGGTGACCGAAAGAATGAGATCGCGGATACAAGCGGCCAAAATGAGCTTCCTCCACAGGGTGGCTGTACTCTCACTCAGAGTTTGGATGAGGAGCTCTGCCATCCGGGAGGAGCTGGGGGTCGAGCCGCTCCTCCACCGGGTCGGGAGGAGCCAGATGGGGTGCCCAAGCGCCTCGCTGGTGAGGTGTCTCGGGCACGTCCCACCGGGAGGAGACCCAGAGGCAGACCCTGGACCCGTTGGAGAGACAATGTCTCACAGCTGGCTAGGGAATGACTCAGGATCGTTCCGGGTGAGCTGAAGGATGCAGCCGGGGAGAGAGAGGCCTGGGCTTCTCGTCTGAAGCTGTTGCCCCTCAACCCGGCTCCGGATGAGCCAAAGATGACCGAACAGAAAGGATAATAGTTTCTTTGGAGAGGTTAATCATGTTAAAGATGATTAATTAGAATAAATACAGCTGTTTAAAGCTGTTGTTGTAAATAATAGATCATTTTTCATCATTTTGAGGGAGAATGCTTTAAACTGCAGGGTTTCTTCAAACATGGAACAAGTTGGTTTTCTACAGCTCTGTTACAAAAAAAATCTAAAGAAAGATGTCAATTAAAATATGTTCAGAAGTTTTCAAACTGCTTTGAATTGAAAATCAAAATTGAACCAATTGTGTTTTAATCTGAAAATCAAACGATGAACAGGTGATTGTAATTCTCATGATTTCCTGATGGTTTTAGTGACAATTAGTTCAGCTTAAAAAAAACCCTGATATTCACAGTGTTCCACTAAAAAAACTATAAAGAACCAATCAGAAGTGTGTGAAAGATGAAAAGATTAATTAAAGTGGGTGCTACCCCTCAGAAATTGTAGGCTTTTTTCTGTGTAATTTTGTTTTTTTTGTTTTCTAACGTGAGTTCCCACAAAATCTATAATGGAAAGTAATCGTGAAAAGTGATCAAATCGCGCTAGATTGATAATTTAACTCTTCTGACGTAACATCTCGCGAGATTACTTACGTACGTTTAGTGGCCCCACTGTTTTTACGTTATCTCCAAGACGACAACGGATGCTAGCGACCATAACGTTGTAAAGGATTAGCGTAGTTTTATTGATAAAACCCTCCACAATTTTCATCTTTCCGTAATAATGAAAAAAAGACGATCAAAAAGGTAAGTGAATATTTAATTCTGAGACATTTATTGATACGTATATGTACTTATCGGAGCTCAAATAGCTGTTTTTAGAGCATGCGACTTAAACAGTCTGAATAATCGATCAGTCATTTTTAAAAAAAAATTCTGTGTATTTTTTTTTTTTAAATCTCGTTTTCTACCGTGTGTTCCCACGAAAGCTATAATGGGAAAGAAATCGGAAAAGTAATCAAAGCGCGCTAGATTTATAATTTAACTCGTCTGACGTAACATCTCGCGAGATTTCTTACGTACGTCTCGTGGCTCCAATGTGTTTCCGTCATTTTTGAGACATCGTACGCTAGCGACCGTGACATCGTTGAGGATTCTCGAAGTTTTTATTAATAAAACCCGCCACAATGTTCACAATAATGAAACGAAGATGATCAAAATATATATAGAATATTTAATTCTGAGACATTTATTGATACGTATATGTACTTATCGGAGTTCAAATAGCTGTTTTTAGAGCATGCGACTTAAAGCATGCGATTAGCAGACTGAATAAACGATCAGTCATTTTTAAAAGAGACATTAAAACAATGGAGTGAAAGGCTGCGAACACTGCTAATCACTTGCGTTATCTTAATTAAAAAGTTACAAAGCAGTAATGATTTCTCTGTGTTCAATACCGGATGTTTTCACAATAAAACCCTACAAAAATAGAATAAAGGAAGTGGATTTAAATTGTTATGAGAAACGCTGATCATGTAGGAAGAGTACATTCCTTCTTGATCTTTCAATCCCAGAGAGATTGATCTTTAAATCATAACATGATAAAAGACAGTCAATTTTTAAAACCAGGGGCGGATTCAGGGATATGGGGGATGAGGGGGCCGCATGGAACAAGTTGGTTTTCTACAGCTGTGTTACAAAAAATGTTTTTAATAGCAAGTTTTAAAAAAACTTAAAGATAGATGTCAATTAAAATGTGTTCAAAATTTTTCAAACTGCTTTGAATTAATAATCAAAATGGAACTAATTGTGTTTTTATCTGAAAATCAAACCTGAACAGGTGATTGTAATTCTCATAATTTCCTGATGGTTTTAGTGACAATTAGTTCAGCTTTAAAAAAAAACCCTGATATTCACAGTGTTCCACTAAAAAAACTATAAAGAACCAATCAGAAGTGTGTGCCTAAAAAGAGCACTACAGATGCAGTATTTGCCTTGAGGATGCTGATAGAGAAGTACAGGGAAGGTCAGAGGGAGCTGCACTGTGTCTTCGTAGATCTTGAGAAAGCGTATGACAGGGTACCTAGAGAAGAACTATGGTATTGTATGAGGAAGTCTGGTATGACAGAGAAGTATGTTAGAGTGGTTCAGGACATGTATGAGGGCTGTAAGACAGTGGTGAGGTGTGCTGTAGGTGAGACAGAGGAGTTCAGTGTGGGGGTGGGACTGCACCAGGGATCTGCTCTGAGCCCTTTGCTGTTTGCTATGGTGATAAACAGGCTGACAGATGAGGTTAGACAGGAATCTCCATGGACGATGATGTTTGCAGATGACATTGTGATCTGTAGTGAGAGGAGGGCAGAGGTGGAGGAAAAGCTGGAGAGGTGGAGGTTTGCACGAGAAAGAAGAGGAATGAAGATTAGTCAGAGTAAAACAGAGTACATGTGTGTGAATGAGAGGGATCTAAAAGGAAAAGTGAGGTTACAGGGAGAAGAGATAAAGAAGGTGGAAGATTTTAAGTATCTAGGATCAACAGTCCAGAGCAATGGAGAGTGTGGAAAAGAGGTGAAGAAGCGTGTTCAAGCAGGCTGGAACGGGTGGAGAAAAGTATCAGGTGTGATGTGTGACAGAAGAGTTTCAAATAAAATGAAAGGGAAAGTGCACAAAACCGTGGTGAGACCTGCCATGCTGTTCTGGCCAGAAACAGTAGCACTGAGAAAAAGACAGGAAACAGAGATGGAGGTAGCAGAGATGAAGATGCTGAGGATCTCTCTGGGAGTGACCAGGATGGACAGAATCAGAAATGATCATATCAGATGAACAGCAAATGTTAGAGGTTTTGGGGATAAAGTTCGAGAGGCCAGACTGAGATGGTTTGGACATGTGCAGAGGAGAGAGAGAGAGTACATTGGAAGAAGGATGCTGGATTTGGAACCACCAGGAAAGAGGACTAGAGGAAGACCAAAGAGGAGGTTCATGGATACAGTGAAGGAAGACATGAAGATAGTTGGTGTGACCAAAGAAGATGCAGCAGATAGGGTTAGATGGAAGAAACTGACTTGCTGTAGCAACCTCTGAAGGGAAATAACCAAAGAAGTAGGTGTGCAAGATAAAAAGATTTGTTAAAGTGGGTGCTACCCCCCTCAGAAATGAAAAATAATTCATATAGTTAGTTGTGTTTCTTTTATTTTGTAAGTTTTAACAAACAACAATGTTTAAAAACCTTTTAATTGGCAATGTTCGACAAAATGTCCACCGTCCCCAGTTTATTTTATCCTTGCAATTGAACTGGGGCGGCCCGGTGGCACAGTGGGTAGCACTGTGGCCTCACGGCAAGAAGGTCTTGGATTTGAGTCCCGGGTGGGGATGAGGCTTGGAAGACATTCGTTTCAGTGTGGAGTTTGCATGTTCTCCCTGTGTATGTGTGGGTTTTCTCTGGTTTCCTCACCACCCTGCGTTAGGCTAATTGGCCGTGTGTGTGTGTGTGTGTGTGTGTGTGTGTGTGTGTGTGGATGGTTGTTAGTGTGTGGCCCTGCAACAGACTGGCGATTCCTTTGTTGCTCAGATATATTTGAACCTGCTGCTCAGTGGAAGTCATGTCTTCCTCACTGGGCTCACCTTCGTTGTGGTCAGACATCACCACGTGCACATAGGACCGTGGTTTGATATTTACTTCTGTTATAATTGTTCATTCTGGTATGTTTTTCAAGCATCAAAACCCACCACTCTTTCTGTGTGGAGTTTGCATGTTCTCTTTGTGTTTAGTGGGTTTTCTACCACCCTCCTAAAACATGCGTTAGATTCATTGGCTATTGTGAAATTGCCCGTAGGATTTGTATGTGTGTTCGTGTGTGGGTCTCCGCAACAGACTGGCGACCTGTTAGTGTTGTACCCTGCTTCTTGCTTTGAATCAGCTGGGATAGGCTCTGGTATGTTCATAGGATGAATGGATGCATCAAGTAACATTTTATTTTTTAGTTTTAATATGTTCATGTTGTTTTACCCCCTCTACCAACTGTGTTTCAAATCATTCATTAGAAGTAATATGTGAGCGGATGTGGAGCGCCTGAGAAGTAGAGACACAGACCATAATATCACTTATTTATTTAAAACCTGGAGAGAAACTGGTTTTGGAGATAAAGTCAGAGAGGCCAGACTGAGATGGTTTGGACATGTACAGAGAAGAGAGAGAGAAAACATTGGAAGAAGGAAAGAGGCCTAGAGGAAGACCAAAGAGGAGGTTCATGGATACAGTGAAGGAAGACATGAAGATAGTTGGTGTGACCGAAGAGGATGTAGCAGATAGGGCTAGATGGAAGAAACTGACTTGCTGTGGCGACCCCTGAAGGGAAATGCTGAAAGGAGAAAAACATTATTTAAAACCTATTAAAATTTCCTAAAATGTTAGTCTACGCCAGCCCATAGTTTGTAAAGTGGGCACTGTACTGTCTCTTGGCTGCTGCTCTCTCTCACCTCTGCCCCCAGCCGCCTCTTATATAGCGATCAGGGACTGCACCACGTCTTTGTAACAGATGAAGTAAATCAGATTAATTAAGACAAATAAAACATGCTAAAAACAGGATATGAGCATCTTGGGAGTCAGTAGGTGGCAGTAGTGCTCTTATGTTGGTGCTTCACACCTTTAACCGAAAAAATCTCTGTAAAAGTGAAAGTTGTGTTCATCTGTTTAGTTGTTTTAAGTATGAACATCACAATTATTCAACCAGACAAGCTAAAAGACTTGTGCACGTCCACTGAGTGCACGTCTAGGGTCTTTGGGGAAGACACCTAACCCCCCGTTTCTCACACCATTGGCGCAATCATGGTAGCATGCTGCGGTGTAGTAAAGTATGTAAAAAAACAAAATCTCGATTTACAAGTCGATGTACGTTCCAACCCTCACCTATGGTCACCAGCTGTGGGTGGTGACCCAAAGAATGAGATTGCTGATACAAGCGGCCGAAATGAGCTTCCTGCACAGGGTGGCTGTACTCTCACTCAGAATTTGGGTGAGGAGCTCTGCCATCTGGGAGGAGCTTGGGGTCGAGCCGCTCCAAACACCGGGTCGAGAGAAGCCAGATGGGGTGGTTCGGGCAGCTGTTCAGGACCACTGGGTGCACGTGTAGGGTCCTTGGGGAAGACACCTAACCCCCCGTTTCTCAAACTATCATGGCAGCCTGCTGGGGGGTAATAAAGTGAGAGAAAAAAAATGGTAGGCTTTTTCAGTGTTTTTTTTTTTTTTTTTTTAAATCTCGTTTTCTAACGTGAGTTCTCACAAAAGCTATAATGGAAAGTAATCGTGAAAAGTCATCAAATCGCGCTAGATTGATAATTTAACTCGTCTGACGTAACATCTCGCGAGATTACTTACGTACGTTTAGTGGCCCCACTGTTTTTTCCGTTATCTCCAAGACGACAACGGATGCTAGCGACCATAACGTTGTAAAGGATTAGCGTAGTTTTATTGATAAAACCCTCCACAATTTTCATCTTTCCGTAATAATGAAAAAAAGACGATCAAAAAGGTAAGTGAATATTTAATTCTGAGACATTTATTGATACGTATATGTACTTATCGGAGCTCAAATAGCTGTTTTTAGAGCATGCGACTTAAACAGTCTGAATAATCGATCAGTCATTTTTTTTTTTTTTAAATTTCTGTGTAATTTTTTTTTTTTTAATCTCGTTTTCTAACGTGTGTTCCCACGAAAGCTATAATGGGAAAGAAATCGGGAAAAGTAATCAAAGCGCGCTAGATTTATAATTTAACTCGTCTGACGTAACATCTCGCGAGATTTCTAACGTACGTCTCGTGGCTCCAATGTGTTTCTGTCATTTTTGAGACGACATCGGACGCTAGACATCGTAGAGGATTCTCGAAGTTTTTATTGATAAAACCCGCCACAATGTTCACAATAATGAAACGAAGACGATCAAAAAAGTAAGTGAATATTTAATTCTGAGACATTTATTGATACGTATATGTACTTATCGGAGTTCAAATAGCTGTTTTTAGAGCATGCGACTTAAAGCATGCGATTAGCAGACTGAATAAACGATCAGTCATTTTTAAAAGAGACATTAAAACAATGGAATGAAAGGCTGCGAACACTGCTAATCACTTGCGTTATCTTAATTAAAAAGTTACAAAGCTGAAATAAGTTCCGTTTGCTCAAGACCGGATGTTTTCACAATAAAACCCTACAAAAATAGAATAAAAGAAGTGGATTTAAATTGTTATGAGAAACGCTGATCATGTAGGAAGAGTACATTCCTTCTTGACCTTTGAATCCCAGAGAGATTGATCTTTAAACCATAACGTGATAAAAGACAGTCAATTTATAAAACCAGGGGCGGATTCAGGGATATGGGGGATGAGGGGGCCCACGCCCTTCCATTTTGGTCTACAAAAAAAAAAAAAAAAGAATACAGAAAAGAGGACATGTCCAGCTATCCCCTTGCAGGGCCAGTGAATAGGCCACCAAAATGCAGGAAAATGACTCCTTCCGTTCCGTCATCTTCCGCTTGTTCCGGGGTCGTGTCGCGGGGGCAACAGCCTCAAACGGACAGCCCAGGCCTCTCTTTCCCCGGCTGCATCCTCTAGCTCACCTGTAAGGATCCCAAGTCGTTCCCCGGCCAGCTGTGAGACATAGTCTCCCCAGCAGGTCCGGGGTCTGCCCCTTGGTCTCCTCCCGGCGGGGCGTGCCCAAAACACCTCGCCCGCGAGGCTCTCGGGGGGGCACCCTGACCAGATGCCCCAACCACCCCAACTGGCTCCTCTTAACCTGGAGGAGGAGCAGCTCGACACCGAGCTCCTCCCGGATGGCAGAGCTCCTCACTCGATCTCTGAGTGAGAGCCCAGCTGCCGTGCGGAGGAAGCTCATTTCGGCCGCTTGTACCCGCGATCTCATTCTTTCGGTCACCATCCACAGCTGGTGACCATAGGTGAGGGTAGGAATGTAGATCGACTTGTAAATCGAGAGCTTTTCTTTTTGGCTCAGCTCTCTCTTTACCACGACGGACCGATGCAGCGTCCTAGTTGTTGCTGATGCCGCACCGATCCGCGTGTCGATCTCCCGCTCCATCCTTCCCCCACTCGTGAACAAGACCCCGAGATACTTAAACTCCACCACTTGGGGCAGGACCCTGTCCCTGACCCGCAGGGGGCATTCCACCTTTTTCCGGGCGAGGACCATGGTCTCGGATTTGAAGGCGCTAATTCCCATCCCGGCCGCTTCACACTCGGCAGCAAATCGATCCAGCGAGAGCTGGAGATCAATTGACTCCTATTTTTCAAAACGTTCTGGAGGGGGAGAAAGGCCCCCTCTCACTCAGAGATCGGGTGAGGAGCTCTGCCATCCGGGAGGAGCTCGGTGTGGAGCCGCTCCTCCTCTAGGTCGAGAGGGGCCAGATAGGGTGGTTCGGGCATCTGGTCAGGATGCCCCTGAGCGCCTCCCTGGTGAGGTGTTTTGGGCACGTCCCACCTGGAAGAGACCAGGAGGCATACCCCTGACCCGCTGGAGAGACTATGTCTAACAGCTGGCCTGGAACGACTCGGGATCCTTCCGGGTGAGCTGGAGGATTCAGCGGCGGTGAGAAAAGCATGGGCTACCCGTCTGAGGCTGTTGTCCCTGTGACCCGGTCCCGGATGAGCGGAAGATGACGGAACTGGAGAGGTTAATCATATTAAAGATGATCAATTAGAATAAATGAACCTCCACAATTTTCATCTTTCCGTAATAATGAAACGAAGACGATCAAAAAAGTAAGTGAATATTTAATTCGGAGACATTTATTGATACGTATATGTACTTATCGGAGCTCAAATAGCTGTTTTTAGAGCATGCGACTTAAACAGTCTGAATAATCGATCAGTCATTTTTAAAAGAGACATCAAAACAATGGAATGAAAGGCTGCGAACACTGCTAATCACTTGCGTTATCTTAATTAAAAAGTTACAAAGCAGTAATGATTTCTCTGTGTTCAATACCGGATGTTTTCACAATAAAAGCCTACAAAAATAGAATAAAGGAAGTGGATTTAAATTGTTATGAGAAACGCTGATAATGTAGGAAGAGTACATTCCTTCTTGATCTTTCAATCCCAGAGAGATTGATCTTTAAATCATAACATGATAAAAGACAGTCAATTTATAAAACATAATCTCTGGCTGATGTAAGTGCTCTGAAAAAAAAAACGGTTCACACAACTTCCATCAGTGAGTTCTTGGCTCATATTTATAATTAGGTGTTTAAAGTATGTTTCCCTCTACTCTTGTGGGACGTTTCGGTTCTTGTTTCAGTCGCCAGGCCCTCTCGCCGTCTCTTCCACTTGGGGGCCTTTCAGTCACAGTTAAAGTGCCTTCAACCCCATCCTTGTCTCTTCGTTCCAGCAACGCCGGGGAGTTGACTTAAAGAAATGGGTGTAGAGATTGTTATCGCTCCATATGGTTACTCTTCCTCGGGGAAGGGGGAGAAATGAAATGTAGCTAGAACGAAAAAGTTTTTGATTAGTACATATTGTACGCAAATGCCGAGTGTGAAGCGGCCGGGATGGGAATTAGCGCATCCAAATCCGAGACCATGGTCCTCGCCCGGAAAAGGGTGGAATGCCCGCTGCGGGTCAGGGACAGGGTCCTGCCCCAAATGGAGGAGTTTAAGTATCTCGGGGTCTTGTTCACGAGAAGGGGAAGGATGAAACGGGAGATCGACAGGTGGATCGGTGCGGCGTCAGCAATAACTAGGACGCTGCATCGGTCCGTCATGGTAAAGAGAAAGCTGAGCCGAAAAGCAAAGCTCTCGGTTTACAAGTCGATCTACGTTCCAACCCTCACCTATGGTCACCAGCTGTGGGTGGTGACCAAAAGAATGAGATCGCGGGTACAAGCGGCCGAAATGGGCTTTCTCTGCAGGGTGGCTGGGCTCTCACTCAGAAATCGGGTGAGGAGCTCTGCCATCCGGGAGGAGCTCGGTATCGAGCCGCTCCTCCTCCAGGTTGAGAGGAGCCAGATGGGGTGGTTCGGGCATCTGGTCAGGGTGCCCCCCCGAGCGCTTCGCAGGCGAGGCGTTTCGGGCACGTCCCACCGGGAGGAGACCAAGGGGCACACCCCGGACCCACTGGAGAGACTATGTCTCACAGCTGGCCGGGGAACGACTTGGGATCCTTCCGGGTGAGCTGGAGGATGCAGCCGGGGAGAGAGAGGCCTGGGCTGCCCGTTTGAGGCTGTTGCCCCGCGACCCGACCCCGGAACAACCGGAAGATGACGGAATGGAATATATTGTACGCATAAATGATCAGCTTAGTTTTCAATGTGTAACTACCTGAAAAGATCATGAGTGCTCCTCAGCACTGCCACTGAAGGAACGACTCCGGATGTGGTTCCTTAGTTGCTCAATCAACTCGGGGTTCTGCTGCTGGATCTGCTGGGCAAACTGCTGTCCCCTGGTACACAACGGTAACAACTAAGTTACGTATTCTGCTGTTTTTCTTTTGGCTTTTTTACTGACTTTTTCAGATATTTAGCTGTAGAGTAGAATAAGCTAATATTTAAACAATAGTCTTAGACACATTGGATGCTCATCCCGGGGGAGGGATCTCTCTTTCAAGTGGACCCCCATGAGGTTTCTTTTTTTCCTCGCTGATGAGAATTTTTTTTGTTGTGATTTTGGACTAGACAAAAAAATTGAATTGAAAACTGAACTGAATATTGCACCGTGGTGCAGTGGGTAGCACAATGGCCTCACAGTAAGAAGGTCATGGGTTCAAATCTTAAGTAGGGACAAGCTTTGAACACTGGCCTTTCTGTGTTTAGTTTGCATGTTCTTCCTGTGTATGTGTAGGTTTTCTCCCACCCTCCAAAAACATGCATGCTAGGTTGATTGGCCACTACATGATTGCTGTTAGGAATGAGTGTGTGTGTATGGTTGTATGTGTGTGGACAGACTGGTGACCTGTTCGGGGTGTACCCTGACACCTCGCCTCAAATCAGCCGGGATAGGCTCCGGCACCTGCTGTAACAGATAGACGGTTAGGAAGGTGACTGACTGACTGAATATTAAAGCTGATGCTGAACATGGCAGAAAAAAGGAAGAAAACTTATAATTTTACAGTGAATGGGAGGAAGAGTTCTTTTTTACTAACGTGAAAGAAAACTGTGTGCGTCTCATCTGTGTGTGTCTCACCGTCCTTATTTTGAAAGGAGTAGATTTTTGTTAAATCTTACATAATTGATCATTTGTACAAACATGGTTCAGAGTTTATGATTTGATAACTGTTAGTAAAAATTGAAAAAGATTTCCTGCAAAATGTTGTGTAAGTGATCATTTGAATGAAACACTTGTATATTGCATATTGAAATGTATCTGTTTCCTACCTTGTTTAATCATACTGAAATAATTATTGTGATTGATCATTAACAATCAGTGTCTTCACATAGAATATCATTAATAATAATATCAAATTATTATTAATAATATCAAATTAAATGTACACTGTGTAACTTTGTTATTTCAGAAGTTATTTCAGAAGGGCATTACTCAATGCCCTCGAAGTAGCTCTCAGTTTCAAAAAGGTTGGTGACCCCTGATCTAGATAAATTAGAAATCTTACACAATAGACATACAGAAAGGAATGATAGAATAATGCTATTAGTTGGACTTACGCCTCAATCAAGCTTGAGATATCTGACAGTCCTCCTACTCCTGCTGCCGGACCTCCTACTGCATTAGACATCATTCCTGACATACTGAACACACAGCAAAAAAAATAACAAAATGATTCATTTCTCAACATCAATTCACAGGATCTGATCTTAATAGAATCAAATTTAAAATCCATCTCACAGCTGCTGTACTTGTTGGTTCTGCATTACGCTTGCAGCCTAGAGAGAGGAAAAAAAAACACAGCTGAAATCCATTGTGTTTCTTCTAGACCAGAGTGGGCAAACTTTTTTGTTTGCGGGCCACATTGAGTTCTAACATTTGACAAAGAGGCCAGAACAGGAGCAGAAGGATGGCATGCTTTGGTAACCGCTAGATTAGACCGATAAAATGGTGCACTATATTTTAAACTAGAGTGCTAAATGTTACATCAAGAGCGTTAAAATTCAAATCTAGCGCGCTACATCTGAAATCTAGCGCGCTAGTGCTTAAAAACGTGCATTTAGCGGCGCTAGGTTTGAAATCTAAGCGCTTGATGTAACATTTTGCTTGTTTTAACATCTAACATGCTTGTTTACATGCGTGTATTGGGCCGGATGGCTTTCCGTATCTGTGCACACTGTTTATTTTGACAGCATGCATTTCACGGAGAAACACATTTTAACGAGAGCAGTGTTGTTGTGTCTAGAGTGCATCACCTAGTGACAAAACATTAGAATTGTGGGGGAAATAAAACTAACAAGGTTTAATTTTTTCAACTTCGGCGGGCCAGATTAAAACGTTTAACAGGCCGCATGTTGCCCGCGGGCCGCAGTTTGCCCATCTCTGTTCTAAACACTATAAGCAGACTATTTATGACAAATCCCATTGGCAGTTTTATGAGGGATACATGCCAATAACTCATGTTCAGGTACACAGCTCTCAAATTTAGATATGTACTGTCCCTACTCCCATAAAACTATGACATGCTTGCAGAAATGTTTGACCCATCAGGCGATTCGTTGTGTCATCGTTTGTTGAAACCCGGGGGTGTCAAACTCTGGTCCTGGAGGGCTGGTGTCCTAAGGGTTTTTCATGTGTTCTTACATCTACACACCTGATCCAGCTCATTGAGTCAATATACCAAATTTTATTGGCTGTTGCTTTCACTTTATGTGCATCAGCTGTATTGAACCAGGAACACATAGAAAACCTTCAGGACACTGGCCCTCGAGGACCGGATTTTGACACTCCTTGGTACCCAGTTCACATTCCCTCCCAGAGATGAGGACTTTTCCACGAAACAATAACATGAGCCTCTTGTGGGACCAATAAGAATGATCAAAAACAAAAACAGCTAATTACAAAATTCTTACCATGCTGATGAAGGCAGGGTTGTTGATTAGGCTAGCCATGTCGAATCCCAGTCCAGCTGCTATCTGTGGTACACGTGTGTAAAGAAAAGGGAAAAAATAGCTTGATTACAATGAATGTGTGCGTTTAATTTTACATGAGGCTTTAAGAAAAGACATAACTTGCTTAACTCACAGGGCTAGATGCTTCTTTCTGCTTCTGTTCTGCAATCTTCAGGTTGGATTTATACGTGTCATTTTCTGGGTCTAACACCAAAGCTTTCTTGAAATAAGAAATCGCCTCTGGGTACTTATTCATAGCTGTCAGAGCCAATCTGAAGCATAAATAAAAGAGTTTGAAACGCTTTTAAAATAGGATCTGGAACCATGAAATGAGATTAAACTTACCCCATCCTTCCATATGCTTTGCTATAGCTTGGGTCAATCCCAATGGCTTTTTCACAGTCCCCAGTAGCCTCAGTATAATTACCCAGTTTGCTGTGGGCTGCCGCCCTGCAGAGGTTCAGGCAAATATTCACGCTTTTATCTCTAACCTGTTTATTTGCAGGTAAATAGCGTAATTTCACGACCATTAGGCGCACCGTACGAAAAGGCGCAGTCTCAGTCACACACCGCCTTACAACAACACACACGCAAGTATGCAAATGTGCGTATTAAAAAATAGGTCGGGAGCAAAACTCAGTTTGGTTGTGCTTTATTTAAGTAGTAATGATTCTAAACAAGCACATTACCGGTAATAGTCTTTATTCAAATCCGTCAAAGTCCTCATCCTCTGTTTCCGAATCGAACAGCTGTGCAAAATCCAACAGAGCAGGTCCACTTCGCTCCTCGCTGTCAAAGTCACTGTCTGTACTGTGCGGCTCCTCAGAAAGGATACCAGCTTTTGGGAAAGCTCGGATAACAGTACCAGCAGACACGTTAGTCCAAGCATCTACAATCCATTGACTCCTTAATGCTGAAATTTCTCGCGGTGGCTCGATTCCCATGTTCCTCCGCGTAGCTGATTGCCTTCAGCTTAAACTGAGCGTCATAAGCGTGTCTCTTTGCCATTTTCAGGGTTAAAACAGCAATGTTGTGCATACAGCACATACCTTTTTTATACACAATCCACGCCCACACTTCACTCTTTAACGTTCTCATGCCTTTTCTTTCAGGTCCGCCTCGCGGACACCACGTTTTCTTTTAGGTCCGCCTTTTCTCACACACAAGGCGCACCGCACGAAAGGGCGCACCGCTCATTTTGAAGAAAATCTAAGACGTTTATATGCGCCTTATAGTCGTGAAATTACGGTAAAACATTTGTGTAGGTTACCTGTTGCAGTAGTAGACGGCGTTTCTGAGATCCAGATCTATGGCCTTTGTGTAGCACTCCACGGCACATCGGAAGTTCTCCTCCTTCATGTGATTGTTCCCTGAATATAACAACGTCACAATCAAGCTAAAGTTTGCTGGAGATTCGATTTTACGATCAATATAATCAGTTTCTGTTCGATTCTCGTGGTCTAGAGCAGTGTTTCTCAACCAGTGGTCTGCGGCACACTAGTGTACCGTGAGAGATCGTCAGGTGTGCCGTGGGAAATGATCATATTTCACCTCATAAGGTGATCGTGATCTACCGGTATCTCGAAAAGATTAGTTTGGTTTATAACATGGTGTTTATGTAAAAACTAATTAAAGTATATTTATTTATGTTTATTTTTATGAAATCGTGTCTTTTATTTAGAGGCATGCAGGGATGTCTTGCAATAGGTTGTTTACTGTAACCATAGCAACCCACTCTTCTTCTCTGCTTTTTTGTTGCGAGCTGCTGTCCATCTCTTCTCAAAACTACGCCACCTAGTGAATTGTATTTTCTACATGTATTTGAGACATTCTAAGAACATTTAGGTTGTGTTTTAAAGCGGAAAAATTTTGGGATTCTACTTAAAGGGGGTGATGGCAGCTCAGTGGTTAGAGCGTTCGCGCGCGGATTGGAAGTTTGCGGGTTCGTATACCACAGAGAGCACGTCTAGGGTACTTGGAGAAGACGCCTAACCCCCATTTCTTCCACCATTGGCACTGTCGAAGGGCAGCCTGCTGCGGTGTAAGGAGTGCAGCACACAAATTTCCCCGGTGAGGGATGAATAGAGTAATTCTTTCCTTTTTCTTTAAATCTCACATTTTCTGCAAGATATGAAAGCAGTAAAAGTTTCTGTTGCATTCTGGGTAAATCTTCTGATAGGCTCCTTGTCTGGAACCAAACACAAATAATATGGAGGAAAAAAAGGGGCAATACATTTTTGTGTTAAAATGAATTAAAGCTTATTTATTTATGTTTATTTTTATGAAATCGTGTCTTTTATTTAGAGGCATATGCAGGGATGTCTTGCAATAGGTTGTTTACTGTAACCATAGCAACCCTCTCTTCTTTTCTGCTTTTTTGTTGCGAGCTGCTGTCCATCTCTCCTCAAAACTACCCCACCTAGTGGATTGTATTTTCTACATGTTTTTGAGACATTATAAGAACATTTAGGATGTGTTTTAAAGCAGAAAAATTTTGGATTCTACTTAAATCTCACATTTTCTGCAAGACATGAAAAAGTAAAAGTTTTTCATGCATTCTGGGTAAATCTTCTGATAGGCTCCTTGTCTGGAAGCAAACACGATAACATGAGAAAAAAAGGGGCAAAACTTTCAAAAGTGCACAGAATACAAAGCGCTCATTATGACACATGGTTACATATGATATTGCATTTGACTAAATAATTTAAATTGGAAAAAGAATAGTTTTTAACAATTTTTGGTGGTGTGCCTCAAGATTTTTTTTTTTATGGAAAAACGTACCTTGGCATGTAAAAGTTTGAAAAACACTGGTCTAGAGGAACTTCGGTATTAGATTGGACTAAATCATTACCTTCATTCTTTAGTTGTTCTGCACGTTCAATGTCTTCTGAGGATGGAAAACTCTCGGGCAAAGTTAGGTTGTCATTCTATTGAAACAAAACATTTTAAGAGATTTCTAAAGCTTACAAACGGGCAATTTAAAAGAGGTACAATTTACCTTCAGTAAAGCATTGAGGAAAATCTCTCTGAGTGGCTGTGGTCCTGCCAGATGGCAATCACTGGAGCTGATCTTGAAGGTGGTCTCCAAGCACTGTATTGCAACTACAAACAAGAATGAGTAGCAACAGGAAATGGAATTAAAATGGACTGATAGGATTTCTTTGGGTATTGTGTAGTTGGTCAGAGCTGCAGTTGAAGGAACTCTAGAAAGTCTGATTGGACTTACCCTCGAGGCTTTCCTGCTCATCAGAATTTAAAACACCACAATGTGTTTGATCTCGTAGGAACTGCACAAAAGCAAACGCCAAACGTTTCTCCACGGCCATTTTTACGTCGAAACTGTTGGATAGAGACAGGTGAGGGCCCGTACAGAAACATTATTATTAATTCAGCGTATGGTGTGAAAAAGTTTCCATTTGTGTTATGTAATAATAAAATAAAAGGAAAGTTTATCAGGTCTGCACGATGGTGCCGTGGTTAGCACAGTGGCTTCACACCAAAAAGATCAGGGTTCAAGTCCCAGATGGGGTGAGGCTTGAAACTGGCCTTTTTGTGTTGAGTTTGCATGTTCTCCCCATTTAGGTTTTCTTTGGGTACTCTGGTTTCCTCCCACCCTCCAAAAAACACGTGTGTTAGGTTCATTGGCTGATGTGAAATTGCCTCTAGGAATGAGTGTGTGTGGATGATTGTGTATGGCCCCGCAACAGACTGGCGACCTGTTCTGGGCGTACTCTGCCGCTCGCCTTAAAATCAGCTGGGATAGGCTCTGGCACTTTTCGTGACCCCAACTAGGAATAAGCGGTTCAGAACCCCTACAACACGATTTGTTACATATGCACACACTCACAGCGCTTTGCGAGGGGGAGGAGCTACAGCAGCACCACGGGCTGCTTATTGATTACAGGCTTAAAAACGTGATTTTACGTCACAGATTACAAAAATCTCCAGTAACAGCAGAAAAGACACTAGATTAACACTTTTTTTTTTAAACTGTTTTCCAATGCCATGCGATCTATCTACCCTTAATGCCTTTGCAATCGACCAGTCGATCGCGATCGACATAATAGGCACCCCTGATTTAGACTATATACTTCGTCAATGACGTCTATCAAACTCCGTTCCCACCCTCACTTATGGTCACCAGCTGTGGGTGGTGAGCGAAATAATGAGATTGCGGATACAAGCGGCCAAAATGAGCTTCCTCCGCAGGGTGGCTGGGCTCTCACTCAGAGATCGGGTGAGGAGTTCTGCCATCCAGGAGGAGCTCGGTGTCGAGACACTCCTCCTCCAGGTCGAGAGAAGTCAGATTCGGCATCTGGTCAAGATGCCCCCCGACCGCCTCACTGGTGAGGTGTTTCAGGTGAGGAGCTCTGCCATCCGGGAGGAGCTTGGTGTCGAGCGGCTCCTCCTCCAGGGCGAGAGAAGCCAGACGGGGTGGTTCGGCATCTGGTCAGGATGCCCCCCCGAGCACCTCGCTGGTGAGGTGTTTCAGACACGTCCCACCGGGAGGAGACCAAGACTCCAGACCCCGGATCTGCTGGAGAGACTATGTCTCACAGTTGGCTGGGGAACAACTCAGGATCCTTTCGGGTGAGCTGGAGGAAGAACCTGGGTGACAGAAGCCTGGGCTTCCCGTCTGAGACTGTTCCCTCCGCGACCTGGCCCCGGATAAGCGGAAGATGACAGAATGGAACTCCGTCATTGTTATCTACAAGAATGCCTTGAACACAGACACACCTCCAGACCTGCATCTACGTGAATAAAAAAACCAATCATTAACTGAGTATTTGACTCAGCACGGTATCTCTAATCATCAACGATGCTTATGACACATTCTAATCTAGTTTCCAAGACAACTAAGGATCCCAGCCAAGTAATCCCTGTCTGGTAGCATGCGTGATGTTTTCCTCCTGACTGAACGCATCATCTTGTGAAGCAACATCTAAACCATAAATCAACCTAAAAAAAAAAAAAAGACTTTTAGACATAAATAATCCAGATATTTTTATCACGTGTCGAAGCCAGGCGTTGTTATGATGATCATGTAAGGTCTGGCACAGCACAGTACATCACATCACAGACACTCCTCCCTAAAAAGTGTGTGTTGACACACTCGTAGATGCAGTGATGCAGAAGCTGTGATGTAATAGCATCCAATCAAAGAAAAGGATTGCAGATAAAATATGTTTAATAATAATAACACAGAGATTTGAATCAGATGTAGCATCTGTTAGGTTTAAAATAAAAAAATTCTGACATGAGATCACACACTGCAGCTTGCGTGATCATTTTTTAATGGATAAAAAAATGGCATAAAAAAAACGCAAAAAAAAAAAAGCGGTTTGATTTCAGCAGCATCCGATTAAAAATAATATATGCATTTAAAGATAAAGATGCTAATCGGTGCTCCCCTGTACGCACCTACCTGAGATCCTCAGCTGTCTGATGCCACAGCGTCATCGGGATTTGTGTCCGACTCTTGTGCGCATGCGCTTTGATTACGGAAGTAGCATTTTTTTTTCCTATTTTTTTTTTCCCACGCTCACTGCCGGTGTAACCATATCACTGCTGCTGAGAATTGAATTGATAGTGAGAAGGAAACGAACTGGGTTTTTTTTTGCTGTTGTTGTTGCTTGAATAAACACGCGAAACGCAGACATGTGCGCCATACGAGTCGTATTTCTTTGGTGTTGTTGGACTTGT
This sequence comes from Neostethus bicornis, assembly GCA_902685375.1. Lineage (NCBI taxonomy): Eukaryota > Metazoa > Chordata > Actinopteri > Atheriniformes > Phallostethidae > Neostethus > Neostethus bicornis. Next base: position 13,335,653 of record LR738564.1, read on the forward strand.
TTTGGAAGTGTTTTAAATGCCATGCTGTGAAACTTTACACTGACACGGAAGAGGTTTCTGCTTAGCGTGGAAAAAATGCAGAGCACCCTGTCCCTGTGACCTGTTAAAAATAAATAAATAAAAATTATGGTTATTAATCATAATATTATGATTATTGAGCATAATATTATGATTAATAACAATAATATTATGTTTCTAATGTTACTTATAATAAATTTCTCCTTGGAGAAGACACCTAACCCCCCATTTCTCCCACCATCGGCGCTGTCGTGGGCAGCCTGCTGCGGTGTAGTAGTGCAGCACATAAATTTCCCCGGTGAGGGATGAATAGAGTGAGTAAAAATAAATAAATTAATTAATTTAAAAAGATAATATTATATTAATATTAATCAGGTGGCGCGGCGGGTAGCACAGTGGTCTCACAGCAAGAAGGTCGTGGGTTCGAGTGCCGGGTGGGGACGAGGCTTGAAACACTGGCCTTTCTGTGTGGAGTTTGCATGTTCTTCGTGGGTTTCCTCCGGGTACTCCGGTTTCCTCCCACCCTCCAAAGACATGCATGCTAGGTTGATTGGCCGGTGCCAAAATTGCCCATTTGAATGAATGAATGAGTGTGTGTGTGGATGGTTGTATGTGTGTGGCCACGCGACAGACTGGCGACCTGTTCAGGGTGTACCCTGCCCTTCGCCTTAAATCAGCCAGGATGGGCGGCAACCCCCGCAACCCCTTAAAGGATAGACGGATAAGAAGATGACTGACTGACTAATATTAATAATTATTATTTATTGATAATAAATAATAAACTAAATAATTATTATTAATAATAAATTTCATTTTGGATTAAATCTAATGCTTGATGTAATCCGTTGATCACATTTAAGCTGTTATAAATGTAAAGTTTCAAAAGGAAGAAAATTAGAACTCCAGCAACATCACATCAAAACAACATAAAAAAAAAAATCAAGAAATATAAAGAATATCAAAATAATCAGGATTAAAAGCTGCAGGTAAATGTTAGATGCTCTTAAGGTGCAGTAGAAATGTCAGAATAAGTCAGACATGTGGTATTACAGACATAAATCTATTTGGATTTGAAGTTAAATCAGTTGATACTGGTCATGGTAGGACTACCATGTCAGCCAGGGGTGCCCAACCAGTCAATCGGACTGATTCCAAGTTAACCATCTAAAAAAAAAAAAAAGAAACTCAGCAACTTTGACGATATTTTTAACGAGTATTCAAACCCTCTAGTAACTCCGTTCCATTTGTTCCATCGTCTTCCGCTTCCCCAGGTCGCAGGGGCATCAGCCTCAGACAGGAAGCCCAGGCTTCTCTCACCCCAGCGGCATCCTCCAGCTCCCGGCCAGCTGTGAGACATAGTCTCTCCAGCGGGTCTGCCCCTTGGTGTCCTCCCGGTGGGACGTGCCCAAAACACCTCACCAGTGAGGCACTCGGGGAACATCCTGACCAGATGCCCGACCCACCCAATCTGGCTTCTCTCAAACTGGAGGAGGAGCGGCTCGACACCGAGCTCCTTCCATATGGCAGCGCTCCTCACCCGATCTCTGAGTGAGAGCCCAGCCACCTTGCTGAGAAAGCTCATTTCGGCCGCTTGTATCCGCGATCTCATTCTTTCGGTCACCACCCACAGCTGGTGACCATAGGTGAGGGTTGGAACGTAGATCGACTTGTAAATTGAGAGCTTTACTTTTCGGCTCAGCTCTTTCATTACCACGACGGATCGATGCAGCGTCCTAGTTATTGCTGACGCTGCGCCGATATGCCTGTCGATCTCCTGCTCCATGCTTCCCAAAGAATTCAGCGTTTCCAGAAAAAGGGAACAGGTACTGATTCAGGTGCACTTACCTCCTCCATCCATGGATGTCATAAAGAGAGGTGTGTTCATAACACACAAAGGCCCAATAGAATTCATTTTCCAATATATTGGAGTGGATATATATATATTCCAATATATTTGGGTGGAGACGGTGGCCGCGTGGTTAGCGCGTTTGCCCGCGGACCGGAGGGTCGTGGGTTCGCGTCCCACGGAGGGCACGTCTGGGGTCCTTGGAGAGGACACCTAGCCCCCACTTCTCCCACCATTTGGCGCCGTTGAAGGGCAGCCTGCTGCGGTGTAAGGAGTGCAGCAAACAAATTTCCCCGGTGAGGGATGAATAGAGTAATTCAAAATAGTCAAAAAAAAAAAAATAGTCAAAAAATATTAAAAAGAGGGGCGGGTAAACTTGCACACTTACTAAAGTACAGAATTTAGCTATCCAGATGACATGTTCTATTCTATGCTGCAAAAATTAATGAAACAAATTTCTTTCCAGGCCTTATGTCAGACGGTTGAAAATGACCATCCCAAGCCAGCAAGAGTTATCAGCCGGAGAGAACTCTCAGGGTGCTCTGGGTGCTCAGAGTGCTGAGGAAGCTCAGAGTGCCCAGAGCTCTCCGGGTACTCAGGGTGCTCCGAGTACTCAGGATGAAAGCAGCTGGAGCACTCTGAGGTGGGATTTGTCTCCAGACGACATTGGGAGAATGACCGACCAACTTATCGATGAAGTTAAGAAAGACTTTGACAGCGTGGGATCGTTGGAAATTCACAGTGTCACCGTTGAAAATACGCTAAAAGTTTTGGCAAAGGCATACTATGATTTGGAGGGTAAGTATGTACAGTATTTATCTATCCATATGTTTGTCTGTTAATCTCTGAGACCGCACATCCATCTAGCCCAGTCCTGTTGCGTCCCCCCCACCCCTCCCATGGGAATAACAAAATATTTCGCGCCCCCGCCCCCATACTTTCCGCCGTGACTATAATTAGTATCATTTGTCTATGAAATTGTTTTAAGTACAACTCTGCATAACGTTGTATCCTCATTAATATTAAAGAAACAAAAAAAAAGAAAAAGAACAGCTTTATTAACATTGTTTTTTAGTCTGAAACAGAAAAGATTTAAAGTGCATCAATTAACTTGAAATTCAAAAAGCGCCAACTACCGTAGTGCACCGGGCCACGGACCGGTACCGGGCCGTGGGTCATGTGGTACCAGGCCGCACAAAATGAAGAAATAACTTCCATTATTTCCATTTGGTTTATTATTTGAGCTTTTATTATAAAGGTTTTCTTGATTCTTGATGACGATGTTTTAAATTGAAAAGTGACCGGATACAGAGTTACGAAGCAGACTGAACTTTAGAAACATTCTTCAGGTTCCAGGTCAAGATGAGACTGTCTGGTTCCAGCGAAACAAACTCAGAACTCCGATTGATCTATTCTTACTAGGAGAAGCCTAACTGGTATTTTTATTCACTTTGTTTTTGTGATGTCCTTTATTTTGAAGGTATGTTTACCGTTACCATATCAACCAGATTATGTTCGAGCAGAAAGAATGTTTCCGTGTTATAAAGACGCAGCTAATACATTGTCTCGTGAAGACAAAAACGATTTAAGTTTTTTTTTTTTTTAAAAAAAACAAACATTTTTTTAGACTGCTCTAATCACCTTTAGACCGGTCCGTGAAAATATTATCAGACACTAAACCAGTCCGTAGCGCAGGAAAGGTCGGGGACCTCTGCTGTAGTGGATGTGCAATTACACTTTATCCGAGTATGGCAAAAAAAAAAAAAAAAACATGTTCCACAGGGTCACACTATTTGAGAAGTACTGATCTAGCCATTCATCTATCCATATGGTTTCATTTGGTGGTACTAACATCATCTTGTAGCTGAGCACCTTGGACACGGGGCCGAATAATAATGAGCTGGACCCCTGCACTATTAGCAAGAATTTATTGCCAAACTCTTTAATTTATTTATTTATTTAACTATTGTAATTGTGGAAATAATCGCTCTGATCTGAATTTGAATTTTGTTTTTTCATTTAGCTTCCCGTCACAACCTGGATTTTCCTCAGTTTGTCTGTCCCAATAAGGATGTTCGAGCCGCAAGCTTAGCGGCGGAGAAAAAACTAGGCAACTTTGATGTCGATATATCCATGCGAGAAGACATCTTCCACCGAGTACTGGCTTTACTGGTAACGCTGCACGATATATTATTATCAAATGAATATCGCAGTATTAACAACTGCAATTAGACAATTGCAACAAAAAAAAAGTCGCCATTTTCCTTTTTTTTTTTTTGTTCAGTTTTACTAGTTTACAAACATCTCTCTCAGACAGCATCTCTGAGCGGCCAACTGGTTTAATCAGGGCATTTCCAACTGGTCAGTCGGGTGGTTGTACGGCGGGAGAATCAGATGCGTTTAAACATCTGTTTAATTGAATTGAATATGCTTTATTAATTCCCAAAGGGAAATTTGAGTGCTGCAGTGCAAACACCAAGTGTTCAACATCTCGATGCCCCCTCGCCCCTATCCAGTCCGGTCGGACTGTGTCCAACCTGGCAACCCAAAAGCTAGAGTCCGGAATGGGTCACAAACCCTGGCCACAGTGAAGAACACCAAACTGGCCTCTCTGTATTTCACTGGGTCAGAGTTTGCGCCTCCAGTTCTTCATGCGAACAACCGGACATTTCCATGGAAACCGCAAAAAGACCGGGCCCGAAGCATCTCCTCGAGACAGTCTTCTTCTCTGCACCTCCTACAGATCGACTCCTTCTCCTCAGCTCCCCAAGGACCGAACCAACTCCTCCAGCCACACACGGATGTGCCTCTGGGAGCCAGCAGCTGGTCACGCATATCAAAGGCAGAATGACTCCATAACCAGCTAGCCGTTGGGAGCTAGCCGTTGGGAGCTAGCCGGACAATTCCTGAAAAATCAGCAAAAAAAGTCCAAAATGACGTCCAAAGTGCACACAAAATGAAATATTCAGAAAGAGACAAAACATAACCAGAAGAAGAGACAGAATCTCCGCAAAAGTTGGCGATTAAACGCTTAAGTAACAGGGAGCACTGCAGCAGGCCTTAGCCGTTGGCGCTAATATAGGCGGCTGTAGAGATCTCCGGGCTGAGGAGTCCCCCGTGTTTCCATCAAGATGAAGAACATCTATTGACTTCTTTAGATATTTAGCTGTAGAGTAGAATAAGATCATATTTAAACAATAGTCTTAGACACATTGATGCTCGTACCGGGGGAGGGATCTCTCTTTCATGTGGATCCCCACGAGGTTTCTTATTTTTTTCCCCACTGATGTTTTTTTTTTTAGGAGTTTTTTCTCACCATGAAGGAGAGTCTAAGTGCATAAATGTGCTAGTCTTGTTTAGTTAGCATTTGTTAGTTATTTTTCTTGTTGTGTATTTGTGTTAATACATTCCTCTTTTTCTTGTGAAGCCCATTGAGACGGACATTCTGTGATTTTGGGCTATACAAATAAAATTGAATTGAATTGAAAATCAAGGATTCTGAATCAAGAATTAAGGATTCCACTTATTTCAACCCTTCACTGATTCTTATCTTGCTTCGAAAGAAAATCTAATCTCGTCAATTAGTTAGCATTTAATGAGCGACACTGTTTCACTCTGTCAGAATCTGAACAGATGTTTTTTTTTTTAAAATAGCTTCAAATGCATTCATATGAAAAGATTATATATTATTTTCTGACTATATTTTCACAGGAAAAGTCCCGAGGAAGCCTTTCACCGGAAGAAGAACGGTTCTTAAATAAGCTTGCCACCAGCGGGAGGAGAAAAGGACTTCACTTATCCTCAGAAATTCAACAGGTAAAACACATCTCAAAGATCTTGTGATGACATGAGCTTTGTGATAAGATGCCATTAGGATGGTATGCTGCAGATGGAAGCAATTGAAATTGAAAAACAATTGAAAAGGAGTGCGCAAAACTTTTGGTATAAATACTGTACTTACAGTAAAAGAAAAAAAAAAAATTCGAACACTAAATTTTTTTCAAAAACATCACAAGATAAGGACGTCGCATCAATATGTGCAGCAAATTTAAAGCATGTTGGTTTAAAATGACCCTCACTAATGGTCACCAGCTGTGGGTGGTGACCGAAAGAATGAGATCGCGGGTACAAGCGGCCGAAATGAGCTTCCTCCGCAGGGTGGCTGGGCTCTCACTCAGAGATCGGGTGAGGAGCTCTGCCATCTGGGAGGAGCTCAGTGTCGAACCACTCCTCCCCGAGGTCGAGAGGAGCCAGATGGGGTGGTTCGGGCATCTGGTCAGGATGCCCCCTAAGTGCCTCGCTGAAGAGGTGTTTTGGGCACGTCCCACCAGGAGGAGACCAAGGGGCAGACCCCAGACCCACTGGAGAGACTATGTCTCACAGCTGGCCGGGGAATGACTTGGGATCCTTCCGGGTGAGCTGGAGGATGCAGCTGGGGTGAGAGAAGCCTGGGCTTCCCATCTGAGGCTGTTGCCCCTGCGACCCGGCCCCGGATAAGTGGAAGACGACCGAACGGATTGTTACAATAGAAAGTGTTTATTGTATGGTTTTTCATCTGTGATGCCTGAGCTATATTTTTTTTTGTATTCACTCTCTATATTAAGATGGTTTTATAACCATAAAGTAGTTTTTGAGGGGTTGATTAGTGCAAATGCAGCATCAAATGCACAGTTCGCCACTGTCTGCAAAAAATACTCAGGAAGACAGCAGTGGTTAAACCAGGGATGGGCAAACTACGGCCTGCAGGCCACAAGCGGCCCGTTGAACGTTTTAATCTGGCCCGCCTAACATAAAAAATTTAAATTAACGTTTTATTTCCCTAGCGCTTTATTCGTTTTATTCCCCGAGCGCCTCGCAGGCGAGGTGTTTCTGGCACGTCCCACCAGGAGGAGACCAAGGGGCAGACCTCGGACTCGCTGGAGAGACTATGTCTCACAGCTGGCCGGGGAACGACTTGGGATCCTTCCGGGTGAGCTGGAGGATGCAGCCAGGGAGAGAGAAGCCTGGGCTACCCGTTTGAGGCTATTGCCCCCGCGACCCGACCCCGGAACAAGCGGAAGATGACGGAACGGAACGTTTTATTTCCCCTGCAATTCTTTATTAATGTTTTAATGTTTTATTTTCCCTGCAATTCTGATGTTTCTTCACTAGATGGCGCACACTGAATATTTTGGTTTTGTTCAGAAAACAATAAGACTGCTCCCATTAAAATGTGTGTCTCGATGATGTGCACGCTGTCAAAATAAACAGTGTGCACAGATATGGAAAGCCATCGGGGCCAAAACACGCACATTAACAAGCGTGTTAGATGTTAAAACAAGCAAAATGTTATATCAAGCGCTTAGATTTTAAACCTAGCGCCGCTAAATGCAGGTTTTTAAGCGCTAGCGCACTAGATTTCAGACCTAGCGCGCTAGATTTGAAATTTACCGCTCTTGATGTAACATTTAACGTGCTTGTTTAAAATCTAGCGCGCCATTCTATCGGTCTAATCTAGCAGTTACCAAAGCATGCCGTCCATCTGCTCCTGTTCCGGCCCCCTGGTTAAATGTTAGAACTCAATGTGGCCCGCGAACCAAAAAGTTTGCCCACCCCTGCGTTAAACAATCCATATGTCTGGAAACATAAACGTCATAATATAACAAAGAATTTGACGGAACTTTCCAGCTTACTTATGCATAATTCACTTCTCTTCCAGGAAATAAAAACGACCTTCAAACGAATCAACGAGCTCAGCACAGAGTTTCACCAGAATATTATGGAAGACAAAACGTACCTGACTTTCACAGAAAACAACCTTGGTAAACTCATCGGCATAAATGTGTCTTTACATCTAAAACATTTGAAAGGTTTGACATGTTTTTTTTGTGTGGTGAAGGTGGTCTTGACGACAACTTCATGAGGGGCTTGGAGAGGACGACGAACGGACGCTTCAAAATCTACGTGAATTCTAGACACTACCTTCCAGTCTTAAGGAACTGTCACAGCTCAAGAACAAGGAAGAGGATGCAAAGTGCTGTACAACGCAAATGTAAAAAGGTAACAAATGTCTGACAATAAATCTTCCATTGATGAGTACCTTATTTTCACGACCACAGGGCGCACCGTATTAAAAGGCGCAGTCCAAATTTTGCGTGCTTTGTATTTAAAACACACATAAGGCGCTGACGATAGGGCGCAGGTTTTATATACGTAACCTCTACTATGTATTCCCCCTTACAACAACACACACACACAAACGCGCGCGCACGCACAAACACGTGCGTATTTAAAAGTAAATCGGGAGTAAAACTGAGTTTGGTTGTCTTTATTTTAATATTATTTACAGTTGTCATAAAGTCATTTATCAAATCCATCCAAGTCCTCATCCTCTGTTTCAGAATCTAACAACTGCGCTAAATCCAACCTAGCAGGTTCACTTTCCTCGCTGTCAGAGTCACTTTCTGAACCGTGCAGCTCCTCGGAAATGATGGTGGCTTTTACAAAAGCTCAGACAACAGTACCAGCAGACACGTTAGCCCAAGCATCTACAATCCACTGGCAAACTGTGGCGTAACTCACCCGGCGCTGCCTTACACCCTCTGTGAAGCTGTGGTCTCCTCTGGTCATCCATCGCTGCTGGAGTCTTTCCTCCAACTCTGGCCACCTCGCCTTATTTCCGCGGAAACTCAGCTGCGTCTTCTTCACCTGTCGCAGCTCGTTTTCCAGCTTCCTCCACTTACGAACCATCGACTCGTTCATTTTAAATTTTCTCGCGGCGGCTCGGTTCCTCCGTTCCTCCGCGTAGCTTATTGTCATCAGTTTAAACTGAGCTTCATAATCGTGTCTCTTTTCCATTTTCAGTGTTGTTAAAACAGCAATGTTCTGCATAAAGCACACACCTGTTCTTTTAGACACAATTCACGCCCACACTTCCTTCTTTAATGTTCTCATGTTCTCAACTACGTCCGCCTCATGGTTTTCTAATACATCCACAAATCATAAATCACATAGGGCGCACTGCACGATAGGGCGCACTGCTCATTTTGAAGAAAATTTGAGACTTTTAGGTGCGCCTTATGGTCGTGAAAATACGGTAATTTATAAAACCATACACCCAAATCAATCAACAGGGAAACGGTAGATATCTGAAAAAGTTTCAAGTGTGTTTTGTGACAGAAACTGAACAACAAGATTCAGCAAGGTCTTCTGCAAACACTTTATATCAGTGTTTTTCAGCCTTTTTCACGTCAATGTACATTTTTCCACCAAAAAAATCTTGAGGCACACCAACAACCAAAAATGTTCAAAAATTATTCTCCATAGCCACCTTTATTAACAATATATAAGAATCAAATCAACACATTAAAACCTATTTTGTCATCTTTTATGATTCAGGTGAGTAGTTTTTGGGAGGCATGGACATCAGCATGCAACAAAAAAGCAGAGAAGAAGAGTGGGTTGCTATGGTTACAGGACAGTCATGCCTATCTCTAAATAAAATAACAAGATTTTATACTTCTTCTTCTTCTTTTGGCATTTCCCTTCAGGGGTCACCACAGCAAGTCAGTTTCTTCCATCTAACCCTATCTGCTGCATCCTCTTTGGTCACACCAACTATCTTCATGTCTTCCTTCACTGTATCCATGAACCTCCTCTTTGGTCTTCCTCTAGGCCTCTTTCCTGGTGGTTCTAAATCCAGCATCCTTCTTCCGATGTACTCTCTCTCCTCTGCACATGTCCAAATCATCTCAGTCTGGCCTCTCTGACTTTATCTCCAAAACCTCTAACATGTGCTGTTCCTCTGATCCTGTGCATCCTGGTCACTCCCAGAGAGATTCTCAGCATCTTCATCTCTACCACCTCCATCTCTGCTTCCTATCTTTAGGAAGCAGCACTGTCTCTAGACCAGCGGTCGGCAACCTTTGACACCGAAAGAGCCATTTGAACCCGGTTTCCACGGAAAAGAAAACACTGGGAGCCGCACATCTAAAATGAAAAAAAAAACAAACTTCTACTACTTTACCGCAGCATGTTTCTTATGAAATCCACGTGCTACAGAGAAAATTACATTTTATTCATTTAATGAACACATTTTGAACATGTTGAATTCTTGAAAAATAATAACAATGAATGTCTCTTTCAAATAAACTAAAAAGCTGAATTTAAATTGTCCATGTAGCAAACGAAAGCAGAAAAATGCCATGAGGCGTCATCCTTATATCCATTTATCTAAAATGAAGATAACACTGTATATATTGCTTTTTCTTACCTTTACACTTTGTATAAACAACTATAGTGTGGTTATGTCTTATGAAGTGCTACGGAGAAAATTACATTTTACCGATGTAATGAACACATTTTGAATTCTTGAAAAAATAATAATGTCTGAATGTCTCTTTCGAATAAATTAAAAAGCTGAATTTAAATTGTGCATGCAGCAAACAAAAGGGAAAAATCTGTGAGCCGTCATCCTTATATCGCCTTGGGCTTTCAAAGTATGCAGCGGAGCATACTTTGTGATATTTCAAGATCACAATAATCTTCAAATTTAGAACTAAAATAATATAAAAACTAACACAAATAAAACACACTTCAATTAAATACAAAAAAAATTTTTTTAGTAATTTATTTTCCCAAGCCAATCAGAGCCGCATTATAAGGATGAAAGAGCCGCATGAGGCTCCGGAGCCGCGGGTTGCCGACCGCTGCTCTAAACCAAACAGCATGGCGGGTTTCACCACAATTTTGTACAATTTCCCTGTCATTTTAGCTGAAACTCTTCTTTACACCTGATACTTTTCTCCACCCGTTCCAGCCTGCCTGCACATGCTTCTTCACCTCTTTTCCACACTCTCCATTGCTCTGGACTGTTGATCCTAGATACTTAAAATCTTCCACCTTCTTTATCTCTTCTCCCTGTAACCTCACTTTTCCATGCTGTTAATGACAAGACAGAAAAAAACCCTCATTATCAGCTACAAGGATCCACGGCTGTGCAGTCTGGAGATCTAGCAGTTGTTCAGGTGTTGTATATCTGTCAGACGCAGATCAGGACACGAAATAGTTCTCCAACCTGTCAACAGGTTGAGTCCACCCCATGTCAACAGGTGTCAGGAAATAATTCTGAACTGAGATCTCGACAAAAGGTCTTGACTTTGTGATGTAATGAAACTAATTTGCTCTTTTGTGTTTTGTTTTTTTTTCGCAGGTGAACTCACCGATAGTTAAGCAGCTAATCCAACTCAGAGGCAAGCTGGCTCATTTGCTTGGATACAGCTGCTACGCCAATTACAAGCTTGAGAAGACCTTGGCTAAAACGCCAAGAGTTGTTCACGAATTCCTAGGTACGAACCCACCGATTTCACAAACAAAATCACTGGCATCTGATAGTGGTGTTATAGTGAGAAAGGGAATGTTTAATAGGAAGTGAAAAACATGTATCACCTCATATATCGTTAGGCACATTGTTTAAAATTTGGTCAATTTTGTTTTAAATTTGGTAGATTTTGTTTTAAATTTGGTGGATTTTGTTTTAAATTTGGTCAATTTTGTTTTAAATTTGGTAGATTTTGTTTTAAATTTGGTCAATTTTGTTTTAAATTTGGTAGATTTTGTTTTAAATTTGGTAGATTTTGTTATAAATTTGGCAGATTTTGCTTTAAATTTGGTAGATTTTGTTTAAATTTGGTAGATTTTGTTTAAAATTTGGTAGATTTTGTTTTAAATTTGGTGGATTTTGTTTTAAATTTGGTAGATTTTGTTTAAAATTTGGTAGATTTTGTTTTAAATTTGGTGGATTTTGTTTTAAATTTGGTAGATTTTGCTTTAAATTTGGTAGATTTTGCTTTAAATTTGGTAGATTTTGTTTAAAATTTGGTAGATTTTGTCTTAAATTTGGTGGATTTTGCTTTAAATTTGGTAGATTTTGTTTAAAATTTTGTAGATTTTGTTTTAAATTTGGTGGATTTTGTTTTATATTTGGTAGATTTTGCTTTAAATTTGGTAGATTTTGCTTTAAATTTGGTAGATATTGTTTAAAATTTGGTAGATTTTGTTTTAAATTTGGTGAATTTTGCTTTAAATTTGGTTGATTTTGTTTTAAATTTGGTAGATTTTGTTTTAAATTTGGTAGATTTTGTTTTAAATTTGGTAGATTTTGTTTTAAATTTGGTAGATTTTGTTTTAAATTTGGTAGATTTTGTTTTAAATTTGGTAGATTTTGTCTTAAATTTGGTGGATTTTGTTTAAAATTTGGTAGATTTTGTTTTAAATTTGGTAGATTTTGCTTTGAACTTGGTTGATTTTGATTTTCGTTTTCTGAACCACTTAACCGTAATGAGGTAACGTGGGGTGCCAGGAGATACCCCGCCTGATTCAAGGCAAGAGGCAGAGTACACCCTGAACAGGTCACCAGTCTGTCACAGGACCACACACACACACACACACACATTCCTAGAGGCATTTTTTTTAGCGTCCAATTAATCTGAATTGCATGTTTTTGGAGAGTGGAAGGAAACTAAAGTACATGGAGGAAACCCACACATACATGGGGAGAACATGCAAACTCAACACAGAAAGGTCAGTGTTTCAAGTCCACTCTGGGACTCCCGATCTTCTTGCTGTGAGGCCACTGTGCAGCCCTACATGCAGTATTGTCCAACACAAATTATTCAGAGGAAAAAAAAACATATGTGATACAATTTCATTTAAATTTGGTAGATTTGGGAAATTAAAATTGAGAGAAGCCAGATGGGGTGGTTCGGTAATCTAGTCAGGATGCCCCCCGAGCACCTCGCTGGTGAGGTGTTTCGGGCACGTCCCACCGGGAGGAGACCAATGGGCAGACGCCGGACCCGCTGGAGAGACTATGTCTCACAGCTGGGCGGGGAACGACTTGGGATTCTTCCGGGTGAGCTGGAGGATGCAGCTGGAGTGAGAGAAGCCTGTGCTTCCCATCTAAGCCTGTTGCCCATGCAACCCGGCCCCAGATAAGTGTAAGACGACGGAACGGGAAATTAAAATGTGCGTATGTAGTGTACAGTGTGAAACCAGGACTTTCACTGTAGTTTGATCCATGACCGGGTGTATAACTGTATCGTATTACACAAGAATAAATCTAAAAAACTGATTTTGTATTGAAACTTAACGTCTAAAGTGTTTATAAAAAAAAACTCCAAGGGTTATGTAGGCCGAATGAGGACGTACTTTTGTCGTTGTCAGCAATACCTCTTTAGAAACAGAAGGGGGAGCCCTTACCCAGGAGATGCTTCACCACCCAGTGATGAATGTTTTTTTTTCAATCTGCAGTATTTGATCACTAATGAACAAAATCACATTCTGCTGTGACACCACCAAGTGTAGCCTTTTTAAGCAACTTTCCCTTCAACAGTGGCGGAACGTAACGAAGTAAATGTACTTCGTTACTGTACTTAAGTAAAAAAATTGTGTATCTGTACTTATCTTAAGTAAAATTTAAGACCGGTACTTTTACTTTTACTTCACTATATTTTTAGAGCAAATATCTGTACTTTTACTTCACTACTTTTTAAAAGTGTGTTGAAAAATACACCGTTTTTTTAGCGCATTTTGAAGCCACATCGCCAAAATCAAAAGAAGCAGTTGATCAGGAGAAGAAGTCATGAATCGAGGACCAATCAGAGAGTAAACATTTTCCGCATTCATTCACCAACCAAAAACCTAACATCAAATATAGTACAAATTAAAAAGAGTCAGAAGATCGTTGTTCGTTGTGTTTACTTCTAAATAAAAAGTTGAGCCATCATTACACAGAGCAGGGGCGGATCTGGGATTTTCTGAAGGGGAGCAGGGGTGTGAGGTCATTGACAAAGCCAACATAGAGTGACTTGGGGCCTCCACCCCCAGAACATTTTAAAAAATAAGTGTCATTTTCCTGCATTTTGGTGGCCCATTTGCTGGCCCTGCTAGGGGATAGCTTGACTTGTCCCCTTTCCTTTCTTCTTTTTTTTTTTTTGTGGATCAAAAGAAGCAGGAGAGGGGGATCACGTCCCTGCAGAGTATTTATTTGTGACCCTACTGCACAAAAAATAACATTGGAATTATGGTCGAATACTTTTACTTTTTACACCAATTATTTTTATACTTTTACTTAAGTAGATTTTTTTTTGCCTAATTATCTGTACTTTTACTTAAGTACAAAAAGTGAGTACTTCATCCACCACTGCCCTTCAGGGGTCGCCACAGCAAGTCAGTTTTTTCCATCTAACCCTATCTGCTGCATCCTCTTTGGTCACACCAACTATCTTCATGTCTTCCTTCACTGTATCCATGAACCTCCTCTTTGGTCTTCCTCTAGTCCTCTTTCCTGGTGGTTCCAAACCCAGCATCCTTCTTCCGATGTACACTCTCTCTCTCTTCTCTGTACATGTCCAAACCATCTCAGTCTGGCCTCTCTGACTTTATCTCCAAAACCTCTAACATGTGCTGTTGCTCTAATAAACTAAATTTTAGCTTATTTTACTTTGTTCTGTTCCGTCGTCTTCCGCTCATCCGGGGCCGGGTCGCGAGGGCAACAGCCTCAGACAAGAAGCCCAGGCTTCTCTCACCTCAGCTGCATTCTCCAGCTCACCCGGAAGGATTCCGAGTCGTTCCCCGGCCAGCTAAAAAATCAGTAGATGGGCTTCATCCTGATAGAAATGTTATTTTGAACATGTAATTATTTTTTTGACTAATGGAAGTTTTAGAAAACTAGACACTGGTTGTCGCATTTTGGGTCTTTAAGAGTATTGAATACAAGAAAAACTTTCTCTCAAACTTTTAATGAAGTAAAGAATGTGAGGCCTAATACTAGATTTTATTTATTTATTTTTAATATACTTTATTAATCCCTGACTGGGAAATTCACATGCTGCACCACACTGAACCGCGGTAGGCTGCCACCTATGACGGCGCCAAAGGTGGGAGAAACAGGGGGTTAGGTGTCTTCTCCAATGACCCTAGATGTAAACTCATTAGGAATCAAACCCGGGAATTTCCGGTTGACTTCCAGTCCGTGGGCGAAAGTTCTAACCACTGAGCCACCTCTCCCCCTCTCTTTTTTTATTATATCTGATATGCAACACAGCCTTAAATTAATTTAATGTCTCAAAAATATGTGGGGACGATCATTCTTTATAGACCAGCTTTGATGGAGGTGGGAAATTTGCTGGTTGTTTATGAGGTCAGAGGGCCGGCAGGTGCAACAGCAAGGCAAAGGAGAAGAACGTGAGAGGGTTTTGCTCATTGGTTGGTTTAGTTACACTAAAACTAGTTAACGGGTAATCTTTCTCACTGGGCAAGAAAAAAAAAAAAAAAAACTAATTTTTTTGTGCTTAGCACGGAGGCCTCACAGCAAGAAGGTCAGGGTTCGAGTCCCAGTAGAGGGACTAACTTTTCTGTGCATGTTCCTCATGTGTATGTGTGCGTTTTCTCCAGGTACTCCATTTTCCTCCCACCCTCCAAAAACATGCATGTGTTATTGGCCGCTATGAAATCGTCCCTAGGAGAGTGTGTGCGATTGGTTCTGTGTGTGTGAGTGTGAGGCCCTGCAACAGACTGGCGACCTGTTCGGGGATAGGCTCCGGCAACCCCCGAGAGCCCATTAGGGATAAGCGGTTCAGATGAAATACCTTTTGAAAATAAATCATGTGCCTATATTAAAAAAAAAAAAGGTTGCTATCATATGATCGACCAGTCGTCAAATGGTCCTGCCTGGAATTATTCATATCAGTCACATTTTGACTTTAAATAATTTTTTATCAAATTTATGTTCGAAAATGATGCAAACTTCTTGTAAAATAGAAGAAATATAAGAGATAAAATTCTCAACTTTTATCTACATTTGAACAAAAAGTTGCATGTTCAAGGTTTTTTTATCCTTTGCACTGAGTTTTTTTTTTTTTTTAAAAAAGCTTTTATGGGAAAGATCCAAACGCACCTTGTAGTTTCTGACCAAATTTGTACGTCCATCTGGTATTTTGCACATGTATCTTTAGGAATGCGCTCTAGTTTTCAAGTACACATGTAGTGCCAATTTTTGTTCTTGCAATTTGGTAATTATCTTCATTTGGATTTGATTATCATGATTAATTAGTTGAACACTCCTGTTTAGTTTGTTTTGGAAAAATTTAAATGATACGTGCACACTGGTTGCAATGACCTTTTATTTGAGACCAACATAAAATTATGTGACACTAGATTTGTTTCAGGACAATTCTCAGTTTGAAATTCTGTTCCGTCATCTTCCGCTTCCCCGGGTCGCTGGGGCATCAGCCTCAGACGGGAAGCTCAGGCTTCTCTCTCCCCGGCTGCATCCTCCAGCTCACCCGAAGGATCCCAAGACGTTCCCCTGCCAGCTGTGAGACATAGTCTCTCCAACTGGTCCGGGGTCTGCCTCTTGGTCTCCTCCCGGTGGGACGTGCCCGAAACATGTCACCAGCAAGGCGCTTGGGCAAACCACCCCATCTGGCTTTTCTAGACCTGGCGGAAGAGCGGCTCAACACCAAGCTCCTCCCGGATGGCAAAGCTCCTCACCCGATCTCTGAGTGAGAGCCCAGCCACCCTGCAGAGGAAGCTCATTTCGGCCGCTTGTATCTGTGATCTCATTCTTTCAGTCACCACCCACAGCTGGTGACTATAGGTGAGGGTTGGAACGTAGATCGACTTGTTAATCAAGAGCTTGTCATCTGGCTTGTCTCGACCTGGAGGAGGAGCGGCTCGACACCGAGCTCCTCCCGGTATGACAGACTTCGCCCCCCAATCTCTGAGTGAGATTTAAAATAAAAAGAAAGTATATTTTTGAGAAATATTTTAACACAATATTATCTCTGAAGTTTTACTTTTAGAAAAAGTCTGTGTCACTTCCAGTCCTCACCGCCCCCCGCCCCTCCTCCTCAAAACAAAACAAACAAAATCATTTACAGGAATTAAAGAATAACTTTAAGTCAAATTTTGTCGTAGATATGAATCATTTCAGATGCTGGAATTTGAAATCAGCTTTAAGTAGCAAAATATGTGTCAGACCTGAAGTTCATCAAGAACGTCCTCAAACTAAGAAACAGGTTTTTTTTTTTTTTTAAAACAATGTAACATTCCAATCAGGACCAGAACAGAATAACAAAGAAAACAAACAGTTGATGTTGGTGTTAGTTTTATTTCTTGGAAAGAACTCAGAGGAAAAATAGAACGCAAAACAGATGCTAAATTAGCCGTTAGCTCAGGTCATGGAGTTTCTTTTTTTTTTGTTGTTGTAGTTTGGCCGTGCAAAAAAAAAATAGTAAAGTCAAACTAACAATTTTCTTTCCACCTTTTACAGACTCACTCCAGGAGAAACTGAAGCCGATCAGAATTAAAGAGAAGCAGCAGCTACTTAAAATAAAAAAGAGAGAATGTTTCCTGAAGGGTCAAAATTTTGACGGGATGCTCCATTCCTGGGACTTTCCATACTTCACCAATAAAATAAAGTTCTACCCACACTCAAAGAGCAAAAAAATTGTCCTGGAATATTTTCCTATCGAGGCAGTGACCGAAGGTCTCTTTGAGATTTACCAAAAACTACTTGGTCTAACATTTCAAGAGGTTAAGAACCCTCATGTTTGGCACTCTAGCGTCAAACTATACACCGTGTACGACACAGAAACAGGAGAGGAATTCGGCCATTTTTACATGGATCTATACCCAAGGTAAAAGACCATGTCACTTCCTGTAGATCATAAAATCAGATCCTTCTTTCAGCATTTCCCTTGAGGGGTCGCCGCAGCAAGTCAGTTTCTTCCATCTAACCCTATCTGCTGTATCCTCTTCGGTCACACCAACTATCTTCATGTCTTCCTTCACTGTATCCATGAACCTCCTCTTTGGTCTTCCTCTAGGCCTCTTTCCTGGTGGCTCCAAATCCAGCATCCTTCTTCCTACGTACTCTCTCTCTCTTCTCTGCACATGTGCAAACCATCTCAGCCTGGCCTCTCTGACTTTATCCCCAAAATCTCTAACATGTGCTGTTCCTCTGATGTACCGTAATTTCACGACCATTAGGCGCACTGTACGAAAAGGCACAGTCTCAGTCACACACCGCCTTAAACAACACACACGCAAGCATGCAAATGTGCGTATTAAAAATTAGATCGGGAGTAAAACTGAGTTTGGTTGTGCTTTATTTAAGTAGTAATGATACTAAACAAGCACATTACCAGTAATAGTCTTTATTCAAATCCGTCAAAGTCCTCATCCTCTGTTTCGGAATTGAACAGCTGCGCAAAATCCAACAGAGCAGGTCCACTTCGCTCCTCGCTGTCAAAGTCACTGTCTGTACTGTGCGGCTCCTCAGAAAGGATACCAGCTTTTGCGAAAGCTCGGATAACAGTACCAGCAGACACGTTAGTCCAAGCATCTACAATCCATTGACTCCTTAATGCTGAAATTTCTCGCAGCGGCTCGATTCCCATGTTCCTCCACGTAGCTGATTGCCTTCAGCTTAAACTGAGCGTCATAAGTGTGTCTCTTTGCCATTTTCAGGGTTAAAACAGCAATGTTGTGCATACAGCACATACCTTTTTTATACACAATCCACGCCCACACTTCACTCTTTAACATTCTCATGCCTTTTCTTTTAGGTCCGCCTCACGAGCACCGCTTTTTCTTTTAGGTCCGCCTCATGAGCACTGCTTTTTCTTTTAGGCCCACCTTTTCTCACTCACAAGGCGCACCGCACGAAAGGGCGTACCGCTCATTTTGAAGAAAATCTAAGTCGTTTATATGCGCCTTATAGTTGTGAAATTACGGTACTCATTTCTGATCCTGTCCATCCTGGTCACTCCCAGAGAGATCCTCAGCATCTTCATCTCTGCTACCTCCATCTCTGTTTCCTGTCTTTTTCTCAGTGCCACTGTCTCTGGACCAAACAGCATGGCCGGTTTCACCACGGTTTTGTAGACTTGTCCTTTCATTTTAGCTGAAACTCTTCTGTCACACATCACACCTGATACTTTCCTCCACCCGTTCCAGCCTGCTTGAACATATCATACCACAACAGATCATAAAATCAGATGATCGGAGCAATTTTCTAACTGTTTGTTGTTTGTCTTCAGGGATGGGAAGTATGGTTCGGGTGCTTGTATTGGGCTCTTGCCTTCTCGCAAAGACCCAGATGGAAAGCGAACACCACCAGTTGCAGCGTTGATAGCCAGCTTTTCAAAGCCGAACAAGCACAACACCACCCTCCTACATCACCATGAAGTGACGACGTTGTTCCACGAGTTTGGACACCTCATGCACAATCTGTGCGCCGAGGTGTGTTACTGTAAATACAGTACATGTACAATTTCAGCTGATTAGGAACGATAAAACATGTTCTGTTTCTACCAATCAGGTGACTTTTTCGATATTTAGCGGAACTCGTGTGGAGATGGATTTTGTGGAGATTCCATCTCAGGTGCTGGAGAATTGGGTGTGGGAGAAGGAATCCCTGAAAAAGATGTCGCGGCACTACTTAGACGGCTCACCAATTCCTGATTCAATCCTTCATAGACTCATTTCCACCAGACACTTTAATATTGGTATGACTTATACTCTTACATTAAAAAAAAAAGTCATTTTTTTACATGTAGCCAGAATTTCTTAGTGTGTTGACATCCCTGCCTGTTCTACAGGTTTTGTAAACCTGCGCCAGATTCTTCTGGCGAAAATCGACTTACATCTTCACTCCTGCTCCGATGCAGACCCAACTGAAGTGTTTGCCAAATATTCGGAGGAGATCCTGGGCTTTACTACATTACGAGGTTAGCTTCCAATTTAGTAATAAACTCTGCAAAAAAAGCTAATTAAACAAAAAAATAAAGCAAGTTTAGACACTTTGATTTTTAGTTACAGTCAAGCCTAAAATGAGTCAAAATCCAGGAAAAATGTGGCCTACTGTTATTCTTATTTTAAAATGTAATGTTTTTTTTAACTGGAAGTGAAATAGGCGTCCTTTAAAAGATAAGAAAACATTGCAAAACAGATAAAATTGTGTAAAAAAATGAAAATGCCCAACGTTTCACAAGATAAATCAGAAAAATACAGCAGGACGTGCAAAAAAGTTGAAACATTTTCTTCCAAAAGCTCTGAAAGTCTTTTTTTAATCAGTGACGCAGATAAAAATGACTTTTCTTTTTTCTTCAAACATAGAGAATTAGAATGTTTTTCTCCATAAGAATACTTTTTTTTAATCATTATTTTACTGTATTTTAGAATTTGTTTCTGTCGTTTCCAATTAAAAAAATCAAGTCCCGTTCCATCGTTTTCAGCATATCCAGGGTCGGGTCGCAGGGTCAACAGCCTCAGATGGGAAGCCCAGGCCTCTCTCACCCCGGCTGCATCCTCTAGCTCACCCAGAAGGATCCCAAGTCGTTCCCCGGCCAGCTGTGAGACATAGTCTCTCCAGCGGGTCAGGGGTCTGCCTCTTGGTCTCCTGCCAGTGGGACGTGCCTGAAACACCTCACCAGCGAGGCGCTCAGGAGGCATCCTGGTCAAATGCTTGAACCCCCCCAATCTGGCTTCTCTTGACCTGGAGGAGGAGTGGCTGAAGAACGAGCTCCTCCCGGATGGCAGAGCTCTTTACCCGATCTCTGAGTGAGGGGCTAGCCCCGCTGCGGAGAAAGCTCATTTCGGCCGCTTGTATCCGCGATCTCATTTTTTCCTTCACCACCCACAGCTGGTGACCATAGGTGAGGGTGGGAACGTAAATCGACTTGTAAATCGAGAGCTTTGCTTTTCAGCTCAGCTTTTTTTCACCATGACGGACCGATTCAGCATCCTAGTTATTGCTGACGCCGCACCGATCCGCCTGTCGATCTCCCGCTCCAGCCTTCCCCCACTTGTGAGGGAAGAAAATAAAAAGTTTTATAGCAAATAATATAGGTCATAATGTCACCTTCTTATCTGTCTATCCCTTACGGGGTTGCCGGAGCCCATCCCGGCTGATTTAAGGCAAAGGGCAGGATACACCTCAAACAGGTCGCCAGTCTGTCGCGGGGCCACACACATACAACCATCCAAACACATTCATTCTTAGGGGCAATTTGGAACCGGCCAATCAACCTAGCATGCATGTCTTTGGAAGGTGGGAGGAAACCGGAGTACCCGGAGAAAACCTACGCAAACACGGGGAGAACATGCAAACTCCACACAGAAAGGACAGTGTTCCAAGCCTCGTCCCCACCCGAGACTCGAACTCACGACCTTCTTACTGTGAGGCCACTGTGCTACCCACTGCGCCACCGTGCCGCCCCGTTTAAAAAATATATATAAAATTCTTGTCTCAAATTTAAATTAAGTTTTGTTTTCTGAAACAATTATACTCAACAAGGTCGCCTATTCGGGCTAATTTCTGGCGAGAGGCAGGGTACACCCTAAGAACAGGCTGTCATTCTGCTTCAGGACCACGCTCACACAGATAACCATACACACACACTCATTCCGGGGGGGAATTTTATAACAGCCAATCAATCTAACATGCATGTTTTTTGAGGGTGGGAGGAAAGTTGGGCAAAAAGTCTACAGGAAGTTAGTAACGAACAAAAACAAGTAACTGGTCTATGAGGCAAACGTCCTATCGGGTCTTCCAGGAGTGATCCGTCATAAAAAACAGGCTTCAAAGTTCCACTGGTTTTCTCAGGTCTCTCTGATCAGATTGAAAATGATTTCTGAATAGAGCGTTTTTTTTTCCCGCTAAGTTTCACTTTTCACTTTCCTCGCCCGGAAAAGGGTGGAATGCCCCCTGCAGGTCAGGGATAGGGTCTTGCCCCAAGTGGAGGAGTTTAAGTATCTCGGGGTCTTCTTCACGAGTGGATGAAGGCTGGAGCGGGAGGTCGACTGGCGGATCGGTGCGGCGTCAGCAAAAATTAGGACACTGCATCGGTCCGTCGTGGTAAAGAGAGAGCTGAGCCGAAAAGCAAAGCTCTCGATTTACAAGTTGATCTACGTTCCTACCCTCACCTATGGTCACCAGCTGTGGGTGGTGACCAAAAGAATGAGATCGCGGATACAAGCGGCCGAAATGAGCTTCCTCCGCAGGGTGGCTGGGCTCTCACTCAGAGATCGGATAAGGAGCTCTGCCATCCGGGAAGAGCTTGGTGTCGAGCCGCTCCTCCTCCAGGTCGAGAGGAGCCAGATGGGGTGGTTCAGGCATTTGGTCAGGATTCCCCCCGAGCGCCTCGCTGGTGAGGTGTTTCGGGCACGTCCCACCGGGAGGAGACCAAGAAGCAGACCCTGGACCCGCTGGAGAGACTATGTCTCTCCAGCTGGCCAGGGAATGACTTGGAATCCCTCCGGGTGAGCTAGAGGATGCAGTCGGGGTGAGAAAAGCCTGGGCTTCCCGTTTGAGGCTGTTGCCCCCGCGACCCGGCACCGGAACAAGCGGGAAATGACGGAACAAACGAAACAGTTTCAAATTGTGCTTAAAGTGTGGTTGTGGGTTTATTAAATGGATATCTTGTCTTTAATAAATGTTTTTATTTCTGCTCTCTGCAGGCGCCGACATTGTGGCTAGCTTCAGTCATTTTGTCGGAGGCTACGAAAGTCAGTATTACAGCTACCTGTGGGGGGAAGTCTATGCCGCAGACATATTTTTTAATCGTTTCAAAAAAGAGGGCATCATGAACCCGCAGGTTAGTCGAATAGGTTGTCTGTTTTTTTTTGTCTCTGTCTTTAAAGAACCGTTTCTGAAGTCATATCTGCTCAACAGATCGGAAGAGAATACCGGAAGGTGGTTCTGGCGGTCGGTGGCACTCAGGATGGAATGGAAATCCTGAAGAAATTTCTTGGCCGAGAGCCGTGCAGCGACGCTTTCTTTCTAAGCAAGGGATTATTGAAGTCGAAACGTCGCAAAAAATCCTAATTTTATTTAAATTGCTTTCATTTTTTTTTTTTTTATTATTATTATTAGATTAGTTAAATTTTATTTTCATTTGAATATTATTTAGTCAGTCATCATCTTATCCGTCTATCCGCGGTTGCGGAGGGTGCCGGAGTCTATATTATTTAGTATTTTTTATTATTATTTATGCAAGTGGGAGGCAATGCCAACGCGACGGCTGCTCCACAAACGACACTAACGCCAAGTACAACAGCCGAACAGCGCAGATGTACCGTGAGAAGATCCGGCAGCTGGCGAATACGGCTTTGTCCAAAAATGGAACCAAACTCTGGAGTGAATCCTCAGCAGGACGAACTCCGACTGCTGTCGAGATAAAAGAAGACGACTTTTTTGCAAAACACACACAGGAGATAAATGACTGGAGCATGGACCCACCGTTGAAACAGAACGACGTCGTCGTTGGTCCACAGCTCAGCGACTCGTCGGCTAAAAGCCAAACAAAAAGTCAATCAGAAGACAGATTGAACATCGACATTCTCAGCACGTCGCCGAAATATTCCCTTGACGTAACCCCCTACATCATCGGCAAAAAGAAGCCCATGGCCGCAAAAAAAGGACTGGGAGCTAACTCCGCCAGAGTTTCTCTGAGGTGGAGAAACAGGCTCAGGTGGCCGAGAAGATGAGAGGAGCAAGTGACTTAGTCTATGCAAGTGGGAGGCAATGCCAACGCGACGGCTGCTCCACAAACGACACTAACGCCAAGTACAACATCCGAACAGCGCAGATGTACCGTGAGAAGATCCGGCAGCTGGCAAATACGGCTTTGTCCAAATATGGAACCAAACTCTGGATTGTATCCTCAGCAGGACGAACTCCGACCGCTGTCGAGATAAAAGAAGACGACTTTTTTGCAAAACACACACAGGAGATAAATGACTGGAGCATGGACCCACCGTTGAAACAGAACGACGTCGTCGTTGGTCCACAGCTCAGCGACTCGTCGGCTAAAAGCCAAACAAAAAGTCAATCAGAAGACTAACCGAGCATCGACGTTCTCAGCACGTCGCCGAAATATTCCCTTGATGTAAATCCCTACATCATCGGCAAAAAGAAGCCCATGGCCGCAAAAAAAGGACTGCGAGCTAAGAAAGGATTTGGAGCTCAGAAAGTGAGCAACCAGAGTTTTTCTGAAGTGGAGAAACAGGCTCTGGTGGCCGAGAAGATGAGAGAGGAGCAGGTGGCTGAGGCTAAAAAGCAAGCAGAGGAATCTATAGTTACCTCCATGCGTCTGGCCTACAAGGAGCTAGAGATCAACCGTAAGATGGAGGAGAAGAAGCTGCAGAATCTGGAGGGAAAGAAACAAGAGCCGGCCGAGAGGCTGGGGATGGGATTCGGGAACAGGAGCTCCATCTCCCACTCCGTCATGTCAGAGATGCAGGTGATTGAGCAGGAAACCCCAGCTGGAGCCAAGTTGTCCCCTCGCTCCAAACTGAATGTCTTTGACGAGCCGGGCTTCACACCCGGGCCTCCAAAGTACAAGGACAACCCGTTCAGCATAAGGGAGAATTATGTTTTTTTTTCTTTATATTTGAAATAAATAAATAAAAATAAATGGACTTTTTTTTATTATTATAAAAATTAACGTTAATTTCTATCTACACATCCATGTGTTTTAACGATGCAGAGAAAAGATTATATAGAAGCCTTTTTTTTTTTGGTAAATACATTAAAAATCTGTATGTAAATAATTGTTATGGACGAAGCCATTTGGGGGATGTTTGGGTTTTTGTTTTTGTTGCCTTCTTGTGTTTTTTTTACTTACCTCTGCCACCCAGGCTCCCAACTTCCCCACCTGTTGGCAGTTACAGATGTTTACTAGTTGGCTAATTAAAAAGGTCCGGTGCCAAAATGAGAGAAGATCCATTGGCAGAACTTCCAAAATAAGCTTTTCAGTCGTTAAGATTGAGTGTGAATAAACGGTTCATTTCTTCACTACCCTACTCTGCCTCATTCTTCAATTGTGTTCCACTTCAGGGGATTAATCATAACATCCGTCTACGTATTGGCCTAACCCTAGACCATACGAGTTGTAACAGTAATATAGTCACCTTCTTATCCGTCTATCCCTTAGGGAGTTACGGGGGGTGCCGGAGGAGAAGTGCAGGGTACACCCCCGAACAGGTTGCCAGTATGTCATGGAGCCACACACACAATCATAAAAAAAACCCCACACCCTCCATGTGTGGTCTACTTCACTTTCCAAGCTCGGGTCTTCTATTAGAGCCCAGAAAGCTTGAAAATCCCGTGTTGAGACCAGCCGTGGTGTTTGGAATGGAGACAGTGGCACTGAAGAAAAGACAGGAAGCAGAGCTGGAGTTAGCAGAGATGAAGATCCTGAGGTTCTCTTTGTGAGTGACCAGGATGAGAAGAATGCAAACCGGTACATCATACGTTAAAAGTTCAGGAGATAAAAGCCAGACAAAGATGGCTCGAAAATGTCCAGAGGAGGAAAAGGGAATATCCTGAAGGATGTTGAGTTTGGAACATCTGTAGCCGGATAAATAAGAGATTAATTAATGTAGAGGAGGATGACATGAAAATAGTTGGAGTGAAAGACCAGGATGCAGAAGACGGGGTAGGAAACTCGAAAAATCAAAAAGTAGAATTCTAATTAGAGCTACTGCAGTGTTATCCCATGGTAAACTTTCTAATGGGATTTAAAAGCGACTTTGGAAATTACATTGAGAGCCCACAAACTGCAGGGAAAAAAAATCTATGTTTGGGTGAGAAAGATAGGAAAAACCCTTGTAACCGTATCTCTTAAAGGAAGCGCCCTAATGTGGCTGCATGTCCTCAGCTGTCCTGATTCCGTAACTCGTGTGTAACTGTTAGTGCGTCTACATCTGGAGTTGGGTTGTACTGAACAGTAATTTCCCTTCTGGGATTAATAACATACTTCAAATATCAGAGGTTCAATTCCAGTTTACATTCTGTATGTATATATCGTTTTATTTATACTTTATTAAGCGGGTTGCGCGGGGGTGCAGTGGTGAGCAGGGTGGCCTCACAGCAAAAAGGTTGGGATTCGAGGCCTTACAGTGGGGGCGAGACTTGAAACGTTGGCCTTTCCGTGTGGAGTTTGCAGGTTCTCCCCGTCTATGTGTGGGTTTTCTCCGGGTACTCCAGTTTCTTTCCACTTTTCTTGTGTTTTTTTTCATCTGAGCCTGTCTGTTTTGTCAAGGGTATATTTTTGGCCTCAGCTCCACACCATGATACTCCCACCCTCCATAACCATGCATGTTAGGTTGATTGGCTGCTACGAAATTGCCCAGATAAATATGAGGAGACCTCCGCGCTTCTTCATCCCCGCTCCATCAGGATGAAATCCATCTACTCATCCCCGCCCTGGGCATCTCCGGGCTGAGGAGTCCCCCAGTGTTTCCATCAGGATGAAGAACATCTAGTGACTTCTTTAGATATTTAGCTGTAGATTAGAATAAGCTAATATTTAAACAATAATCTTTGACACATTGGTTGCTCATCCCTCTTTCATGTGGATCCCCACGAGGTTTCTTATTTTTTCCCCACTGATGGGTTTTTAGGAGTTTTTCCTCACCGTGAAGGAGAGTCTAAGGGCATAAATGTGCTAGTCTTGTTTAGTTAGCATTTGTTAGTTATTTTTCTTGCTGTGTATTTGTGTTAATACATTCCTCTTTTTCTTGTGAAGCCCATTGAGACGGAAATTCTGTGATTTTGGGCTATACAAATAAAATTGAATTGTTTTTTTTACTGAGCTCCAAAATTCCTTGAGTTTTTCTAGTTTTAAATGATTTCTTTAAAACTTGAGGTAATGAACAGATTACGGAACGTTTATACATCACAATAATTTTCATTTTTAGAGTCAAAAAGCATAAAAATGCGCATTTTAACGCAAAAAAACAACACATTTTCGCAACGAATACCGAAGGAATAAAAACTAGCTTTGACTCTACTAGGGGGCGATCCAACATAAGAGGAACATAGATTTTGTGAATAGAACTAATATTTATTTTTAGTAATGAATTATTAAAAGCAGTGTTTGTGTGTTTTTAGACTGTGTGTAAAGCTGTTCGTCGCTGGTGAGAGAGATAATGTGTCTGGGTGAGATAGTGTCGGACAGCCCACTGCACCGAGAGGTCGTGGAGAACAAGAAACTCACTGCTTTCACTATCTTCAAGCTACCGCTTCTATTCCCGATCATCAAACCCGACGAAAATATGAGTTAAAAACATCTGGGCGAGGCCGATTTTTTTAAAAAAAGAAAACCAATTTCCTCTCCTGCAGATCGGACGCGTTTTTTTCTCTTGTATTTCCTTATTGAATGTCGTGGACATTTTGAATTTTTTATACACATGTATGTTTTTTTTTAAATTACTAATCGATTGCGTTCGTTCGTTCGTTTTTTTTTTTTTTTTTTTTTTTTTTTTTTGTAAATCATCGTTTACGTTTTTTTTAGTTTTCCATTTGGAAGATATTAGTGCTTTAGGTAAAAAAATGAGTACATTTTTAAAGTAAGTTAGAATGTGTCTCAGTGGGCCAGCTTCGAGTTTTTAACTAGGTAGCATTAGCCACATGCTAACGTTAGCAAACCGTTAAAAAAACCAATCAACCAAGCCAATATTTACTTGTTTAAGTGTTTTTTTTTTTTTGGATAATACTCCTTCTAAAGTCTGTGCATCGTTAAATGAAAAGGTGAATCGACGTTAATTGCGGTAAGTCTTTTTTTTTTGTTGTCTATAGACGCTCCATAACACATACATACTATCAAAGCTAGCTCTGCTGTTAGCTGCACCATTCTGTCCAACTTGATTATTCCTCATAAAATACTCTAAAAATATCAATATAAAGCAAGAAAACTTGTTTTTTTTATGAATATAAATAACACCTCATGCCTTTATATTTGTGGTTTATTGTAATTTAGACTCATATGTGCATCTAAACATCTGTATATGGATGATTCACTTCAATATTACTTTGTTCAAATGTCTTTTATTCCATCTTTTTTGGGTGTTTTACATCCTAAAAATGTCATTTTTATTTAATTTCATCACTTTTTAAACAGTCATTAACCTAATAGCTGGGATTCAACAAGCAGAACATTTCTGAAACTCGTTTCATGGATTGAGGATTATGATAAACACTCAACAAAATTTTCATTTTCTTTACTAATCAGCTTAAAAAATCCATGCTTAACTCTTAAGTGTTAAGATTGGAGATAAACCTGGATTTTTGTCTTTAAGTACACATTGATGATTTCTCTTTTTCAGATAAACGACACCCTGAACAAAGAAAGGTTAATGAATTGATTGCAGGATAAACAAGTATTTATCTTAAAAACAAATATATGTCAAAGATATAAGTGTTTACTTTGTTCATTGGCAGCACGGTGGCACAGTGGGTAGCACAGCAGGAAGGTCATGGGTTCGAGTCCCGGGTGGGGATGAGGCTTGGAACATTGTCTTTTCTGTGTGGAGTTTGCATGTTCTCCCTGTGTTTGTGTGGGTTTCATCCGGGTACTCCGGTTTCCTCCCACCCTCCAAAGACATGCATGCTAGGTAGATTGGCCAGTGCAAAATTGCCCCTAGGAATGAGTGTGTGTGTGGCCCTGCACAGACTGGCAACCTGTTCGGGGTGTACCCTGCCTTTCACCTTAAATCAGCCGGGATGGGCTCCGGCATCCTCCGCAACCTTGAAAGGGACAGATGGCTAAGAAGATGACTGACAAATATATGTCAAAGATTTAGGTGTTTACTTTGGTCATTGGCAGCACGGTAGCACAGTGGGTAGCACAGTGGCCTCACAGCAAGAAGGTCATGGGTTCGAGTCCCGGGTGGGGACGAGGCTTGGAACACTGTCCTTTCTGTGTGGAGTTTGCATGTTCTCCCCTTGTTTGCATGGGTTTCTTCCGGGTACTCCGGTTTCCTCTCACCCTCCAAAGACATGCATGTCAGGTTGGCCAATGCCAAATTGCCCCCAGGACTGTGTGTGTGTGGCCCCGCGACAGACTGGCGACCTGTTCGGGGTGTACCCTGCCGTTTGCCTTAAATCAGCCGGGATGGGCTCCGGCATCCCCCGCAATCCTGAAAGGGACAGCCGGATAAGAAGATGACTGACTTTGTTCATTAAAACCAGTTTCATCTTTTTTAACATTCACCAATCTTGATTATGTTTGGAGATCTAACATGTTCCCAAAGTTTGTGGTTGTACGTCTGCATATTTATTTATATAAATGATCAAATCTGAACTGGACAAAAAAAAAATGTCTGTCTGTTCGCGATGGATCATTTTTTTCCGAAGTTTAAAAAGCCACATAAGTAAATTTGCTGACAGCCCCGTTTCTCTGTTTAACAGATCTGATTAGCCTTCAAAGACTGTCCTTGCCTGTTAGAAAGAAGACTGCTTGTTAATGTTATCGGCCTGATCCTTTTAAAGCAGATAGTCATCTAATTGTGGATTAGATCTACTCACAGCGGACATAGACGTACAGCTTCGTCACACAGGGCTAGTTTACGTTGAGGTACTGACTGACCTCTGTTTTGGTATTTCAAGTTTTCTTCTTATAACCCTCTACTGGAAACTAATCTGGAAATGATTTGCAACGGTTTTGTTTCGTCTTCTGAATTTATTATCCTTAATGGGATCGCAGGGGTTGCTGGTGCATATCCTGGATGTTTTCAGGCGAGGGGCAGGGTACACCCTGAACAGGTCACCAATCCGGAGCGGCCAAAAACACACAAATTTTTTTTTTCAATGGTCAATAGATTTAAAACTTTCTATATGTTCTCATGGTATTTTTTTAATATCAATTTGTTAAAATGGAGAAAACAGCTTAAAAGTATTCTTATTATTATTATAGTACACCAAAGTAATACTACTCTAAATCCTTCCTGGTTTTCCCAGTCTTGTTAAGTATTATCCTGCTGTATCTTCGGATTGTCTGATTAAACCCTTATACTTATTAGATTAGATGTGCTAAACCCTTTCTTGTTTTTAATGATTACAATGTTGTTCAAGGACAGCTCTGACTCAAGTGTGATGCTTCATTTTTTTCTCTTTTGAACTTTGCTTTTTCAAGAAAAAAATTACATCCACCAAAGTGTTTTTTTTTTTTTTTTTTTTTTTTTTTAGTCTGAGAGTGGATTTATCTGCGTGTGGGGTAAACAGGTGGTAGAAATGTCCAAAGACCACACTCAGTGGCTAAATAGACACGTGAAAAAGTTGATGATTTGTAGATGTTCTTCTGGACGGTGTGTTTGATGATTGAGATGTTTTTGACTTCCATATAGAAATCATTTTCAATCTGAATGATGGTGTTCAAATTGAAAACAATTTCTGGATGGAAATCGAAAATCCTTCCTTTTCGTTGTCTGCCTCTTAAAGGGGGCCAGGTCGTGGGGGCAACAGCCTCAAACGTGAAACCTAGGCTTCTCTCACCCTGGCTGGATCCTCCAGCTCATCTGAGAGGATCCAAAGATGTTCTCCGTCCAGCTGTGAGATGTAGTCTCTCCAGCGAGTCCATGGTCTACTTCTAGGTGGGACATGCCCGAACCACCTCATCTGGCTGCTCTCGACTCGGAGGAGCAACGGCTCTACTCCGAGCTCCTCTCGAATAACAGCTCACTCAATCACTTTATCTCTGAGTGAGAGTTCAGACATCATGTGCAGGAAGCTGATTTCGGTCACAAATTTTCATCACATTTTGTTAAATTGCAAAAAGAATCGAACGTGTCTAGTTTTTGTACCGAGTCAGAGCTTTTTATTACATTTTTCAAGAGTTAAGCAAGATGTTGCATGTTAAAGTTTCAGTGAAATAAATACGTTTCAAATAGATTTCTAATGTAATGACTCACGTGGATTGAAAATACTTGGATACACAATCACCTAATTCCAATGAACTACCACGACTGTTTTGAAACATTTTTTTTCAGGCGAGGGGAGGGATGTGTGTTTCCCGTGCATTCCCTTGCTTTTTAAAAAAAAAAGAGAGAGAGAGACTTCAACGATGTTCAAACTGATTTTGTTTTAGATTAACACCAAGCCACAAATGAATTTCCAGCATGTGGGAAACAGTGCGTCATCATGGAAACTGATGACATAAATTCTCTTGTGGAAACAGTCCAACGACTTAAGCCAAATGGACCATAACATTATTAGATTCAGATATCGTGATAAATAGGCTCGGTATGAACATAATTGTCACAGGATGGGAGTAGACTGTAATTGATTTATATCATTTTAAAGTAAGTTTACGTCAATAGTTTTTATTCTAAGATCCACACAAACATTGGATTGCTACTTTTTTTTTTTTTTTTAATCTCCGCTTGCACTTTTTTATCTTTATCAATGTCCCTCACACATTAAAAACATCTAGTTATCGTTTTCTGTCTAAGTTAAAGTTACAAATGTTTAACAGATTAAAAAATACCGAAACAGATTTCCCGAAACTTTAGTTTGTCTTTATGAAACATTTTTATTGTTTAGTTACATGTTTGAATTCTTTTTCCTCAAATTGAGCGTCAGCTGCCTGGAAGCGCTTATCTTTCTTCACAAAGAGACACAAAAAAAATGAATGCTTGTTTTTTATTTTGTTCATTTTAAAAAAGCCACAAATAATAACGATCAACTGACTGATCATGAAGTTATTCAGTCGTTTGAAGACTGTTGAAAATTTGAGGTTTAACTTGAAAAACCTATCTTTAAATTATCCATGTTCTTCTTCTTCTTTTGGCATTTCCCTTCAGGGGTCGCTACAGCAAGTCAGTTTCTTTCATCTAACCCTATCTGCTGCATCTTCTTTGGTCACACCAACTATCTTCATGTCTTCCTTCACTGTATCCATGAACCTCCTCTTTGGTCTTCCTCTAGGCCTCTTTCCTGGTGGTTCCAAATCCAGCATCCTTCTTCTGATGTACTCGGTCTCTCCTCTGCACATGTCCAAACCATCTCAGTCTGGCCTCTCTGACTTTATCCCCAAAACCTCTAACATGTGCTGTTCCTCTGATCCTGTACATCCTGGTCACTCCCAGAGAGATCCTCAGCATCTTCATCTCTGCTACCTCCATCTCTGCTTCCTGTCTTTTTCTCGGTGC
Source organism: Neostethus bicornis (assembly GCA_902685375.1). Lineage (NCBI taxonomy): Eukaryota > Metazoa > Chordata > Actinopteri > Atheriniformes > Phallostethidae > Neostethus > Neostethus bicornis. The sequence continues at coordinate 13,367,496 of LR738564.1, forward strand.
CACTGTCTCTAGATCAAACAACATGGCCGGTCTCACCACGGTTTTGTACACTTTCCGTTTCATTTTGGCTGAAATTCTTCTGTCACACATCACACCTGATACTTTTCTCCACCCGTTCCAACCTGCCTGCACACGCTTCTTCACCTCTTTTCCACACTCTCCAGTGCTCTGGACTGTTGATCCGAAGTACTTTTTTGTCACACATCACGCCTGATATTCATCCTAGTAAAAAAAAAAAAAAGTGGAATTACTTTTTAAATTTTGTAGCAGATTTTTTTTAAACATTATCCATCACAAGAGCAGATATGCTCAGAGCTTGCGGTAATCAAGGAAGCACAGCCCATCACATTTAGAGCAGGCTATTTTAAGAGAAGGATGTCCCGGACTGTTATTTATAATTCATCGCACCTTTCAATCCAGCAAGCATAACTCACACCACATTGCCTTTCATTCAAAACTCGAGTGCTCTTGATAAACCGAAGCGATTCAAATACCTTAGCTGTTAAAAACCGTTCTGAGTCACACACAGTAACACAGCTGATTTCAAACCTACACAATCTGATCTACAAACTTGTCGAGGAATAATTGAATCTATTTAATAGTGAGTAAAGCTTCTGAATGACGTGGTCCACATCACATATGTGCATTTAAATGATGAATGAACAGTGAGTGAATTGAGATTGAGGCCAGAATCCAACTTAGTGTCTCTTTCATAAGTTGAAGAGTAAATTTGCATACCATTTGACATTCTGGTGTATTGGCTTTAAAAACACATCTGTGCATTCAGCTTCTCCCTTAATGATTTCTCTGTGACCCACTTAGCAGAGCATCTGTCTGCACTTCATTCAGTCTTGGAGTTTTATCAGCAATTATGTTCATAAAAGCGAATCAGTCTGGAGTTTTAGTGTCTGACAGCTATGAGATACTTAAAAAAACAGTTCAAGCTCGACTTAGAAAACACACAAAGAAATAGGTCTGTTCTTCAGATGAGTTACTTTTTTTTTTCTCAAGGAGAGTGTGCAATCGCAGCGTTTTGAAAGGGTGATGTTAGCCAAGTTTAACAAAGAAATTGAGGAGACTGTGCAAGAATGGTTGGTGTAAGAACTACTGCAGACCAAGCAGGCTATCGCTATGACAACATACAGTCATATCAGACAGCTGAATTTTATTTGCATCAAGTGTGGAAGGAATTTTAGGGAGAAGAGATAAAGAAGGTGAAAGATTTTAAGTATCTAGGAGCAATGGAGAGTGTGGAAAAGAAGTGAAGAAGCGTGTTCAAGCAGGCTGGAACAAGTGCAGAAAAGTATCGGGTGTGATGTGTGATAAAAGAGTTTCTGCTAAAATGAAAGGCAAAGTGTACAAAACCGTGGTGAGACCAGTCATGCTGTTTGGTCTAGAACGGGGGTGGGCAAACTTCTTGACTCGCGGGCCACATTGAGTTCTAACATTTGACAAGCAGGCCGGAACCGGGGGTAGGAGAGAGCGTGTCCCACCGCCTCTCGGAAATCCAGTGCGATAGCGCTTAAAAACGTGCATTTAGCGGCGCTAGGTTTGAAATCTAAGCGCTTGATGTAACATTTTGCCTGTTTTAACATCTAACACACTTGTTTACGTGCTTGTATTGGGCCTGATGACTTTCCATATCTGTGCACACTGTTTATTTTTAAGGTGTGTGCATCACGGACACACACATTTTAATGGGAGCAGTGTTGTTGTATTTTTGGTGCCATCTAGTGACAAACATCAGAATTACAGGAAAAAAAATCAAACTAACAAGGTTTATTTATCTAATTTTTTCTAGTTCGTCGGACCGGATTAAACCATTTAACGGGCTGCATGTGGCCCGTGAACCGTAGTTTGCCTATGCCTGTTCTAGAGACAGTGGTACTGAGGAAAAGACAGGAAACAGAGATGGAGGTAGCAGAGATGAAGATGCTGAGGATCTCTCTGGGAGTGACCAGGATGGACAGGATTAGAAATGAGTATATCAGAGGAACAGCACATGTTAGAGGTTTTGGGGATAAAGTCAGAGAGGTCAGACTGAGATGGTTTGGACATGTGCAGAGGAGAGAGAGAGAGAGAGTACATCGGCAGAAGGATGCTGGATTTGGAACCACCAGGAAAGAGGCCTAGAGGAAGACCAAAGAGGAGGTTCATGGATACAGTGAAGGAAGACATGAAGATAGTTGGTGTGACCAAAGAGGATGCAGCACATAGGGTTAGATGGAAGAAACTGACTTGCTGTGGCGCCCCCTGAAGGGCAATGCCATAAGGAGAAGAAGATGGAAGGAATTTCAGGTTGTTTTGTTAATAATAAAGAGATAATTTGATTGGTCCTTAGAGAAGTTTTGACACCAACATAACTCATCACTCTAATAATTTTCTTCTCCATAATAAGTTTTTTGTGTGTGTGTGTGTGTGTGTGTGTTTAATCCACTCACCGAGACGGTGAGCACATTGATCCCATCCGATGTCTCAGACTGACATTCTTATGTTTATGAGCTGTTTGTCTTTGTTTTATAGCGGGAGCTTCCTGTTTTTCGAAGTTCATCAGCCAGCGAACATTAGTAGTGTCCAAGTTTAGATTAGTTACATAACCGGCTCATATTTATATAGCCGGCAATTCCAGTTCCAGTATTTATAATTAGAATCATTTACACTTTGCTTAATGTTTTCCTTGTTTTTTCTGCAGGGGCTCGAAGATAAAAAACCAAGCAGGATATGTTTCTATAATTAGTGATTATAATGTACATGTGTTTTTGTTTGTGAGTCATTACAACCTTTTTGTCCGTTTGTGAAAACACATAAACATCTGAATTTCTCAACCATATGCTGAATTTTGTTCCGTTCCGTCATCTTCCGCTTGTTCCGGGGTCGGGTTGCGTGGGCAACAGCCTCAAATGGGTAGCCCAGGCCTCTCTCACCCCGGCTGCATCCTCCAGCTCACCTGGAAGGATCCCAAGTCGTTCCCCGGCCAGCTGTGAGACATAGTCTCTCCAGCGGGTCTGGGGTCTGCCCCTTGGTCTCCTACCGGTGGGACCTGCCCGAAACACCTCGCCCGTGAGGCGCTCGGGGGGCATTCGAACCACCCCATCTGGCTCATCTCGACCTGGAGGAGGAGGAGCGGCTTGACACCGAGCTACTCTCGGATGGCAGAGCTCCTCCTTGAGCCGCCACCTTATCGCGGTGGAGGGGTTTGCGTGCCCCAATGATCCTAGGAGCTATGTTGTTCGGGGCTTAATGCCCCTGGTAGGGTCACCCAAGGCAAACAGGTCCTAGGTGAGGGGCCAGACAAAGCGTGGCTCATAATACCCCATGAAGATATCAAACATGGACAAGTTGCCCTTGCCCGGACGTAGGTCACCGGGGCCCCCCCTTGGAGCCAGGCACGAGAGCGAGCGCCTGGTGCCCAGGCTTTTACCCATGGGGCCCTGCCGGGCTCAGCCCGAACAGGGGAGATGGGCCGCCCTTCCAGTGGACTCACCACCTGCAGGAGGGGCCATACTGGTCGTGTGAAGTGGGAGATGGGTGGCAGCCAACGGCTGGGACCCTGGCGGTCAGATCCTCGGCAGCATAGGCTAGCTCTAGGGACGTGCTGAATTTTGTTTAAAAAAAAAAAAACTGACACACATAGCCGGGGTGAGAGAAGCCTGTGCTTCCCGTTTGAGGCTGTTGCCCCTGCGACCCGGCCTCGGAACAAGTGGAAGATAACGGAATGGAACTGACACACATATTCACTGAGTTCATTATGCTGTCGTTAGGCTTTGAAATCATGCCATCAGGTTTCTTTTAAAAAAATGTTGCATTTAAGCTGCAGAGGCTGGACTCTCACTCAGAGATAGAGTGAGGAGCTCGGGGTAGAGCCGTTGTTCCATCGGGTCGAGAGTAGCCAGATGAGGTGGTTCGGGCATCTGGTTAGGATGCCTCCCGAACGCCTTGCTGCTGAGGTGAATCGGGCATGTTCCACCTGGAGGAGACCCAGAGGCAGACCTCAGACCCGTTGGACAGACTGGCCGGGGAACACCTCAGGATCCTCACGGGTGAGCTGGGGTTGTAGCCGGAGTGAGAGAAGCCTGGGTTTCCCATCTGAGGCTGTTGCCCCCATGACCCAGACCCCAATTAAGCAGAGGAAAATGGAACAGAATGAAACATTTAAACTGTGTTCATCTTTTGCTCCCCCCCACCTCACCTCCACCCACCCTTATCTGGTGGCACAACAAGCATCTGTCTCGGTGCATCCTGTGTACCTAGCCTTATGTTTACTCACGTTGTCAGCGGTTTGAGGACGATTCAAATGAGATTTTTTATTTGCATTGCTTTGCGGGTCTAATTAGCAGAGTAGGGAAGAAGCGGCTGGTCGCCGAGTCAGAAACAGAGCAAATCTTACTAGAAAACAACCCAAAACAAAAAAAAAAAGAATTACTCTATTCATCCCTCACCGGGGAAATTTGTTTGCTGCACTCCTTACACCGCAGCAGGCTGCCCTTCGACGGCACCAATGGTGGGAGAAGCGGGGGTTAGGTGTCTTCTCCAAGGACCCTAGACGTGCTCTCTGTGGGCTGCAAACTCGCAACCTTCCGGTCTGCACGCGAATGCTCCAACCACTGAGCTGCCGTCTCCATCCTAAAAAGCTTTGCAATTAAAATAATTAGGAGCTCATCACCATTGCAAACAAAAAAAATGTCTTACATGGATATGATTACGTTTTAAAATTTGCAGAGATCTGAAATGAGTATTTTTTTATGTGTAATTTCTTAAAACATTTCAAATTGTCCTGAACATTAAATCTTTTTAAATCAGTGTGTTTAATTAGCAAGTGAAAAAAAAGCTGCTTCTAATTCTGTTGAGTCTGACATTTGATTAAAAGTTCAAACCAGAGGTTAAAAATGATAATTGTGTACAGAATGAAGTACTTCCTCATTTGCACGGCTTGTTTCAAGTCATTTTTATTCCCCCGGCTACATTTTGGTTTCACAACCCCAGCCAGCCACAGCAGTGAATCAAAATAAAAAAAAAAAGCCTGCATAAGAGTTTAAAGAAATGCAACAACCCCCCCCCCCCCCCCCCCCCCCCCCCCCCCCCCACACACACACACACACACACACACACACCAGTTCCAAAATGTCAAACCTATTCAGTTTGAAATAAATGCCTCATTTGATTCATTTCCAAACGAGTGACAACGGGAACTTTTTGTTTGGCAAGATTCAAAATCCCAAATACATGTGATGAGGATAAAGGCACCCAAGAGGAAGTGGGGCAGAAACTAATGAGTTTGAGTGCTGTCTAATGTCTTTGCAGCTGATTGGGAGGTGGAATGAATAAGTCAAAATGTCCCCCTCCTCTTTGGTTTTCCTTTCACTGCCTCACTCTCTCCTGCTCTATAGCTCTATTGTGCTCGATGAGGATAGAGGAGGGATGATCCTATCTTTTTAGCTAGCTTCTTTTTTTTTTTCAGATCAAGGCTAAGAGATGAATTTAAAAAAAATAAATAAAAATTTTACTCTCTTCATCCCTCACTGGGGAAATTTGGGTGCTGCACTCCTTACACCGCAGCAGGTTGCCACGACGGCGCCAATGGTGGGAGAAACGGGGGGTTAGGTGTCTTCTCCAAGGTCCCTAGATGTGCACCCAGTGGTATGCAAACCCACAAACTTCCGGTCCACAGGCAAACGCTTTAACCACGGAGCCACCGTCTCCCCCTGGTTATGTTAACCAGGAGGATAGAGTATGTAATAGAGTACGTTTAAAAAAAAAAAAGTTCAGTTCAGTCATCTTCCGCTTGTTCCGCGGTCGCGGGGGCAGGCCTCTCTCACCCCGGCTGCATCCTCCAGCTCACTCGGAAGGATCCCAAGTCGTTCCCCTGCCAGCTGTGAGACATAGTCTCTCCAGCGGGTCCGGGGTCTGCCCCTTGGTCTCCTCCTGGTGGGATGTGCCCGAAACACCTCGCCCGCGAGGCACCCGGGATGCCCAAACCACCCCATCTGGCTCCTCTCGACCTGGAGAAAAAAAAAAGTGAACCGCTTATTCCTAACGGAGTCACCAGGGGTGCCAGAGCCTAGCCCGGCTGATTTAAGACAGGGTACACCCCAAACAGGTCACCAGTCTGTTCCTGGGCTACACACACACACACACACACTCATTCTTAGGGGCAATTTAGTAGTGGCCAATCTACGTAACGTGCATGTTTTTGGACGGTGGGAGGAAATCCACACACACACACGGAGAACATGCAGACTCTACACAGAAAGACCAGTGTTTCAAGCCTCCAGGAATCGAACCCCCGGTGGGATGTGCCCAAAACACCTCGCCCGCGAGGCGCTCGGGATGCCCAAACCACCCCATCTGGCTCCTCTCGACCTGGAGGAAAAAAAAAAGTGAACCGCTTATTCCTAACGGAGTCGCCAGGGGTGCCAGAGTCTAGCCCGGCTGATTTAAGACAGGGTACACCTCAAACAGATCGCCAGTCTGTTCCTGGGCTACACACACACACACTCATTCTTAGGGGTAACTTCATAGTGGGCAATCAACGTAACGTGCATGTTTTTGGACGGTGGGAGGAAATCCACACATACACAAGGAGAACATGCAGACTCTACACAGAAAGACCAGTGTTTCAAGCCTCCAGGACTCGAACCCCCGACCTTCTTACTGCCCCATACTCAACTTTAACCCAGTCAAAGCCAGAGACTTTGTGGCCTTACTTTTATTTTAATAACAAACCATCTCACATACATTCAAATCAAATCCGTTGCTGCATTTTTGGGGCGGAAACTAATGAGTTTGAGTGCTGTCTAATGTCTTTGCAGCTGATTGGGAGGTGGAATGAATAAGTCAAAATTTCTCCTCCCTTTTGTCCCCCTCCTCTTTGGTTTTCCTTTCACTGCCTCACTCTCTCCTGCTCTATAGCTCTATTGTGCTCGATGAGGATAGAGGAGGGATGATCCTATCTTTTTAGCTAGCTTCTTTTTTTTTTTCTCTTCAGATCAGCTGGCAAGGCTAATGCTTTTCCAGGCATGCACAGACAATAATGTTGTTTTGTGCTCTGACCTGAGAATCACGTCGGATTTCTCGTTGGAGTTGCTTTCAGATATTGCTGCTTCAGTCTCACAAAATAAGAGGACAAATGGACATAACACTGCTTGGAAATCAATGTCCGTTCTGACGCAGACTTCTTGGAACTCTGGAGATTTTTCTATCGTCTGTATCTTCTTTGTAACTTAATAATTTTTCTTCATTCACCCAAACAACTTGAGGCTAATCAATCCGGTTCTTTTTTGGTTCAACATTAGCTGCCATCATGACAAAGTCCATCGTTAACAAGATTCTTCTGACCTAAATTTGGATAGTTAGCATGCGTCAGGAAGCATGCAGTCTTCTAACAAACTTAATCAGTAAAAAGTAATGAACACAATCTGTGACAAAGGGCAGCCTCGGTGGAGCCCAACGCTTACTTGAAAACAAATTGGACTTTTTTTTACCAGAAATGAGGACCAAGCTCTGGCAGGAGTGACACAGAGGCCGCACCCCTCACAGGAGTCTTAGGGGTACATGGATGAACGCTTTCTCAAAGTCACCAAATCGCATATAGACTGGTAGGGCGAACTCACTATCACTATCCGGACTCTCCTTTCTAGCATCCCTTATCAACGAGGTTGAGGACTGTAACTCCTCTCTAGTTGAGGGACCCTTTTCCTGTTCCTATTTTTTAAAAGAGGAACCCCCAAACCAGTCTGCTAGTGCAGTGAAACTACCCACATTGTTTATGTGATGTTGCTAAGCAGCAATAGTCAAAATGACCCTAGACCTTCCGGATTCTGAACAGAAGTCATCCAACCTGTCCAGAATCCCCCAAATTTGCCAGAAAACCCCAAATTTCTGGCATGTGGAAGTTTTTTGGCTGTCCTAGTTGGTAACCACAAATAGGAGTTTCCATCCCCGAGTTCAAAACAAATGAAGACCAATGGATATTTGATATGTTTTAAAGAATTGAAGTATTAAGTTTTTTTAATTGGTTATTTATTGGTTACAGTGATTTTAAAAACGTTAAAGCTTTTTTATGTTTGTCTATTTATGGTTTTCAACCTTTTTTCTCTTTTTATTTTTCTAGATAAGCAACGTTTTTGATCTGCTGTTGGCCATCCACAAGGACCAGGCACCTGAGTCATAAATGACAAGGTAGGGTAGGTTTCATTTTCTTCCACTAGGAGGGCGTATTTTCTGTTACGCCCCCCTAATTTGTTTGTTTACTGGACTTCCTATCACCTACTTCGTGCAACACTGTAGCGCTAATACTTGCTGCGCACACGCTGACAATGAGAACGCCGCTGCCAACTACTGTAGTGGATGTGCAATTACACTTTATTCTGGTACTAGAAAAGAAAAGCTTGTTCCCGGGTTCCCTGGCGTGGCCCTCCCCATTACTATTTGAGAAGCACTGCACTAGTGTTACTGAATAAGAGCCAAATACATGATCAAGTGTTGCCAGTGGGAGGTTGGTTTTCATTGGTTAGGACAGGGGTGGGCAAACTTTTTGGTTTACGGGCCACATTGAGTTCTAACATTTGACAAAGGGGCCGAAACAGGAGCAGATGGTGGCATGCTTTGGTAACGGCTAGATTAGACCAATAGAATGGCACGCTAGATTTTAAACAAGCACGTTAAATGTTACATCAAGAGTGTTAATTTCAGATCTAGCGGCGCTAGGTTTGAAATCTAAGCGCTTGATGTAATATTTTGCTTGTTTTAGCATCTAACATGTTTGTTTACGCGTGTGTTTTTGGCCCGATGTCTTTCCATATCTGTGCACACTGTTTATTTTGACAACGTTCGCATGACAGAGACACACACATTTTAATGGGAGCAGTGTTGTTTTCTCAACAAAGCCAATAAATCTAGAGTGCATCATCTAGTGACGAAGCGTCAAAATTGCAGAGGAATTAAAACATTCTGTTCATTCCGTTCCGTCATCTTCTGCTTGTTCCGGGGTCGGGTTGCGGGGGCAACAGCCTCAAACGAGTAGCCCAGGCCTCTCTCACCCCGGCTGTATCCTCCAGCTCACCTGGAAGTCGTTCTCCAGCCAGCTGTGAGACATAGTCTCTCCAGCGGGTCCGGGGTCTGCCTCTTGGTCTCCTCCCAGTGGGACACGCCCGAAACACCTCGCCTGCAAGGCGCTCGGGGGGGCATCCTGACCAGATGCCCGAACAGCCCCATCTGGCTCCTCTCGACCTGAAGCAGGAGCGGCTCGACACCGAGCTCCTCCCGGATGGCAGAGCTCCTCACCCGATCTCTGAGTGAGAGCCCAGCTACCCTGCTGAGGAAGCTCATTTCGCCCGCTTGTATCCGCGATCTCATTCTTTCGGTCACCACCCACAGCTGGTGACCATAGGTGAGGGTTGGGATGTAGATCTACTTGTAAATCGAGAGCTTTGCTTTAAAACATTAAAACATTATTTATTTAATTTTTTTCAAGTTCGGCGGGCCCGATTAGAACATTTGACTGGCCGCATGTGGGCCGCGGGCCATAGTTTGCCCTGACATGGATTAGGACCTCTATGGGTCTTTAAATTTTTTGTACATTTTTTTTTTTAAAGAAGTTATTTCTTCAAGTCAAAAATTAGTCCAATTTATAACAAGAAGCAGCAGGAATGCTTCAGCTTGTTTACCTGGAGGCCACGTCACTTGATACACCTGCTAACCAACTCGGGGTGCATTAAGCATCCTGTTACATCCTGAAAAGTAAAAAAAAGACTAAGCGGGGTGGATGTCGGTTGTTCTATCCCCTACACTGTTACCACTTCCTCAGCTTGACTTAGAGGTTTGACGTTAATCCAGCTAAGCTGTGGTTATTGTTACTAAAGCTAATATATAAGCACGCACCTAGAGCCACATTAATGTAGCACCTGTGTGGTCAGCAGCTAGTCTGGCCTTTGTGGGTTCAGAGAAAACCAGCAGGGGGTTGTTAAATGGGTTGATACAAATGTTATTTGGATTTGGGAAACACTGCCTGAACCGTCCTCAGCCTCTAGACTAGGGATAGCTTGGCAGAAACATTTCCCAAAAACACCATGAAGACTAAGATCAACCAAGGGCGTAAGCCCACCATTTTGGGTGGAGACAGCAGCTCAGTGGTTAGAGCAGGTTAAATATAAAATCGATTTTTTTTCATTCTTTGAAGCTATTTGTCTCTCCTGTATAGGTTGCTTTTGTTTTGCCTGGTAGCATTAAAAAAAAAAAAAAAAAGAATTACTCTATTCATTCATCCCTCACTGGGGAAATTTGTGTGCTGCACTCCTTACACCACAGCAGGCTGCCCTTCGACGGCGCCAATGGTGGGAGAAGCAGGGTTTAGGTGTCTTCTCCAAGGATCCTAGACGTGCTCTCTGTGGGACGCAAACTCACAAACTTCCGGTCCGCGCACGAACACTCTAACCCAGGGGTGTCAAACCCAGTTCCTGGAGGGCGGGTGTCCCTGCAGGTTTTCCATGTGTTCTTGCATCTACACACCTGATTCTGGTTAACGAGTCATTGTGCCAAATTTGATTGGCTGTTGATTTTACTGTTTGTGCATCAGCTGTGTTGAACCAGGAACACATGGAAAACCTGCAGGGACACCGGCCCTCCAGGAACTGAGTTTGACACCCCTGGTTTAGAGCGTTCGCGCGCGGACCGGAAGTTCGCAAGTTTGAGTCCCACATAGAGCACGTCTAGGGTCCTTGGAGAAGACATCTAACCCCCGCTTCTCCCACCATTGGCCCCATCGAAGGGCAGCCTGCTGCGGTGTAAGGAGTGCAGCACACAAATTTCCCCGGTGAGGGATGAATAGAGTAATTTATTTATTTATTTATTTATTTTTAATGCTACCAGGCAAAACAAAAGCAACTTATACAGGAGAGACAAATAGCTTCAAAAGAATGAGAAAATCAATTTTATATTTAAAAATCAACAATAGTTTCCGGTTCTGAAACCTGTTTTAATCACAGTCTTGATTTAGCCGTGTTTTCAGTTTAAACAAGCTGAATGTGTAGCGTTTGTTTAGGTGGATCCGCCTATAGCGTCTGACCTAAATAGGGTGGAAAAAGGACAGATGGATTAAAGAGATCACTCATTGGATTGTATTTGCCGTTGTGTTGAATTGAGGACTGAACCTTTCCTTTTTTTTTTTTAATTGTAATGTATTTTCAGTGTGAACATAAAGATTAAACATCCATCCGTGTGTTCTTTGCAAATGTTTGATGAGATAAAAGTGGGTTTCTCATAAATTAGTCTTAAATTTTTAGTATAGAAGCTTTAAAATTTCATGGGACAGAATTCAGCGATGCATGACGGCGTAACGATCGCTGCTTTCTACACTCGTCAAGGTTCTTGACCTGCTTGGTTGTGATGCAACCATTCCTACATGTGCCGGATTTAGCAAGAGACCATGCTGGAAGTCTGTTAATCACGTTCATTGTTTTTGATGGTACTTTTTAAGAACTTTAACCTTCGAGTTAATGCATCATTACAGTTAATCAAAGACTAACAATGATAGACTGTGTCGAGATTTTTTTTTTTTCCTCACAATGTCATGATTAACTTTTTTTTTTTTTATCTGCATGAAACTACAAGCTTATCTTTCAAGGCCAAAACTTCTCAGAACACGTCCTCCCTATAAAAGGCTGTTTGTGCGTTCGTCGACATTTTTAAAGTTTGAATACTTTGTGTTTCAATCGAACGAATTATCGTCACAGATTATTTTAGATATTTTGTAGTAACATGCTGTGTAGGCAGGGACTTTTTTTTTGTGTGTGCCAACCTTGGAAGACTGTTAGGTATTGAATCATGTAAACACGTGCACGAGACGTTTTACATCCAGGAAGTTATTCTGATCAAAATAAACTGGTCAACCATAAATATTGGTCCTAAATTGACCTAACTACACCCAATTTGTTTGTGTTCATGCATCTAATTATTTTGCTCTATTCTGCTATTAAAAAATAAAATAAAAGCAAGATAAACATATTCTTATAAATACGGTTTGATTAATAACGAAAAAAAAAATTTGACACAAACATTTTGCAAAGGGTTTGCATGGTGGCCGCACAGCAAGAAGATTGAGGGTTCAATTCCCAGATTAGGAGCAACGCTTGAATCACTGGTCTTTCTGTGTGTAGTTTGCATGTTCTCCCCTTGTATGTGTGGGTTTCCTCCAGGTACTCCAGTTTCCTCCCACTCTCCAAAAACATGCATGTTAGGTTGATTCCTAGGGGAGTGAGTGTGTGTGTGGATGGTTGTCTTTGTGTATGTGTGTGTGTGGCCCCACAACAGACTGGCGACCTGTTCAGGGTGTACCCCACCGCTTGCCTTAAAGCAGCGTTTTCTTTCTTTACTGTTAGAAGCATCTACTTTCATTGAAAAACATCAAAGAGGGCTCTTTATTTTATTTAAATTCTAGATTGATTCACTTCGTTTGTCATGAATTATATTCATTATTATAAAATCGTTATGTTCAGTATTATTTATCATCATTAATGAAGAATTCCATTTTGAGATGAATTTGATTAAACTTTTGATTTTTGAATCATTTGCTCTTATTTCCCCGTTTGATTTGGCATGGTTCACAAGCATTTTTCTTTCCAGCTGTTGTTGAGATCAATAAATTTAAAACGGCACGAGTTACTTTTTTCTGAAGCGCTTGAACTCATTAACTCTGCAAACCCGAGTCTCTGCTTATTGAGGACACCGTTGGTTGGCAGAAATTCATCCAGAGAAAACGGTTATCAAATATGAGTTACTGCTAAATAGGGGGAGACGTTGGCTCAGTGGTAGAGTGTTCACCCACAGACCGGAAATTAACCGGAAGTTCGCAGGTTTGATTCCCACTGAGTTCACGTCTAGGGTCCTTGGAGAAGACACCTAATCCCCCGTTTCTCCCACCATTGGTGCCGTCATGGCAGCCTGCTGCGGTGTAGGAGTGCAGCACACAAATGTCCCTGGAGATGGATGAATTTAAAAAAAAAAATTACTTTATTCATTCTTCACCGGGAAAATTTGTGTGCTGCGCTCCTACACTGCAGCAGGCTGCCCACGGCGGTGCCAATGGTTGGAGAAACAGAGGTTAGGTGTCTTGTCTTCTCCAAGGACCCTAGACGTGCACCCAGTGGTATGCAAACCCGCGAACTTCCGGTCCGTGGGCGAACACTCTACTACTGAGGCACCGTCTCCCCCTGGTTATGTTAACCAGGAGGATAGAGTATGTAATAGAGTATGTTAAAAAAAACAAAAAAAACTGAACTGCTTATCCCTAACGGAGTCACCAGGAGTGCCAGAAGCTAGCCCGGCTGATTTAAGACAGGGTACACCCCAAACAGGTCACCAGTCTGTTACTGGGCTACACACACACAACCATCCACACACACACACTCATTCTTAGGGGCAATTTCATAGCGGCCAAACAATGTAACGTGCATGTTTTTGGACGGTGGGAGGAAATCCACACACATGGAGAACATGCAGACTCTACACAGAAAGACTAGTGTTTCAGGCCTCATCCCAACTCCAGGACTCGAACCCCTGACTTTGTTACTGCCACAAACAACTGTATCCCAGTCAAAGCCAGAGACTTTGTGGTCTTACTTTTATTTTTTCTGTTAATAACAAACCATCTCACATACATTCAAATCAAATCCGTTGCTGCATTTTTTTTTTTTTTATCTGCTTTGTGCAAACGACATCCGGAACACGTCGAACATTCTCAATGTGTCGGATACGTTTGTGTTTCTGATTGAAACAGCTGGCTTTTGTTTCGTCGTCTAAACAGTCCCAACGCGTCCTATCAGAAAGTCATTGTATTCCTTCCCTAAGCGGCGGGGGTGTTGTGTTATCTGCTACAATCGGGGGATGTGCATTGTTTATAATTAGTGAAGGATAAAATCTAAATCGAGCTGGTTTGGAAATAAAAGATGCTGAAGATTTTTTTAAAACGTGTATTTTTTTTATTGCACAAGCTGGTAGAATTGTGAAATGTACGGTATGCGTAGAGAAAGCTGAATTAGGTAAGAGTTTATGTCAATGTTTGAACATGTAGAAGTTGATGATTACCTGGATCTCCTTTGAAGTGGTGAACCAGACAACTGAGAAGGGCGGGATGTTCGTTTTTTTATTTAAATAATAACTAGTATTTTCTTTCTAGTTATTGGTGTAGTGTTAGTGGGGGTGAAAAAAAATGGCTACACAGTGTGACATACATGCAAATGTTTAGCTATGCAAACCGTGGCTCGGTCAACAGCTGACCTGTTAATCCTGTTGGAGCTCTTTGCTTATCTCCGTGTGTTTTCATTTGTTACTCTGCTTTCAGATTTGTTTCCTGAATTAGGTGTGAAGTGTGGAAACAAAGCACAGCGTTTGTTTTGTTTTTTTTAGGAGGATCATTTCACAGAAGGCGGGAAATCCGACAGCTATGTCACACTACAGTCGTTTAATCTCTTCAATCACTTTCTGTTTAAAACAAGTCTCACTACTATTCATAAATGAAGGAAATCATTTAATTTCCTTAATAAATAAGATAAAGAAGGTGGAAGATTTTAAGTATCTAGGATCAACAGTCCAGAGCAATGGAGAGTGTGGAAAAGAGGTGAAGAAACGTGTGCAGGCAGACTGGAACGGGTGGAGAAAAGTATCAGGTGTGATGTGTGATAGAAGAGTTTCAGCTAAAATGAAAGGAAAAGTGTACAAAACCATGATGAGACCGGCCATGCTGTTTGGTCTAGAGACAGTGGCACTGAGGAAAAGACAGGAGACAGAGATGGAGGTAGCAGAGATGAAGATGCTGAGGATCTCTCTGGGAGTGACCAGGATGGACAGGATTAGAAATGAGTACATCAGGAGAACAGCACATGTTAGAGGTTCAATTTTATTTTGTCTTTTATTTGAATAGCCCAAAATCACAGAATTTCCGTCTCAATGGGTTTCACAAGAAAAAGAGGAATGTATTAACACAAATACACAGCAAGAAAAATAACTAACAAATGCTAACTAAACAAGACTAGCACATTTATGGCCTTAGACTCTCCTTCACGGTGAGGAAAAACTCCTAAAAAAACCCATCAGTGGGGAAAAAATAAGAAACCTCGTGGGGATCCACATGAAGGAGAGATCCCTCCCCAGGACGAGCAACCAATGTGCCAAAGATCTAAATATCTTTAGATATTTAGCTGTAGATTAGATTAAGCTAATATTTAAACAATAATCTGTGACACATTGTTTGCTCGTCCCGGGGGAGGGATCTCTCTTTCACGTGGATCCCCATGAGGTTTCTTATTTTTTCCCCACTGATGGGTTTTTTAGGAGTTTTTCCTCACTGAGAAGGAGAGTCTAAGGGCATAAATATGCTAGTCTTGTTTAGTTAGCATTTGTTAGTTATTTTTCTTGCTGTGTATTTGTGTTTATACATTCCTCTTTTTCTTGTGAAGCCCATTGAGACGGAAATTCTGTGATTTTGGGCTTCACAAATAAAATTGAATTGAATTGAAAGATTATTGTTTAAATATGAGCTTATTCTAGTCTACAGCTAAATATCTAAAGAAGTCAATAGATGTTCTTCATCCTGATGGAAACACTGGGGGACTCCTCAGCCCGGAGATGACCAGTACGGGGATGACTAGATGATCTTGAGTTTTGGGGATAAAGTTTGAGAGGCAAGACTGAGATGGTTTGAACATGTACAGAGGAGAGAGAGAGCACACAGGAAGAAGGATTCTGGGTTTGGAACCACCAGGAAAGAGGCCTAGAGGAAGACCAAAGAGGAGGTTCATGGATACAGTGAAGGAAGACATGAAGATAGTTGGTTTGACCGAAGAGGATGTAGGAGATAGGGTTAGATGGAAGAAACTGACTTGCTGTGGCGACCCCTGAAGGGAAATGCCGAAAGAAGAAAAAGAAGAAGATTTAACCGACTTTTTAAACTCTCATAAATTGGTTGACAGATGTGGCTGAGGAAGGAAACTAGAGCATTCGAGTTGTAACCTTGACCTGTATCTGTCCCTGTTTAGCCAAGCAAAGTGTTCAGCTCACGCAAACACGCAAATCAGCTCGGTTTTCAACTCACCATACGGCTGAAAGTGTGAGTATACAGCTATACGTATGTATATAGTTACACTTGGTTGCATCGTGTGTTTTTAATGTTGGAGATTAGTGAGCCGGAGATCCCTTCGTGTCGCACAGCTCAGCAGAAAGCTTCAGTCATCTTAGAAGCAGGAAGTGGTTTTTAAAAAGAAAAAGAGCAGGTAATGTCAGAGCGGTTCATCTTTGATGACATGTGGATGAGTTTCTATCGCCGCATAAGCCTCCAGTTTTATAACTAGAGGTTTTTTATCTGACAATACAGTAGCTGTGATACGCCTCTGTGGTACAGGACAGAAATACAGGTTCTGAAAACTAGTTTGAGTTGAAAATCCCCCCTCCAAACTATTTTGCTTCTGCCCACATTAGTTATTCTCAAAACATGGGGACATAGCTCTCACACTTCTTAAATTCTGATGGATCTGAATGAGAAAATTAAAACTTGCACTATTTTTTTTGTAATTGGTGGAACATTTTTTCTTAAATTTAGCCGCCTGGCTTTGTTTACAGTGACACTCTTCTTTTAAAAATCACATCTTAATTTGTTTTTGAATGTCTGCTACGTGTTTAAAGTTTGGCTTATTTTGGGAAAGAGAAAGAAAAAAGAAAACTGCTAAAAACGTTCCCTGGTTTTGACACGTATAAATGTTTCTTTTGGGGTAGCCATAGCTCAGTGGTAAGGTAGCTGTCTTTGGAGGAGTTCCCGGTTCGATTCCCTCTTGGCCCATGCCTAAGTATCCCTGGAGACGACACCTAACGCCCATTTTCTCGCCACCATTGGTGCCGTCATGGCTGCCTGCTGCGACGCTATGCAGCTGATTCCCCCATGAGGAATGAATACTGACTATCAACTGCATTCTTCTTCTTTTGGTATTTCCCTTCAGGGGTCACCACAGAAAGTCAGTTTCTTCCATCTAACCCTATCTGCTGCATCCTCTTCGGTCACGCCAACTATCTGCATGTCTTCCTTCACTGTATGCATGAACCTCCTCTTTGGTCTTCCTCTAGGCCTCTTTCCTGGTGGTTCCAAACCCAGCATCCTTCTGCTGATGTACACTCTCTCTCTCTCCTCTGCACATGTCCAAACCATCTCAGTCTGGCCTCTCTGACTTTATCTCCAAAACCTCTAACATGTGCTGTTCCTCTGATCCTGTCCATCCTGGTCACTCCCAGAGAGATCCTCAGCATCTTCATCTCTGCTACCTCCATCTCTGTTTCCTGTCTTTTCTTCAGTGCCACTGTCTCTAGATCAAACAGCATGGCCGGTCTCACCACGGTTTTTTTTATTTATTTTTTTTATTATTATTTATTTATTTTGGTCACATTGTAAATTCACATGACAGAAAGTTACTTTCAATTTTTTTTCTGAAATTGTATTTTACCAAAGGACCTAAAAGGTATCGGCTGAAGCAAACGCTTGTTACGCCGACCCTTTTTTCAAATCACCATGAAAGCAAAAACATATAAGTTAATATTCAGAAATCCATCATAACACATAAAATGAAAATTAGAACATCAAATAAAAAAGTAATACAATTGTTACTTTAAATTCATCATATATAAGCTTGAATTTAACCATCAAGACTTAAGCAATAATAACTTAAATTTCTTCTTTAAACAGAAACACTTTCCCTTTCATTTTAGCTAAAACTCTGCTATCACTTTTCTCCACCCGTTCCAGCCTACCTGCATATGCTTCTTCACCTCTTTTCCACACTCTCCGTTGCTCTGGATTGTTGATCCTAGCACCTAAAAGACTATCAACTGCCTATAAAGTATAAAAAGACTTGTTTATGAACCCACTGCGTTAAACATTTAGAATCAAAAACTTTTTTCAACGTGTGTACATTTCAATGAGATTTAATCTGTTTCCTTTGAACCTGATGACGAGATCCCATTCACAGCAGGTCACTGAAACATATTTTTAGAACAAGCCTGTAAACACACCTCAATGTATCAACATGCTATTGGACACCAGTTGATTTTATTTTGATAATTTTTATTTGAATAAACTAGTAAATCTAAATCTAGTTGAAGTGAACATATTTTTTACATGACTAATGCACGTTTGTCAGATAAATGCAAATTTTTTACAACAACGTCAGCATTCTGACTAAAGAGGATGTGGGCGTAGCGTTCAGCGTCATAATGTGTGGGAGTGCATAATATTTAAACATCATGTGTTACTAGTCAATACTCAGTATTGTTGGAGTAGTTTTTTTTTTTTTAATTCTCAAATCCTCTTTGAGGTTGCTTTTGTTTGGTCATTCAGATATGATCTAGTCTAGTAAATGTTTTTCTGAATATTTGAATTCTAGTTTTTTTAATCGGTTGTCACGAGCACTTAATGTCCTATATTTATAAAACGTGTCTTCTCATGCTGACTGTACTCTGAGAACCGGCTTGTTTTCAGCAGAAAATCCTGAAGATGCTGTTAAAAAAAAAAAAAAAAAAAGAAAACCTCTTTGTCACATATCAGATTACTTGGCCCCATTTCACCACAAATTCAAAGAAAACAATCAAGGTTTTGTATTCTACAGTCACACAAGACCACTGGGGCTAAAACTCACTGGTGAGAACTAAAACCAGACTGAGAGCAAAACTGGAACTTCAGGTTTCACTCCACTTCATTCCCCATCTGTGATACTAAAAACAGGCTGGTCCCACTTCTTGTTTCAGCTGTATTTTACAGCCATTGTTCCTCAGCTTTTTTGTGATTCAAACATCTCCGCTTTGGTGTTACTGAAACGTGCTTCGAGATGCCGGTATTTTTAAAAATAGTTAGAAATTCTCGATGTCCATGCGAGCAGCTGTTTTAAGTTTTAGTTTGGACAGAGCGGAGTGAATAAACATGGTTTTGTGTATCTTAGCTGCTGCACTGTTGTCTTAACCCAATATCCCACTGCATTATTAAGAAGTTTCTCTTCTCCTGTTGTGCCAGCTGGAGTTGAATGTGATGCTATTATTGAGTGGAGGAAAGAATAGACATCATTAGTCACTGTACAGACTTTTACTTTAGGCTATTGTCCTGTTAAAATGTATTGACGCTCACTCATCTGTGCTTACAAGGGGTAGTAATCGATGTAAAAGTTGTCTCTTTTGTTAGAAGAAAAAATATAAATAAATTAAAAGGGAAAATCTGTTTTGTTGTTTTCTGCTTATCTGGGGCTGGGTAGCGGGGGCAACAGCCTCAGATGGGAAACCCAAACATGCCTCACCCCGGCTGCATCCTCAAGCTCACCCAGGACATGCCCGAAACACCTTACCAGCGAGGAGTATGTAAGGCATCCTAACTAGATGCCCGAACCATCCCATCTGGCTTCTCTCGAATTGTACATTTTTATTTGAAAAATGGAAAAAAAGGAATGCATGTGTTTGTCTACACAGAGTATATAGTTGAGTCTTTCATTTAAATCTGACAATGAGGCAACTCTTTTAATGACCTTTTCTTCTCCTTTTGGCATTTCCCTTCAGGGGTCGCCACAGCAAGTCAGTTTCCTCCGTCTAACCCTATGTGCTGCATTCTCTTCGGTCACGCCAACTATCTTCATGTCTTCCTTCACTGTATTCATGAACCTACTCTTTGGTCTTCCTCAAGGCCACTTTCCCTGGTGGTTCCAAATCCAGCATCCTTTTTCCGATATACTCTCTCTCTCCTCTGCACATGTCCAAACCATCTCAGTCTGGCCTCTCTAACTTTATCCCCAAAACCTCTAACATGTGTTGTTCCTCTGATATACTCATTTCTAATCCTGTCCATCCTGGTCACTCCCAGAGAGATCCTCAGCATCTTCATCTCTGCTACCTCCATCTCTGTTTCCTGTCTTTTCCTCAGTGCCACTGTTTCTAGACCAATCAACATGGCCGCTCTCACCACGGTTTTGTACACTTTCCCTTTCATTTTAGCTGAAACTCTTCTGTCACACATCATACCTGATACTTTCCTCCACCCGTTCCAGCCTGCCTGCACACGCTTCTTCACCTCTTTTCCACACTCTCCATTGCTCTGGACTGTTGATCCTAAGTACTTAAAATCTTCCACCTTCTTTATCTCTTTTCCCAATGCCTGCTTTCAATAGCTCGTCACACCTCAGAACAATGCATTTAGGCAAACCTGGCTTCCAAAGTCACCAGGATAGGCATGAGCTATTTCTCTACCACTGCTTCGCTAGTTTTCAAGAGTGTGTGCAGTGAACACTTCAGGGTCCTCCACTCCATAATGGTTCAGCTTAGATCCTGCAGGCTCAGCTGGGTGATTTACAACCGAGCCGAGGTCAGGTCAGTTTAACAGCAATAATGGTAACAAAAAAAAAGTTGGAATGTCAAGTCAGAAAGTGACAGTGGGATTTTAAATAACCTTAATTCATTCAAAATTGAAAATGGTCAGCAACAGCTTATTTTCCACTTTGTCTTTCAATTTATTTCTGAAAAATATACATACTTTGGCCGTGTCTACACAGAGGACTCAGTTTTCTTGGTTAACCCTCAAAAACCCAAACTCTAATTTGAACATTTTTTTGCGTTGTTGCTGTTCTAGACGGTTCCAAATGAAAAAAAAATATACTTTGGTCAACACAACCCAAAATTTGTTGTTTATTTATGTAGCGCTTGGTCAAAGGAGGTTGAAGTTTAAGAGATCTAAGTTTTAAAACTTTTAGAGATACACCATAATGTAACATATTTTGAAGTGTTTCACTATGGCA
The DNA here is from genome assembly GCA_902685375.1 of Neostethus bicornis. Classification (NCBI taxonomy): domain Eukaryota; kingdom Metazoa; phylum Chordata; class Actinopteri; order Atheriniformes; family Phallostethidae; genus Neostethus; species Neostethus bicornis. The sequence goes on from LR738564.1 coordinate 13,388,297, forward strand.
TCAGTTTACAAAGAAATTGTTAGTCTATAATTAGGTTTTAAATGATGATTGAATTCTATTTTTCATTTACTATAGACTTTAGAGACATTGTGATCTGTAGTGAGAGGAGGTAAGAGGTGGAGGAAAAGCTGGAGAGGTGGAGGTTTGCACTAGAAAGAAAAGGAATGAAGATTAGTCAGAGTAAAACAGAGTACATGTGTGTGAATTAGAGGGATCCAAATGGAAAAGTGAGGTTACAGGGAGAAGAGATAAAGAAAGTGGAAGATTTTAAGTACTTAGAATCAACAGTCCAGAGCAATGGAGAGTGTGGAAAAGAGGTGAAGAAGTGTGTGCAGGCAGGCTGGAACGGGTGGAGAAAAGTATCAGGTGTGATGTGCGACAGAAGAGTTTCAGCTAAAATGAAAGGAAAAGTGTACAAAACTGTGGTGAGACCGGCCATGCTGTTTGGTCTAGAGACAGTGGCACTGAAGAAAAGACAGGAAGCAGAGATGGAGGTAGCAGAGATGAAGACGCTGAGGATGCTGAGGATCTCTCTGGGAGTGACCAGGATGAACAGGATTAGAGGAACAGCACATGTTCGAGGTTTTACGGGATAAAGTCAGAGAGGCCTGACTGAGATGGTTTGGACATGTGCAGAGGAGAGAGAGAGAGTACATTGGCAGAAGGAGTATGGGTTTGGAACCACCATGAAAGAGTACTAGAGGAAGACCAAAGAGGAGGTTCATGGATACAGTGAAGGAAGACATGAAGATAGTTGGTGTAACCGAAGAGGATGCAGTAGATAGGGTTAGATGGAAGAAACTGACTTGCTTTGGTGTCCGCTGAAGGAAAATGCCGAAAGAAGAAGAAGAAGAATAAATAGACTTTACTGTAGAGATGGAACGTCCAGGTTTCTTATTACAGGTACAGATAAGTACACACCTGAGAAGTGTTGGTTTTCTTTAAATTGGTGCTATACCATTACACTTATAATGTGTCTGGTGTCACAACAGTTCGGTACAAATAGACAACACTAGCATCAGTGTGACCAAAGACACACCTTAGGAACTTGGCCAATCAACCTGACATTGCATGTTTTTGGAGAGTGGGAGGAAACCGGAGTATCTGGAGGAGACACGCATGCACAGGGAGAACATGCAAATTCCAACAAATGGCCTCACAGCAAGAACGTCGGGGTTTGAGTTTCAGAGTGGGTGAAAGACTTGAAACACCGGCCTTTCTGTGTGGAGTTTGCATGTTCTTCCTGTGTTGGTGTGGATTTTCTCCGGGTACCTTGGTTGTCTCTCGCCCTCGAAAAACATGCATGTTAAGTTAATTGGTTTCTCCTAAGAATGAGAGTGGGTGTAGCCCTGCAACAGACTGGCAACTTGTTCAGGGTGTACCCCCTCTCTCTTCTGAAATTGGCCGGGATAGTCTCCGGTGCCCTCCGCCATGCCATTAGGGATAAGCAGGTCAGATGATAAAATGAAAATGTTTAAATTGAAACACAATTTTTCACAGAATGTACAAATGAAGTTTTCTAACTTGACGTTTACAAACTGTTCAGGATCTTGAACATAGTTCCTCTTTCTCATCCTTGCTATGCCCATATGACTCCTGGAATGATATGACTGGAAAACCTCACCTGCAAGGCCTCTTGACCAGATGCCCAAACTACCCATTTTGGCTCATCTCTATGTGGAGGAGCAATGGCTTTACTCTGTGCTCCTCCCAAATGGCACAGCTCCAAGGCCCCCATGTGGAGGAAGCTCATTTCTGTTGTTTGTATTCCTTTCCAAGTAAAAAATAGTTTCTTGTGGAACACAAGATCAATTTAAAACATGGCAGCTTATTGTGAGAGTAAAAAAAAACGCTGGTAGCACTCCACCATGTGTGGAGGAAGTGGCTTTTTTTTTTCTTTTTGTCAGACAAATGTAGCACTGCAAACCCCGAAGGCTGCCTTGTGTCCCCCTCTGCACTCTCTATAATCTTCAGTGTTAAAAAAATGTACGCTGTGGCCGAGCAATACTGTTACAGTGCACAACAATCTGGTTCAAAGCTGTTTTCATAAAGCAAGAGCTAGCCCGAGTTAATCACATTCTGGCATATCAACCAGACGAGTCCTATAAATAACACAATCTGCTTGCATTGTCGAATGCTGCACTTTTGTTTCCTCTTAACCCATGACCCAATCAAAGGCTCACACACTACTTAATGCCTCCTGTGCTTGAACAGAATAGCTTTTTGCTAAAGTTGAATATATGAAAATTGGAAAAAAAAAAAAACCCTTGTAAATCCTAAAGGGGAATTATTTGACCTGAATTCCAGAAATTCTTGTTTGAACCAAATAAAAAAAAAGACCAATCTTCAAACCACATGATTCAATTCATCATTCAGAAAAGAATCCATAAAAAATGCTACTTTATGTACAAAACGACTTCATGTGAGATGGGATACGTACTACAGGGTTCAGAGCAGTTGAAATAGGGCATGATGGTGTGACACCTCGCCATATAGAACAGTTTTAAAGAGGAGGGGACACGGAAGTTGTGAGTTTCTTCTTCTTCTCCTTTCGGCATTTCCCTTCAGGGGTCACCACAGAAAGTCAGTTTCTTCCATCTAACCCTATCTGCTGCATCCTCTTCGGTCACACCAACTATCTTCATGTCTTCCTTCATTGTATCCATGAACCTCCTCTTTGGTCTTCCTCTAGACCTCTTTCCTGGTGGTTCCAAATCCAGCATCCTTCTGCCAACATACTCCCTCTCTCATCTGCACATGTCTAAACCATCTCAGTCTGGCCTCTCTGACTTTATCTCCAAAACCTCTAACATGTGCTGTTCCTCTGATCCTGTCCATCCTGGTCACTCTTTTCTTTTTCTTTTATTTCGGTCAAATTGTACATTTACAAATAAATAAATTTACTTTTTTTTTTTTTGAACTAATAGTCTCGAAAAGGTATCGGCTGAAGCAAACGCTTGTTACGCCGACCCTTTTGAAAACAAATCATTACGTATCATTACTATCATTATGAAAACAAAATGATATAAATACATAACAGAAATTCACTATGATACATAAAATGAGAGAGAGAGAAAAAAGTAAATCTCTCAGAGAGATCCTCAGCATCTTCATCTCTGCTACCTCCATCTCTGCTTCCTGTCTTTTCTTCAGTGCTACTGTTTCTAGACCAAACAGCATGGCGGTCTCACCACGGTTTTGTAGACTTTTCCTTTCATTTTAGCTGAAACTCTTCTGTCACACATCATACCTGATACTTTTCTCCACCCATTCAGCCTGCCTGCACACTCTTCTTCACCTCTTTTCCACACTCTCCATTGCTCTGGACTGTTGATCCTAAGTTACTAAAATCTTCCACCTTCTTTATCTCTTCTCCCTATAACCTCACTTTCCCATTTGGATCCCTCTCATTCATACTCATGGAAGTTTTGAGTTCCTACAGTTTGAATTTGGTCAGATTCAAAGGCAAGTTTATTTGAAAGGTTACAATTAGAAAATAATTCAGTGCTTTACAGCAAAAAGTCAAGTTAAAAGTGACCAATAATAAAAGCACGGACACTAACATCCTCAAGGTCCTGGTCCAAAGGTGTAGAAAGACTAGGACACGATGAGAGTTGCTTTAAGTCTATTCTGGGAAATACGGGAAGCCAACGCAGAAATCTGAGTATTAGCTGTAGGTCAGTTGCTTTTCCATTTTTCAAATTCAATGCTAGAAATTGAAATCAATTCTTAGAAATAAAAAGTCTGAACTGCAAATTGGACGTTTCTCCTTCTAGATATTTTCCAAGTGAAATCCTAAGATCTGTGACCATCGAGATCTGTGACTTTGCGCCTCTGAACATGCCTAGAACGCTCCCCTCCCTTCCAGATGATCTAACCATACTTCTTTTACAGTTAGGGTTAGTTTTCGGAACTCCGATCTATCAAGATCTGCAACCGGCCGCAGATCTCGATGAGGCTACAGATCTTGATAGAACACCGGTGATATCAACGATGCAGTATGTCATCTAGCTTTGTCTCAAATTTGCCCTGGAAGAGACATCTCCCAAAATAAAATCAGAAAAGAAAAGCTGGAATGTTCCTTTGGGGAAGTTTCTGGTAACGAGTCTTGATTCGCGAGACGTGACTGTTCATCGAGACCATGTTTAAATATGGCTTCATCTTGGCATGGCCCAATCTTAGATGAGACTATGATCTGAATGAGAGTCTCATAGGTCCTTGCAGTTTTACACAAGCTCTCATTTAGCTCCTCTTTTTATTATTTTTTTCTCAAATAGTCTCTTTTTTTTTTACAGCTTGAGGTTAAACAAACTTATTACATGTGTAGCTTTTTGGTGGGAAATCTTTGCATTATCGCTTTTAAACGTTCACGTTTTTTTTTTTTTTGCCCACTTGCTGTTTTTGAGTCATGAACTCATTCATGTTTTTTTATTACTATTTTATTTAGTTTTTTTTTGTTTTAGATACCTTTTCATTTTCCACAAAGAACAAAAAAAAATCCCTTCTTACTTAGGATTTTGAGTTGTAATATTTGGTGTGCATTGTCTGACATTTTCAGCCTGAGAGCCGACTCACCCCTTGACCGTAGTTTCTATAGCAACAACTGTGACCCAGGAGGCATTTAAGTTACAGGGAGAGGGTTTTCGAGAGGGAAGTCGCTGTCCTGGTTATGAGTAGAAGAAAAAAAAAAAGTGGGAATCTGCGATTGGCCTGGCCTTCTGGACTATTTCATTCATGGTTACTGTGAGGAAGTCGCACAGTTCATTACTTGGCCACAGAGTCACAAGGCTTCAATTCCCACTCATTTTTTTTTTTTTTTAAATATCGTGAACAAATACTGCTGCTGTTGTTCTGAACTCTCATTCTGGTTTTGATTTAAACACGACGTCCTTTTAGACTTTAAGCACCGACTTGCATGAGGATGTTTTTTTCACAAACTAGGCTAAGAAGAGAAATCTCTGCTGAGAGCTTAGCATGCTTTGAATCTCTATAGCATGTCTTGAGTCCTTGTAGTTTGGAAGTCAAAAGCTCCTGATGGACTAAAAAGCTGGACGAGTCTAGTCTGTCATCATTTGTGTAACATGTAGGTCAAACGAAAAGCTTATCTATGTTCTGTGGTTCTCATTAGTGTGGTGCCTACCAGATTACTTGTCAGGGTTTCCTTCGGTATAGAATTGCCGGTCGGGCAGTCATCAGGCCTTTCTTCTCTTCCTTGGGAAGATTTCTTGCAATTAAAAGTTAGAAACGAGAGGAGAAAAGTAACGTTAATGAGGGCATCGCTTCAGTTTGATTTGTCACAAGCAGGGAGAATGACTTTCATACCAAATGTTTACATTCATATGAATTATGGGAAAAATTGTTTGGTGTTTTCTAAGCACTGGATGTTAGGGGTTAAAATCCACAAGGCCTTGTTGTTTACAGGGAATAGGGAACGTCATTTCTGCTCTTCTAAACATCTCTTTCTTCTTCTTCTTTCGGCATCTCCCTTCAGGGATCACCACATCTAACCCTATCTTCTGCATCCTCTTCGGTCACACCAACTATCTTCATGTCTTCCTTCACTGTATCCATGAACCTCCTCTTTGGTCTAGTCCTCTTTCCTGGTGGTTCCAAATCCAACATCCTTCTGCCGATGTACTCTCTCTCTCTCCTCTGCACATGTCCAAACCATCTCAGTCTGGCCTCTAACTTTATCTCCAAAACCTCTAACATGTGTTGTTCCTCTTATACATTCATTTCTAATCCCGTCCATCCTGGTCACTCTCAGAGAAGCCTCTTTCATGGTGGTTGTGGTGATGTTCCTGGTGGTTCTAAACATCTCTTTCTTCTTCTTTCGGCATTTCGCTTCAGCGATCACCACATCTAACCCTATCTTCTGCATCTTCTTCGGTCACGCCAACTATCTTCATGTCTTCCTTCACTGCATCCATGAACCTCCTCTTTGGTCTTCCTCTAGGCCTCTTTCCTGGTGGTTCCAAATCCAGCATCCTTCTTCCAACATACTCTCTCTCTCCTCTGCACATGTCCAAATCATCTCAGTCTGGCCTCTCTGACTTTATCTCCAAAACCTCTAACATGTGCTGTTCCCCTGATATTTTCATTTCTAATCCCGTCCATCCTGGTCACTTCCAGAAAGGCCTCTTTCATGGTGGTTGTGGTGATGTTCCCGGTGGTTCTAAACATCTCTTTCCACTTTGGAAATTAAGAGCATTGGGATGCAATAACAAAACTAATATCGTTTGGCTTTGGTACCACCTCATCATTTATTTTTATAATAACAGAAACTTTCTATTAAGGCCGAAATGCCACCATGTTGGTCTTAACGGGACTGATGTTGTGTCGTAGAAACACGGCGCATGCTTGCGAAGCACAGTGCACAAACAAAACCAAACATGATTGTTTTATTCATTTCTTCATCTTCTGACCCGGTAAGGAGCGAGGTATCCCGGCTGATTTAAGGAGAGAGGCAGAGTACACCCCTGCCAACAGGTCGCCAGTCTGTTGTGAGGCCCACACATGCAACCATCCAAACTTATGGCAATTTCGCAGCGGCCAATCGTACTAACACACATGTTTTTGGAGGGTGGGAGGAAACCGGAGTACCTGGAGAAAACTCACGCATACACAGGTAGAATATGCAGAGTCCACACGTAAAGACCAGTGTTTTAAGCCTCCGCTCCGAGACACAAACCACAACCTTCTTGGTGTGAGGCCACTGTGCAGCCTTGCAAAGAGGACTTGTATGAATAAAATTGTATAAATCCTCATCCCTACAAGTGACTCAGCAAATGTCTGTTTTTTTTTAAACGAGTATGAGTAATGAGTAAAAAAAAAAAACAGCATTGACATCTAAATTAAGATCTTAAAATGTTGTAACTTGTGTAGCTGGGATTTTGAATTTCCAGTCTCGTTGTATTAACTATTATTCATAAAGGCCGTTTTTTATTTGCTTGCTGGAAGGCGTCTTTGTCTGCCTTTTAAAGCACCAAAAAAAAATTTTTTTTTATTGATATTACATCCTCACAGTTAAGGTTCAATTCCGATATTTTGGTTAAGACAAAGTTTTTCTGAATCCGATCATTTAAAACTTGGCCTTTATAGGGTTTGGAATTGTTTCGTTCTGTTCTGTCGTCTTCCGCTTATCCGGGGTTGGGTCGCGGGGGCAACAGCTCAGACGGGAAGCCCAGGCTTCTCACACCCCGGCTGCATCCTCCAGGTCACCTGGAAGGATTCCGAGTCGTTCCCCAGCCAGCTGTGAGACATAGTCTCTCCAGCAGGTCCGGGGTCTGCGTCTTGGTCTCCTCCCGGTGGGACGTGCTCTAAACACCTCACCAGCGAGGCGCTCAGAGGGCATCCTGACCAGATGCCCGAACCACCTTATCTAGCTTCTCTCGACCTGGAGGAGGAGCATTTAGACACCGAGCTCCTCCCGGGTGACACAGATCCGGAATTGTATATTGTAATTCCGTAATTAGAAGTCAGTAGGTCACCTACTTATTTCTTACGCAGTTGCGGGGGGTGCCGGAGCCCATTCCGGCTGATTCTAGGCGAGGGGCAGGGTACACCCCAAACAGGTCGCCAGTCTGCCGCGGGGCCACTCACATACAACCATACGCACACACACTCATTCCTAGGGGCAATTTGGTACCGGCCAATCAACCTAGCATGCATGTTTTTGGAGGGTGGGAGGAAACTGGAGTACCTGGAGGAAACCGACACAGACACGGGGAGAACATGCAAACTCCACACAGAATGGACAATGTTCCAAGCCTCGTCTCCACCCAGGACTCGAACCCACAACCTTGTTGCTGTGAGGCCACTGTTCTACCCACTGCGCCACTGTGCCGCCCGGAATTGGAAGTGTAAAAAAAAAAAAAAAAAATCTCTTCACGTCTCTGTTAATTCTCTTGATAAGTTTGAACACGTCGTTCACATCTATTCTTATCTTTGATATGTCCCAATACCTTCTTCACCAGACTACACCCTTCTTCTTTTTTTTTTTTTCGATTGCTTTCCTTGCATACCTCCTGATAAAACCCCAAGTAACTCCATCGGTGTTAAAATTCCATGTTGCCAGATCTGCGTCTTTCCGTTCAGTACAACCTGCCTGCTCTTTTTTTTTTTTTATCCAGGAGGGAACGAAGCCAAGTTTTCTTTCAACTCGGTGCTGATAGACCAGATTACTTGGTATTTATACATGAGTTGTCTGCTTCTATAGCAAAGATTGTGTGGGAGACTGACAGCCCTAGGCCGTGCATACCTCATGAGAGTGGGTATGTGCATACACGCAGTCATTATTAATGAGTTGGAGGGGAGGGGGGGACTGCTGACTGCCTCATTCAGAGAACTTTGGACATATATTTTAAAAGTCGTTCTGGAAAACTTCACATTACATAATCAAGAAATACTGAACTTTTTTTTTTTCTCCTCGCATCAGCTTCACAAGTGCAGCGGTTGAAAAAATGAAACATGTTCGAGCACTTCTGAAAACTGTCTCATCCATTTATAGTTTTAAAAACAGACGGACCTTCGGACGCTTGCAAAAAAAAAAAATTTGGACTTTCCGTTCCTCCTTGAGCCGCCACCTTAACGCGGTGGAGGGGTTTGCGTGCCCCAATGATCCTAGGAGCTATGTTGTTCGGGGCTTAATGCCCCTGGTAGGGTCACCCAAGGCAAACAGGTCCTAGGTGAGGGGCCAGACAAAGAGTGGCTCAAAAATACCCCTATGAAGCAGTCAAACATGGCCAAGTTGCCCTTGCCTGGACGCGGGTCACCGGGGCCCCCGCTTGGAGCCAAGCCCGAGGGTGGGGCACGAGAGCGAGCGCCTAGTGGCCGGGCTTTACCCATGGGGCCCGGCCAGGCTCAGCCCGAACAGGGGACATGGGCCGCCCTTCCAGCGGACTCACCACCTGCAGGAGGGGCCAAAGGGGTCGGGTGAAGGAGGAGATGGGTGGCGGAGGCTGGAGTGGCTGGAGGATGCAGCCGGAGTGAGAGAGGCCTGGGCTGCCCGTTTGAGGCTGTTGCCCCGCGACCCGACCCCGGAACAAGCGGAAGATGACAGAACCGTTCCAGTTCACCCGGAAGGATCCCAAGTCGTTCCCCAACCAGCTGTGAGACATAGTCTCTCCAGCAGGTCTGGGGTCTGCCTCTCGGTCTCCTCCCGGTGAGACGTGCCCGAAACACCTCGCCCGCGAGGCGCTCGGGTGGCATCCTGACCAAATGCCTGAACCACCCCATCTGGCTTCTCTCGACCTGGAGGAAGAGCAGCTCGACACCTTAGCTCCTCCCGGATGGCAGAGCTCCTCACCCGATCTCTGAGTGAGAGCCCAGCCGCCCTGCGGAGGAAGCTCATTTCGACCGCTTGTATCCGTGATCTCATTCTTTGGGTCACCACCCACAGCTGGTGACCATCGGTGAGGGTAGGAACGTAGATCGACTTGTAAATCGAGAGCTTTGCTTTTCGACTCAGCTCTCTCTTTACCACAACGGACCGATGCAGCGTCCTTTGGACTTACAAAAACTAAAATAACAAGTACCTTATTTTAACCCCGAATAGTTGTTAGGTTGCTGTTTAGTGTTTTACTTTTTATGGTCGGGTCGTGCCGTCAGAGTGCACGTTGTAAAGTACAGTGAGATTACGCACCATGACAGCACTCCGATAAGACAGATGAGAGGAAAACTCATGTTCTCTACACGCTCCAAAGAACGGCTGTCTTACTCAATCGGACTAAGCTGAAGGGATTTACTAGCTTTTACGGACACTTTCTTTGAAGAAATGCGAAACAGAAAACGGGGGCAACGCGAGGCTGCGGCGGTAACAGGAAGGTTGTTGAGGGGTTAACTACTAAACCGGTGTGGTAGTGACCTCCTTGTGAGTGGGTAACTCCCACCGTTCAAAGAAAAGCATATGCAGATAATTGATTTCACTTGATTCTCCCACAAAAAAAGTGGGAGTTTTTTTTTTTTTTTTTTTTTTGGATCTGCGTTGGTCCTGCAATGGACTGGTTAGCACAGTAGCCTCACAGCAAGAGGGTCAGGGTTTGAGTCCCGGATTGGAGTGAGGCTTGAAACACTGGTCGTTCTGTGTAGAGTTTGCATGTTCTCCCTGTGTATGTGTGAGTTTTCTCCAGGTACTCCGGTTTCCTCCCGCCCTCCAAAGACATGCATGTTGGGTTGATTGGCTGGTATGAAATTGCGCTCCAGGAATAAGTGTGTGTTTGTGTACGGTTGTAGTTGTGTGGCCCCGTATCAGACTGGCGACCGGTTCGGGGTGCACCCTTCTCTCGCCTAAAATCAGCCGGGATAGGCGGGATGGACACCAAGACGTCAAAGTAAAATGTATACATTTTTCAGATTTCGGGACTTGGACTTTTGCGACCTTGGCTTTTTGTTGAATCACCCTGAAAATAAAATCTGAACCAGTTCATCTATAGTTGGTACCGATTAACTGTATGTATTTTTATTGAAAGCCCGTCACTGGTTTGGGAGATAACTTATTCACAAGAATTTGTGACCTCAAGCTCTGTGGTTTTGGCATTTGGTTGCATGACCCTAAAAACAGAATCAGTTAATCTACAGTTGGTACTGAGCTACTGTGGGTACTCTTATTCAAATCTTTTCAGTGGTTAGGAACGTATGGCGCTAAAAAAAGTCATATGAAAGCTGGAAAGTACTCAATACCTCATTTCCATATTCAGTGAGCACAGGTATAAAAATAAATAACGTTACTTCCTGGGCAGAATTTTACTGATTATAATGAAGATTCTGTTCAGTCGTCTTCCGCTCATTCGGGGCGAGTTGCGGGGGTAACAGCCTCAGACGGGAAGCCAGGCTTTTCTCACCCCAGCTGCATCCTCCAGCTCACCCAGAAGGACCCCGAGTCGTTCCCCAGCCAGCTTTGAGACATAGTCTTTCCAGGCGTCCGGGGTCTGCCTCTTGGTCTTCTCTTGGTGGGACATGCCCAAAACACCTCACCAGCGAGGCGCTCGGTGGGCATCCTGACCAAATGCCTGAACCGCCCCATCTGGCTCCTCTCGACCTGGAGGAGGAGCGGCTCGATACCGAGCTCCTCCCGAATGGCAGAGCTCCTCACCCGATCTCTTTGTGAGAGCCCACTGGAGGAAGCTCATTTTGGCCGCTTTTATCCGTGATCTCATTCTTTCGGTCACCACCCACAGCTGGTGACCATAGGTGAGGGTGGGAACGTAGATCGACTTGTAAATCGAGAGCTTTACTTTTCGGGTCAGCTCTCTCTTTACCACGACGGACTGATTCAGCGTCCTAGTTATTGCTGACGCCGCACTGATCCGCCTGATAAGAACGAATAAAAGTCAATTATCGTTTTTAAATGTTCCATTGCTGAAGGATGAGTCATCACCAGGTAGTTTTTAATATCTAATTAGCTTTTGATTGGACGTTTAATTAAATTGTAAAGTCAAGGCCAACGAGCGGTTTTAAATATACAGATTAATTAATTTTGATAGTAAGATGATTTGTTTTATAAGCTGTGGTTTTCAGTCAAACTTTTTTTTTGTCCAATTACCACATTCTTTTGTCGTGACCGGGAAGTGACATTTATCACCGTGACCCCATGAACCAGGAAAAAGAAGTCGATGTCCCCCCTCCCTCCCCGCCCTCTCTCCCAGGTTTCCAGGAAACACATGTTCATCAGATGTCAGCCACTCAGGCAATATGAGAGCAAACAAAAGTAAACGGAAAGTGATCCCCTGATTAATGTTGGAAGATGTGGAAAGGCATTGAGTTACAGTCGGAGACCAAAAAAAAAAAAAAAACTCAAACACTGTCTGAAAATATACCAATGAAATGTATTTACACTCTTTTTCTTTTTGTTTTTCCCCAATGAAGTCTCTGAGGATGTCCAAGCGGAGCTTGTTTGTGCGCCTGGTGCCATGCCGGTGCTTGCGGGGCGAGGAGGAGACGGTAACATCACTGGACTACTCCCACTGCAGCTTGGAAACTGTTCCCAAGGAGATCTTCAGCTTTGAGAAGACACTGCTGGAGCTCTACCTCGATGCCAACCAGATCGAGGAACTGCCTAAAGTAAGGCTCTCACAAGGATGTGATGTTTTAGAACTCAATCAGTTCATTTAAAAACAAAAAAAAGACACAAGATCTGCAGGTTAGTCGGCGTTAAAATGAAATCCTGAATCATGTGAGAAATGATCAAATCAAACTTTATTTATAAAGCGCCTTTTATATATAAAAATGCAACGTAAAGCGCTTTAACAAGTTAAAAACCCCAGAACATAAAAGCTAAATAAGTCCCCCCCACCCCCCCCGCACACACACACACACACACACACATCCATACTTGTGAAAAATACAAATAGAGCACACATCCTCATATATGTACACATACACACTCACGTAAAAGTGAGTGTGCATGTTCCATCTGCATCCAGCAATAGGCTGGATGCTTGCAGGGCATCCAGCCTATTGCTGGATGCCCAGCCATATGGGTATGATGCCCATCCAGCAATATGGCTGGATGGCATGAAGGATGCTTGGATGCAGGATGCCTGCATCCAAATAAAACCAAGAATAAAACTACAAATAAAACTAAGAATAAAACTACAAATAAAACTAAGAATAAAACTAAGAATAAAACTACAAATAAAACTAAGAATAAAACTACAAATAAAACTAAGAATAAAACTACAAATAAAACCAAGAATAAAACTACAAATAAAACTAAGAATAAAACTACAAATAAAACTAAGAATAAAACTACAAATAAAACTAAGAATAAAACTACAAATAAAACTAAGAATAAAACTACAAATAAAACTAAGAATAAAACTACAAATAAAACTAAGAATAAAACTACAAATAAAACTAAGAATAAAACTACAAATAAAACTAAGAATAAAACTACAAATAAAACTAAGAATAAAACTACAAATAAAACCAAGAATAAAACTACAAATAAAACTAAGAATAAAACTACAAATAAAACTAAGAATAAAACTACAAATAAAACTAAGAATAAAACTACAAATAAAACTAAGAATAAAACTACAAATAAAACCAAGAATAAAACTACAAATAAAACTATGAATAAAACTACAAATAAAACTAAGAATAAAATTAAGAATAAAACTACAAATAAAACTAAGAATAAAACTGCAAATAAAACTAAGAATAAAATTAAGAATAAAACTACAAATAAAATTAAGAATAAAACTACAAATAAAACTAAGAATAAAACTACAAATAAAACTAAGAATAAAACTAAGAATAAAACTACTTATGAAAAACTTAGTTAAAAGCAAGACTAAAAAGATTAAAAAGATGTGTCTTGAGCCTCTTTTTTAAAATGTGAACGTTCTCTGAATGATCCCAAGAGATTCCACATCTTCCATTGAAGACAATTTTCTGCTTTCTGTTTTTCTCCGAAACTCTTTTCGATTAAACGAAAATCAAATGAATGAATGGAGGCAGAATTTCAGTGGAAACTCCCTGGAACGATAACGTAGTGAATAGATGATTCTAAAAAGAGGAGATTGTGCAACGCAGTTAGAACAAATGACTTTTGGGCTCTCCTAAAATTAACAGTACAGCCCGGGTACCTTCTAGTATATCATGTGATGTTGTAATATGATCCGTTTGGAGAGTATGGCCCCAAGTGTAAGGATTAAATCATAACCCGAGATCTGTGTGTGAGGTTATTAGACCAAAAATAGAACAGACTTTGGACGTTTTTTTTTTTTCCTCCTTCAACAAACAAAGCGTTTATATGTTAAATGTCTCATTAAATATGATAAACTAGACATGATGGCATATGAACTTATTGTACTTTGTGTTCTTCCACCAGCAACTGTTTAACTGCCAGTTACTCCACCGACTGAGCATGCCAGATAATGACCTGACAGTGTTGCCAGCAGCGATCGCAAACCTCATCAACCTCAGGGAGCTCGACGTCAGCAAAAACAGTAAGTGAAATGAAATTTTTTTTAAAGAAAAGCAATTCATGATTTAAATCTTTTTGGATGAAAGATCTAAAAAAAAAAAAAAAACTAAAAAAAAACATGAAAACTAACCACAGGTAGTTTTCAAGCAACCGTTTAATTATCTTCGTTTTATTTGTGGATAAATTCACACTGATAAAAAAAGAGGAATAAAAAAACATTGAACAATTGATTAGATTGCGTCAAAGATCTAAAACGCTGATGCATACCGGCTGAAAAAAAAAGTTTAACCTCAGAAAGGTTTTGCTTAAAGCTCCCGATGTGAGCGCACAAGTCCTGACCTGCAGGGTATTAAATCCAATCTCCTCAATGCAGGAATAAAAGTGGAATAACTCCCTGACTCATGCTTTCGTACGCTCTCATGATAACATCAGCTTGTCATAATGTGGGCTTTAATTATTTAAAAGGTGAAGTGTTTGTGGATGAATTCTCATTTGCAAATATAAGTGTAAAAACAAAACCTCCATTAGGGACAAATAGCAGCTGTATTTGTGGATATTTCGTTTGTATTTATTGAATATTCTCCAAATCCGAGACCATGGTCCTCGCTTGGAAAAGGGTGGAATGCCCCCTGCGAGTCAGGGACATGGTCCTGCCCCAAGTGGAGGAGTTTAAGTATCTCGGGGTCTTGTTCATGAGTGGGGGAAGGATGGAGCGGGAAATCGATAGTCGGATCGGTGCGGCGTCAGCAATAACTAGGACGCTGCATCGGTCCGTTGTGGTAAAGAGAGAGCTGAGCCAAAAAGCAAAGCTCTCGATTTACAAGTCGATCTACATTCCAACCCTCACCTACCACTACCCACCAGCTGTGGGTGGTGACCGAAAGAATGAGATAGAGGATACAAGCGGCCGTAATGAGCTTCCTCCGCAGGGTGGCTGGGCTCTTACGCAGAGATCGGGTGAGGAGCTCTGCCATCTGGGAGGAGCTCGGTGTCGAGCCGCTCCTCCTCCAGGTTGAGAGAAGCCAGATGGGGTGGTTCGGGCATCTGGTCAGGATGCCCCACGAGCGCTTCGCGGGCGAGGTGTTTTGGGCACGTCCCACTGGGAGGAGACAAACGGGGCAGACCCCGTATCCGCTGGAGAGACTATGTCTCACAGCTGGCCGGGGAACGACTTGGGATCCTTCTGGGTGAGCTCGAGAATACAGCCGGGGTGAGAGAGGCCTGGGCTATCCGTTTGAGGCTGTTGCCCCTGCGACCCGACCCCGGAACAAGCGGAAGATGACTGAACAGATTATTCTAAGATTTTAAACACAATAGAAAAGTAGAGGTAGTTCAGAGGCTGTTTATTTCTCAACGCCCACAGATTACACACAGATCTTCTAATACAGAGTTTACCAACCAATGTGAGAGATCGGCAGATGTACCGTGGGAAATGATCCTACTTCACCTCAGATAGTGATCGAGATCTACCAGTAGATCCACTCTTCTTGTCTGCTTTTTTGTTGCATGCTGCTGTCCATCCCTCCTAATAACTACCACATCTAGTGGATCGTATTTTCTACATGTTTTAGGGACGTTATGAGAAATTTTAGGTTGTGTTTTAAATCAGAAGAATTGCGGATTCTAATGAAATTTCACATTTTCTAATAGGAAAAAAGTTTCTTTTGCATTCTGGGTAAATCCTCTGAAAGGCTCATTTTCTGGAACTAAATATATTAATAAAAAAAATGAGGTGCAAAACTTTTAAAAGTGCAGAAAAACAAAATACTCGTTCTGACACATGAATGCATAAAAATAACTTTTAATTAAGGAATACAACTATTCAAATTTGTTTCGAGAATCATTTTGAACATTTTCGGTTGTTTATGTGCCTCAAGATCTTTTTTCCGATGGGAAAAAAAGTACCTAAGTGTGAAAAAAAGTTGGAAAAACCCTGATCTAACTTATTCTAAACTATGTAACATCACTGATGATAAACTGTTTCAGCTCACACACTTTGTTTCAACAAGTCAGATGAATTTTTTTTAATAAAAGCTACTAAACACACGTGAAACAATGAGTCTACTGTTCAGCAGGACGAGGGTGTGCAGTCCAGTTCACTGATAAGACTAACCTTGAATCGCCAAAAAAGAAAATCTAATAAAAATGTTCTCCTGCGGTCGTGATGAAATAGTTTCACACAGTAACAGTTCTGAGAAATAAAAGTCGAGTGGCCGGATTACATTTGTTTCATTGTGTTGTATCGTAAAAAAAATGACCTCATATAAAACTGGCTAATAAAGTAGAAACAAAGAAAGTGTGGTCATGAAAAAAAAATGTGGACGTTTGACTAAATTCAGTATAAACATGAAGAATGTAGCTTTAAAAACTGAAAGTGTGAAGATTTGATGTACCGTATTTTCCGCACTATAAGGCGCACCTAAAAACCTTAAATTTTTTCTAAAGTCCACGATGCACCTTTTAACCCAGAGCGCCTTATATAGGGATTAATTTTGAGCTACAACAGGTGTCTCAACTGCTGTAAGCAGCCGCCGACTCCATTTCCCCCATAGAAGAAGTAGTGCGCGGTGCATGCTGGGATATATGAAAGGGCGTCTCATTTCCATTTGTGTGTTTGTGTAAAGACCCGGAAATGGCTCCTACCAAGAGACACTGTTACACTGCAGAGTTTAAACTCGAGGCGATCAGTCACGCAGTAGAACACGGGAATAGAGCCGCAGCGAGATACAACAGGTGTCGCAACTGCGGTAAGCAGCCGCTGACTCCATTTCCCCCGTAGAAGAAGTAGTGCGCGGTGCATGCTGGGATAAATGAAAGGGCGTCTCATTTCCATTTGTGTGTTTGTGTAAAGACTCGGAAATGGCTCCTACCAAGAGACACTGTTACACCGCAGAGTTTAAACTCAAGGCGATCGGTCACGCGGTAGAACACGGGAATAGAGCCGCAGCGAGAGAGTTTAACATTAACGAATCAATGGTGAGGAAGTGGAGGAAGCAAGAGGATGCGCTGCGCCAAGTAAGTAAGACTAAACAGAGTTTCCGCGGGAACAAAGCGAGATGGCCACAGTTCGAAGACAAAGTTGAACAGCCTTTACTGTAACGCCTTATACTGCGATGCGCCTTATATATGGAAAATGTCATTTCTTGAAGGTGCGCCTTATAGTACGGAAAATACGGTAAATTGTTGCAGCATTCGGCTGTGACCAAAGAAAAACTAAAGTAGAATTATTGGGATTACTTGTAATCCAGCAAGTTAACTGGCCTTAAGTATCCCATCTAAACAACTTATGATGAAATCTGTGACGTGTTGGCGTGCATTTCTAAAGAAAAGCGTTGGCAATAAACGGGAAGCTCTGGAATACAGACGAAAAGAAAAGAGGTTTTAGTGTTCACTCTGTTTACACTAGACGTCTCTGTCCTCCTACACACAGCACTTTAGGCTTGGTGTCATTGACAAAAAACAAAGAGGAGGAAATACACGTTGAGACTAAAGGATGTTCTCTTTCTACAAGTTTAAACATTTTGAATGTTTAGTGAGAACTTTGACAGTCAGAAGGATTTCTGTTTTTTGGGGGGGTTTTTTGTCCAATCTTCATTTATTATGTCAGAATTCCACTGATCTGATTGGATTGAAAGTGTAAAGTCGCTTCTAGGTGGAAGAACTTGACTCAGCAAGTCAGGTTCTTCCATCTAACCCTATCTGCTGCATCTTCTTCGATCACGCCAAGATAGTTGGCGTGACCTATGATGGATGGGTGAACCATAGATGAACCATGAACCTATCATGGAACCTATCCATGAACCTAACCTTCATGGATAGGTTCTGTATCCATGAATCTCCTCTTTGGTCTTCATCTAGGCCTCTTTCCTGGTGGTTCCAAATCCAGCATCCTTCTTCTGATGTACTCTCTCTTCTCCGCACATGTCCAAACCATCTCAGTCTGGCCTCTCTGACTATATCTCCAAAACCTCTAACATGTGCTGTTCCTCTGATGTACTCATTTCTAATCCTGTTCATCCTGGTCACTCCCAGAGAGATCCTCAGCATCTTCATCTCTGCTACCTCCATCTCTGTTTCCTGTCTTTTCCTCAGTGGCACTGTCTCTAGACCAAACAGCATGACTGGTTTCACCACGGTTTTGTACACTTTCCTTTTCATTCTAGCTGAAACTCTTCTGTCACACATCACGCCTGATACTTTTCTCCACCCGTTCCAGGCTGCCTGCACATGCTTCTTCACCTCTTTTCCACACTCTCCATTGCTCTGGACTGTTGATCCTAAGTACTTAAAATCTTCCACCTTCTTTATCTCTTTTCCCAATGCCTGCTTTCAATAGCTCGTCACACCTCAGAACAATGCATTTAGGCTAAAAGTTACTAAAATCTTCCACCTTCTTTATTTCTTCTATAATCACTCTTTTATTTCTAATACAACCATTTTAAGTTATTTTCCTTAGCTTTCAAATAGTTCTTTTGATTTCAGAATTTATTATCAAAATATTTGATGTTGGCGTGGGCTGCACGGTGGCCCACTGGTTAAATATTTGTTTTTAAATTATTACAAAATTGATCCCTCATGGGGAAATGACTGTGCTGCATTACATTGCAGCAGGCGGCCAATGGTGGTAGAAACTGGGGTTAGGTGTCTTCTCCAGAGAGACGTAGTCATGAGCTTGGCAGGAATCGAAATGTGAACTTTTCAGTCCAAAGATGGCAATTCGATGGGGTTCGAGTGATGGCAAGCCCTGAAACACTGGCCTTTCCATGTGGAGTTTGCATGTTCTCCCTGTGTGTGCATGGGTTTTCTCCAGCTACGCTAGTTTTCTCTCACCCTCCAAAAACATGCATGTTAGGTTGATTGGCCACTATGAAATTGCCCGTAGGAAAGACTGTGTGGATGGTTGTGTGTGTGTGGCCCCGCAACAGACTGGTGACCTGTTTGGGATCTACCCTGCCTCTCGCCTGAATTCAGCCAAGATAGGCTCCCCAATTACAGATAAATGGTTTCAGAAGACAAAACAAAACATTTGTTTTTCTTTTTCTCTCCAGGTATCCAGGAGTTTCCTGAAAATATCAAGAATTGTAAAGTTCTTGCCATAGTCGAAGCAAGTGTTAATCCCATTTCAAAGTGAGTTTATCTCTTCTATACATTTGTTTTCAAAAACTTTACAGTTTTGATTTGTGTTTGCATATTTAAAGGAGATTTCCGTGAGTTAAGTGTTTCTATGCTCTATTTGTATTTTCAGGCTCCCAGAAGGTTTCACACAGCTCCTGAGCCTGACCCAGCTCTACCTGAATGATGCCTTCCTGGAGTTTTTACCAGCCAGCTTTGGCAGGTCGGTTTGTTCTCCCAACTTTATTATCAGAGCAAATTCCTCATGAATTACTCATGAAATCAGATGCAAACCGATCAGGCAGTTTCTCTAGTTTTTTTTTTTAATAGATTTGTTTTTGAAAGTATTTTTGATATAGAAAGGTTTACATCACAACAACAAAACAACAACAACAACACAAGAATAGGGGAGAGTCCCTAACCTTGTCCCTAACCTCTGCAGGTTAGGGACAAGGTCCTGCCCCGAGTGGAGGAGTTTAAGTATCTCGGTGTCTTGTTCATGAGTGGGGGGAGGATGGAGCGGGAGATCGACGGACGGATCATTGCAGCATCAGCAATAACTAGGACGCTGCATCGGTCCGTCGTGGTAAAGAGAGAGCTGAAAAGCAAAGCTCTCGATTTACAAGTCGATCTACGTTCCCACTCTCACCTATGGTCACCAGCTGTGGGTGGTGACTGAAAGAATGAGATCACAGATGCAAGCGGCCGAAATGAGCTTCCTCCGCAGGGTGGCTGGGCTCTCACTCAGAGATCGGGTAAGGAGCTCTGCCATCCGGGAGGTGCTCAGTGTCTAGCCGCTCCTCCTCCAGGTTGAGAGGAGCAAGATGGGGTGGTTCGGGCATCCGGTCAGGAGCGCTTCGCTGGTGTGGTGTTTCGCAGACGGGCACGTCCCACCGGGAGGAGACCAAGAGGCAGACCCCGGACCCGCTGGAGAGACAATGTCTCGCAGCTGGCTGGGGAACGACTCGGGAACCTTCGAGGTAAGCTGGAAGATGCAGCCGGGGTGAGAGAAGCCTGGGCTTCCCGTCTGAGGCTGATGCCCCCGTGACCCCGGCACCGGATCAGTGGAAGACGACTGAACTGAACAGAGCCTATAAACTAGTGCTTCTGTAAATTTATCGATTGGTGTTTCTATTTTATTCAAACACCAGTATACGTATATTTTCAAAGTTATTTTTGGCAGAGGTAGCATTATCAAATATTTACGTTGAGTTAAAATAGTATAAGAAACATAAAAACAAATTAAAAAAAAAAAAAAATGACACCCTAAACTGTTCTGACTCAGAAATCATTTTGGATTTGGAAACTATTTCTATTGACTTAGGTTGAAAATCAGGATGAAGAAATTAAAACTAGTGACATGTTGAGACTTTTTTTATTGGAAAACATGTCAGTAATTCATTTTCTGAACATTTTTTATCTGTCTTTGTAATTTCAAGTTGAAATGTTGCCTTGGTAACAGCAACGCTGCAGTTGCTGAAAGTTAGATTAAATTCTTTTTCAAGGATTTTTAAAAGCCTCAAGTTGTTTGCTCAACTTTTCCTGACCTTCACCTCTTTGCTACGGAGTGAAACAATCTTAACTTTGTCCTCATTTAACTGCAGAATTTGTCTGTTATTGGCCTGAGACACTGTCACAGTAAGTTTGTCGAGCTTGAGTTGAGCTTCTGTTGTGTACAAGAAGACTTGCAGCCGACTTTACTTTCTAAGGAAGCTGAGGTCCTTCAATGTGTGCGGCAAGATCCTGGAGACCTTCTACCAGTCTGTGGTGGCCAGCTCCTTGTTCTTCTCTGTCATCTGCTGGGGGAGCAGCATCGCAGCCAGTGACGCAAACAGTCTGAATAAACTAATCAGACTGGCTGGCTCTGTCATTGGCAGCAAACAGGACTCACTTGAGGCAGTGGTGGAGAGGAGGCCACTGAACAAACTTTTATCCATCATGGACAATCATGACCATCCTCTCTACCTACTCCTGGACGAACAACGGAGCTCCTTCTCCAAGAGGCTCAGACAGCTCCGCTCGAGAACGTCTCGTTACCGGAGGTCTTTCT
Organism: Neostethus bicornis; assembly: GCA_902685375.1. NCBI lineage: Eukaryota > Metazoa > Chordata > Actinopteri > Atheriniformes > Phallostethidae > Neostethus > Neostethus bicornis. The sequence goes on from LR738564.1 coordinate 13,409,389, forward strand.
TCCCGTACCTGATCGGGCTCTACAACGACTCACTTAGCAGATAGGAAGTTGTTGCTGTGACACACAAATTTCCCATGTGTGGGATTATTAAAGTATATTCTGATTCTGAGCTGCAGTTACATGCTGGCAAATAGACATAAAGTTGGAACTTTTTTCTGCACAGTTGTAAAAATTACATAGATGTTTAAGTGCTGTTAGAATTCACACTCTTGAGGAAACGAAAGGGCCAAAAATGGGCGAGCTTTTTCCAACGACTACCCCTTTTTTGTTCTACAAACATATTTACTTTGGATTCCGCAACTGTTAAAACCAACTTTTGTGTGTGAAAGTTCATGTATTTACTAGTGGATGTCATGGACTTATTTGACATCCTTGAGTAAATGTTTAAACGAATGTTAGAAAACTTGATGTACTTAGAAATCACGTGACACAAGTTTTGCACTTGTATTTATCGCAATGTGTTTGATTGGGATGGTTGAATCCACTTTAGAAAAAATTAAGGGAGTTTCATGCTAAATCGACGTTTTGAAGGTTTCTACCATAAATGTTAATCCTGCATAAAAAGAAATGCAGGGGGGCTAGGTGTCTTCTCAATGGACACTTAGGCATGAGCTCAACAGGAATCGAACCGGCAACTCTTTAGTCCAGAGACGCGCAATTCTACCACTAAGCCATGCCTCCCCCACATCAGAAATGAATGCGTTTAGAAGCTTTTTTCAGCTAACATTGCATTTCTTTACTAAATACAAGATTTATTACCCGCAAGAAATCACATTACTCTTTAAATAAACTGAGTTAAACTGATGCACAATTATTAGTAATTAATTTGTACCACATACTTGAAACATCACCTTTATGGACAGAATATCCAGGAGCAGCCAAGGTGTTGGAGGGATCCAGTTTGGTGACCTCAGGATCGGATCTCTGCTTTTTGCGGATGATGTGGTCCTGTTGGCTTCATCGGACCGTGATCTCCAGCTCTCACTGGATCGATCTGCTGCAGAGTGTGAAGCGGCCGGGATGGGAATTAGCGCCTCCAAATTGGAGATGGTCCTCGCCCGGAAAAAAGTGGAATGCCCTCTGGGTCGGGGACAGGGTCCTGCCCCAAGTGGAGGAGTTTAAGTATCTTGGGGTCTTGTTCACGAGTGGGGAAAGGATGGAGCGGGAGATCGACAGGCGGATCGGTGCGGCGTCAGCAATAACTAGGATGCTGCATTGGTCCATCTGAAGAGAGAGGTGAGCCGAAAAGCAAAGCTCTCGATTTACAAGTCAATCTACGTTCCCACCCTCACCTATGGTCACCAGCTGTGGGTGGTGACCCAAAGAATGAGATCGCGGGTACAAGCGGCCGAAATGAGCTTCCTCCGCAGGGTGGCTGGGCTCTCACTCAGAGATTGGGTGAGGAGCTCTGCCATCCGGGAGGAGCTTGGTGTTGAGCCGCTCCTCCTCCAGGTCGAGAGGAGCCAGATGGGGTGGTTCGGGCACCTGGTCAGGATGCCCCCCGAGCGCCTCGCGGGCGCAGACCCCAGACCCGCTCGAGAGACTATGTCTCACAGCTGGCTGGGGAATGACTTTGGATCCTTCCGGGTGAGCTGGAGGATGCAGCTGGGGTATGAGAAGCCTGGGCTTCCCGTTTGAGGCTGTTGCCCCTGTGACCCGGCTCCGGAACAAGCGGAAGATGACAGAACGGGAAATTACTTTTGCCGCATTGCACCGCAGCAGCCAGCCATGACGGCGCGAATGATGGGAGTAACCCGGGGGTTAGGTGTTTTCTCAAGGGACACTTAGGCATGAAATCAACAGGAATCAAACTGGCAACTCTTTAGTCCAATGACACACAATTCTACCACTATACCATGCCGCTCGCACAATAAATGTGATTAGTAGCTAACATTGGATTTCTTTACTAAAGATACAAGAGTTACTACCCGCACAAAATCATAGTACTCTTTAACACTTGGACCACCGCAGCGGTCAATTTGACTGCACATCACTTTAATATGCTAATTTGAATATTTAAGACGCAACCTAGGAGGCTGACCTTTTATGACTTTTAACATAAACATGTTTTCTGATGGAAGATTCCTGTGGAAGATTTTAAGTATCTAGATCAACAGTCCAGAGCAATGGAGAGTGTGGAAAAGAGGTGAAGAAGCCTGTTCAAGCAGGCTGGAACGGGTGAAGGAAAGTATCAGGTGTGATGTGTGACAGAAGAGTTTCATCTAAAATGAAAGAGAAAGTGTACAAAACCGTGGTGAGACCGGCCATGCTGTTTGGTCTAGAGACAGTGGCACTGAGAAAAAGACAGGAAACAGAGATGAAGATGCTGAGGATCTCTCTGGGAGTGACCAGGATGGACAGGATTAGAAATGAGTACATCAGGGAAACAGCACATGTTGGAGGTTTTGGGGATAAAGTTAGAGAGGCAAAACTGCCTCTCTGACTGCAGAGGAGAGAGAGTACATCAGAAGAAGGATGCCAGGTTTGGAACCACCAGGAAAGAGGACTAGAGGAAGACCAAAGAGGAGGAGGTTCATGGACGCAGTGAAGAAAGACATGAAGATAGTTGGTGTGACCAAAGAGGATACAGCAGATAGGGCTAGATGGAAGAGGCAGACTTGCTGTGGTGACCCCTGAAGGGAAATGCCGAAAGAAGAAGAATATAAACATGTTTTCTATTTTATTCTTTAGTTTTTGTGTTCTAAAAATGAACATTTCAAAATTTACAAGCATTTTATCTCCTCTAACCTGCTGCGAGAGGAAGCGCACATTGGAAGTTGTTGCTATGGCAACTCATAAGTGTGTGTTTTTGTATTTGTGGAGAGAGACAAGGAGGACACTGACGCCATTTTCTTGTTATGACTTATATTGTCAGTTTTAAATAAAACTGTTAAACCAACAACTGATGGTATAAAAGCTTGTGACTTAAGTTCTCTTCACATCATTCCATTTTCTCTCCTCGACACACCTTTGCGTGTTCATTGTGATATGAATACAGTCACACCAGTAGTTCTTCCTTTAGACTTAAAACCATTGTTGTGTAAAATCGATAGCGGTTAAAAAAATGAACAAGCATAAATTAACCGTTCACTTTGTTCCTGTTTTGCAGGTTGACGAAGCTGCAGATCCTGGAGCTGAGGGAGAACCATTTAAAGATGCTGCCAAAGTAAGTGGTTTTTATTTTATCCAGACGTCAGAATAACAGGTGGGTTCTTTTAATTACAAAACAGTAGAGTAGTGTAAGTGGGAGTCATGAGGCGTGTCAAGAATCTTTATCTGTACTTCTGTGTGTGTGTGTAATATGTTTGCTGTGTCCTCTATCCTGCCTACCTTTTTTTTTTTTTTTTTTTCACCACACCTCTGACTGGGGTATTAAATTCCTGTGTGTTACATAAAGGCCCTCCTCCCCCCGTTCAGTCGGCCACTTGCTGTGACAGGTTTTATAATCTTCCACTCACAGGGGTGAAGTTTTACCTCCCTTTACATCCCACAAACATCAGAAAAGCCTCCAGGTGTTTCTGCTACAACTTTACTTTCATTTGCTCTCATTTTTTTTTTTTTTTTCGATTCCCTTTCTTTCATCCCTTCCTGTATCATTTCATGCCCTTCCCATTTCCTTAGAAAAACGCAGCTTTCTGACTTTTCTTTTTAATCCCTTTTCCCTTAGGCTAGGTTTCCTTTTGTTATCTCACTTTCTCTTTTTTTTTTTTTTTTTTTTTTCCCCAGTCACTGACAAGCTAGCCGGTATTCAGAGCGCAGCGCAGTCAGAGCAGATCGTTCTTTTTTTTTTTTTTCTTCCCCTCTCTGTTTATGTGACAGAGGCCAGACCTGTTAAAAGGCTGGAGCCCGGACAAAGAAAACAACTAATGATCAGGAGTGTTACCAGAGCAACACACAAGCATGTCAGAGATGTAAACAAATGAGTGCGTCCACAAGAGGTGCAGCGGAGGTCTTTTCAGGGCTTCCATACACTGAAGACTCCGTTCCTCTTTTTCTTTTCCTTCACAGACGCATCGAACAAATGCAAAAACATAGCAATCCCTTGGATTTTAAAAGGGCCTCCATGTTCCTCACAACTTAGGGTCAGAAGCTCTAATGGGTCGCCCACCCCCATTAGTTAGCCTCGTTACAGTTTTACTGTTTTCAGCTCTGATGAGGCTCTGCAGGGTTGGTTTGATAGAAAAGATGTTGACAATCTGTAACGCAGCGGTCCCATGTGTGCATCACAATGCTTCTAGAAGACGTTAATTCACAGCATTTGTTTTAAGAAGACTTTTTTTTTTTTTTTTTTATATACTTTATGAATCCCTGACCGGGAAATTTGTGTGCTGCATTACACCGCAGCAGGCTGCCACCTATGGCTGCGCCAATGGTGGGAGAAACGGGGGGTTAGATGTCTTCTCCAAGCACCCTAGACGTGAACTTAGTGGGATGCGAACCTGCGAACTTCTGGTTAACTTCCGGTCCGCGGGCGAATGCTCTACCACTGAGCCACCGTCTCCCCAAGTGAGAATAAAATAACGTTAAATGATTGAATACGGAAAAATGCTTTTATTTTGAAAGCACATCCAAGATTTAGTTTTCAGTTATCACAAACTTTTCACCAATTTTGAATGAACAGGAAGTCGATTTCCTAAAACAGCTTCTTTCACAGATAAGTCTGTTTGGATTAAAGTTGTTTTGCAAACTTTACAGTCTTCATATGTGGTGTAGGTAAGATCTCAAGACTAAACCCGAGACCAAGCCTGGCCCGACCCGTAATTCTGGTCGGGTCAGACTTCTCTCTCGCTGACTTTTTTTCAAATAAATATATGTTTATAAAATGTATAGTAAAAAAGTTTTAAAAAGCGTGTTCCTGAAAATGTTCCTATTTATGAAAACCCTCCTCCTCCTGGATCCTCACAAATAAAATATGACATCTCAGGTTTGCTTTGGGCTCGGGCCTACAAATCAAGTTAATTGGTCAGGCCGGGTCGGGTTTTAATACCTGCGGGCCGGGTCGGGCTGGATTTTTTTATGCCGATCTCACCTCTAATATGTGGCCGCTTAAGATCGATCTGCTTTTGCAGTTTATTAACCGTTCATCTGGAAAGTGTTCAAGGGCTTTGGGTCAAAGACCACAGATAAATTTGAAAGGAAAAAAAAGCTCTAAAAGTTATGTAATGGTAAAAAAAAAAAAAACCAACAACAACTTGCAAAATTTGATAAAGCTCATCAATTTAAGTTTAGTAATCACCAACCAAATGACGAAAGGGTGAAGATAATGTTTCTAGTATGTGTTGAATACCTGACTTCCCTGCCGGACGTGACTTCAGCTTCTAGTCCTGCTGGCAGTCTATCCAGAAAAAAAAATCCTCAATCAAGATCACAAGCTGACAAAAGGAGCTCAGAGTAGAGCTGTTGTTCCTCCAGGTGGGAAAAAACCAAATGGGGTAGTTCGGGCATCTGATTAGCATTCCTCCTGAATGCCTCCCTGCTGAGGTGTTTCGGGCCTGTTCCACCAGGAGGAGACCCAGAGGCAGACCCCAGACCAGCTGAAGAGACTACGTCTCTTCTGAAGACACTATGCCGGGGAACGACTCGGGATCCTTCTGGGTGAACTGGAGGATGCAGCCAGGGAGAGAGCAGGTTCGGGGTGTGACCGAAACGCCTCACCCGCGAGGCGCTCGGAGGTCATCCTTACCAGATGCCCGAACCACCCCACCTGGCTCCTCTCGACCTGGAGGAGGAGCGGCTCGACATCGAGCTCCTCCCGGATGGCAGAGCTCCTCACCTTGATCTCTTTGTGAGAGCCCAGTCACCCTGCGGAGGAAGCTCAATACGGCCGCTTGTATCCGTGATCTCATTCTTTCGGTCACCACCCACAGCTGGTGACCATAGGTGAGGGTAGGAACGTAGATTGACTTGTAATTTGAGAGCTTTGCTTTTCGGCTCAGCTCTCTCTTTACCACGACGGACCGATGCAGCGTCCTAGTTATTGCTGACGCTGCACCAATCCGTCTGTCGATCTCCCGCTCCATCCTTCCCCCGTTTGTGGACAAGACCCCGAGATACTTAAACTTGTCCACATGGGGCAGGACCCTGTCCCTGACCCGCAGGGGGCATTCCATCCTTTTCCGGGTGAGGACCATGGTCTCGGATTTGGAGGTGCTAATTCCCATCCCGGCTGTTACTGAAGCCTACAACCGGCCACAACTTGAAATCCATTTAAAATACTATCATTTACATGTTTAATTAACAGCCACATATATAACACTTTATGGTGAATATTCAGCTGTTAGTTTGAGCTTTTTTTTGTCCAGCTCTGCTGAGTAATCTGAATTTATCTGTGGGATTAAAAACATGACTCAGTATTAAGGTGATTCACTTTAACTGCTAAACTGGATAGAAATCTATTGGAACGCTAACAAGTTGGTTAGTTTCAGCCTCTTGAGCCAAACGTTTTACACTCCTCCTTCAATGCCGCGTGTGTTTACGACATGCCAGAATAAGTGTGTTGTGCTACAACTGACCTCTGTGCAGCCGAGATGGTTTTCCAGTCATGGATACTGAGACTGTGAAAAGAACGCCAGCAAGCACCACATGTTGTTATGACTCTTGTAACCTTTCCCTCACTTCTTTTTTTTTTAAAGCCATTTTTGTGCATGGAGATAATCCATTAAAGAGATTTTTTTTTTTTTAATGGATTCAGTACCATGAGGAGTGTGTCATCAGAGGATTTTATTTAACGTCTTCCTCTCACTGCTCCGCTGGCTGTGAAATGATCCCTTTTTATGACTGTTTCTTTTTTTTGTGTGTGTGTTTGGAACGATTAGATTCATAACACGAAAGCTGCAGAATTGCCCTGGTTTTTCTCCGTGTGTTTACAGTGCAGACGGAAATACGAGCCTATGACCTGAATGTGTAGAGAAAATTCTGGAGCAAGGCTTAGGGCAAACATACGTCACCGTTTCCATTATTTAAAACATAATTCTGTCATCCCAGCTTCTTAAAAGATCCTCATTTTTTCACATAAATTCAAGCTGCAGAAAATTTCAAACATTTCTCCCATTTAAGCTTCAGTAATATCTTCAGTTTTTTGTTGAAAACGGATCAAATTGGTTTAAATCTCTGCTGCTGCTTGTGTCACATTAGCAGGCCTTCAGGTCGTCGGCTGCACGCTGTTTTTAAATCCTGTTACAAAACCAATTGCTCGTGAGATTCTGACTAGTTTTGTTGCTCATTGCCGTGTTATTGCTTGTGTGTTAACAGAAGCATGCAGAAGCTCACACAGCTGGAGAGACTGGACTTGGGGAGTAACGAGTTCACTGAAGTGGTGAGTATTTGTCAACTTTTCAATACCTCATGTGTTCATATGCTCTTCTGACTCATTTAAAAATAGATTTGTTTCCATTTTTTTTTTATCTCGTTACGGTTTTGACAAAATAATTCATCATCATCTCCGATAGTTGATGTGGTTTTTTTTTTCCTTCCTGTTTTTACATCTCTAGCCTGAAGTCTTGGAGCAACTGACTGGAATCATGGAGCTGTGGATGGACGGGAACAGACTGACGTTCTTACCTGGGGTAAGTTTAGCCAGTGGTGGATGAAGTACTCACTTTTTGTACTTAAGTCAAAGTACAGATAGCAAGGCAAAAAAATTACTTTGAAGCGAAGTAAAAGTACCAATAAAAAAATCTACTTGGGTAAAAGTACAAAAGTAAATTTGACTTTTTAAGTAAAAAGTAAAAGTATTTGACCATTATTTTTTGTGCTGTAGGGTCACAGATAACTCTGTGTAATGATGGCTTAACTTTTTAAAAGTAAACAGAACGAACGACAATCTTCTGACTCTTTTTCAATTTATGTTATATTTCATGTTAGTTTTTTAGCGGTGAATGACTCCGAAAAATGTTTACTCTCGATTCTGATTGGTTCTCGATTCATTAATTCTTCTCCCTCTTGGAGACTGCAGACGATCAACTGCTCCTCTATAGGTTGATTTAGCGATGCGGCTTCAAGATGCGCTAAAATAAAAAACTGTATATTTTTCAAATTTCTAACAGAAAATGTAACAAAAATGCAAAACACACTTTTAAAAAGTAGCGAAGTAAAAGTACAGATATTTGCTTTAAAATGGTAAAAATAAAAGTAAAAAAGTAAAAGTAAAAAGTACAGGTCTCAAATTTTACTTAAGTATATATACACAATTATTTTACTTAAGTACATTTCCTTCATTATGTTCCACCACTGAATTTAGCAATAGTTCCCCTTGTGAAGGACTTTATTGTGGAAAAAAAGAAATATTTGAGATGGTTTTCCACTGTTAAGAACGATCTGTCTAATGATGTGCGACAGAAGAGTTTCAGCTAAAATGAAAGGAAAAGTGTTCAAAACCGTGGTGAGACCGGCCATGCTGTTTGGTTTAGAAACAGTAGCACTGAAGAAAAGACAGGAAGCAGAGATGAAGATGCTGAGGATCTCTCTGGGAGTGACCAGGATGGATGGGATCAGAGGAACGACACATGTTAGAGGTTTTGGAGATTATGTCAGAGAGGCCAGACTGAGATGGTTTGGACATGTGCAGAGAACAGAGGGAGTACATCAGAAGAAGGATGCTGGATTTGGAACCACCAGGAAAGAGGACTAGAGGAAGACCAAAGAGGAGGTTCATGGATACAGTGAAGGAAGACATGAAGATAGTTGGTGTGACCGAAGAGGATGCAGTAGATAGGGTTAGATGGAAGAAACTGACGTACGTTGGCGACCCCTGAAGGGAAATGCCGAAAGAAGAAGAAGAAGGACATTCCACCGCCGAATTTAGCAATAGTTCCCGTTGTGAACGACTTCATGTGAAAAATAAATCTCTGAGATAGTTTTTTAAGAACGATCTGTCTACTGATGTGTTCATCAGATTGATCTACGGTCAGGTTAAAATCAGAGATTCTAACTTTTCTAAAAAGCAGCAAACCCCCCTCCCCAAAACTGCTGAGGTTTTGCTGTGCCAAAGCACGTTTCTTAACTCTTAGGTAATGCTTTCCCTCTCAGATGATTCATTTACAACGGCAGATTAATAGTCTGAATTTATTACGTGAGATTTTTTTGTCCAAATGACCTGCTGGCTGAAAATGGGTCGAAGCATTAGTTCTGCTGCCAATATTATGGCAACATCGGCTGTAATCACAGTCCTGCTTTTTATTAGCGTCAAAGTCTGTCATGCATTAAAAAAATGAGAGTCGCTGTAATTGTTTTCTTTTCTAGAAATCGTGTGCTTGCAGCTTTAATAATAATAATTAAGAAAAAGAAGAGATGTGACCCAATTCAGGAGATCTTCTGATCTATGATGTTGGTACTTAAATGATCTCAGAGTTTTAAATGATAGAACTCTTTTCAGTACCGAAGGAAGACATGAAGATAGTTGGTGTGACCGAAGAGGATGCAGGAGATAGGGTTAAATGGAAGAAACTGAATGGCTGTGGAGACCTCTGAAGGGAAATGCCGAAAGAAGAATAACAGTTGAAGTAAAACTCTCGAATTGTGTAATAAGATTGTTTGTTTCGTCCTCTCTCCAGATGCTCGGCACGCTCAAGCAGCTGGTTTATCTGGACGTATCGAAGAACCTCCTAGAAATGGTGGATGAACAGATCTGTGGCTGTGAGAATCTTCAGGATTTCCTGCTTTCTAACAACTCCCTCACACAGCTGCCCGGCTCGATTGGTGAATATTAAAAACACACACACATACAGGAAGAAAAATTTCAAATGAAGTTTCTCACTTTTATTATTTCGCTGTGTGTCAAAAAATAATTCTTTATCGTAGGGATTTTATTTTAGCTGCAGGTAAAAAAAACGTTCGTAGTACTTTTACCTTCCTTAAAGCAACTCGAAGGGGCGGGATGATTTACGACAAGGGAAAGTTGATGCGATATTTATGTTACTTGTCAGGTTTTCTTCCGTCTGCAAACAATAAAAATAAAATGATCTTATTAGGTTTTCAAATCTGAGACCATGAACCTCGCCCAAAAAAGAATGGAATGCCCCCTGCAGGTTAGGGACTGAGTCCTGCCCCGAGTGGAGGAGTTTAAGTAACTCAGGGTCTTGTTCACGAGTGGGGGGAGGATGGAGCAGGAGATCAACAAGCAGATCAATGTGAGGCGTCCACAATAACTAGGACGCTGCATCGGTCCGTTGTGGTAATCAAAGAGCTGAGCTGAAAAGCAAAGCTCTCGATTTACAAGTCGATCTACGTACCCGCCCTCACCTATGGTCACCCGCTGGTGGTGGTGAGTGGAAGAATAAGATAGCGGATACAAGCGGGTGAAATGAGCCTCCTCCACAGGGTGGCTGGGCTCTCACTCAGAGATAGAATAAGGAGCTCGTAGTAGAGCTAATACTCTTCCGGGTTGAGAGAAGCCAGATGGGGTGGTTCGGGCATCTGGTTAGAATGCATCCTGAACGCCTCGCTGGTGAGGTGTGTCAGGCATGTCCCACCTGGAGGAGACACAAAGGTAGACCCTGGACCCGCTGGAGAGACTATGTTTCACAGCTGGACAGGGGACACCTCGAGATCTTGCGGGTGAGCTGGAGGATGCAGCAAGGGTGAGAGAAGCCTGGGCGTCCCGTCTGAGGTTGTTGCCAGTGTGACCACGGAGCCGGATAAACAGAAGACACACACAAGGGGTGTTACTTTGGCCTGTAAAATGTGTGACAATCATTAACGAGAAACTCAAACATTGTTAGTCATCCTGGAAGAAAAATATTATTAGATCATTTACGAGATTGTTTTTGGCTATTTTTATTAAAGTTTGTGACAAAACAAATCAAACTACATCAATTAAAAATAGATTTTGGTTAACATTGAATTAAAATTGGATTCATTTTCTCAAAAAGTTTCATTTGAAACTAAATACGTTTTAGGTTCAATTAAGAAAAGCTGAGAAGAGTAAATAAACGAGTGAAGTCGACGTAAATTTCTGTCGATGTTTCTGTTGATCGGGACGCTGAGAGAATTAGACTCTATTGACGTTGATTGTTCTGTCGTTCTGTTCCATCATGTTCCGGGGTCGGGTCGCAGGGGCAACAGCCTCAAACGGGTAGCCCAAGCCTCTCTCATCCCAGCTGCATCCTCCATCTCACCTGGAAGGATCTCAAGTTGTTCCCCGGCCAGCTGTGAGACATGGTCTCTCCAGCGGGTCCGGGGTCTGCCTCTTGGTCTCCTCCCAGTGGGACGTGTCCAAAACACCTCGTTGGCAAGGCGCTCGGGGGGCATAAACCACCCCATCTGGCTCCTCTCGACCTGGAGGAGGAGTGGCTCGACACCGAGCTCCTCCCGGATGCCAGAGCTCCTTACCCGATATCTGAGTGAGAGCCCAGCCACCCTGCGGAGGAAGCTCATTTCGGCCACTTGTACCCGCAATCTCATTCTTTCGGTCACCACCCACAGCTGGTGACCATAGGTGAGGGTTGGAACGTAGATCGACTTGTAAATCGAGAGCTTTGCTTTTCGGCACAGACGTTGATTGTAATGAGCGTAATTAACTGCTTCTGTGGATAAATTTCTCTTTTTGGTTTAACAACAAATGATAATCAATACCGGTCTGTGCTGCTGTGTCTTAACCGTGTGTTTTCATGTCTTTAGGCTCCTTGAAGAAACTGACGGCGTTGAAAGTGGATGAAAACCAGCTCATGTATTTGCCAGACTCCATCGGAGGGTGAGCGTTTAAAGCAATGGCTTTGAAATAATCAGAATAAATCTGCAGATCAGCGGATTATTGTATTTTTATTTTATTTTTTATCATCTATCTACTGATCGCACAGACGGTCTGTCCAGATGAGTCTGATATTCCACAGAGATGCGATGATTCTTCATTTTTTTTGCTGAAATGTTGGAATTATGAAGTGATTTAGTAAAAAAGTCATAGACTCTGTCCCAGGGTGCATTGGCCTAGTGGTAGACGTACCCTTTTCAGACCGGGAGAACCTGGTTCAATTCCCACTAGGCCCAAGACGTCCTTAGGACAGAAAATAAAAACCCTGAAAAGACAAAAACCAGCTGATGTATTTGCCAGACTCCATCGGAGGGTGAGCGTTTAAAGCAAAGGCTTTGAAATACCGTAATTTCATGACCATTAGGCGCACCGTACAAAAAGGTGCAGTCTCAGTCACACACTGCCTTACAACAACACACACGCAAGCATGCAAATGTGCGTATTAAAAAATAGATCGGGAGCAAAACTGAGTTTGGTTGTACTTTATTTAAGTAATATAAACAAGCACATTACCGGTAATAGTCTTTATTCAAATCCGTCAAAGTCCTCATCCTCTGTTTCCAAATCGAACAGCTGCGCAAAATCCAACAGAGCAGGTCCACTTTGCTCCTCGCTGTCAAAGTCACTGTCTGTACTGTGCGGCTCCTCAGAAAGGATACCAGCTTTTGCGAAAGCTCGGATAACAGTATCAGCAGACACGTTAGTCCAAGCATCTACAATCCATTGGCAAACTGTAGCGTAACTCGCCCGGCGCTGCCTTCCACCCTTCATGAAGCTGTGGTCTCCTTCGGTCATCCATCGCTGCCACGCAGCTCACACTTCACTCTTTAACGTTCTCATGCCTTTTCTTTCAGGTCCGCCTCGCGGGCATGGCGTTTTCTTTTAGGTCCACCTTTTCTCACACCCAAGGTGCACCGCACAAAAAGGCGCACCGCTCATTTAGAAGAAAATCTAAGACTTTTATATGCGCCTTATAGTTGTGAAATTACGGTAATCAGAATAAATCTGCAGATCAGTGGATTATTGTTTTGTTTTTTTTTTGTTTTTTTTTTTATCATCTATCTACTGATCGCACGGTTTGCGATGAATCTGTTATTCCACAGAGATGCGATGATTCTTCGCTTTTTTTGCTGAAATGTTGGAAATAAAAAGTGATTTAGTAAAAAAGTCATAGATTCAGTCCCAGGGGGCGTTGGCCTGGTGGTAAATGTACCGTTTTTAGACCGGTAGAACCTGGTTTGAATCCCACTAGGCCCAAGCCGTCCTTAGGACAGAAAATAAAAACCCTAAAAAGACAAAAAAAAAAAAAAAGGTCATAGATTTAAGATCAAAATTAAATGTTCAGTTTGATTATTTTTATATAAAAATCACTCACATTAACCTTTGGAGGTTGGTCGTAATCTTTAACCAGATGGTGTTTAGACGTAAAAGTAGCCACACCTTTTTTTTTTTTTCGTCAGATTGATCTTTTCTTTTCCACACAGGTAAATCAAACACACAGCATCTGTCCATTACACTGTAAGCCAGGTCAACAAGCCGACCTCTCCATCTACTTTAAATCAATGTGGTGTAGCACAAAGATTAAGCTCCCATTTAATCCATCTATGTTGTTTTTTTTTTTATTTGTGCCCTGGATTTGCGAGACAAACTCAAACGTACACAAACCGACAAATGCAGCTGCATCTGTACGCTCTCATTTTTTCATTTAATGTTTTCAAACATCCTCAGTTATCCTCTATTCCAGAATATGTCTCCCTGTGTACTTTGACACAGATTATGTCAAAAAGCCTATGGTTTAGTTTAATCCTTACGCTCGGATTTTGTTTTGCAGAAGCTGATTTTTTTATTATTTAAACTTAAGTCTATAAATTGCTTGTTTGGAATCGTTTATTTTCAATCATTAGTCTATATTATTTAAACTTTAATCTGCAGATTGCTTGTTTGGAAGTATTTATTTTTAATAATCAGTGTATTATTGTAATTTGCTTTAAGTTGACGCCTCATTTTTGCTGTTTATTTTTTTTGTCACCATAAAGGGTTTTTTTTGTACCTTATTTTCACGACCAAAAGGTGCACCGTATTAAAAGGCGCAGTCCCAGTTTTGTGTGCTCTGTATTTAACACACACATAAGGCCCACCTGATTATATGGCGCGGGTTTTATATACATATCCTCTACTACGTACGTCCGCCTTACATCAACACACACACAAGCAGACAAGTGTGTGTATTTAAAAATAGATCGGGAGTAAAACTGAGTTTGATTGGCTTTATTTAAATATTAGTTTCAGTCGTCATATAGTCATTTATCAAATCCATCCAAGTCCTCATCCTCTGTTTCAGAATCTAACAGGTGCACTAAATCCAACATAGCAGGTTCACTTTCCTCGAAGTCAGTCACTTTCTGTACCGTGCGGCTCCTCGGAAATGATGCCTGCTTTTGCGAAAGCTCGGACAACAGTGCCAGCAGACACGTTAGCCCAAACATCTACTGTACATTCCATTGGCAAACTGTGGCATAACTCACCTGGCGCTGCCTTCCACCCTTCGTAAAAGCTGTGGTCTCCTCTGGTCATCCATCGCTTCCACGACACTTACAGCCTTACTTTGAACGGCCGGTTCACACCAATTCCAGCGGTTGGAGTTCTTTTGTCCGACCTCCCGGAATCACAGCAAGCGTAGTGTTCATCTGCTTCACTTGTTTTTTCACGTTGGCGGTGAGATGAGGACACATAGAGTCATAAATCAGAAGCGATGGTGATGTGTGGAAAAAAACACCCGGTCTCCCCAACACAAGTCCAGCATCTTTCTCCACAACATAAGACTTTTATGCGCCCTATGGTCGTAAAAATATGGTAAATATCTTGAAAGATGTCCTGCCCCAAGTGGAGGAGTTTAAGTATCTCGGGGTCTTGTTCACGAGTGGGGGAAGGATGGAGCGGGAGATCGACAGGCGGATCGGTGCGGCATCAGCAACAACTAGGACGCTGCATCGGTCCGTCGTGGTAAAGAGAGAGCTGAGACAAAAAGCAAAGCTCTCGATTTACAAGTCGATCTACGTTCCAACCCTCATCTATGGTCACCAGCTGTGGGTGGTGACCGAAAGAATGAGATCACGGGTACAAGCGGCCGAAATGAGCTTCCTCCGCAGGGTGGCTGGCCTCTCACTCAGAGATCGGCTGCGGAGCTCTGAGATCCGGGAAGAGCTCGGTGTCTAGCCGCTCCTCCTCCAGGTCGAGAGGAAGCCAGATGGGGTGGTTCGGGCATCTGGTCAGGATGCCCCCCGAGTGCCTCGCGGGCTTGGTGTTTTGGGCACGTCCCACCGGGAGGAGACCAAGGGGCAGACCCCGGACCCGCTGGAGAGACTATGTCTCACAGCTGGCCAGGGAACGACTTGGGATCCTTCCGGGTGAGCTGGAGGATGCAGTCGGGGAGATAGAGGCCTGGGCTTCCCGTTTGAGGCTGTTGCCCCCGCGACCCGACCCCGGAACAAGCGGAAAATGATGAAACGGATGTTTTAAAACCCAAATTGTGGTTTTGTGCATAAGATATAAAAAAAGCAAAAACAAAACATTTTTTGATGTTTAAAGGTGGGACATTTACACTTTTTGAGCTCTTTTATTGACCAGCATCAGTGAGGCCTTTTTTTAAAGTTTAGGAACCACAAATGTATCTGTTTCCTGCCAGTCGTACATAAATACAGAAATTAGTTCTTGAACGTCTATCAGCTGATCTGTACCAGGAACTAAAACAGACTCTATTGTATTTGTAAAACAAAAAGATTCTGTTTTTCTACTATTTGAGATTTGAATTTCTCTGCATCCGTTTGTTAGGCTGACATCTTTGGATGAGCTCGACTGCAGTTTCAATGAGATCGAAGCGTTACCTTCCTCCATCGGTCAGTGTGCCTGCATTCGCACCTTCGCCGCAGATCACAACTTCCTCACCCTGCTTCCCCCTGAGGTAAGCGCGCACTTTGCTACATAAATATTTGCTCGCTTCCAGCGGCCGACGCCACCGGCTGGAAGCTCACAAGTTCTTAATTTGTTCCTCTTTCCAGATGGGCAACTGGAAGAATGCTACCGTTCTGTTTCTACATTCCAACAAGCTGGAGTCTTTGCCGGAGGAGTTGGGCGACATGCAGAAGCTCAAAGTCATCAATCTGAGCAACAACAAGTGAGTACAGTGTGGGTTTGTAACGTAAATCCTCTTTTGGTTAGTTTTTCCGAATGATTTTCAAGACGTTTTTACAACTTCATCGAACTACCGATCTATTAATCAAGCAGATCTGGAGGGTTAATCTGTACTCAGTACTGATAACTTTAAAAGTGGCCTTTTTCATCAATATTACTAGAGCCTCACAAGAAATACAAGCTTAGAAATCAATGGGAGCTTGAACACACACACACAGTTTGAGAGGCTGAAATGTAGCCAATTAGTCTTACAGACTGTTTTCGATTCCTGATTACAGAAAGTTGAACTAGAATCTCTCTCTGGTGCTGATCATCTTTTTTTTTGCTGCAGGTTGAAAAATCTCCCGTATAGTTTCACTAAACTGAGTGAACTGACTGCGATGTGGCTCTCTGAGAACCAGGTAAGACTGAATGATAGTCATTTTTGTTCTGTTGTCTTCTGCTTATTCAGGGCCAGGTCGTCAGGGCAACAGCCTTAGACAAGAAACCCAGGTTTCTCGCACTTCGGCTGCATTCTCCCGCTCACCTGGAAGGATCCTGAGGTTTTTCCTGTCCAGCTGTGAGACGTAGTCTCTTCAGCGGTTCCAGGGTCTACCTCCGGGTCTCCTTCCGGTTGGATGTGCGCTTGAAGCACCTTACCATAAAGGTGCTCGGGAGGCATCATAACCAATGCCTGAACTACCCCATCTGGCTTTTCTCGACCCAGAGAAGAAACGGCTCTACTTCGAGCTCCTCCCAGATGGCAGAGCTCCTCACCCGATCTTTGAGTGAGAGTCCAGTCACTCTGTGGAGGAAGCTCATTTCAGCCGCTTGTATCCGCGATCTCGTTCTTTTTTTGGGTGGTGATCAAAAAATACTGCTTTTATTTTATGACATGCTTTACATTTTCAGAAAAAAAAAAAAAAAACCAAAAGCGCTACATTAAAAATTTTAAAAAGTAAAAGCAATAAAAATTAATTTTTAAAAAAAAACCCGACCTACATTAAAGAAACATTTCATCAGAATTAAAAAGGAATGACGTGGGTAGCACAGCAAGAAGGTCGTGGGTTCGAGTCATAGGTGGTGACGAGGCTTGGAACACTGGCCTTTCTGTGTGGAGTTTGCGAGTACCAACGAGGAGAGTCTGGAGGAGATAAAGCAGCGGACTGAAGACCATGTTTAATCTGGAGTGTACTTGGTTTATTTCCATCAGATCCTCACTGCGGTGACACAAAGTAAAAATTCAGTTGTAAATGAAGAAGCGAGGCCGAGCGACTCACCATTTAAAATGCAGTAAAGCACTTCCAGGACATTTGATCTCAACATGTCAAACGTTAATACAGGTCAGCTTAAGTGATACTTAAACCTAAGTCTCTTTGTCTTTAAAGTGTAGATGGAATCTTAACAAAAGTCAGAAAATATCCTCATCGTACCCGTTTCAGACCAAAGAGTCTGATATGTTTACATCTGACTCACGAAGATCCAGTTTGTGTAGTGAAACAAAAGCTGAGTCAGAGGCTTATTCTACTCTAAAAGTAAAAAAAAATAGTGTTTCTTTGATGGGAAGGTTTTATTTGGACTGATTAAAACCCGGCACAGTGGCGCAGTGGGTAGCACAGTGGCCTCACAGTAAGAAGGTCGTGGGTTCGAGTCCCGGGTGGGGACGAGGCTTGGAACACTGTCCTTTCTGTGTGGAGTTTGCATGTTCTCCCCGTGTTTGCGTGGGTTTCATCCAGGTACTCCGGTTTCCTCCCATCCTCCAAAGACATGCATGTTAGGTTGATTGGCCGGTTCCAAATTGCCCCTAGGAATGAGTGTGTGTGTGGATGGTTGTTTGTATGTGGCCCCGCGACAGACTGGCGACCTGTTCGGGGTGTACCCTGCCCTTCGCCTTAAATTAGCCGGGATGGGCTCCGGCACTCACCGCAACCCCGAAAGGGATAGACAGATAAGAAGATGATGATGACTGATTAAAACCCTCGTTTTTTGCAACACACACTTTTAAGAAATAGTGATGTTAGAGAAAACTCTGCACCGACCCACTTAGAAATTTTTCTAAACTACCCTCAGACTCTGACAAGGTTTTGAAATCAATTATTCATCCTTTTTTTTTCCTGGTCGGACTATTCACAAAAAAAAACAAAAAACACCTTGACAAATTGTCCCTGCGAAGTTGTAGCTGCTTTGAGCTCGTGTGCAGAATCTCATTTCTAACATCCTTGCCTCAAGTTAGTGATTTTACTAAAATGTTTGTTTCCATCTCTTCTCTGAATCGGATGCAGTCGGGCAGTCAGGTGCAACAGTGGTGAAAGAACACGGGAGCAATAGATCACAAGACACACAGATCGGTGGAAATCTATTTCACACAAATATAGCTGCAGGCAGCAATGAGCAGGTCAAGGAGTTTAATGTGAAGGTGCTAAAAAAAATGGCTGAAATCAGTGTTGCGGAACGCTTTTTTGGCGAGCTGGGCTTTTTATTGCTTAAAAAGCTGTGGAGGTAGAACCGAAGCCCCGTCGTAGTCATCTCTGTCTATGTGTGTGTGTCATACTCGCAGCGCTGAACCAGGAAACTGCTACTTAAAGGATGAAATTAAATTTCAATGCCTGACTTTATCTCAATAGCTTGTGAAATGCTATTTGCCTGTCAGCATGAGAGGATCAGGTCCACAGGGACAGACAGACCATAATATCAAAGTGTTTAATGACGCTTGCTTCATCATAGTAAATAATAAAAAAAAAAACCCTGCCTTTATGATTTATTATGTCCATAAACACACCCACGTTTTCTATTAATGGTCTTGCCAACAGCTCAAGGTCTGAGGGATATTTTGGATGTTTTTTTTTTTTTTTTTTAAATATTAAAGAAAGTTTGTTACACGACTTCTTATGGTTACGCTACTTAATTTTAATTCAGTTTATAAGTTTATTTAAGTGGCACTTTTCATAAACGAGACAATTCTGATTGTATTAAAACCATCAGAAGAGCAGATGAAAAGTGGATTTCAGTTTAATCTATTTCTCCTTTTGGCATTTCCCTTCAGGGATCGCCACAGCAAGTCAGTTTCTTTCATCTAACCCTATCTGCTGCATCTTCTTCAGTCACACCAACTATCTTCATGTCTTCCTTCACTGTATCCATGAACCTCCTCTTTGGTCTTCCTCTAGTCCTCTTTCCTGGTGGTTCCAAACCCAGCATCCTTCTTCCGATGTACTCTCTCTCTCTCCTCTGCACATGTCCAAACCATCTCAGTCTGGCCTCTCTGACTTTATCTCCAAAACCTCTAACATGTGCTGTTCCTCTGATACTGTCCATCCTTGTCACTCCCAGAGAGATCCTCAGCATCTTCATCTCTGCTACCTCCATCTCTGTTTCTTGTCTTTGTCTCAGTGCCACTGTCTCTAGACCAATCAGCATGGTCAGTCTCACCACGGTTTTGTACACTTTCCCTTTCATTTTAGCTGAAACTCTTTTGTCACACATCACACCTGATACTTTTCTCCACCCGTTCCAGCCTGCCTGCACATGCTTCTTCACCTCTTTTCCACACTCTCCATTGCTCTGTACTGTTGATCCTAAGTACTTAAAATTTTCCAGCTTCTTTATCTCTTCTCCCTGTAACCTCACTTTTCCATTTGGATCCCTCTCATTCACACACATGTACTCTGTCTTACTCTGACTAATCTTCATTCCTCTTCTTTCTAGCGCAAACCTCCACCTCTCCAGCTTTTCAGTTGAATAATTGAACATAAATCAGTCAGTCAGTCATCTTCTGAATAGCTTATCGCTTCTTGGGTCGTGGGTGCCGAGGTCTATCCCGGCTGGCTACAGGCGGGGTACACCCTGAACAGATCCCCAGTCTGTCGCAGGGCCGTGTATGGAGACAAACAACCGCTCATGATCACGCTTACTCTGAATGGCAATTTTCAGTGACCAATCAAGCTAGCACGCATGTCTTTGGTGGGTGGGAGGAAACTGGTGTGTGTGTAGAAAACCTACACATACACCGGGAGAGCATGCAAACTTCACACAGAAGGCCGGTGTTTCAAGCCTTGCTCCACCAGGGCTCGCACCATCATTTTCTCAACTTTGAGGCCAGAGTTTTGACCAACTGTACCACCGTGCAGACAACATAAATATGTTAAGGAAAAAACACAATTTTATTTCTTTTAAAACGTTTTTTTACACTGAACAGACGCGCACGCTTTCAAACCAACTGGAAGTATTTCTCGAATATCTCGTTTTCTAACGCTAGTTGACACGGACGCTTTTGGACACTACGCTCTGTAAAGGGTTAAAAAAACCGAATTCTCTATCCTCTTCTCTTTGCTCTGTTTGTCTCTACAAAAAGTTTGAAATGTAGAGTTAATATCTTTTTTTTTGTCTGGATGATGTCCATCTGCTAGTAAGACTTTTTTTTTTTTTTTTTACACTTAGTCGGAAAACATTAGAATTATAATTCCAGGTTATCAGTTGTTGACCTGGATAGAAAGCCTTCGTGGTCGTTAGGGTATTGTTTGCTCACCTCTTGATGCTAAACTGTACTAACTGTCGCACCATTTGACAGACTATGTTTAAATTTCCAAGAAGGAAAAGAAAAAAATAAATAAGATTTTTATTGACAATTATGTGTCATTTCTGGTAGGTTTTTTTTTTCCTCATCTGATCTAATTGAAGTTATAGTATGTCAATGTTCACCTTCTGTCCTAAAATCAGAATTTGGTGATGTGTTTGTCCGACCACTGTCTCTCACCTCCACTTTGTGTTTCCACAGTCAAAGCCCCTGATCCCGCTCCAAAAAGAGGAGGACCCTGAAACACACAAAACTGTGCTGACCAACTACATGTTCCCCCAACAAGCCAGAAATGAGGACTGTGAGTACTTGTCACTTTTCCCAATGTTCTCTCAACTTGCTTAATTTCTCATCTCCTGCCAATCGATACTTTTGCACTAGAAAGAAGAGGAATGAAGATTAGTCAGAGTAAAACAGAGTGTGTGTGTGTGTGTGTGTGTGTGTGTGTGTGTGTGTGTGTGTGAGAGAGGGATCTAAATGGAAAAGTGAGGTTACAGGGAGAAGAGATAAAAAAGTTGGAAGATTTTAAGTACTTAGGATCAACAGTCCAGAGCAATGGAGAGTGTGGAAAAGAGGTGAAGAAGCGTGTGCAGGCAGGCTGGAACGGGTGGAGGAAAGTATCAGGTGTGATGTGTGATAGAACAGTTTCAGCTAAAATGAAAGAAAAAGTGTACAAAATCGTGGTGAGACCGGCCATGCTGTTTGGTCTAGAGACAATGGCACTGAAGAAAAGACAGGAAGCAGAGATGGAGGTAGCAGAGATGAAGATGCTGAGGATCTCTCTAGGAGTGACCAGGATGGACAGGATTAGAAATGAGTATATCAGAGGAACAGCACATGTTAGAGGTTTTGGAGATAAAGTCAGAGAGGCCAGACTGAGATGGTTTGGACATGTGCAGAGGAGAGAGAGAGAGTACATAGGAAGAAGGATGCTGGGTTTGGAACCACCAGGAAAGAGGACTAGAGGAAGACCAAAGAGGAGGTTCATGGATACAGTGAAGGAAGACATGAAGATAGTTGGCGTGATATCTTTATAGGAAGATATCAAACATGGCCAAGTTGCCCTTGCCCAGACACGGGTCACCGGGCCCCACCCTTGGAGCCAGGCCCGAGGGTGGAGCACGAGAGTGAGCGCCTGGTAGCCGGGCCTCGCGGGCATGGTGTTTCGTGCATGTCCCACCGGGAGGACACCAAGGGGCAGACCTCGGACCCGCTGGAAAGACTATGTTTCACAGCTGGCTGGGGAACGACTCAGAATCCTTCCGGGTGAGCTGGCGGATGCAGCCAGGGTGAGAGAAGCCTGGGCTTCCCATTTGAGGCTGTTGCCCCTGCAACCCGGCCTCGGAAAAGTGGAAGATGACGGAACAGAACGGGTTAGATGGAAGAAACTGACTTGCTGTGGCGACCCCTGAAGGGAAATGCCGAAAGAAAAAGAAGCCAATCAATACTCACAGTGTCATTTTTAAGCAAAATAACTTTTATTTTTCTCGTTTTAAAGTGCAGCTTCGACTGCATTCAAAGTTCTTTGTCATCACAGACTTATGGGTGACCTACAAGGATCCCCAGCTGCATATTTAATGAGCGGCCAGTTACTTGATGCTGCAAAGAAAGCCTCGGCCATCGCCTCGTTGTAAAGCATCCGCCTGTTTGTTTGGGTTTCTGTTACACCAGACGACTTGCACTGAACCTGATGCAGCTTAGCTTCAGCGTAATTAGGAGTTCAGGATCTTCAAGCTTGACCTACTTTAAACGGTCATGAGCCAACGAAAAAGTTTATGTTGGTGGTTTTCTTACAAAACAATGCTGAAGAAGTGTGTGTTTGGGAGCCATGTGCTACATTTTCAGGTCACTGGGAGGAGTTTCTTCTGTAAACCTGAGAAACTAAACTCCTGATAGGAGTGTAATGTTTTACAACTTGTTTTGATCTGAAGTGCACACACACACACGGTGACTCATAAAATCAAGCATGCTTTTACAAACTGCCACTGTGTATTAAAGCTCCAACGTAAGATCCTTAGAATCAAATCAAACTTTGTTTGCTCATTTTTTTTGCTTTGCATGCAAGTTGTCAAAGTTCTACTAAGACAAAGGTGAGGGTTTTTTTTCCACAGGAAACCACACTGACCGATTCTTGTCTAAAACTGGAAAGGTAGCTTTGAAAAAAAGTGTGTGTGTCGTCAGAGGAGTCAGATAACAGCCAGCAAACACATGAGAAGGTTTTTGAGAATTTCTGACAGACTGGTTTGGTGAAGCAGGGTCACAACGTCCACCTCGTTTACCTCTTGGCTACATGTTGAAAGTAAAATGTTTTTTTCTCAATCCCTTTACAACAAACTTCTGTAATGAACACCAATTCACAGGCGTACAAAATGCTATAAACAAGGTGGGAGGGGACAGGAGCACCAGGGGCTGCTTATTGATTACAGGCTCAGCAACGTGATTTCTCATCACAGTCTCCGAAAATCTCCTTTAACACTAGAAAAAGCAGTTAGATTAACACTTTTTTTGAAAGAAAAAAGTAGTCGCTAAATTTGAGCAATCTTAGCGGCTAAAGATTCTGAATACTCGCTAAAAATAGCGTCAAAGTTGCTGAGTTGGCAACCCTGACTTCATTTAATTTTTTCCCCTAAGCACCTAGCAGTCGGTTTGAAACCAGTCCGCAGGCTACCAGTAGACTGCGATCGACTGGTCGGGCATCCCCTTTTAAATATGGTCTATGGCAGGGGTGCCCTTTGCGTCGATCTCGATCGACTGGTCGATCGCACCGGCACCTGGAGATTTTTGGAGTCTGTGACGTGAAATTACGTTATTAAGCCTGTAATCAATAAGCAGCCCGCGGTGCTGCTGTGGCCCCTCCCCCTCGCAAAGTGCTGTGTGTGCGTGCGTGTGCAGATGTAACAGATTGTGTTGTAGGGGTAGTTACAACAGGCTGGAAACAATCTGTGGGGGTTGCAATGGTAACATGGGACTGGTAGATCTCAGGAGGTTTGATGTTTGTAAACGAGATCTTGGGACAAAAAAGGTTGGGGACCCCTGATCTATGGGATCACTTTGTAATGACATTTTTTTTCTTCAAAACGTTGGAACAAAGAAATGTTTTGCAACATTTCCGAATAATTTTTCAGCTCTCAGTTCTTTTCACGCTGGTTGTTTGGCTCCACCTAGTGATCAAAATGAGTCACTCGCCAGTTTAACTGCAGCAGAGATTAAAACAAAAATGAAGGAGCTTTTTAAACGAGTAAATGTTTATGTTTCATTTCAGACATTCCCAACTCTGATTCAGAGAGTTTCAACCCGGCGCTGTGGGAGGAGCAACGTAAACAGCGAGCTCAGGTTGCCTTTGAATGTGACGAGGACAAAGATGAGAGAGAAACGCCCCCAAGGGTCAGTAACACACACACTCATTACTGTGAACTTAATTAGGACAGAGGGGGGGATGACTGTTGAGGGGATTTGTAAACAACATATCAAGTTTTTTTTTTAAATACTATGAATAATCGAAGTTGAGAAAATTATTTGCACCATTGCATGGACATCGGGGACAGTGCCTCTGGATTGGCAGACTGGGGTGGTGGTCCCTCTTTATAAGAAGGGGGATCGGAGGGTGTGCTCCAACAAAGAGGGATCACACTCCTCAGCCTCCCAGGGAAGGTCTATTCGGGAGTACTGGAGAGGAGAGTCCGTCGGATTGTCGATTCTCGGATTTAAGAGGAGCAGTGTGGTTTCCGTCCCGGACGTGGAACTACGGACCAGCTCTATACCCTCTTCAGGATCCTGGAGGGGTCATGGGAGTTTGCCCAACCAGTCTACATGTGTTTTGTGGATCTGGAGAAGGCATTAGATCGTGTCCCTAGGGGACTCCTGTGGAGGGTGCTGCGGGAGTACGGAGTCTCGGAGCCCTCGGTACGGGTCTTTGTACGACCGGAGCCAGAGCTTGGTCCGTATAGCCGGCAGTATGTCGATTCCATTTCCAGTGAGAGTTGGACTCCGCCAACGCTGCCCTTTGTCACCGATTCTGTTCATCACATTTATGGACAGAATATCCAGGCGCAGCCGAGGCGTTGGAGGGATCCAGTTTGGTGACCTCAGGATCGGATCTCTGCTTTTTTGCAGATGATGTGGTCCTGTTGGCTTCATCAGACCGTGATCTCCAGCTCTCACTGGATCGATTTGCTGCCGAGTGTGAAGCGGCCGGGATGGGAATTAGCGCCTCCAAATCCGAGACCATGGTCCTCGCCCGGAAAACGGTGGAATGCCCCCTACGGGTCAGGGACAGGGTCCTGCCCCAAGTGGAGGAGTTTAAGTATCTCGGGGTCTCGTTCACGAGTGGGGGAAGGATGGAGCGGGAGATCGACAGGCGGATCGGTGCAGCATCAGCAATAACTAGGACACTGCATCGGTCCGTCGTGGTAAAGAGAGAGCTGAGCCGAAAAGCAAAGCTCTCGATTTACAAGTCCATCTACGTTCCAACCCTCACCTATGGTCACCAGCTGTGGGTGGTGACCGAAAGAATGAGATCGCAGATACTAGCGGCCGAAATGAGCTTCCTCCGCAGGGTGGCTGGGCTCTCACTCAGAGATCGGGTGAGGAGCTCAGCCATCTGGGAGGAGCTTGGTGTCGAGCCGCTCCTCCTCCAGGTCGAGGGGAGCAAGATGGGGTGGTTCGGGCATCTGGTCAGGATGCCGCCCGAGCACCTTGCGGATGAGTGTTTCGGGCACGTCCCACTGGGAGGAGACTGAGGCAAACCCCGGACCAGCTGGAGAGACTATGTCTCACAACTGGCTGGGGAACAACTCGGGATCCTTCCGGGTGAGCTGGAGGATGCAGCCGGGGTGAGAGAAGCCTGGGCTACCCGTTTGAGGCTGTTGCCCCCGCAACCCGACCCCAGAACAAGCGGTAGATGACGGGATGGAGAAAACTATTTACAAGCCAGGATTTATAAGTCAGAATACTTCAGAGAGGGAAAAAAAAA
The DNA here is from genome assembly GCA_902685375.1 of Neostethus bicornis. Taxonomy (NCBI): domain Eukaryota; kingdom Metazoa; phylum Chordata; class Actinopteri; order Atheriniformes; family Phallostethidae; genus Neostethus; species Neostethus bicornis. The sequence continues at coordinate 13,434,850 of LR738564.1, forward strand.
AAAAAAGATAACTTGTGATTTACTTCTGAAAAATACACTGCTTGTCTTTTTGTAGACGTGATAAATGAACAAAAACAATTTTTGGACTTGAGCTCTGAAAGCAGAAAATTGTGATCAATAAAAAGCTATAGCTGATAGTCAGCTTTGCTGTGTGTGTGTATGTGTGTGTGTGTGGCAGGAGGGAAATCTGAAGCGCTACCCCACACCGTACCCAGAAGAGCTGAAGAACATGGTAAAGACGGCACAGTCGGTAGCTCACAGGCTGAAGGAGGATGAATCAGGTGACGAGTCTAAACCAATAGAGAGGAACCACATTGGCCAGCAGGATGTGGGAGTTAAGGTCAGAGTTTCAGAGTAATTTACAGTTTTTTGTACATGCATCTGAAAAAACCTGCTTAATTTCTTACTGAGAACTTCTCCTCATGCAGGTGATCGAGGCTCCCTGTCCAAACGGTGTCACGTCAGACAGCGAGCCACTCATGTCTTCCGAAACCCAGAATCCCGCTTCCACAGAATCACAAGACACTTCTGAGTCGCTGGATTCTCAAAAAATTCTCCTCAAGTCTTCAGAGGACTCCATGATGAACCACGAAGACACACTAGAGGTTTGCCAGTCGCACACAAATCCTCTGTGCTTTTTTTTTCTCAGTGGAAAAACCGGTTTCATAGAGTTTGTTTTTCTTTAGGATTCTGAAGAGCTATCGGATGAAGAAGAGGAGATGAAGATCGCAGAGATGAGACCACCTCTGATTGAAATTTCCATCAACCAGCCTAAAGTAGTGACTCTAAGTAAGGACAAAAAAGGTAATGTTACAGCAGAGTGGTCAGTGGAAACGTAAACAGAGCAACTTCATCGGATGTTTTTCTGCTTAACAGATGACGGCAAAGATGCAGATTCTTTACTGGATGATACAGTGGCCAACAGCAACCAGAACAACAGTAACTGCTCATCACCCTCACGCATGTCCGACTCTGTGTCTCTGACCACAGACAGCAGTCAGGACAACTCACTGTGCACGCCTGAGAGGGAGGCCAAGATGCCCTTCCTACCAAGAAGCCGGTTAGTGACGTTCGCTCATGTTCAAGTAGAAAGAGTAGTTTTACTCCAATAGATGCTCCTAAATGCGCCAAATTCTTGTTTTAGGCAAGAAGATGAGAATATGAACCAAGCCAAAGACACAACCCCTCTGTTTCATAACGGGAACCCCTCTGAAACGTCACTTCAGGCGCTCATAAAATCTCAGCAGATGCCACCAGAGTACGAGCTGTCGATGGAAGCCAAGCTGGCTTTCATCGAGAAGGGAATAAATAACGGCATGGGAGATCCCTACATCAAATGGGACCACATCAATATGAACATGACCCAGCTGCCGTCATACAACACCGTCCAGCCGGATGGGACGGACAAAGCAAAGAACGGTTCAGTTCCTCAGCAGGATTTAAACAGCCAGCAGGGTTTTGGCAACGACAACGGGGAACATTTACAGAATGGAAATCAACAAAGAAGCGACTGCATCAATAGTCTGGCCAATAAAAGCCCAACGGGGAGAGTAGAGGCATCTGTGTCTTCAGGAGGCATGACCGCCAGCAGCGACATGTCTCTGTCTCGCAGCACAGAGGAGCTCTCTCCTGAAAAAAGGTGCCCCCCGCCACAGGTGATGAAGTCTCACAGCGTTAGCAACATAGAAGCAGGTGGCATGAAGCTCTACTCATTTGATGGAGAAGATGAGTCCTCTGACTCGGTAGCAATGTCTAGGATGGTGGGAGTCGGCCCAGGGTCAGCAGCTCAGGGTCAGAACATAGTCAGGAGCAAGTCTGCCGGTCAGCTACTAAATGACCAGACCCTCCTAGTCTACCCCGGCTTCTCCACACCCCCCACAGACTTTCTGGCCTCCTCCAGACCTCTTACGAGCACCAGCAGATATCCAGTTTCATCCAGCGTTTCTCCCCCTCAATATAACATCCAGTACACAAGCAGTGCCATGCCAAAAGAGGGGATGTGGGCCCAGAGGCCCTCAGATCACCAAGGCTACCTCCCTCCTCCTCCACACTCTTTAGCCAACACAAATTATTCAAACCGCAATCAAGCCCCTCCCTACCCTCTCCCGCAGCAGCAGAGAGGGCTTCCAATGGCTTCCAAAGGAGACTGGGCCAGCGGTCAGACCAGAAGCAGCACTCTGCAGAGGCAGGGCAGCACCTCCTCCACGGCTTCCACGGCCGACCCGAGGCGCATGCAGGTGCACGACGGGGACTACATGACGTACAGGGACATTCACACTCTGGCAAGGGGGCCGTTGGCAATGAGCCACGCCATGCAGAGACCCCTCTCAGCTCGCACTTACAGCATAGACATGCCCGGAGCTTCCAGACCCCTCGTCGCCAGGCCTCAGCACCACGAGCTTCCAGAAAGGACCATGTCCGTAAGCGATTTTAACTACCAGCACAGCAGCCCCAGCAAGCGACCCAACACCAGGGTCAAGTCTGAGCACTCGCTGCTGGAAGGACCGGCACCGATGTGCGGGGGAGTGGGAGCAGGTCGAGTGCCGGCTGACTGGAGAGACCAGGTGATGAGACACATCGAAGCCAAGAAAATGGAAAAGGTAACAAATGTTTCTTTAAAAGACGCTTCTGGGCTTTTGGTTATCTTACATTTTCATATTTAATCAAATAAAAATAAGTTGAAATGGAAGGAAATAGAAAATTTAGGATTTGCAATCTTCTGTTGAGAATTGTCTCAATTCTCGGACTCTCAATTTGACTTATCAGAAAAGGACTAGTACTATCCCCATGACCAGAATGTCTACAAAGAGTATGCCTCCCTGTCTGCTTTATTTATACAGCTGTGGAAGTAGTGGGGGTGGGGAAAGGTAAAACAAAGAGGTGTGTTTTATAAACTAATGGAGACAAAGATTACACTGATTTTGGTTTTACAGAGTAGTGGGGGTGTTCAGCAAACACTATTAGTACGTTGCTCAGTTAACGGATGACACTGTTTCACGCAGCTGCAGCTGGGAATCACAAACTAAAAACACATTTGGATGATAAAAAGAAAAAAGGTACCGTATTTTCACGACCAAAAGGCACACCGTACTAAATGACGCAGCCCCAGTTTCTTATGCTCTGTATTTAACACACACATAAGGTGCACCTGATGATAGGGCACGGGTTTTATATACAAATCCTCTACTATGTACGTCCACCTTGCAACAAACTGAGTTTGGTTGGTTTTATTTAAATATTAGTTACAGTCGCCATAAAGTCATTTATCAAATCCATCCAAGTCCTCATCCTCTGTTTCAGAATCTAACAGCTGTGCAAAATCCAACATAGCAGGTTCACTTTCCTCGCTGTCACAGTCACTTTCTGTACCGTGCGGCTCCTTGGTAATGATGCCTGCTTTTGCGAAAGCTCGGACAACAGTGCCAGCAGACACGTTAGCCCAAGCATCTACAATCCACTGGCAAACTGTGGCGGCGCTGCCTTCCACCCTTTGTGAAGCTGTGGTCTCCTCTGGTCATCCATCGCTCCCACGCCGCTCGCAGCCTTACTTTGAACGGCTAGTTCACGCCGATGTCCAGCAGTTGGAGTTCCTTTGTTAGACCTCCTGGAACCACAGCAAGTGTAGCGTTCATCTGCTTCACTTGTTTTTTCACAACGCACGTAGGGCGCACTGCATGATAGGGCACGCCGGTCATTTTGAAGGAAATCTAAGACTTTAATATGCACCTTATGGTCGTGAAAATACGGTATATAAAGATTTACATTTTTTACCTAGAGATTTGCAAATTTTATCTATTTAATTGTTTGTCTAAATAAAAACCGTGCCTGTGTTCATAAAGTACCAGATCCATTTGAAATCAAACATCTATGTTCCTCCAATAACCATAGTGGAGTCATTGTTATGTTTTCACTTCTTTTGTTCTAACAGCATGCACAATCTTTGTGTCCCCGCTCCAACATGCCTGACTCGAACAAATTAGTTTGTTCACTGAATAAACTGCATAGATTGCATCTCTTTAAAGTGAACATGCATGAGAATAAAAACTCTACAGCTATTAAGATATTTTAACTAGATAGAATTATGTTATTTTAATTTGTTGTTATTTAACATCCCAATCCATTGATTTTACTGAAATATTTACATTATTTATCCAGTTACTAGTTTTTATGAGAGTTTTGAATCTAACATTAAGCAAAAGAAAAAGCGTACTAATCCATCTTTGTGTAAAACACCTCTGATACACTGCATGTCTGTTAAGCTGTCAATATTTTATTTGTGTCTTGTGTCTTCATTTGGTGGATTGCATGGCCACCTCTGACATGTCTGCCGCTGGTCGCTGCGTGTGGTCAGAACGCTCTGTCTCGCTCGTGTAATTCCAATAACTCTTCGCTGAGCTGGTCTCACTCCGGAAGCTGTAGGGATATGCATGCCAGCCAAGGTTCCCTGGTGTTTAGTGGCAGGGACGGACATCCCTACGGAGGTTTGAGCTTCTGTGTGAGTACCGTAAATTTGTAGTTAGCTTTTACGTTCCTGGGATACCAGGACCTTCAATCCCACCTGATTTCCCTCCTCCTCCTCTCTGTTCTGAGAAGTAGTCAGACGCCAAGAAATCTATTTTCACATGGTTTCATTTTGGGCAGATAATGATGTAATGTTTTCAACTATTCATTTTTGTTTGTTCCGTCTGTTTAACCCTTAAAATTCCACTAGATCAACATTATCTACATTTCCTGATCTTAAAAAAGTTAGCAGTTTTGAATCAGAAATTATGAAAGCAGACAATTCTTATTGTGTTTTTAACCTAGTCCAGAAACTAGATGTATTGTAATTTGTAGGAGCAGCTAAAGACGGCAAAGAAAAATTTAATCCGAAATTGTAGAAAGTAATTGTCCTCTGAAACGGAAAAAGTTTTGATAGATTGTGGTGTCAAAAAAGCTGATTTGTATTTTGGTTTACCGTAATTTCTAGACTATAGAGCGCACCTGATTATAAGACTCACCCAATACATTTAAAAAAACCAAAAAAAAAACATTTTGTACACACATAAGCTGCACCTGTCTACAAGCCGCATGTGCCCACATTGAAACATGAGATATTTACAAAGGAAGACGGTATAAAGAAAGAGTTTTCAAAGTTTAAATAATATAGCTTAGCTTTTCTTTCCAAACAGTGCCTGTGATGCGGCAGTAACACGGCAGGAATACAGTAGCACATCACTAACAGGGCTGTTTAAAAAAACACCGGTAAAAGTCACTTGAGACGCAGCAGTAACGCAACAGCAACACGATAGCACAGCACTAACATGGCTGGTTAAAAAAACACCGGTAAAAGTCACTGAGATGCGGCAGTAACACAGCAGCAACACGGTAGCACAGCACTAACAGGGCTGGTCAAAAAACACCGGTAGAGGTCACTGAAACACAGCAGCAACACGGTAGCACAGCACTAACAGAGCTGGTTTAAAATATACCGGTAAAAGTCACTGAGATGCGGCAGTAACACAGCAGCAACACGGTAGCACAGCACTAACAGAGCTGGTTAAAAAAACACCGGTAAAAGTCACTGAGAGCAGTCTTCATCTTCCTTAGTGCACTGAAACCATGGAAGTCAGCTCTGTTTCCTTCTTTATCAGCCAGCTCGATTACTTTTAACTTGAAAGCTGCGTCATATGCATTTCTTCTTGCATTTTCCGTGACGAGGGTCTGTTCATGCTAATTTTATACATGGTCAAAGCACGACGTTACATTAAACTTGCATCTTCCTCGACACGTATATTCCACCTGTCTCACTCTTACCTTTTCTGCTCGAGCGGCCGTCAGAAAAGAATGCTTAAATTAGCCGCATCATTGCATAAGCCGTAGGGTTGAAAGCGTGTGACAAAAGTTGCGGCTTATAGTCCGGAAATTACGGTTGTTAGAAAAAAAAGCAAGTTAGGAAGTGTTTTGGAGTTTTAAGGGTTAATGTCATCAAATTAAACACATTCTAGTTTATCAGCTTGTTTAAAAAGGGCCTTGGATTTAAGTTCCTGTCACATTTCCAGAAAACCAAACTTTTTCTCACTTTCTCTTTAAAGAAACACAATCTTGATCTGTTTCTAAGCCAGTGGGCAGATGAGGAATATAAGATAACGTATCAAACAAACGGCCCTTTTTAAACGTTACCAGTAACATCTATTCTCCCTTCTCCCTCCTGTGGGTCACTCTGTAATCACTGTGATTGTTCTGAACTCGTCTTCTTTAACTGTACGTTACATCCTGATTTTTCTCATTCACCATTTTCACTTCACTTTTTGATCACTCCAGTGGCTTCATAATTGCTCACTGTGTGTGCGGGGTTGAGTCTGTGTTGGTGAAAGGTAAGTGGTGCAAGTGTGTGATTTTAAAACCACGTAGAAATGAGTTTTAGAGTAGTTTAGTGTGAGAAAAGTAAACTTTCTATCCTAACCACATTATAAACTCCCTTTCAATATATATTTTTTTTGGTCCAAGAGCTCAAATATATTTGTCTTTCTTCTTTTATGTGAGTACTCTTTGATGTGTTAATGATGATTATTTGTTTTTGTCCTTTTCAGGATGAAGTTTTTGTCCCCCAAGGGCCACAAAGTTACACTATGGACCCTCAGAGAAAAGTATGTTCAAGTATACCAGAGGAATGTTTAACGTCTATCTGCAAACAACAACAAAGGTTCTGTTTCTCATTTTGATTGTTTTACCAGGTGCCTTTGATGAATGGTCAGACGGCTCCTTCCGTTCGTCCTCAAATGAGCCAGAGCTCCATGGCTCGTCACCCTTCCAGAGAGCAGCTCATCGACTACCTGATGCTCAAAGTTTCCCAGCAGCCCCAGGGGCCTCCGCGTGTGCCACACGACACGATGCAGCAAGAGGTGACTTAGTTTGACATTTTCTTGTGAGACGCAGTTTCATTGTTTTTGTTCATTAATACTTTTTGTGTTTTTAATCAGTTTTGACATTTCAAAGTTTTATGTTCTGAAATTCAGTCAAAGCTAAAGGGTCAAATGAATCATTTTCACGGAAGATTCTGTCCATTTTTGAAAGTTTTGTACAAAATAAATCATCAGATTAGGAGATGGCTTATTTTCAGATTCCCCATCATTTTAAAGGATGGTTCTAGGGAATGAAGACCATTGATTGTTGGGACAAACTTGCACCATTCTTTATTTCTGTATTTCATTTTCTTTTTCATTCGTGCATGTCTGAGTGATTTACAAGCTCTCAAAATTTGGTCCAAAATAAGATTAGAACAAGAATTTGACAGCTTTGCTAACTTGCTGTGCTTTACGCTGTATTTGAAGTCCAAAAAAAAGATTAGCGTTGTATTAGGCACGCAGACAGGTGGAGTTACTAAGCTGGTAGCAAAAGGAGGGGGAATTCAGTATCATAAACAGGAATGAAAATAAATTAATGTATTTGAGCTTTTTTTTGCCAAAAATGATATTTTTGAGCTAACAAATGATAATGTTTGTCTACAATGAGTTAAAAATGATTCCACAGAAGCGTTTTTTCTTTAGATGTATCTGTAGTTTCAAGACTTTGGAGGATCCTACACGCTTCCTGTTTGCTGCTATGTAATGTCATTTTAGCAGCTGCTCTCTTAATCTGGTTTATTTGTGTGGCAGAATCCTTCCTCATCATACTTTTATCTGCACAGCCCAATGTGGACTCTTGAGTTTAGAAGCAAATCTCCTTAAACGCTTACGTTTCTGTGAAATATGGAATGTTTTCATTCACCTATTTCCTGCTTTCCTAGCAGCAGAGATAATTTTTCTTTCCCCGATTGCTGGAAATATTTAACTACTTAATAACAGGGAACAAACTTTAGGTGTTTTTACTTTCCATTTATCACAAAAATTTGATTTCAGGAATCCAAAAGACATAAGATACAAAACACTCCAGATAAACCAAAAAAGAATAAACTTGAAATCTGGTTGCATAGTAATTTAGAATACGTAGATACTGTATGGTACAGGATACGAATGATCACCCCACGAACGCACAACACCCCCCCTCTTTAAATGAATTTTCAGCCGACTGTGTTAACGTACAGTGTAACTTTGAGTCATGTTTGTAAGAAAGGGTGATAAACTCGTGGAGTGGAATGTAGGATTAAAAAAAAACTGACAAGGGTTTGTAATAGGGTTTACCAACCTTGTTGGGTTTTTCAAAATAAAATAGAGTGGAATTAAAACTCTCCTGTAATTCCAGATTTAGTTAGTTAGGCGTATTTAGTTAGTTAGATTTAGTTAGTTAGGACACAGCAGATAGGGTTAGATGGAAGAAACTGACTTGCTGTGGCGACCCCTGAAGGGAAAAGCGGAAAGAAGAAGAAGTTAGTTAAGCGTTTATGTTGGAATAGTTTGGATAAGAACATGTGGTTGTGTTTCAGATCCGTGTAAAAGTGGAGAAAAATCCAGAGCTGGGTTTCAGTATTTCAGGTGGAATCGGTGGACGAAGAAATCCTTTTCATCCTGATGACAATGTAAATGCCTACATTTTTTCTTTAAAGATTACTAAAAATATTCCAAGAAGTTGATGAATTCTTTTTGTATTTGCTGAATTTTTTTTTTGTTTTGTTTTAGGGAATATTTGTGACAAGGGTCCAACCTGACGGACCTGCATCAAAGATTCTTCAGCCTGGAGATAAAATAATCCAGGTAACTTGTTTACACTGTACAGACGCATAAAGATGACATCATTGTGAAGATAAATTCAAATCATGTCATAATTTGAATGAAAATATTGTTTAAGAATAAAAACACGTACATAAATCAAAAATTTTGGAATATAGGTCACACCGTCGGCCAAATTATGAAAAAAAAACAGTGACTTACTTATACTCTGAAAAAAATATGGTAGTTGAAATGAAGCATCTGGTGAAGCAAACATTTAATTAAGATTATTCTTCAATCAGAAGCATTTTTTAAATACAATCACCTGGATATTTATTACAAACATGAATGTGGGACATTTATGTGTAACAATATATGCAAGCAGATCAGGATCACCGTCTCTAAACATGAGTAGTGAAGGATTTTCTGTCACAGGAGATTGTTTTTTGCCAGAGACACGACAACGATAACGCGCAGAACCTGGACAGAGGATATGCCAACGATGACAGTTCGATAGCTAAGAAACAAGAGTTTTGTTCCGTTCCGTCATCTTCCGCTTGTTCCAGGGCCAGGTCGCAGGGGCAACAGTCTCAAACTGGCAGCCCAGGCCTCTCTCTCCCCGGCTGCATCCTCCAGCTCACCTGGAAGGATCCCGAGTCGTTCCCCGGCCAGCTGTGAGACATAGTCTCTCCAGCGGGTCCAGGGTCTGTCCCTTGGTTTCCTCCCGGTGGGACAGACCCAAAACACCTGGTCCGCGTGTCGCTCTGGGGGGCATCCTGACCAGATGCCCGAACCACCCCATCTGGCTTCTCTCGACCTGGAGGACGAGCAGCTCAACACTGAGCTCTGAGTGAGAGCCCAGCCACCCTGCGGAGGAAGCTCATTTCAGCCGCTTGTATCTGCGATCTCATTCTTTTGGTCACCACCCACAGCTGGTGACCATAGGTGAGGGTTGGAACGTAGATCGACTTGTAAATCAAGAGCTTTGCTTTTCGGCTCAGCTCTTTCTTTACCACGACGGACCGATGCAGCGTCCTAGTTATCGCTGATGCCGCACCGATCCGCCGGTTGCCGGTTGATCTCCCGCTCCATCCTTCCCCCACTCGTGAACAAGACCCCGAGATTCTTAAACTCCTCCACTTGGGGCAGGAGTTTTGTAATGATGAATATTCTTTCAATCTTGTTCTTTATCTGCAGGCAAATGGCTACAGCTTTGTGAACATTGATCACGGGAACGCCGTGTCCCTCCTGAAGAAGTTTCCAACCACTGTGGATTTAACCATCATACGAGAAGTCCAAGCGTAGACTCATGACACTCGTCAAACGTGTCCTCCGGCAGAGTTGAGCTTACCTGTGGGCACGTTAAAGAAGAACCAAGAGATTTAATCGTTGACTGTCCTTCCTTCTTTTTTTTGTTTTTTATTATTTTACACACAGACTGATCCCAGAAACCTGTGGGGGACTATTTATAGTAGAGATCTTCAGAGCCTCGATTTAATGAGGAAAACCACTGAATGTAGTGGATTTTAAGTGAGACAGCAACAAATACCTGGAAGTACGTGTCCTCAAAAGGCCGACACTGTGGTATACGTATCTATATATATATATAAAATATATATATATATTTTTTTATACAAAGAAGCTGAAGATATGATGTGCTTTGATGCAAATGTGGTCTCTGTACAGATTTTTTTTTTTCTGATTTGAACTCAACCACTAATCATCGGATCGACACCTGAAGGTGATTTTTTTTTTTTTTTGACTGACCACTCGGGGTAACAGCTCCCCTTTTTATTCGTCATCCAGTTTGCCTTTTTAGTTTTTAATTTTTTTTTTAACATGTCAAAGCTGTTCTCTCACTTTCCAGCTGATCTTATCTGGAGGACAGTGTTACGTGCTATTTGTGGAATGGGAACGTAGATCAAAGAGGTGACGGGTTTTGGTCTGTTTTTGTACTCTTAAGACTGATGAGCTGCAAGGCGGAAACGATCCACCCTGCTTCCATAAACCTGTGAAACATTCTCCAGGGCGCACAATCACACAACCTCAACTTCATAAAAAAAATGCTTCTCATCTCCTGAGAGGTTGAAGAAAGTCATAAAGATGCTCATGGAGTACGCTGGGAGAAAAAAAAAGAAATGACATTGAGCCAATTGTTGGTTCTTGGTGTGAGGTTTTAAAATGTGGATATTTTTTGGGAGATTTTGAAAAAGGTGCTGCAGGGAGACATATTTACAGCCCTTAATGTTATCAAGCTTTGAGCTAAACTATCAAATCATTTCCGTTCCGTCGTCTTCCGCTTATCCGGGGCCGGTTCGCAGAGCAACACCCTCAGACAGGAAGCCCAGTCTTCTCTCACTCCAGCTCACCTGGAAGGATCCCGAGTCGTTCTCCGGCCATCTGTGAGACATGGTCTCTCCAGCTGGTCCGGGATCTGCCTCTTGGTCTCCTCCCGATGGGACGTGCCCAAAACACCTCACCATCGAGGTGCTTAGGAGGCATCCTGACCAGATGTCCGAATCACCTCATCTAGCTTCTCTCGACTTGGACGAGGAGCGTCTCAACACCGAGCTCCTCCCGGATGGCAGAGCTCCTCACTCGATCACTGAGTGAGTGCAAAGCCACCCTGCGGAGGAAGCTCATTTCGGCCGCTTGTATCCGCGATCCACAGCTGGTGACCATAGGTGAAGGTGGGAATGTAGATCGACTTGTAAATCGAGAGCTTTGCTCTTCGGTTCAGCTCTTTCTTTACCACAACAGATCAATGCAGCGTCCTAGTTATTGCTGATGCCGCACCGATCCGCCGGTCGATCTCCCGCTCCATCCTTCCCCCACTCATGAACAAGATCCCGAGATACTTCACGATAATTCACGATACTCCTTCACCTTGGGCAGGACCCTGTTTCTAACCTACAGGGGGCATTCCACCCTTTTCCGGGCGAGGACCATGACTGGCCACTTCACACTCGGCAGCAAATCGGTCCAAATTTCCTCGAATTTCAAAGTGATTAAAGTGGGAAAAGTGTTGGTTACGCTAAATTAACCAAAGCAAGCATCAGAAGGACGATGGAAGGTAAAAGCAGTGACAATTACATTTTCTTTTTAATCGTCAGATTGCAGTCAGTAGGATGAGGATTCATATCTAGCAGTTTTATTTTCTACATGGGAGAAGACCACAGGTTGCCTTTTGTGTCTAACTAAATGATCTTGCTCGTTACTCATCACTTTAGGGGCTGGGGTTTTCGTTTTGTTCACTGTACAGAGAATCTAGATTTGGGAGAGACAAACTGTCAAAGTGCCATAGACCTTGAACTGTTTGAGCAGGGGAAGCTGTTTGACCCCAGAACCTGAGCAATACTCACATATTCACAATCATCGCAGCTTCAAAAGCAATATTTCAAGCCTTTATTTGAACTCACAGAACATGATTTTTAAAGTAGAATACATTTTAGAAATCCAAAAATGATTTTACATGGTTTTTATATCGTGAAATCTTTTTTTTTTGTAATTAAAAGGCACAAGAAATCTATAAATACATGGTATAACTGAGGGGGGAAAAAAACCCAACTGCATTATGTAAAAGTTTTGTCACTTAGTCTGTGACCTTTTACTGTCTGTTGTAGCGTTAAAGACTTGTTCATGTTACTGTGTTGGAAATTCTGAACGCACGAGAATGGGAGTGAATAGTAAGGCTGCATTTCAACAGTTTCCCACCCTGTTAATAATCATTAAGAGGTACAGCAATGGGTTTGGGAGATTATGACAGTCACGTGCCAAGTCATGGTGTGTGTGTTTGTTTGTATGTAAATTTAAAAGAAGAAAAAGGTTTTATTCTGCTGTGTTTTAACTCTAGTTGTGGGCAGTACATTTTTTTTTGTTCTCATTTTCTATCTGTTGCACTGTTCAACCAAAATGATCACTATTGGGAATACCGTATTTTTCGGATTATAAGTCGCTCCGGAGTATAGGTCTCATTTTCCATGGAAAGTTCTGTTGTCTTCTGCTTATCTGAGGCCACAGCCTCAGCCGTGAAGCCCAGTCTTCCCTCACTTATGCTGCATCCTCCAGCTCACCCGAGAGGATCCAGAGTCGTTCCTTGGCCATAGTCTTTCCAGCAGGTTCAGGGTCTGCCCCTGGGTCTCCTCCCGGTGGGACGTGCCCGAAACACCTCACCAGCGAGGCATTCTGGAGGCATCGTAACCAGCTGCCCGAATCATCCCATCAGGGAAATTTATTTGATCAAATTCAACACCAAAAACAGAAACGTCATCTTAAAAGGCTGAATAAGTTTACGGTATGCTAACGTTACCTGACGCGTAAACAACCAACTGAAAACGCGTCAGGTATATTAACGTAACTTATTAAGAGTTATTCAAATAACTGTAGCATGAAAACAAGTTTACCAAACCATAAAACTCCCTCCAAATCACTAGATCCAATGAAATCTTTATCCTCTGTGAAATTTGATGAACTTGACTAACGGAAGTAGACGATGCTCCGCTTCGATTTCTAATTCCAAACGTTCTTTTTCCTGCTTGATTACCATTTTCAGCTGCATATTTGACTATTTGCAGCTTGTAATCTGCAGGATATAATGTTATTCTCAGTTGTTTTTACAAATTACCAGTAAAATTGAAATGATCAACATTACAATTTCAATTGTGGAGACGGTTGCCGCGTGGTTAGCGCGTTCGCCCGCGGACCGGAAGGTCGCGGGTTCGCGTCCCACGGAGAGCACGTCTAGGGTCCTTGGAGAAGACACCTAGCCCCCGCTTCTCCCACCATTGGCGCCGTTGAAGGGCAGCCTGCTGCGGTGTAAGGAGTGCAGCAAACAAATTTCCCCGGTGAGGGATGAATAGAGTAATTCAAAATAATCAAAAAAAAAAAAATGAGCGTTGAGCGCCCTCTTGTGAAAATAGTGTGAAAATAACATGTGAAATTATGGTAAAGTTTTTGTTGATCTGGAGTATAAGTCACACCCCCAGCCAAATTGAAAAGAAAAATGCGACTTCTTCTCTGAATAATACGGCAATCCGATGTAATATCTGATTCGTTTTTCTTTACAGATAAATTAAAGTACATTTTGCAAATTTTTCACAAATTGTTATGTTGTAAACTCATGAATTTTTTGATTCTCTTTCCTGTTGATTTGTGTTTACTTTTTAAAACATTGGGAATGATTTTTTTTTTCCTAGGGTTACGCTCATGTTTTTTGTTCATGACCAAAAGAAAAAGTCTGAAATTTTTAGACAATCTAGAGAGATAATGTTTAAAAATAAATTTTTTGTTTCCATTCAAGTCGTTCTGTTTCTCGAGCTCCCACTTTGTTTGTATTTATTTAGCAGACTTATGTGGATTTCTGGCCGGACTAATCAAATTGTAAATATTCACAGTGTAGAAAAAGAACGAAATTAAGGCATTAGAGACTCACGATTGTAAAACCAGCAATAAATTACAATGCTGAAGCACCCATTGAAATGTATAGCAAGTATTTCTAAAGTCACGGTGGGAACATGATTGATATGCATTAATCCAACATTCCAAATTTTGTACATAATTACATGTTTCAGAAGTAACCTGTGGAAAATAAACTAATGCTGTTTAACAGTGATTTTGTTTCGTCAGTTTTTAATCGCAATAATGTATAAAAGCTTGAACTTATTAAGAAAAAAGTCCCTCACAAGGTATCCTGTAAAGAAAAATTGACTGCTTCTAATCGTGGATGATATTCTTTTGTTCATCGTTGAGTCAATTATGCACTTCGATAATGCCAGGTATCATGATCCTTCTCAACTGGAACGTCTCCTCCTTCCTCTCCGTCCCTCATCCGGCAGAGTTACCTCTGGTCCCTCACCCTGCTGCCGTTCTACATCTGGTCCCTCATCCTGCTGCCGTTCTACATCTGGTCCCTCACCCTGCTGCCGTTCTACATCTGGTCCCTCATCCTGCTGCCGTTCTACATCTGGTCCCTCATCCTGCTGTCGTTCCACCTCTGCTCCCTCATCCGGCAGAGTTACCTCTGGTCCCTCATCTTGCTGAGCTTTACCTCTGGTCCCTCATCCTGTTGTCGTTCTACATCTGGTCCCTCATGCTGCTGTCATTCTACATCTGGTCCCTCACCCTGCTGCCGTTCTACATCTGGTCCCTCATCCTGCTGTCGTTCCACCTCTGCTCCCTCATCCGGCAGAGTTACCTCTGCTCCCTCATCTTGCTGAGCTTTACCTCTGGTCCCTCATGCTGTTGTCGTTCTACATCTGGTCCCTCATGCTGCTGCCGTTCTACATCTGGTCCCTCATCCTGTTGTCGTTCTACATCTGGTCCCTCATCCTGCTGCCGTTCTACATCTGGTCCCTCATCCTGCTGCCGTTCTACATCTGGTCCCTCATCCTGCTGTCGTTCCACCTCTGCTCCCTCATCCGGCAGAGTTACCTCTGGTCCCTCATCTTGCTGAGCTTTACCTCTGGTCCCTCATCCTGTTGTCGTTCTACATCTGGTCCCTCATGCTGCTGTCATTCTACATCTGGTCCCTCACCCTGCTGCCGTTCTACATCTGGTCCCTCATCCTGCTGTCGTTCCACCTCTGCTCCCTCATCCGGCAGAGTTACCTCTGCTCCCTCATCTTGCTGAGCTTTACCTCTGGTCCCTCATCCTGTTGTCGTTCTACATCTGGTCCCTCATGCTGCTGTCGTTCTACATCTGGTCCCTCATCCTGCTGCCGTTCTACATCTGGTCCCTCATCCTGCTGCCGTTCTACATCTGGTCCCTCATCCTGCTGTCGTTCCACCTCTGCTCCCTCATCCGGCAGAGTTACCTCTGGTCCCTCATCTTGCTGAGCTTTACCTCTGGTCCCTCATCTTGCTGAGCTTTACCTCTGGTCCCTCATCCTGTTGTCGTTCTACATCTGGTCCCTCATGCTGCTGTCATTCTACATCTGGTCCCTCACCCTGCTGCCGTTCTACATCTGGTCCCTCATCCTGCTGCCGTTCTACATCTGGTCCCTCACCCTGCTGCCGTTCTACATCTGGTCCCTCATCCTGCTGCCGTTCTACATCTGGTCCCTCATCCTGCTGTCGTTCCACCTCTGCTCCCTCATCCGGCAGAGTTACCTCTGGTCCCTCATCTTGCTGAGCTTTACCTCTGGTCCCTCACCCTGTTGTCGTTCTACATCTGGTCCCTCATGCTGCTGTCATTCTACATCTGGTCCCTCACCCTGCTGCCGTTCTACATCTGGTCCCTCATCCTGCTGTCGTTCCACCTCTGCTCCCTCATCCGGCAGAGTTACCTCTGCTCCCTCATCTTGCTGAGCTTTACCTCTGGTCCCTCATCCTGTTGTCGTTCTACATCTGGTCCCTCATGCTGCTGTCGTTCTACATCTGGTCCCTCATCCTGCTGCCGTTCTACATCTGGTCCCTCATCCTGCTGCCGTTCTACATCTGGTCCCTCATCCTGCTGTCGTTCCACCTCTGCTCCCTCATCCGGCAGAGTTACCTCTGGTCCCTCATCTTGCTGAGCTTTACCTCTGGTCCCTCATCTTGCTGAGCTTTACCTCTGGTCCCTCATCCTGTTGTCGTTCTACATCTGGTCCCTCATGCTGCTGTCATTCTACATCTGGTCCCTCACCCTGCTGCCGTTCTACATCTGGTCCCTCATCCTGCTGCCGTTCTACATCTGGTCCCTCACCCTGCTGCCGTTCTACATCTGGTCCCTCATCCTGCTGCCGTTCTACATCTGGTCCCTCATCCTGCTGTCGTTCCACCTCTGCTCCCTCATCCGGCAGAGTTACCTCTGGTCCCTCATCTTGCTGAGCTTTACCTCTGGTCCCTCATCTTGCTGAGCTTTACCTCTGGTCCCTCATCCTGTTGTCGTTCTACATCTGGTCCCTCACACTGCTGTCGTTCTACATCTGGTCCCTCACCCTGCTGTTGTTCCACATCTGGTCCCCCATCCTGCTGTCGTTCCACATCTGGTCCCTCACCCTGCGGCCGTTCCATCTCTGGTCCCTCATCCGGCTGCCGTTCTACATCTGGACCCTCACCCTGCTGCCGTTCCACATCTGGTCCCTCATCCTGCTGTCGTTCTACATCTGGTCCCTCATCCTGCTGTCGTTCTACATCTGGTCCCTCATCCTGCTGCCGTTCTACATTTGGTCCCTCATGCTGTCGTTCCACATCTGGTCCCTCATCCTGCTGTCGTTCTACACCTGGTCCCTCACCCTGCTGTTGTTCCACACCTGGTCCCTCACCCTGCTGTTGTTCCACATCTGGTCCCTCATCCTGCTGTTGTTCCACATCTGGTCCCTCACCCTGCTGTCGTTGTGCTTCTGGTCCCTCACCCTGCTGTCGTTCTACATCTGGTCCCTCACCCTGCTGTCGTTCTACATCTGGCCCCTCATCCTGCTGTAGTTCTACATCTGGTCCCTCATCCTGCTGCTGTTCCACATCTGGTCCCTCATCCTGCTGTCGTTCTACATCTGGTCCCTCATCCTGCTGTCGTTCTACATCTGGTCCCTCATCCTGCTGCCGTTCTACATTTGGTCCCTCATGCTGTCGTTCCACATCTGGTCCCTCATCCTGCTGTCGTTCTACACCTGGTCCCTCACCCTGCTGTTGTTCCACACCTGGTCCCTCACCCTGCTGTTGTTCCACATCTGGTCCCTCATCCTGCTGTTGTTCCACATCTGGTCCCTCACCCTGCTGTCGTTGTGCTTCTGGTCCCTCACCCTGCTGTCGTTCTACATCTGGTCCCTCACCCTGCTGTCGTTCTACATCTGGCCCCTCATCCTGCTGTAGTTCTACATCTGGTCCCTCATCCTGCTGTCGTTCTACATCTGGCCCCTCATCCTGCTGTAGTTCTACATCTGGTCCCTCATCCTGCTGTCGTTTTACATCTGGTCCCTCATCCTGCTGTTGCTTTACATCTGGTCTTTCATCGTGCCGTCCCTCCAGGTCTGGTCCATTATTAATCCTGCTGTCCCTCCATGTCTGATCCCTCAAACTGGCTATGCATCTGGGTCCTTCTTCCCCATCTTAACCACCATCAGGAACAATTTGGGCCAGATGAATTCTTAAAGTGCCATATTGATGTTAACAGAAAAATTATATCTCTTATCATGATTTTTTTTTTTTTATTGTCTACAGCTTTATGGATGAATTTTCAGTCACTACCAAAAGTCCTACATTATCGCCATCATAACTGACCTTAGTAACGACGGTAAAATCCTGGGCACATTGACGACCAACACTACAAAGACGCCTGATCTGGTAAATGTATATATTTTAATGTAAACATCCTTTATGATTGATTTTTTTAAAGTGTCATGAACATAAGTTCTCAGCTTCATTGGCTTAGTTAGTTTTCTTGTTGTGTATTTGTGTTTGTACATTCCTCTTTTTTCTTGTTTTTCTTTCTGAATCTTTCATGTGAAGCCCATTGAGACAGAAATTCTCTGATTTTGGACTATACAAATAAAATTGAATTGAACCTCGCTTTCTGGAATACACCCCTGAAGTGGGAGCGAGGCTTGAAACACTGGTCTTTCTGTGTGGAGTTTGCATGTTCTCTCTGTGTATACATGAATTTTCTCCAGGTAATCCAGTTTTCTCCCACCCTCAAAAACATGCATGTTTTTGGTGTTGATTGGTCACTATGAAACTGCCCATAGGAATGAATGAGTGTGTGGATGGCTGTGTGTGTATTTCCCCGCAGCAGACTGGCGACCTGTTTAGGGTGCACCCTGCCTCTGACCTTAAATCAACCTGGATAGGCTACGGCACCTCCCAGGACCCCATTAGGGATAAGAGATTCATAAAAAAACGCAGCACGGTGGCGCAGTGGGTAGCACAGTGGCCTCACAGCAAGAAGGTCGTGGGTTTGAGTCCCGGGTGGGGACGAGGCTTGGAACACTGTCCTTTCTGTGTGGAGTTTGCATGTTCTCCCCGTGTTTGTGTGGGTTTCCTCCAAGTACTCCGGTTTCCTCCCACCCTCCAAAGACATGCATGCTAGGTTGATTGGCTGGTGCCAAATTGCCCCTAGGAATTAGTGTGTGTGTGTGTGTGGATGGTTGTATAATGTGGCCCCGCGACAGACTGGCGACCTGTTTGGGGTGTACCCTGCCCTTCGCCTTAAATCAGCCGGGATGGGCTCCAGCAACCCCCGAAACGCCGAAAGGGACAGACGGATAAGAAGATGATTCATAAAAATAAAAATAAAAAAAATCACCGCTGATGAAATTTTAGGACAGTATAACCTTCCCGCCGCTAGATGACGGTAGCGCGCCGACAAATCAAATCCAACGAAGAAAAGCAGACCGAACCCGTCTTAGAAATAGCACTGCTGGATATTCAACTACAAATATTTAGATATATATTTAAAAATATTGAAAAATAATCGTAAATTGTTGTAATAATGAGCGGTATCACCGGAACAGCTGTCGTCCAGATCACTAATCTCTCATCGGTTGTTACCAGCGAACAGATCCGTACTCTGTTTGGTTTCCTTGGAGACATCGAGGAGCTACGTCTCTACCCGCCGGAGTAAGAAGCGCTATTTGCGACATAGCTAATCAGGAAATAGCGATGCTTTACGGCCTATAACCATCAAAAATAAAGATTTATTGATTTTAAAATCAAATATCTAACCCTGTTTTCTGATGGTTTTCCTCGACAGCAACACTCCGTTGTCTTTTACGTCCAAAGTGTGCTATATAAAGTATAAAGACCCCTCCAGTGTTGGTGTGGCCCAGCATCTCACCAACACTGTGTTTATTGACAAAGCTCTCATAGTAGTTCCATGTGCTGAAGGTGAGATCAAATAACTTCTTATCAAAACAAATAATCTCTCATTTCTTCAGTTTTCCCGCCTTCTTCTTCAATGTTTTCCTCGTGCTGATCTGATTAATCTGTTTGGGTTTTTTTTTTTTTTTTTTCTCATTTCCATGGAAACTAGTTTGGTTCCGTCATCTTCCGCTTGTTCCAGGGTCGGGTCGCGGGGGCACCAGCCTCAAACGGGCAGCCCAGGCCTCTCTCTCCCCGGCTGCATCCTCCAGCTCACCCTGGAAGGATCCCAAGTCATTCCTCGGCCAGCCGTGAGACATAGTCTCTCCAGCAGGTCCGGGGTCTGCCCCTTAGTTTCCTCCTGGTGGGACGTGCCCGAAACACCTCGCCCGCGAGGCGCTCGGGTGGGGCATCCTGACCAGATGCCCGAACCACCCCATCTGGCTCCTCTTGACCTGGAGGAGGAGCGGCTCGACACCGAGCTCCTCCCGGATGGCAAAGCTCCTCACCCAATCTCTGAGTGAGAGCCCAGCCACCCTGAGGAGGAAGCTCATTTCGGCCGCTTGTACCCGCGATCTCATTCTTTCGGTCACCACCCACAGCTGGTGACCATAGATGAGGGTTGGAACGTAGATCGACTTGTAAATCGAGAGCTTTGCTTTTCGGCTCAGCTCTCTCTTTACCACAACAAACCGATGCAGCGTCCTAGTTATTGCTGATGCTGCACCGATCCGCCTGTCGATCTCCTGCTCCATCCTTCCTCCACTCGTGAACAAGACCTCGAGATACTTAAACTCCTCCACTTGGGGCAGGTACCTAATTTTTTTTCTTTTTTCGTGGTGATGGTTTAATTTTTTCATGTGGTGTCTTAAAAAAAAATCAAATGAACAGGAATACATTTTGTGTTCAAAAAGTTTGCCTGAATTTAAGTATTACTTTAGAAAAAATGGTAAAAGTAAATTTATTTCTTTTGCTCGTCTGTTTTTTCCTATGTTTTTTGGTGCCACTTGTTGTCCTGTTGTCACTAGGGATGGTTATCAATACAATCTTATCAATAATCGATCTGGTATCTTTTTGATACTCATATAGATACTTATTTAGTGTAAAAAACAAAACAAACTAATGTGATGCAACCAAAACTTTTATTTTGAAACAACATAGTGATTTAACGTCCGCAATAACTAGGACGCTGCATCGGTCCGTCGTTGTAAAGAATAGCTGAGCCTAAAAGCAAAGCTCTCGATTTACAAGTCGATCTACGTTCCAACCCTCATCTATGGTCACCAGCTGTGGGTGGTGACCGAAAGAATGAGATTTGCGGGTACAAGCGGCTGAAATGAGCTTCCTCTGCAGGTTGGCTTGGCTCTCACTCAGAGATCGGGTGAGAAGCCCGGTGTTGAGTTGCTCCTCCTCCAGCTCAAGAGAAGCCAGACGGGGTGGTTCGGGCATCTGGTCAGGATGCCCCCCAAGCGCCTCGCTGGTGAGGTGTTTCAGGCACGTCCCACCGGAAGGAGACCAAGAGGCAGACCCCGGACCCGCTGGAGAGACTATGTCTCACAGCTGGCTGGGGAACGACTCCGGATCCTTCCAGGTAGCTGGAGGATGCAGCTTGGGTGAGAGAAGCCTGGGCTACACATCTGAGGCTGTTGACCCCACGACCCAGCCCCGAATGAACGGAACACGACGGAACAAACTTCAGTTCCGCTGTCTTCCATTTATCTGGGGCCAGTTTGCGGGGGGCAACAGCCCCAGACCAAAAAACCAGGCTTCTCTTACTTCTTGCACCTTCCAGCTCACCCAGGAAGATCCTGAGGTGTTCCTCGGCACTCTCCAGCAGGTCCAAGGCCTGTCTCTGGGTCTCCTCTGAGTGGGACGGAAAACCTCACCAATGAGAGAGGCATCCTAACCATATGCCTAAACCACCCGTTCTGGCTTCTCTCAACCCAGAGGAGCAACGCCTCTACTCTAAGCTCTCTATTACTTGAGTGAGAGTCCAGCTACCCTGCAGAGGAAGCTTATTTTGGCCGCTTGTATCAGTGATCTCGTTTTTTCGAGGGTGAGGTTTCGAACGTAGATCGACCAGTAAATCAAGAGAAGTTTGCCGGGTATTAAAATTCGGATTCCGCTAAAGTCCACTGAACTTTTACTTGAAAATTGCAAATAAAAACGTGTTTTTTTGGGCTTTTTTTTTTTTTTTTTTATTCGTCAAATATTTACACCAATATTTTTAATTTGTTTACTTTGTTTGGTCGCATCCACATAGTTTGTCTTCCTCTACCCCCCCTAAAAAAAAATCGCTAAGAGTGTTGATGAGATACGAGATTGCTATCTAGTCCTAGTATCAATAAGATGGTATCGATAAGCATCCCTACTTGTCACAATGACCTCTAACCTGATGCTTTTGTCCACGTGACTTGGTGCTGGATGGCTACTGAGTTTATTAATTTGGTTTTGTATGTTTTTTCTGTGTGATTATGTGTGCATATCAGATGACTAGAGTGGCCCAGCTGTTACACTACACTAGCCTGAGTCAGGGATTGTTTACCAAGCCAATATCCCTGATCGGGCCAACGCAGCCTTCAAGGGGGGGATGTGACCCGGAGAATAGCCCGCTGAATCTTCCAAGATGGACACCTTGTCTCTATTTTTTTTTTTTTTTTTTCGGTTTGTTTTCTTTCATACTATCCCATGTTGTCCACTCTCTACTGTCTCTACATTTTAAAAAAAAATTGCAGTTTTCTGATCTCAAAGCGTTGTCTTCTATATTTTTTTTATTTATGTTTGTTATTTTGATTATTGTCCAACCCCTACCCTCCTCTCTCTCTTTACTACAGCTGCGGCTTGTGTGTGATTGAGTTCTGTCCAGGTTGCTACGGCATACCGGTGGGGATGCTAGGTGGATCACTAACCCTTTTTTTTATTCTCTTGTCTCCTTACACGTGTTGACGCGAAGGGCTACGCCTGCCCTTATTACTGAAAATGACTACTGTATTGCTCTGATGTGGATTTTTTTTTATTGTTAAATTAACACAACTTAAAATCGAAGCTCCGTAACTCCTTAAGTTTTATTTTGAAATCTAGAGGATTCAAGCTAAATCCTTTACTCAAATTTGTAACGGTTCCACCAGCATGGAGGGGAGATAAATTTTAATGGTGGTTGTTTTGTTTTAATAGGTGGCTAACAATTCTTAAAAGTTCTTAAAACTGTTCTTTTTTGTATTTGATGTCCTGTGTGCTATTAGTGATGCAGCCATTGGGGTTATCTTGGGTTGCACATCTTTCCAACACTGCCAAACGATCGCTCAACGGGAAAGCGCCCCATGCTTGATATCGTATGGTTCATGCCCAATATGTTTCCAGTAAAGGTGACCCATACATTCAAGTGTTGACTCATTCTCTGCCTTTTTTTTGTGTGTGTTTTCTCTTTAAATCTAAAAAAAAAAAAAAAAAAAAAAAAAAGCAATCAGATCTCTTTGTTTTTGAAAAATGCTTAACTTTTTCTTCATTTTGGTAGAAGACAATATTAATTTGTATAAAAAGCAAAGTAAGGATGTTCGGTCTCCAGAATGTCATGAGTAGACATTTAAAAGACTTGTAAGCTGTTTGGAAAAGTCTTATGTTCTCTTTCTCTCTAGAATACAGTGGGATAATTGTGCAGGCAGAGAAACCAGCTCCTCTTTTGCTTTCGCTAATATCTGTGTTGATCTGCAGGAAAAATCCCCGAAGAAGCCAAGGCTCTGTCACTTTTGGCACCTGTCACTTCGGTCACCAACCTGATATCTGGGGGATTGCTACCACTTCCTCCTTCGACTGCTCTTCAGAATGTGAGCCAGACTCTTGAAGTTGCTGTTTTTTCTGTATTCCTTTTTTTAATGCAATTTAACCTTAACCTGTCCGGGTGTTTTTTTTTTTTTCACTTGTAGCTGAACCTCTCGTTAGTGAATCGGATTTCTGCCGGACTTAGCCCAACAACCCCATTGGTTTCCCCACCTCCTCTCGTTGGAAATGTTGATCCTTCAAAAATAGATGAGATAAGGCGGACAGTTTATGTCGGCAACTTGACTTCCCAGGTATCTGACAGTTTGTATCAAAACTAATTGTTTACCCCATCGATATTAGGAGGTAGAAAGTAAATAGACTAAGAATATTTTCTTCTAGAAAAACGCTAGAACACAGTGAGCTTTAAGGTTGGAGTTAGGAACACTCGGGTAGATTACACCTCGCGTAGATCAGGGGTCACCAACCTGGTGCCTGCAGTGACCGCATCAGTCGCCCGCAGGCCAGTTCTAAAAATAGCACTAATCACAAATTAGCACTGTCTAAAATTTTATTTAATTGTGTTGCTATTCTTTTTGAATTTCATTTACAGTGATGTAAATGTAAAAACAAATACATAAAAGCGTAAACGTGAGCGCTGCAAAGATGAGGTTACGATCGCGTTTTCTACCCGCACAAAGATGGCAGAAAACTCATCATTTTCACAGTGAATGGGAGAGAGTTCTTTTTTACTAACTTGAAAGAAAACTGTGTGTGTCTCACCTGCGATGCGACTGTGGGGACTCGCCGTCCTTATTTTGAAAGGGGTAGATTTCTGTTAAAACTTACATAATTGATCATTTGTAAAAACATAGTTCGGAGTTTATGATTTGATAACTGTTGGTGGCTAGTAAAAATTGAAAAAGATTTCCTGCAAAATGTTGTCGAAGTGATATATTGAAAATGAAACACTTGGATATTGCAAATAAAAATTGATCTGTTTTCTACCTTGTTTAATCATACCGAAATAATTATTGTGATGGATCATTAACAATCAGTGTCTTCACATAGAATATCATTAATAATAATATCAAATTAAATGTACACTGTGTAACTTTGTTATTTCAGAAGTGTGTTATCAAAGTGATAGCCCTTTGCATTACTGAGTGCCCTTGAAGTAGCTCTCAGTTTCAAAAAGCTTGGTGACCCCTGTTGTAGATAGTGTCATCTGAAAGATCAGTGACTACTAAGTTTGAAATGGGAGACAGTGTGGCTGACAGCATGGGGGTGGTGGTGGTGTGTAGGATTACTCTGATGGTGAGGAAGATGAAGAGTACAAAGGTAGTGCAGAGGATGAAATGATGGAAGCTGTAATAGCATGTGCAGCTTGATATTTAGGAAAGTGTTTAGACAGGTTCTTGGTGGTCAGGAGGTGCTTCCAAAAGTCTGGGTAGTGACAGTGAGGTAGATAAGAGAGTATTCTGTGTGTCGTAGAGGAAAGTAGATTAACTTGAGGTGAGAGAGCCTAAACAAAGAAAGAAGTTGGCTAACAAGTGGAACACAGAGAGGACCAAAGAGAACCAAAGAGAAGGAGTACATTGATACTCCTTCTCTTTTGGTCCTCTATTAATATGTGCTCCCCTATTAATTGACTCTTAATTGACTCTTCCAGGTGCGCATGCGTAGAAAAGAGGAGTTTCTCCAAACTTTGCTTCAAAAGACACGTTTAGGCTGCAGCATGAGATCGAGTGTAGCTTTTCACCAAGTGCTGCTCAAACAGATGATGGATCTGTAGAATTAGTGTCGTGTGCTTTCTGTACTACAGACTACTACAGCAGACCAGTTGATGGACTTCTTCAAGCAGGTGGGAGATGTGAAGTTTGTTCGAATGGCTGGGGACGAGACCCAACCAACACGGTTTGCCTTTGTCGAATTTGTCGAGCAGGAATCTGTTGCAAGAGCTTTGACCTTCAATGGAGTCATGTTCGGAGACAGGCCTCTGAAGTATGTCTTCGTATCAAACTCTAGAGTTTAGTTAGTCGTGTAGTGTGTTGATGAGGTTTTATTGTAACTTGGAGGTTTGTCTGAGATGATCAAACATCTTGCAGGGTTAATCATTCCAATAACGCCATCGTTAAACCGCCCGAGCTGACTCCTCAGGCTGCTGCCAAGGAGTTAGAAAGTGTGATGAAGAGGGTGAGGGAGGCTCAGTCCACCATTGCCGCTGCCATTGAACCAGGTAGACCAGAGATTCTTACGTGTTGCATACGCGGGAAAATCAACAACACAAATTTGTAACCCCTGCTTGTGTTTCAGCTGAAGTAAAGAAACGTTCACCCAGTAGACCTCAGAGATCACGGCGGTCTCGTTCCCGTTCTCGATCGCACTCAAGAACATACAAGAAAGGATACAGTTCTAAACACAGGTACCAAACTGACACGTTTAGGTTCAGTGTTTTTTTTTGTTTGTTTTAATGCATGATAGTCACATCGATGAATTTTAGATAATTTTTTTTTTTTTTACTCACTATTTATTATTTAGCAGAACAACTCAGCGATCATGGGGTAGGAGGGATACTCGCAGTCCCAGAGGCCCCATAGGGAGGCACTCCAGAGACAAAAGAGACCCTCCAAGTCACTCAAGGTTTGTAGACGGTCTGCCCAAATTCACCTTGGTTAACTTCTTAACACCCACCGTACCGTCGCCGGGCCATTTTGTGTTTTGAACATGTCTGCGCTCATAACAACACTTATTCTTTGTTCAACTCCAGTAAGTTATACCTCATTTTAAAGCTAAGACTTTCAAGAAAATGATCATAACATCCATTCTTATGTTTTCACTAGTTTCAAGAAGAAATAACTAATTGTCCGCAAAAAAATCAAACTGTGTAGAGCGCATTTCTTACCGGTGATCCAGTTGTAATGGACTCAGACGGCTTCGATCTTTATGTAATTGGTCTCATTTTGTCCGTATTAATCTGTAATAATATGAAACTATATTTTCTCAAAAGTAATCCAGTTTGGAGAAATACTCCAGAAGATTTTTTTTTTTTTTTTGGTAAAACGTAGCAGTCGCGTTCCTATCTCCACAGCAACCGCCACGCTGTGTTTATGAGTTCGTGCTGGGTGTGTTTAATTTCTTCACGAAGTTAGCTACAATATGAGACCATTCGCGAGATTTTCCGATCATGGGTTTGTTTGTTTGTTTGGTAGATGACTTTGAATGAAACAAGCGCTCCTTCAGCTAACAGCGGCGTTAACTTGTTAGCTGCTAGCTGGCTAATGACGTCGTTTTAGACAAAATGATTGGCATATGAAGATAGCCAATTTTCAACTTTTCTTTTGGCAAACTGTATTTCTGGGGTTTTGGAGCATATTTTTTATCCGAAAAACTTTTATTGTGCATGATTTTTATGGAAAAATTATAACTACAGCAGAAAATATAAATTTGAAAAATTATGAAAAAAAAAATCATCTGTGGGGGGTATATAAAGTCACAGAAACACTAACATGCATTTTTATGACTAAAAAGGTGATACAATGGCAAAAATTCAATTTGGCACATTTTGGCACATATTTGAATAGCATGTTCCGAATGGACACTTTTTATACTAAATGGTCAATAAATCAAAATCCCATGTACCTAGAGATCTGAAACTTTACACAGTGGTTGTCAACAAGATTATTATCATACATATGGAAGGAATTATGCCTACCAAGAAGTATGTCTTGGCTAGGGACATTGGAAAATGAACAAAATTAGGCAAGATTAAAATTGTACATTTTTTTTTATGTTTGAACTACTTTAGGGTAGGTTCTGAAGCTCTGACACTCTTCATGTACATATCTACAGAAACTAGAAGGACTAAGCTTTATTTTGATGTATAGTACAAGCATGTGACTTGAAAGATGTTGCTGTAATAAGCAATGGCATTTGGTTATGTCCAACTATTGTGCACAGCCCGAAGATGGGTGAGTATTAAGAGGTTAATAGTCTTTTATTATGTGTTTTTAGGGGAATCCTTTGTTTTTTAATTTAATGTACTTATCAAGTTATGTTTTGTGCTCAGAGGTCATAAAAGAAGAAGTAAAGATCGGTCTAGATCCCCACGAAGAAAAGTTAGATCTCCTTCATTGAAACGGTGAGCCCATCACCTTCCTCATATCGGTCCAAGTCCAAAAGTTGTTTCTCTGCTTAAATGTTTGGTATCCTTTAGAGACAAGAAGGAGAAGAGGAGGGAGCGCAGCAGGGAGCGCAGCAGAGACAAGGATGAACGCTCTACAGCCAGGAAGAGCGGTCACAACGATGAAGACAAAACAAAAAACAAATTAAAGACAACAAAGGTAAGATAGAATTGAGAGAAACTGAGCTTTTTTTTTTTTCTTAAGCAAACACAGAATCTGAAGTATCTCAGTGAGTTTTTTGTTATGGTCTGGAGAACCTTCTGGTGTCTGAGTTGGTAGAACAAGTCTAAACAGTAGTTTTGAGCTTCACAAAATATTACAAGCGGTCAATTTCTGTTCTGGCATAGTTCACCCCCGTTCACCAAGCTCCGTGAAGTTGGCCCCTCTTAAAAAAATATATCTAATAAAAAATAAACAAAAAAATATGTCAATCGTTTTGTGCTGCTTTCGTGCTGTAAAAATTTAGTTTGTGCTGTTTTATTTGATTTTTTTTTAGATATTTACAATTCTTTTAAAGGTTAATCTGCGGTCATCCAGTCCCTCATTTTGCCTAAAAATGCGAGAAAACTCCTAAAAATGGTGTCAATTGTCTGTTATGTGTTGTAAAAAAATTCGTTTGTGCTATTTTACTTTTTTTTATTTAAAGAAATACGATTCAGACGATGACGTCATCCAGCCTTTCATTCCACCAAAAAATACGAGAAAACTCATAAAAATTGTAAAAAATGATGTAAATCGTTTGTACTGTTATGTGCTGTAAAAATTTTAGTTTGTGCTATTTTAGTTTATTTAAATTTAAAAAAAACAACTATTTGGACGATGATGTCATCCAGACCGTCATTTATTTCCGGGCATTGCCTTCTTTGATGACATCATTGTCCAAATTGTTTTCCTAAAATTTAAACAAACTAAAACAGCACAAATGCAAATTTTTACAGCACATAACAGCACAAACGATTGACACCATTTTTATGATTTTTCTCGCATTTTTAGGTGGTATGAGGTGCTGGATGACGTCATCGTCCAAATCGCATTTTTTTTTAATTAAATAAAAACTAAAACAGCACAAACAAAAATTTTTACAGCACAAACGTAGCACAAACGATTGCCACCATTTTTAGGAGTTTTTCTCGCATTTTTAAGCAAAATGAGGGGCTGGATGACCTCAGATTGACCTATTAAAGAATCGTAAATATCTTTTTAAAAAAATAAAAATAAAATAGCACAAACAAAAAAATTTTACAGCACAAACGATTGACATATTTTTGTTTATGTTTTTTTAAGAGGGGCCAACTTCACGTAGGTACACCAACAGTTTGGCACAGCTAGACTCAAGTTCGCGGACATTTAGGTCAGCTAAAATACAATTGAACGAATATTAACAGTGTTAATGTTTGACATGATTGGTCATGATTACGATTTGTTTAGTTCATTTTAACCACCAGGAAGTAAACAGTTCTCCGGTTCACTATCATTTTATTCTTAGAAAAATCTACATTTGTTAAGTTTTTTTTTTCAATAAAAGAAATAAAATTGTTGACACTATTCAAACCCCTCCCCCCATCAGAGGTTCTCGTACCTCGAAATGTACGGTGAGGTGAGGCTGCAGGTCGAAAACACACCGGAAACACACCACTGTGGCAAAGGACAATGAAACGAGTTTCATAACTCTGAAAATAGAAAAACCACTCTGTGGTAAGCTAAGGTTACTTGTGGGGGTTTGGGGTGTCACTGAATAAACACACACTCTGGTTCTTTGAGTGTAAAACACACACTCCTCTTTTCCCTCTACGATTTGCACGTTTGCAGTCGCTTGTGCAAACAAAGAAAAAGTGTTCTTTTTTTTTTTCCTCATCAAAGTAAAATAAAAGGAAGTAGATTGACCCTGTTTATCTGGTAAAAGTTTCCATTTCTCCCCAACGTGCGACTGTGAGATCACGTAAACAACCTACTTCTGATCATATCTGGAGTAGATCTGCCAAAAAAGCTGAAGAAGCCGATAGCTGAGAACCAAGATGACAGGTTTCTTATCTCTCTCCATCTTTTTGTCTCCGCTGCGATCACAGCAGAACGAAATGTTTCCAAAAGCCACATACACCGCGTTCAGTCAGAAACTCTCATAAAAACACCTGAAACTTTCAGAGTTGCTATTCACCTTTTTTTTCTCACACAAAGACAAAAGTAAGAATTTGTGAGCAGCAGTATGGTTTTATGCCTAAAAAGAGCACTACAGATGCAGTATTTGCCTTGAGGATGCTGATAGAGAAGTACAGGGAAGGTCAGAGGGAGCTGCACTGTGTCTTCGTAGATCTAGAGAAAGCGTATGACAGGGTACCCAGAGAAGAACTATGGTATTGTATGAGGAAGTCTGGTTTGACGGAGAAGTATGTTAGAGCGGTGCAGGACATGTATGAGGGCTGTAAGACAGTGGTGAGGTGTGCTGTAGGTGAGACAGAGGAGTTCAGTGTGGGGGTGGGACTGCACCAAGGATCTGATCTACTATGGTGATGGACAGGCTGACAGACGAGGTCAGACAGGAATCCCCATGGACAATGATGTTTGCAGATGGCATTGTGATCTGCAGTGAGAGGAGGGAAGAGGTGGAGGAAAAGCTGGAGAGGTGGAGGTTTGCACTAGAAAGAAGAGGAATGAAGATTAGTCAGAGTAAGACAGAGTACATGTGTGTGAATGAGAGGGATCCAAATGGAAAAGTGAGGTTACAGGGAGAAGAGATAAACAAGGTGGAAGATTTTAAATACTCCAGAGCAATGGAGAGTGTGGAAAAGAGGTGAAGAAGCGTGTGCAAGCAGGCTGGAACGGGTGGAGAAAAGTATCAGGTGTGATTTGTGACAAAAGAGTTTCAGCTAAAATGAAAGGAAAAGTGTACAAAACTGTGGTGAGACCGGCCATGCTGTTTGGTCTAGAGACAGTAGCACTGAAGAAAAGACAGGAAGCAGAGATAGAGGTAGCAGAGATGAAGATGCTGAGGATCTCTCTGGGAGTGACCAGGACAGACAGGATTAGAAATGAGTATATCAGGGGAACAGCACATGTTAGAGGTTTTGGAGATAAAGTCAGAGAGGCCAGACTGAGATGGTTTGGACATGTGCAGAGAAGAGAGAGAGAGTACATTGCCAGAAGGATGCTGGATTTGGAACCACCAGGAAAGAGGCCTAGAGGAAGACCAAAGAGGAGGTTCATGGATACAGTGAAGGAAGACATGAAGATAGTTAGTGTGACCGAAGAGGATGCAGTAGATAGGGTTAGATGAAGAAACTGACTTGCTGTGGCGACCCCTGAAGGGAAAGGAGAAGAAGAAGATACAAAGACAAAAGTGTGTTCAATCCTAACGAAACATTTGTCTTTATCCTTCTCTAGACATCTGATTTCAGCAAAGAGAAAGACGAGTACCACAGTGACAAAGAGGACTACATCACACTGAGCCAGGTCGCGACATCCCCACCGTTTAGCGAGCAGAACGGCAGAAACAAGACATACGGTAAATAGGGCGGCCATGTGGATGGCATGCCAAGGGACTATCAGAGCACCACTTCCACAATTCCCACTGATCCAAGTGTTTCCGGAGGCTCACGATAAATAAACACTGAATAACCACTAATCTATCTGGTCACATGAGGATGGTCGACGCCGAGACAGAACAAGCTAACAAAGTTATTGATAAACAAAAAAGAAGAACCCATAATTGCGTATGGGTGCGTGTTATTCGACCCAAACCCTGCAGGCTAACAGCGAAGTTCCAGCGTAGCCTCAGGTAAACACTAAGTCAGTCGTTTGTTTGTATCTTTTGTTTTTTTTTTTTTTCTTCCTGCCTGTTTGTTTTTATGTTTTGGTTTTTATCATAAATGTATTATTATTATTTTTTATATTAATATTTTTATCTGATAGTTTTTGCGTTATCATCATTATAAAAAGATCAATTTTAGCAGTGTTTTATTTGGGGGAAGGGGGTTTTAAACGAGTATTGAATCAAATCTCAAAGGGAAAAAAAAAAATCCTTCTCAGTTTTTTTCTCAACTATAATTTTATTTTTTAATTCCTGGAGTTTAAATTTTAATTTTTAAAAAAAAGTTGTAATCAATTATGAAATAGTTTTGTTTTTTAATTTGAATCAAGGAAGTAAATAAAATCACATGTAAAAAAAAATACACACCGATGGAAAAAAAGAACTGCTGATAAACAAATAAAATTATTTAAATTAACATCATTAAATGTTATTTTGACTTCATGTTGTTTTGTTCCATTCCATCGTCTTCCGTTCATCCGGGGTCGTGGGGGCAACAGCCTCAGACGGTGAAAGATCCCGGAGGTTTGTTTCTTCTCAGGGCAAATAAAATCCAATATTAACTTCAAGTTCCATTCGGTCATCTTCCGCTTGTTCCAGGGGGCAACAGCCTCAAACGGGAAGCCCAAGCTTCTCTCACCCCGGCTGCATCCTCCAGCTCACCCGGAAGGATCCCAAGTCGTTCCCCGGCCAGCTGTGAGACATAGTCTCTCCAGCGGGTCCGGGGTCTGCCCCTTGGTCTCCTCCCAATAAGACGTGCCCAAAACACTTCGCCCGCGAGGCACTCGGGGGGCATCTTGACCAGATGCCCGAACCACCTCATCTGGCTCCTCTCGACCTGGAGGAGGAGCGGCTCGACACCGAGCTCCTCACCCGATCTCTGAGTGAGAGCACAGCCACCCTGCGGAGGAAGCTCATTTTGGCCGCTTGTATCCGTGATCTCATTCTTTGGGTCACCACCCACAGCTGGTGACCATAGGTGAGGGTTGGAACGTAGATCAACTTGTAAATCAAGAGCTTTGCTGTTCGGCTCAGCTCTTTCTTTACCACGACGAACCGATGCAGCATCCTAGTTATTGCTGACGCCGCACCGATCCGCCTGTTGATCTCCCGCTCCATCTTTCCCCCACTCATGAACAAGACCCTGAGATACTTAAACTCCTCCACTTGGGGCAGGATCCAATATTCACTTAAACTATCATTCATTAATTAATAATCTCTCCACCCGGTCTTTCTTGCGTGTGCAGACTGAAGAGAGAAATCCGGTGATCCAAAAATGAATAACTAAATATTAAAGCATACCAAGTGTTCTAAATATTACCAGGATTCAACAAAGTTCTCATTTATTCCTCAACAGAAAATCTAATACAGATGCATCTAGGTCCCAGATCCCTAACACGAATTCTGTGACTCTTGTGAGGTTACAACAAAAGACACCAAACTTCCTGGGATTACCAGACTAAGCAGAAGCATAATATAAATAAACATTGAATGAAACAGGGCTTCCATTAGTCCATCCTCGTGACTCCCCAGATCTTTTTCCCTTTCCCAAACAGACACAGTCACATACACATTGTCTAAACTGGTTAGATCGGGTTCACTCAAGCGGCCTTGCATAGCTCTCATTCAAACAACCTTATGGAACCCTGTTAAACACGACAGTAAGCATTTCCTATCAGAACGCAGTCGTAGCAAAATAAAATTCAGAACTTATCGTCATTGAGTGAGCCTAGGCTTCCTTCAACGGGAAGCCTAGGCTTCTCTCTCCCCGGCTGCATCCTCCAGCTCACCTGGAAGGATCCCGAGTCGTTCCCCAGCCAGCCGTGAGACATAGTCTCTCCAGCGGGTCCGTGGTCTGCCTCTTGGTCTCCTCCCGGTGGGACGTGCCCAAAACACCTCACCAGTAGGCACCCGGGTGAACCACCCCATCTTGTTTCTCTCGACCTGGGGGACGAGCGGCTTGACACAGAGTTTCTTCCGGATGGCAGAGCTCCTCACCTGATCTCTGAGTGAGAGCCCAGCCATGTTGTTTTTATGTGTGATTGAAAAAAAAAAAATCTATTGTTTTTTTTTTTTAAACATTCCTTTTGTTAAAAACACTTTTTTTTTTCGGATCACTTTGTTGGTCCGACTAAGTTTAGCAGAGAAATCTTCTTCTTTCGGTATTTCCCTTCAGGGGGTCGCCACAGGATGTCGGTTTCTTCCATCTAACCCTATCTCCTACATCTTCTTCGGTCAAATACTTCATTCAAGCCCTTCATTCCCTTTGTTCTTCATTTCTGTACCATCCATGTAATTATTAGATCATATAATGTTAGTATTTTTGATTTGTCTGATATTAAAATGCTTTATTGTTTTATAGAATGTAAATAAAAAGGCTTTTATATCCACACGTATGTAAATATACATAGACGCAACATTAAAATGTGCAATTTTTTTTCATTTGTCTCGCTATCGTCGTAAATCCTGAGACACAAACAAAGAAAAAAGAAGCTACTAATGTTTTTTTTTTTTTTTTATATTTAGGTGCTGAATGTTTTTGAGTTTGTATTAATGAAGATAAAATGAACTGAAAATGTCAAAGGTTGACTCCGAAGCACAGAGAGGTCTAAAGTGCCTAGATTACGATTGTACAGAGTACGATATTTGAAGACTTGTTTCGGATGTCGGCTGTTCAAACTGAGATACTGTATAAAGCTGTTGTAAGATGTTTTTGGGTTGCTCTCATTTTTTCAGTAACCAGATTTAAAAATGCCTGTAAAACTGACCCCATTGACATTTTGTTTGTTTGTTTTTTAATTTACTCTGATAATAAAATCGTCTTTGTTTGGTAAGCATGTTTTGTTTTTTATTAAAACACATCTTCGATCCGATATGAACCGTGAGCGTTTCAGATTTAAAAAGTTTTAATAGTGCTCATTTATCAAAGTTGTTTACAAAAAATAATGGATCGATTAGCTGACGAGTGTGAAGCGGCCGGGATGGGAATTAGCGCCTACAAATCCGAGACCATGGTCCTCGCCCGGAAAAGGGTGGAATGCCCCCTGCGGGTCAGGGACAGTGTCCTGCCCCAAGTGGAGGAGTTTAAGTATCTCGGGGTCTTGTTCACGAGTGGGGGAGGGATGGAACGGGAGATCGACAGGCGGATCGGTGCAGCGTCAGCAATAACTAGGACGCTGCATCGGTCCGTCGTGGTAAAGAAAGAGCTGAGCCGAAAAGCAAAGCTCTCGATTTACAACTCGATCTACGTTCCAACCCTCACCTATGGTCACCAGCTGTGGGTGGTGACCAAAAGAATGAGGTTACGGATACAAGCGTCCGAAATGAGCTTCCTCCGCAGGGTGGCTGGGCTCTCACTCAGAGATCGGGTGAGGAGCTCTGCCATCCGGGAGGAGCTCGGTGTTGAGCCGCTCCTCCTCCAGGTTGAGAGGAGCCAGATGGGGTGGTTCGAGCATCTGGTCAGGATGCCCCCCGAGCACCTCGCGAGCGAGGTGTTTTGGGCATGTTCCACCGGGAGGAGACCAAGCGGCAGACCCCAGACCCCCTGGAGAGACCATGTCTCACAGCTGGCTGGGGAATGACTTTGCATCCTTCCAGGTGAGCTGGAGGATGCAGCCGGGGTGAGAGAAGCCTGGACTTCCCGTCTGAGGCTGTAGGCCCCGCGACCTGGCCCCGGAACGAGCAGAAGATGATGGAACGGAACAGAACTTTTACAAAATGGTATCAATGTCAGTTGTTCGTTCTGTTACGTTGTCTACGCTTATTTGGGACCGGGTCGCTGGGGCAGCAGATGGGGAACCCAGGCTTCTCTCACCCTGGCTGCATCCTCCAGCTCACCCAGGGAAGATCCGGAGGAGTTTTTTGTCCAGCTGTGAGACATTGTCTCTCCAGCAGGTCCGGATTCTTGCTCTTGGGTCTTCTCCTGGTAGGACTTGCCTGAAACACCTCGCCAGTGAGGCGTTCAGGAGGCATCCAAACCAAATGCCCAAACCACCCCATCAGGCTTCTCTCGACCCGGAGGAGCAATGGCTCTACTCCAAGCTCCTCCCGGATGGCTAAGCTCCTCATTGTATCTCTGAGAGAGAGCCCAGCCACCCTGCAGAGGGAGCTCATTTGTATGAATACAACTACTGTACACGACATGAAAGAACACACGTCAGTAGACAAGAATTTTCATCATATTTGAGATGCTTGGATATATGAAGGTCTGAAGGCCAAAAAACTTTTTTTTTTTTTTTTACTTAGCTGTTCCACATGTTTTCTCATAATGTTTCATTTTCATCCTTCTTCTTCTTCTTTCTGCATTTCCCTTCAGGGGTCGCCACAGCAAGTCAGTTTCTTCCATCTAACCCTATCTGCTGTATCCTCTTTGGTTACACCAACTATCTGCATGTCTTCCTTCACTGTATCCATGAACCTCCTTTTTGGTCTTCCTCTAGTCCTCTTTCCTGGTGGTTCCAAATCCAGCATCCTTCTTCCTATGTACTCTCTCTCTCCTCTGCACATGTCCAAACCATCTCAGTCTTGCCTCTCTGACTTTATCTCCAAAACTTCTAACATGTGCTGTTACCCTGATATACTCATTTCTGATCCTGTCCATCCTGGTCACTCCCAGAGAGATAGATCCTCAGCATCTTCATCTCTGCTTCCTGTCTTTTCCTCAGTGCCGCTGTCTCTAGACCAAACAGTATGGCCGCTCTCACCACGGTTTTGTACACTTTCCCTTTCGTTTTAGCTGAAACTCTTCTGTCACACATCACACTTGATACTTTTCTCCACCCGTTCCAGCCTGCTTGAACATGCTTCTTCACCTCTTTTCCACACTCTCCATTGCTCTGGACTGTCGATCCTAAATACTTTTCATCCAAATGTTTAATTTATTATCTGTAAAGAAAAATTATCTTAGGGCTGTTTCTCTCTCCTCTGCCGCCTGCTATTTATTAGGATTAAATTTAAAAATTAAATTCTTGAGTTTTTGCATGGCTGAAATTCAATTATCTCACTTTTAATTTTTTTTTGTATGTATTCAAGTATTTTGAATTTTTTTTTCTCAAGCAATCTTGTTTGCTTGACCTGAATTTTTTTTCCCTAAACAAGCTTTGCTTGGAGGATTTTGAATGTCTGATACTTTTCTTACACGGTTTGTGATTCAGCCCAAAAACAACTCGGTGATTAAATTTAAGCCACCTAAAGTAGGATTTTATATTCTCTGAATCCTCGTTTTTAAACACAGTCTTATCAAAAAGACAAACAAACTGAGCCTAAAATAGACTGACTTTTACAACCTAAAAGGAAATCAGTGTAGAGAGAGGACGCAAAAAGAAAAATATATTTTTTATTTTGAGGAGCTGAAATATCAGGAGGGGCTTTGTTTCGTTTCCCAGTTAATGACATGTGATAAAAAGCAGATACATTACAGTTTTTTTAACTAGCTGAAGTAAAATTAAATTAAGTGAAAACCAGGCATGTGATGCTACGTGTAAAGGAAAACTACCCTTACTTGTAATGTGATGTTCTAGACTGGGACACAAAGTTATTACGTATGGTTGAATCTACTTTATAGACACACCTGTTGATCAGAAAAAGTCAGAAAAACATATTTTAAAGTCACAAAGTTACACAGTGCAAATCCGTCATGGCCTCACAATCACAATCCTAAACTACATTCAGCTTGACTATAGGATGTTGCTGTTGTCTAATAAGAAGAGGTTGGTTATTTTCGTGTGTAAGATGCGGCAAAAGGGTTTGAAAATAGGTCCATAATGAATGCAAGATAAAATTGAGTTTGACCATAGCTGCTCATCCCAACTTGGACCAAAACAAGCTTCTTCTTTTTGGAATTCTTGCAGTCTCTGTTACGTGCGTTATAAAATTGTGAACATTTCCTCACTGTCAGAGGCTAAGCTACTGCTGAATTGTCTCACGTAGTCTACTACCATCTTCACTGTTGTGCAGTCCTTCGCCTTGCTTTCCTCCATTGGAGAGGCCACAGCATGTTTTGCAAAGCTCTGTGGCACCTGCTGCTGGAACATTTCTAATGTTGTATAGCCACTTTTAAAAACCTGTGCAGAGTTTTGAGGGTCTGTCTTTTGCATGTCTGGGAAAGAGTCTTTTGGGACATCTGTTGCCATCTCAACGGATGTGCTCTCTGCATCTATTTCCAAACAGCTACAAGTCTTATCTGATGAATCTCCGTCATCCTCCAACGTGTTGCAAAGCGGAAGCAGTGGTGGTAGATTCATATCTTCCTTAGGTATCTGTAAACTTTTTGTGTCCCATTCTTCCACCTTTAGAATTGTGATTGCCTCGAGAAGTTCCTAAAGAAAACAGATGGTTTTAATATATGGTTTTACAACCTAAACAATCAATACTACAGCAAGGAAGTGTGTGCACCATGGTGTGGGATGATTTATTTCTTCAGTGAGGTTTGAAATACTGCTTTGTTCTGTTTTCTTCCGCTTTACAACCTCTGCTGGAAAGCACAGGCTTCTCCTACCCTGGCCACATCCTCCAGCTTATCAAACCAGGGGGGCTGTTCCTCCCAATCATTTGCCTCTATATCACACTGCCGTTGCTCCTGTGAGCATTGAAGTCTCCTATGTGGAAAATGGAGTGCTCAAGAGGGGCACCTTCCACCACTCCAGAAAGGGTGGGTAACCTCCACTGCAGTTTGAGGCAAAGCAGCAAACAATAGTGAGGTCCTGTCCCCCTAACCCAAAGGCGGAAGGATGCAACCATTTCGTCCTCTGGGGAGAACTGGGGCGATAAGTATTTCTACCCCAACTTGGTATCTTTCACTGGTGGCAACTCCAGAATAGAACAGGGTCCAGCTCTTGTCAAGAGGCCTGGTTCCAGAAGGTGAGTCCAACTATATCTAATGCAATGCATTTTATTCCACTCTAAGTATAGTGATTTTATGTGAAGCATTTTGGTCAACTGAAATAGTTTTTAAATGTCCTATATAAATAAACTTGTTTTGAATATGTCTAAACGGAAACGTTCAATATGGCACTCCAGCTCAGGTTCCTTTCCCTGCCAGAGAGGTGGCTTTCACGTCCCAAGAACTAGCTTATACAGCTGCCAGAGTCCTTGCCACCGGTTGCCGCCCATCTCCTCCTTAACCCAACCCCTGTGGCCTCTTCTGTAGGTGTGAGTCCACTAGAAAGGAGGCCGCGCCTTTTGTTCGGGCTGAGCTCGGTTGGGCTCCATGGGCAAAAGCCAAGCCAACAGGCGCTCGCTCCCATGCCCTACCCCGTTTCCCGGCTCCAGATAGGAGCCAAAGTGACCCACGTCTGGGTAAGGGAAACTCGGCCACAGTTGTAGTTCTCATAAGTGTTATACAAGCCACGCTTTGTCTGGCCCCTCACCTAGAACCTTTTTGCCATGGAACCAACCATTGGCATCAAACCCAACAACATAGCTCCTAGAAACATAGCTCCTAGGAACCCTTCCACCATGGAAAGGTGGTGATGAGGAGGGAAGGAGTCTGAGATATCAGGCAGATGTGAATCTGGCTCATGCAAATGTAATCAAAGCATTGAAAAAAAGGTACTTGCCTCTTGGCGAAGCCCATCTAGTTTCTGCACTGCATTGCTGCTTCCAGGATTGGGGATAGGTGGCCACAAGACCACTTTTGCTCTGGGAGTAATGTGTAAAGCAGACAAGCATTTAGAAAAAAGTTACATACTTTATTTAAAATTCTTCACATACATCCTCCATCATCGTACCTTTTTATCATTGGTGATCCAAATATCAGCACAACGGCCATTACCACCAAGAGTGTGATGAAGCTTTTCAGATTAAATTGTACTAGACAAAAAAGTCATTTAGACAAAGAATAAAAAAATAACATTGATTTTGGTTTGAAAATCAATTAGATTTCTTTAATTTAGCTTAAACAAACATACTTTCATAATTAGTTTTAAAGAAGTGTCGAGGACTTCTTACTCCCACACCTGCAGAGGTGAACCCTGAAATCTGGATCAGGTATGCTGTACCAGTTTTCAACTTTGTTAGTTCCCAGCTGTTAAACTGTGGATTTATGGTTATATCTGAAAAGAAAGTGAACTGTAAATCTTTAGCACAACACAAATGTATCAGTGAGTTAGCTGATTTAAATCAGACTTAAATTTATTTGAACAGATCGTGCAAGATGCCCGCTAACAGAAACCTCATAAACGTTTTTTTTTTCTATTTGATTGCTGAGCAAAGAGACTAAATCTTTTAGCTGGTCAGGATTTAACATAAGGAAATACATTTACCAACAAAAACTAAACCAGTGCGTAATAATCTGTAGAACTTTTTTTAAGGAGAGGTCATGCGAAATCAACTTTTTGGAGGTTTCTACCAAATTTGAAAGTGATTCCCTCATTAGAACCCTACCTGAAGTGATTTTCTATTTTATTTGTGCAGTTTGTGACTACTCAAATGCTAAGTTTTCTTCACATGCATTTTGTTCTCGACCACGCCCACATTCTAATGGAAGCAGGAAATTTTTCGCAGCAGCAGTACACTCGCTCTGCCTTGGATCGTACGTGTAAGATTTTACAACAAGGAGTGCCATTTTTATGTAAATGCACCAGAAAATGAAAATTTAAAAGTGTGTGCCACCTTTGCTAACTTGATACACTTAACACGATATTTGCGGCTTCAAAAAAGATTTACACTCTGTTGTGCACAAGCAAACGGGGCGACTAAGCTGGAATTCTGATTGTCAAAAACAAAAATAGAAACTGAATAAAAATAAAAGCGTTCTTTGGCAAATATCACATTTATGAGTTAACAAATTTCTACCATGGTTGTCGTCTTTTTTTTTCTATCTTTTGTTTTCTTTAGTCAGGTAGTCCCAGGGACGGCTTGGGAATCAATCCAGGTTTTCCCAGTTTAAAGGGAAAATTTCTACCACTAGGCCATCGCTTCCTGGGACTAAGATCTACCATGTTTATCCAATAATGCTCTGACTTAAGAATCAACTTAATCGAACATCCAACAAATATTTTTCTTTATCTTAGACGATGCCAAAATTGTTAATCGTACCAACCATTGCATAAATGTGTCACATTAAATTTCACAACAGTTTACAGCCATTAGCTATGCGGAATGTGTCATTTGTTGTGTCAAGCTAGAAGCCAATTCAATTTGGCATGACCGATTGAGATATTTATAGACAGAAACTGTGTTTGCTCAGTAGAGCTTCCTCTGAGAATTTCAGTATGAGTACCTTTTGAGCTGGAGACAGCCGTCCCAGTCAGAGTGGGTGAAGAAAACGCTAGCATTACTCAAATGAGGTTATTTGAATACTTTTATTTCACACATGAAACTGTTTTTTTTGGTTTCAGGTTTTTGATGCTTACTTTTTTCTACATTCATTTGCGTTTTGTGAACAATTGCCGTGTAGTAGATAATGTAACCCCGAAGAAAACCTTTGATATCTTCTTCTGGGATGGAAAGCCACATCAACACCACTGAGTTATTTGTTAGATTACGGCTGCTGATGTTTGTGGGGGCACTAACGGGTGCTGTGGGGAAATTAGAACAAACAGAACATCAACTTCCTTTCTTTAAACTGAATTGTAAATAGTGAAAAGTTTCCGACTCACATCCTTCAATGAAATAAAACTGTGTGCTTCCATAGGTACTCTCACTGTTGTTGATGTGTTTCATGTTGCAGGTGTCTTTGTCGGGTCGTCTGTGCAGAGTGATATTATATCTCTGATAAGGTTCCAAGGGTTCTGTGTATTCAAATAAAAAAAAAAAACAAATCAATTTCATAAATCACGACTCGTAGATCTATAGTCATTATTGGCAGCCTTCCTAACTTCATGTTTTTTATAGTAGAAAAAGTTTTTAAAAAGTCTTCTGGACGGTTTAATTGTTGAACTGAAAACTGTCCATTTCTGTCCATTTCATTCAGATTGAAAATGATTTCCGGATGGAAGTCGAAACGTCTCGTTCAAGAATTAAACTGTCCAGAAGACTTTTTTGAAACTTTTTCTACTATGAATCACTCCTGGATGAATGAGGGACTACACGGATTTGTAACTTCATGTTTTGTAGAAATGTTTTTCCAAAAGGAGCTGCACGGTGGTGCAGTAGTTAGCACAGTGGCCTCACAGAACATCAGAAGAGTTGTCAGGATGGGGCTTGAAACACTGTCCTTTCTGTGTGGAGTTTGCATGTTCACCCATGTGTGGATTTTTTGTGGGTACTCTGGTTTCCTACAACTCTCCAAAAACATGCATGTTAGGTTTGTTGGCCACTATGAAACTGCCTCTAGGAATGAGTGTGTGTGTGGATGTTTGTGTGTGTGGCCCTTGCAACAGACTGGTAACCTGTTCAGGCTGTACCCTGCCTTTTGCCTGTAGTCAGCTGGGATAGGCTCTGGCACCCGCTATGAACCCAATAAGGATAAGTGGTTAAGAAAACAAAATTTTAAGTACTTAAGATCAACAGTCCAGAGCAACGGAGAGTGTGGAAAAGAGGTGAAGAAGTGTGTGCAGGCAGGCTGGAACGGGTGGAGAAAAGTATCAAGTGTGATGTGTGACAGAAGAGTTTCAGCTAAAATGAAAGGAAAAGTGTACAAAACTGTGGTGAGACCGGCCATGCTGTTTGGTCTAGAAACAGCAGCACTGAAGAAAAGACAGGAAACAGAGATGGAGGTAGCAGAGATGAAGATGCTGAGGATATCTCTGGGTGTGACCAGGATGGACAGGATTAGAAATGAGTATATCAGAGGACCAGCACATGTTAGAGGGTTTGGAGATAAAGTCCGAGAGGTCAGACTGAGATGGTTTGGACATGTGCAGAGGAGAGAGAGAGAGTACATCGGAAGAAGGATGCTGGATTTGGAACCACCAGGAAAGAGGCCTAGAGGAAGACCAAAGAGGAGGTTCATGGATACAGTGAAGGAAGACATGAAGATAGTTGGCATGACCGAAGAGGATGCAGCAGATAGGGTTAGATGGAAGAAACTGACTTGCTGTGGCGACCCCTGAAGGGAAATGCCGAAAGAAGAAGAAGAAGGTTAAGAAAACAAAACTAAATGAATCTTCCCAAAAATCCTGGATTTAATCAAGGACAATGCTAGCCGTTCAAATTCCGTCGCCTTCCGCTAATCCGAGGCCCTTTAACCTATTCCCTCAGATATTGTTGAGAGTGTAAACAATGGTTTCATTTGTCATATTTAGCTCCCTCCCTTTTTCTATTTTGTTTGATTTGAT
Organism: Neostethus bicornis; assembly: GCA_902685375.1. Lineage (NCBI taxonomy): Eukaryota > Metazoa > Chordata > Actinopteri > Atheriniformes > Phallostethidae > Neostethus > Neostethus bicornis. Next base: position 13,477,210 of record LR738564.1, read on the forward strand.
TCAGTTTCCGTGAATGTCTGCTGTTTGGTTTACAGGTGGAATTTAAGTTTGGGGTAATAATTACGCACCTGGTAGTGACGTTAAATTCTTTTTGGTTTTGGTGATCTGATGAAAAGACTTGTACTGTCCCACATGTCCCTTTTTGTTCCACTCCACAGAATAGCAGCAGTATTCTTCGCCGTCATCGTTCCATTCAATGGTAATCGTTTTGTTATCTTGAACCGTCACGTTTAGCTTCCCGTCTTCTACACCTGTAGAGATAAAGTTAATTTAAACTTTAGAATGACTAAATAGGCAAGGCAAGTTTATTTGTATAGCACAATTCTTACAAAACGTAATTCAAAGTGCTTCACAAGAAGGAAAAAAAGAATGCATTAAAATCACAAAACATAGAATCAAAAAGTTTAAAAATTAAATACGTAAATAGAATCATTAAAACAGATAAAAAAGAGCAATAATCAAAAGCACAGTTAAACAGAACTGTTTTCAGCCTAGATTTAAACATTGTCACAGTGGAGGCCTGTCTCACGGCCTCAGGAAGTTTGTTCCAGACTTTTGCAGCATAAAATTGAAATGCAGCTTCTCCATGTTTAGTCCTGACTCTAGGCACCAGCAGGAGGCCGGTCCCGGAGGTCCTCAGAGTTCTAGATGGTTCATAAGGTACTAACATATCACAGATGTACTTTGGTGCTAGACCATGGAGAGACTTAAACACAATCAGAGCAGCTTTAAAGTCTATTCTCTGAGCCACAGGAAGCCAGTGCAGAGACTTGAGCACAGGACTAATGTGATCATATTTTCTAGTTCTTGTTTGGACTCGAGCAGCAGCATTTTGAATAAACTGCAGCTGTTTTAAAGTCTTTTTGTTCAGACCAGTGAATAAACCGTTGCAATAATCTAACCTACTGGAAACAAATGCATGGATAAGAACCTCTAAGTCTGTTTTAGAAACCAAACCTCTGATGTTGGCAATGTTTTTCAGGTGGTAAAAGGCTGCTGATGTAATTGATTTGATGTGACTGTTGAAGTTAAAGTCTGAGTCCATTATTACTCTCAGATTTCTAACTTGATTTGTTGGTTCTAGAGAGAGAGAGAGATTGAAGGTAACTGATGACACTTTCTCTGTGGGCCAAAGACAATGATTTCAGTTTTGTCTGAGTTTAGCTGGAGAAAGTTGTTTTGCATCCAGACTCTGATTTGTTGAATACAGTGACAGAGTGAATCCACAGGTCCATGTTCACCTGCTGTCAGTGACATATAGATCTGAGTATCATCTGCGTAATTGTGATAGGACACGTTATTACTGGCTATCAATTGCCCTAACGGCAGCATGTAGAGGTTAAACAGCAGGGGTCCAAGAATTGACCCCTCAGGAACCCCACAGGTCAAAGGCATGGGATCTGACACACAATTTCCAGTTTCCACAAAATACTTGCGTCCTTCTAAATAAGATTTAAACCAACTAAGCGCACTACCAGAAACACCAACCCAGTTCTCTAGCCTCTGTAGAAGGATCTCATGATCTACAGTGTCAAACGCAGCACTCAGGTCCAACAGGATTAAAACAGAGACTTTGCCAGCGTCAGTGTTCATACGAATGTCATTTGTTACCTTGATCAGAGCTGTCTCTGTGCTGTGATGAGGTCTAAAACCTGACTGGAAGACATCAAATGAGTTGTTCACTAAAATAGATTTTGTCAGTTGTTGGTAAACAACTTTCTCAAGAATTTTTCCTGTAAATGATAAGTTTGAAATAGGCCGATAGTTTTTAAGTACTGTAGCATCAAGACTACTCTTCTTTAAGAGTGGCTTGATGACCGCAGTTTTAAAGGCACTTGGGAAAGTTCCGGTTTGAAGTGACACATTGACTATTTGAGTGATTGGTGCCAATATGCTGGTTAACACAGATTTTAGAAATCTAGTGGGTAATACATACAATAATAAATACAAATAAAATATCAACTTAGATTTGAAAGAAGTATGCACCCAATCTCACACGTTTCAGAGGATGTGCCTTCTGAGATTTACAAATTACTGCATTCTTTTTATTTTAAAAAAGTTTTAATGTATTCATGCAACCACGGTTGTGACATAGATCTAAAAAAGATACCCGAGATAAAAGCATTCACATGCCTGCCATGTCTTCCCGTCGTGGTATCTCCAGCTTCACAGCTGGTGAGATGCTTGCATTGTTGTAGGCACTGATGTTGATCTGATAAGCTGAAGACGAGAGAATGAGGAGGATCTTCGGCTGCGAGAGCTTCGTGGTCTCACACGGTGCCTCTCCCGTCACTTTCCCAGTCCTCACAAGATACCCATCATACCATTCTCTGTGTAAATACTAACAAACAGCATTTATTTTGTCATATCAAACATTTTTGTAAGTAAAACTATATGAATAAAAAAAAGAAAATACCTTCCAGCTGACAGAAATCTGCCGGCGGCCTTTCATGTTGGCAATATTGTCATCTCTGAACTGAACGATAACAGGCTGCCCGGTGAGCTCTGAAAAAGAAATACCAATCCTTCTTGTAATAATGAATGAAGTCAGATCTGACCTCAAATGATTTCAATGAAGTCCAGCACCAACCACATGGGACTATGTAAGATTCACTCCATGGACACTGCGAGCAATTCTCACTCGGGACACATTGTATCTGTACCTCGTAGGTCAGGGAGGAGTTGAGATTCTTTATCATGATTGTTTCCTGATCCTGAGATTTTACGTTTGACTGGAAAGAGAAGAAAAAAACCTGTTTTTGAAATGTTTTGCAGCTGGTTCAGGAAAACAGTAGATGAAGAGTTCAGTGTTCAGAAACTTGTAACTAGTTTTGGAAGATAGATTCACCCTAAAACTCTCCCGAGGGGGTCAACTGACCACCACTACCTGAAAGCCCGTGGAGGTGTCTCGAGACCCCAGGCCTTCTGCTTAAGTTATGAAAACAAGACACTTAGGAGTCGTTTGGAAAGCACTAAATGCTTGGAGACTAGGACTAGGAGACTAATTGAATTGCAAACACGACTCTGCTCCTCGGTGTGCAGGTCTGATAGAGGTGTCGGATGACTCTTCCTGGGGTAGACAGGAGGTTGAGAAAATCTTGGGGCTTCTAGTCTTAATAAAAACAGATTCATTATATGTATTGCATGCTTATTTGCAGTAACATATCTTCATGTCAAAAAAAGGGACTAAAGTGTGGAAATTAGTTTGGTCTTCTGAACTGCTTATCCCCCATAGGGTTGCACGGGGTGCCGGAGCCTATCCCGGCTGATTTCAGGCAAGAAGCAGAATACACCCCGAATAGGTTACCAGTCTGTTGTCAGGCCACACACACGCAACCATCCACACACACATTCATTCTTGGGGCAATTTTGTAGCAGCTAATCAACCCAACATGCATGTTTTTGGAGAGTAGGAGGAAACCAGAGTACCTGTAAAAAAAACAGACATGGGGAGAACACGCAAACTCCACACAGAATGACAAGTGTTTCAAGCCCTGTCTCCACTCCAGGACAAGCCACTGTACTAACCGCTGCACCCCCGTGCAGCCTCGTGTGGAAATTGTACAGTTAAAAATAAAAAACATTACCCTCTGTATCAATGTTTTTTTCTGCAGCCATCTAAGTTTTCGTTTTAGTCTTCGTCACGAAAATAAAGTCAAGTTTTAGTGACGTTTTCATCATCTCTTTATATTTTCGATTTAGTCACGTTTTAGTCAACGAAAACCCAAAAGAGTTTTCATCTAGTTTTAGTGTAAGAAAAATAAACAAACAAAAACAACTTACTTTAACAATCGTGGCTTTATTACTGAGAATGATGCAGGTTATTTGTTAAGAAAAAAAAAAAATTCTAGCGAGCTTTAACTTGCGCTAAACAGTAAACATTGTAAAACAACGTAAAATAAATACAAATTTTTCAGTGAGTGAGGAACGTTGTAACTTATTCATACTTAAAAATGACATCTCTTAAAGACCCTGTAAACAAAGTAAACATTGTGTTGTGTCTTTAAAGCAGTCGTTAGCGCAACCAAGCTAACTAAGGAAGTTAGCAGCACCGACAAGTTAGCGTTAGCTGAAGTCGGCATGCTGTTTGCACAAAATATGTGGAAAACTTTTAAGTTTCTGACCACCAAGCCTCTTTGTTGCTGTTGCCGCCATGGTGTGTGACTTTCTCGAGGCTGCAAGTAGACGGTGTGACTGTGCAGCATTTTGGGGGGTGTGCCACCGTGAGAGACAGAATGCACCCGCTGTGTTTTTTCTTTTCACAGACAGAAACGTGAAAGTCTGACGCCTACTTTGTTACATTTTTGTCTCGTCAACAGGAGCGTGCAAACGTCTCGTCACATTTTCGTCACCAAAATGTCGCATTCATTTCGTTATCGTTACGTCATCGTCATAAAAAATGCTTCGTCAACGAGATCATTTTGTTGCCATCATCGTTGAGGAAAACAACACTGCTCTGTATTCAATAAAAAATCATTCTGATCCACTTAGCAACATTTAATTTTGAAAGCTGGTTCAGTTTAAATCCTCTCATTTTGCTACGTTATTACCACGTTGTAAAGCGCAGTGTGTAAAACTCTGACCTCAGTCCATGAGGTGCTGCTGTGCACTTTGTATCTGACTGTGAAGTTGCAGATTGGCTTTTCATCTACGTTTTTCCAGGTGACGTTCACATGTAATCCTCCTGAATGGCGACTGAGGGACACATTATTTGGAGGACCACACAGCCCTGAAAGAAAAAAGAACAATAAACCCCTTTTTTTTGGCGCATCGGTGGTGGAAACAACAATACCATTAAGTTTTCTGAACTTACACAAACTTTTTGGTGAAGCCCTAAAAATAGCCTTTGCGCAGTTTTCAGACTCAGGATTTTCTACGACCGTCATGGTCAAGTTGAGATCTTTAAATATCTTATACTCCACATGAAGTTTTGTCAGATTTCTGTACCTTTTAACTCTGCTACTAAAATTGGAACAAAAAATGTTATTGAAGGAAACGTGAAAGTAAAGAGGGATAATACGTTGCCTACCCTTGTTGGAACATGACACTGTACACCTTCTCTGCTGCGGGGTTTGTAGATTTCCATGTACAGTTGACCTTAAATGGTAATATAAATTTACCAAAGCAGGTTAGGTTATAGACTTTATCTAGAAAGCAGAGTGATAAAAATAAACTTTCAGACATCTTTTGATTGCAAAGTCAGTGAATGACGTGGACGTTCGTTACCAGGAGGAATCCCACTTTGGTCGTTATCTGCAGAAACATTCGTCCACTTGCATCTCTCTGGAACATAACCATATGGGTGAAATACATAAATGTAGAGAAAAATCCTCAAAGACTATGCCTCAATTATAAAAGAATCAAATAAAACTAGCTTTTAAAATAATAAGTTGGAATGTTCTAGAAGTTTTCGATCATACCCTCGTAATGTAAGGTGTCGGTTCTACAGGAGCCGATTATAAGACCTGGAAATGTAATCAAAAGTGAGAGAAATAAAGTTCCAAATACAAAAAGGGACATTTCTACCTGTGGTGACATCAGTAGGATAATAACTGAAAGATTTCTTACCAAAGAATATGAGAATATTTAAGCTTCCACGAATCAATGAGAATCTAAGCCGAGCTTCCTCACTCGACATGTTGCCTGCAGCTGTTTGAACTGAAACTGATGGTTTGAGGTAATCTCACTCTCACCACCTTCTGTCATTCACAGTCTCAATAGACCTCTTACGGAGTCTTAACTTGGTGCAGATGGGCGGAGAAGTGAACAGACAAACCGTGGTTTGCTTAAAAGGACTTCAGTGCTTCTTCTTTTCACAAACGGAACTTGATAAAGAGGAACTCTGAGTAAACACAAAGTCAATGTCACGTTCAGAATCATGTTTGAACACAAAACAATAAAAAAAACTTAGAAGTTTGTAAAATACAAATCTGAAAAAGTTTATCAGCGGGTTTTCTTTTAGATTCTTCTAGAAACCTAGTTACAAAAAGTTTTGCCATGACTCAAAAGACAAGTAGTTTTGTGTGCTGTCACTTCAGGAGCTTTTCGCTTTTTGTTATGCTTTCAAGGAATTCATTTTCACATTAAGGATGTTAACTTTGACATCAAATGTCTTCCAGTCAGAGAGCAAACTGTCTGTTCTTTTTTTAAAAAAAAGCGTGAAAATACTGCGAAAAGACTCATTTTGAACTTTTTTTTTTTCCTTTTAACAATTTTTTTTTTTCAGAAAATATGGCCTCCTGAGTTTCTTGGAAGTTTTTAAACCAGATTGTCTGGGTTAGGGGTGGGCAAACTTTTTGGTTCGCGGGCCACGTTGAGTTCTAACATTTGACAAGCGGGCCAAAACAGGAGCTGATGGATGGCATGCTTTGGTAACCGCTAGATTAGACCAATAGAATGGCGGTAGATTTTAAACAAGTGCGCTAAATGTTCCATCAAGAGCGTTAAATTTCAAATCTAGCGCACTAGGTCTGAAATCTAGTGCGATAGCGCTTAAAAACGTGCATTTAGCAGCGCAGAGGAAAGGGACTGTTTTCATTTGAGATGCAGTAAAAAAAAAAAAGTCGATGCTACACAAAATATTACAAATACAGTTTTTAGCAACATCTCACATTCAAATCATTTTTTTCCACTAAACAACTCTAAGTGTCTGCCTACTCATGTTTTTCTTTTACAAGAGGTGAATTTCCCCTGCTACCTTATCAGAAAGATGATCTGTAAAGTGCCGTAACTCATTTGAAAGCTGAAAAGCTGTGTGGGTTTGTTTCTAAATGATTTGCTTTGATCAAAATCTTGTAGTTCTATCTAACTTTTGAGGTCCTCTGTGATGACTGCAGACTTTTTTATAGATCACCTTGGAGTGAGTTATTTACATATTATGTTGCAAAAAGTCTACATTTCTTCAAAATTTTAAGCCGTATTTTACAGATAATGTTTATAATTCAATTCAATTTTATTTGTATAGCCCAAAATCACAGAATTTCTGTCTCAATGGGCTTCACAAGAAAAAGAGGAATGTATAAACACAAATACACAGCAAGAAAAATAACTAACAAATGCTAACTAAACAGGACTAGCACATTCACGCCCTTAGACTACTCATCCCCATACTGGACTTCGCCGGGCTGAGGAGTCCCCCAGTGTTTCCATCAGGATGAAGAACATCTATTGACTTCTTTAGATATTTAGCTGTAGATTAGAATAAGCTAATATTTAAACAATAATCTTTGACACATTGGATGCTCGTCTTGGGGGAGGGATCTCTCTATCATGTGGATCCCCACGAGGTTTCTTATTTTTTCCCCACTGATGGGTTTTTTAGGAGTTTTTCCTCACCATGAAGGAGAGTCTAAGGGCATAAATGTGTTAGTCTTGTTTAGTTAGCATTTGTTAGTTATTTTTCTTGGTGTATATTTGTGTTAATAAATTCCTCTTTTTCTTGTGAAACCCATTGAGACAGAAATTCTGTGATTTTGGGCTATAAAAATAAAATTGAATTGAATTTAACACACACACAAACATACACACTGGCTTCAAGCTACAAAATCATTGATCGTTTGATCACATTAGGTACAGTGATAAATAATATTTCTAGTAAAATGTGCATTTAATTTTAAATAGATTTGAATCAATAATCCTTTGGAAAACAAATGAAATTTGATCATTAAAAATTAAACTGCTCGTCTCATTCACTTGTTTTGCTCTTTTTTTAATCACTAAGATCATTTATTTGTTCAGGCAAAGTTTCGAGGATTGTGCAGCCATTGGAGAACAAGTCGGTTGAAAATAAGTCATGTATGACCAAATTGTTCTTTTTTTAGATTCACACCAGTACGGTGTTGCTGCTCATGTTAACACTAACTGATGTGATGTAGCATGCATGTATGTGATGGAACAGTTGGAAATGTGGAGCAAATTGGCTACAAACTGGAGGTATTGGTTTCTAAAAGTTTTGAAAGAAGAATTTCATAAACATTTCCATGGGTTAGTCATACCAAAGATGTCTGGTACTGATTTGACATGTTTTTGACGACTCTTTCTCAGCAGTCATGCCTTCCTTTCCTTTTTTTTTTTTTCTTGAAAATCATGTGATTAGCGTAGCATTTATCTCAGTCAAGTTAATTATATTTATACGGCCCAATATCACAAAACAATTGGCTCGATGGGTTTCACATTGAAAAAAAAAAATTGAACAAGGTTGAAAAAAAAATACAAAAAAAGGAACAAAAACAAGAAAAAATGTAGACAAACAAATACACAGTTAAAAGCTAACAAAACAAAAGCTAGTTTATCAATTTCAGCACATTCCTACCGGTAGGCCCTCCTTTGTAGTGAAGAAAAACGAACCCAAAACTTGCGCCAAGGCTACGGAGGTCTCTGGGTTTCATGTCCGCCGTGCCCTTCATCTGATCCACATACTGCTTGCTGTACACAAAAACCAACACACAGACGCACACACACGTACGTTAAGTATTCTTTCTGTGACGCTGCGTCACCACGGTAACATCTCACGTTCCAACCGTCTCTCTGTCAACACTAACTTTACGTTTTCATCTACAATGCACAAGGAGGAAATGATAAGTTGTAATTCCAGTTCTTTTATTGGGATAATTTTAGTACAGGAAGTGGTGGATGGTAGCGGTGTTCAAACGGTGGGCAGTGTTGCTGTTCCTGCTTCCATCCAATGGTGTAAATATAAACATCCACTACACTAGCGTCTAAGTCAGGCATGGGCAAACTATATCCCGTGGGCCACATGCGACCCGTTAAATGGTTTGATCTGGCCCCCGAACTTGAAAAAATTAAGTAAATAAACCTAGTAATTCAGATGTTTCGCCAATAGATGGCACCAAAGATACAACAACACTGCTCCCATTAAAATGTGTGTGTCCATGATGCGCATCGGTCTTTTAGAATCGCCTGGCAACCCTGCGGTCAGTCAAACAGCTCACCTGTGACACATGATTAGCTCCTCCTCTGTAGCCAGGCGAGCCGGTATCCGTTGGCAACGCTGCACCAATCCCAGCTTCTGGTGTGTAGAAAAAATCTCTGCGATTCTCTGCGGCTGTTCGGCAGGATGCCTACGAAAGAGCAGCGTGATTACGTTTTTTTTGACGATGCGTCGGTAACCCCGAGCAGGTGACTCACCTCTGGCTGAGGTCCTTGTGCTCCATCCTTGTGCTCCATCCTTGTGCTCCATCCTGTTTAGTGGAAACAGGAACCGGAAGCCCAGGCGTTCCTGTACTGCTCTCATGGGTAGGTTCTCTGATGACATCACCCTCAGCCAATGAGCCGCTGCCGCCTACACAGAAGCAAGAAGTGTCTAAGTTATTAGCAATTTTTATGAAGACGTCAATCAAAGATGTGATGAACTCCTGATAACATCTCAACAAAATACATAATGGGAAATTAAAGTTATATTTCTGATAGTAGCCTGCAAGGTGGCACAGTGGTTGGCACAGTAGCCAGACAAATTTTCACAGGAGATCTACTTAAGAGCTTTTACTCACCAGACTTAGTCGATGTGTTGGTTGTGACTTTGTTATTTTCTGGCCCAATTTTCAAAAATTGATGTTGGCGAATGGTTTCCGTGGTATGCTTGTGCTCCATATGAAATAATGATTGAATGATTAGGGTTTTCTTCAGGAGCTTAAACTCATTTTTTGTAGAGATTTGACGTCATTTAGCTGTTTTCTGATGTGTTTACACAGGTTTGGGGTTAGGCTTTTTCCCCTCTTTATCCTTTTTGTCTGGAAGTGGGATTCCAAAACCTTCATTGTTTTCTATTGGAACCCAAGGAGCATCCAAATTTGTACGGCTTTCTGTGTCTTTTGGCTCCAACGGTGCCACCTTACCAGTATCTGTCTCTCGTAGATTCAATTCTTCACCAGATACATGGGTGTATGGTTTCCAAGCCAAAAGACATCCAAAAAAACTATTATATTGTTAAGATTGTTCATATTGTTATCACGTCATATTGTTCATCCAGCGAGGCTTTACGTCTCGGACTGAGTCTGGAACAGAAAGCGGGTACCTTAGTGGGCAAAAAGAACCAGTTAAGACCGGTTCAGCAGGACTTACTGTGCAGGGACTTCCAGTAAGGGGAGTTATAATGTATGACTTCTCCAATGCTTGCTGTGTGGTGAGGAGGAGGAAAAGGTGTCGGTAGAGACGGAAGAGGGTCTCCTAGCAACGTGCTGGTGCACATGGCCATGCACTTGGAGATGGAGGTAAGGTTGTAGCCCCCCTCCAGAATGAGCAGGACACGCCCTCCCGCCAGCTTCAACAGCAGGTGTGTCAGGTGGGCGTAGCCCTCTGGGGACACATGGTACTCTCCCAACGGGTCGCCCTGGGCAGGGTCGAAACCGGCCAACACCAGAACCAGACCGGGTTTAAACTGCAGGGAGAGAGCCAATCAGAGGCCGCGTAGAGATTCAGAGGCTGACTGTCCTATCAGAGAAGGATGTGTGGTGTTACCTCGGTGGCGATCGGCATGACGACCTGATGAAACGCTGCCAGGTACTCCGAGTCGCCCATCCTCCCGCCGTTCCACGCCACGTTCACGTTAAACCCCGCCCCTTCTGCGACGCCCACATTGCAGGAGGCGGCGTCCTCTGAGTACGGGAAGATCTTACGTTTATCGTAGCGATGGAGGGAGATGTACAGGACGCTGCGGAGAAAGAGAGACGCACACACCCTCTTCATGGTTATCAGTCATTTTACACCAGGGGTTTCCACCAGTCTACCACCGGGTGTGAAAGGAAGTCAGTGTTTACGACTGTGAGTGTGTGTGTATGTATGTGTAGATTTAATCCTCCTCTTATGTTAGCTTTGTGTTATCATCCCTAGTGTTAACGAGTCAGTTTTGACCCGTGTATTAAATCAGCTTTAAAATCCACTAGAATCAATAAATTATCATCCAATTTGTTTCTCATCTCTTGGTTACCTTGTTAAGCTTCCTTATCCATAAAAATGTTGGCTTTAATACTTTTGGTGTGGGCCTCTGGGCCTTTTTTTATCAGCTCACCTCTTGATTTAAAATAAAAAAAATTGTAAAATGGACCTCACGAGAATCCTATCACTAAAAAAAAGATTGTTGTATTGTCTGAGTATTACTGAGGAGCATAGAAAACATCTCTTAAATAAATTTAGTTAACTCATTTTTTTTATTTTAATATTAATACCTAACGTAACATCCATGGTGTTTCGGTCAATTTCGACCTGTATATATTTACATCAAGAAAAGGCAAACAACTCTTTTTCAGCAATTGAACTTTGATATAAAATGACAAAAAAATGAAAAACAGAGCAGTTTATTAAACAAAATATAGATTTGCATGGTCTAATAAATAAAAAAAACAGAAATGAACTACTAGTTCCAAAACGAATGCAAAACTCAACCAGAGGAAAGCCTTTGAACATACTTGTGTGTTCTTTGTAAAGATATTTCTTGGAGTTGAAACACAATACACTGGTCTTTCTGTCCTTACTTTTTGGGCAGATCTGACACCTCTTCCTTTTTTAATCAGGTGGCCTGTCTGGGGTTGGGGCTGTTCTGATTGGTGTTGAGCTAGGGCTGGCTAAGGAGGATGCTGATGCAGATTCACTCTGTGTAGCTGATGATGTGGATGGAGTGATGGGTGAGCTCTGCATCTGTCTTACAAAGGCTGCAGCTTCTGGGTCTTTGGACTTCCGTTCCCTTAGCTCAATATGTGACTTGACAAGGGAATTCCCCAACCCCTCAAGAAACATTCTCCTCTTGTTTTTTTGGTTGAGTTCTACCCTTGGTGGATGTGGCTCCACAACACAAATGCATTACATGCAGACACATCAAGGATGTTGTAAAACACAACCATGGGCCATCTTCAGGTCATTCACTGGCATGTGTAGGTGACTGTCAGTTTGTCCAGGTTGTCCACTCCTTTGTTTTTGTTGTTGTCTTTGATAACTATGGGGTTTTCATCACTTCCTGAGGATACAGCTCTGTCTTTGAGAAGAGCAGACACCAGTGTCACATTCTGGTTTCTTTTTGGACGGAATGAGACAACAGTAGTGGTGTCTGTAAAAGCAAACTTTGAAGAAAATTGAGCCCTGCCATTCACCTGCAAGATTTCAGCAGGAAACACAGGTTTATTTTTCTTCACTGTTCCCACCACGGTAAGTTTCCTCTTGAGAAGTTCTTGTCCAAGGTCATAGCTGGTGAAAGAATGATCACAAGTAATATTGTGAACCTGCAGTCCAGTGGTCATGTCAAGGACCACATGTTTTCCTTGGTTTTTCTTAGGGGTGCCACTCACAGCTTGTGTAAATCTGTAGATTCCAGGCATAGCTGGTCTTTGCATCACAGGCTGCCCAGATTTTTATGCCGTATTTCCCTGGCTTACTGGGTATGTATTGCCAGAAAGAGCATTTTCCTCGGAAAGCGACGAGACGTTCATCCACTGTCACCTCTGGCCCTGGTTTGAACATCAGCAGAAGGAGCTGCACCCATCTCTCCCAGACATCCCGGATGGGAGCAAGCTCGTCAGCTCTCACTCTGATCTCTCTTTAGTCAAATCTAAGGACTCTTGATATCATTTGAAATGTTTGAAATGACATTATTGCCCACAATAGTGCCCTAAGATTTTAGTTTAGGCTCTAATTTTTGCTTTATAGTCTTATTATTAGAACTGGATCACAACTGACCCTAACACCAGAGATGCTATAATTTTAACCAGAGCATTTTAAAATGTAATGAAAACACTTTTTTTTATTTTATTAGGTTGCAATAGAGGTTCCTGACAAAGTCAAAAAGTCTTGATGCAATAAACAAATGAATGTAATTTTTTAGAAATTTGAAATTCAAAACGGGTCGCTGAACATAAAAGGAGGGTTAGGAGGTTTGATGTGTGTGTGTGTGTGTGTAGATCTCAGGAGGTTTGATGTGTGTGAGTGTGTGTGTATCTCAGGAGGTTGTTGTGTGTGTAAGTTTGGACGCTGTGATCGACCCCGCCCCCTCCTCACCTGCTGTCGTCCTCGAACATGTGCTGTGTTCCATTTCCATGGTGAATGTCCCAGTCTAATATCATGACTCGCAGGCGGGCGTCACCGGCAACCTTCTGAGCGTGGCGAGCCGTAATGGCCACTGAATTAAAGAGGCAGAAACCACAGGGTTCACCTCTCTTAGCGTGGTGACCCGGGGGTCGAACGATCGCCACAGCGTTTGTCACCTGCAGGTCAGATACCAGCTGTATATCAAACTGTAGTCATAATATCCCAGCATGCTTTGTGTTGGTAACCGCGGTAAAGCCCAGCAAATAATTTACTGCCTATTTTCCGCTGTTTTAAGAATGCGGAAAATAAAAAGTTCGCAAAAAATTATCAAAAAATTCCAACATTTTGCAAAAATTCTTAAAAGAAAAAAAGATTAAAAAAATATCCAAAATTTTACAAAATTCCAAAGACTTTGTAAAAATTCTCAAAAGACTTGTGAGAATTCTAAAAAGCAGGAAAAGTTCTCGCTCCTCGCCCCTCGGATTATTTTGCACAGCTTAACACTTTAGGAGAGGTACGAGAGGCCCACGCAGCCCCCCCTTGAGAAAAGTCAGCGGTGTCTGAGCGTGTGCGGCGTCGCTTTAACGGGAGCCAACTTTTATTAAACGATGATGAACGATTACGTCACTGCTTCAGGAAAGTTCGGGCGGTGTGCCAAGGTTCTAAGACTGTCAGACTTTGTGCAGGTCATGTCAAACAGACGTTAATCCACTTGGAGATGGAAGTGGCCCAATTTCTGGTCCATTTCGATGTCTCCGAATAGTTTCTGTGGCACGCTCGTGCTCCATAGTGCTCATCCAGCGAGGCTTTACTTTTTTTAAATGGTATCGGGTTTCCCCAAACCACCTGGTCACAGCTTTGTGATGCAAGCCAGTCAGTTTTGCCAGGTTGTTGTACAACTCTTTGTCTGGATACGGGTCACAGATGAAAGCCCACCTTAATAACCTGACCTGAACTGGCGTTTTACCATTGCCACTCAACCGAATGTAGCTTAAATCTTCTCTTGTTGACGGATCGAGTGAAAGGGAACAAAGTTCTGCCAATTTTCCCGTAGAAATAAGGTTCTCCAGTTGAGTCAAGTCTGTGATGGGACGACTTAAAGAACATTCACCCTCGAGAGTCAGGTCTTCTTGCTTTTGAGGCTTTGAAATGTTTAATGACCCTGCAGCCAATGAGAGGTCAGGCGCATTCGATGGTGCCCCACCTGACTCGAGGGAATTTCCCATTTTAGTCTTGAAACTCAAGACAGGTGAGGCAGGTAGCTGCTGCGGTTGGTCAGACCTTACACGATGCTTCGGTTCCGGCAGCACGTCTCGGACTGAGTCTGGAACAGAAAGCGGGTACCTTAGTGGGCAAAAAGAACCAGTTAAAACCGGTTCAGCAGGACTTACTCTGCAGGGACTTCCAGTAGGGGGAGTGATGTCGAATAACCTCTTCAATGCTATCTAAAGCCGTGTGGTGAGGAGGGGGAAGGGGCGTCGTTAGAGAAGGAAGAGGGTCTCCTACCAACGTGCTGGTGCACATGGCCATGCACTTGGAGATGGAGGTAAGGTTGTAGCCCCCCTCCAGAATGAGCAGGACACGCCCTCCCGCCAGCTTCAACAGCAGGTGTGTCAGGTGGGCGTAGCCCTCTGGGGACACATGGTACTCTCCCAACGGATCGCCCTGGGCAGCGTCGAAACCGGCCGACACCAGAACCAGACCGGGTTTAAACTGCAGGGAGAGAGCCAATCAGAGGCTGCGTAGAGATTCAGAGGCTGACTGTCCTATCAGAGAAGGATGTGTGGTGTTACCTCGGTGGCGATCGGCATGACGACCTGATGAAACGCTGCCAGGTACTCCGAGTCGCCCATCCTCCCGTCGTTCCACGCCACGTTCACGTTATACCCCGCCCCTTCTGCGACGCCCACATTGCAAGAGGCGGCGTCCTCTGAGAACGGGAAGAACTCACCGTTATCGTAGCGATGGAGGGAGATGTACAGGACGCTGCGGAGAAAGAGAGAGAGAGATGCTCACACCGTCTTCATGGTTATCAGTCATCTTACACCAGGGGTGTCCGACCAGTTGACCACCGGGTGTGAAAGGAAGTCAGTGTTTACGACTGTGAGTGTGTGTGTATCTGTGTGTAGATCTCAGGAGGTTTGATGTGTGTGTGCGTGTGTGTGGAGGTTTGATGTTTGAGTGTGTCGATCTCAGAAGGTTGGATGTGTGCGTGTGTGTGTGTGTAGATTTCAGGAGGTGTGATGTGTGTGCGTGTGTGTGTAGTCCTCAGGACTTTTGGTTTTGGTGTGTGTGTGTGTGTGTGAGTGTATCTCAGGAAGTTTGGTGTGTGTGTGCACGTTTGGACGCCCCTGGTCGACCCGCCCCCTCCTCACCTGCTGTCGTCCTCGAACATGTGCTGTGTTCCATTACCATGGTGAATGTCCCAGTCTAATATCATGACTCGCAGGCGGGCGTCACCGGCAACCTTCTGAGCGTGGCGAGCCGTAATGGCCACCGAATTGAAGAGGCAAAACCCACAGGCCTTACCTCTCTCAGCGTGGTGACCCGGGGGTCGAACGATCGCCACAGCGTTTGTCACCTGCAGGTCAGATACCAGCTGTATATCAAACTGTAGTCATAATATCCCAGCATGCTTTGTGTTGGTAACCGCGGTAAAGCCCAGCAAATAATTTACTGCTTATTTTCTGCTTTTTTAAGAATGCGGAAAATAATTAGCTTTAAAAAGTTTGAAAAAAATTATCAAAAAATTCCAATATTTTGAAAAATTCTTAAAAAAAAAAAAAAAAAAAGGTAAAAAAAAATTGTAAAAAATATTCAAAATTTCACAAAATTCCAAAGATTTTGTCAAAATTGTCAAAAAATTTTGCGAAAATTCTAAAAAGCAGGAGAAGTTCTTGCTCCTTGCATTATTTTGCGCAGCTTAACACTTTAGGAGCGGTACGAGAGGTCCACCCAACCCTCCTTCGAGAAAAATCAGCGGCGTGTGAGCGTGTGCGTCGTCGCTTTAACGGGAGCCAACTTTTATTAAACGATGATGAACGATTACGTCACTGCTTCAGGAAAGTTCGGGCGGTGTGCCAAGGTTCTAAGACTGTCAGACTTTGTGCAGGTCAGGTCAAACATTAGCAGGTGCTGCACAGGAAGGCTTCCTGCTGCGGGGATTATTAAAGTATTTTCAATTCAATAGGAAGTTATCACAATGTCGTTCTTGGCAACGTACGAATCTCAACCCTGGCACAATCCCGTCACAATCAATTCATTTTGTCAAGAACGCAGCTCCAGTAAAGTTCAGACGGTGTTACCGGGCACTAAAGAGCGTGGCTTCAGCGAGATCTTAAAGTCACTTTTTACAGCTTTTATTTTGTACATTCATTATTTGTGAAACAAGCAGGAAGTAAAAAAGAGGTCAAAAGGCAGCCATGTTTGACAACGAAGCACATGACGCCAAGCGTTACCTTCCCGGTGACGATCTCCTCCGCTGCCTGGCAACAGCTTCCCGCCGCCAGCTGCGCTGAATGGAAACTCCGCTTGTTAATAAAAACGTCCCCAAAACTTGCACCGAGGTGACAGAGGTCTCTTGGTTTCATGTGTGCCGTGTCCTTCATCTGATCCACATACTGCTTGCTGTACACAAAAACCAACACACAGACGCACACACACGTACGTTAACTATTCTTTCTGTGACGCTGCGTCACCACGGTAACATCTCACGTTCCAAACGTCTCTCTGTCAACACTAACTTTACGTTTTCATCTACAATGCACAAGGAGGAAATGATAAGTTGTAATTCCAGCTCTTTTATTGTGATAGTTCTAGTACAGGAAGTGGTGCATGGTAGCGGTGTTCAGACTGTGGGCAGTGTAACTGCTCCTTCTTCCATCCAACGGTGTAAGTATAAACACCCGGCTACATTAGCGTCTAAGTCAGGCATGGGCGAACTGCGGCCCGTGGGCCACATGTGACCCGTTAAATGGTTTGATCTGACCCCCGAACTTGAAAAATTAAGTAAATAAACCTTGTTAATGTTTTTTTCCCCCTTTAATTCAGATGTTTCGCCAGTAGATGGCACCAAAGATACAACAACACTGCTCCCATTAAAATGTGTGTGTCCATGATGCGCATGTTGTCAAAATAAACCGTGCGCGCAGATATAGAAAGCCATCGGGGCCAATACAAGCATGTTAGATTTTAAACCTTGTGCCTACTATGGAAAGCCATTGGGGTCAATACTCGTGTGTAATCTAGCGCTTATTGTTAAATCTAGCGTGCTACATGCACGTTTTTTAAGTGCTAGTGCGTTAGATTTTAAACGCGTTGATGTTTTTGAAAAAAGAAAAGCTAGTCAGGAAGAGAGTGATGATGACTTCCTGAAGAATCAGAGACCTTCAAAATAAAATAGTTATTGATTGGATTTTCAGTGTTTAAAGACTCATTTCAAAGTAAAAAATTTTGTTTTAATGCTTTTCTTCATTTTTATTGTAAATTAAAGCACATGTTTTCTCAAAAGGCCAATAGGTTGTGGTTACCGCACCATGCCATCCATCTGCTCCTGTTCCGCACCTTTAATGTTAGAACTCAAGTGAATCAAAAAGTTTTCCCACCCCTGGTTTTTTTCTACTCGAGCGACCCCTGGCGACCGTTAGAAAAATTCATCATGGCATAAACCACAGGGTTTAAAGCATTTGAAAAAAGTCGTGACTTATAGTCTGATAATTACGATAATCATTCGTCCAAAGACCGATACCGAAACCAAACGTCCGCTCCTGAAACGTTAGGACCTCCTTGATCCTTCTGTTCCTGGATGGAGAGACCGTGCAGTCTTCTTTTATGTCGGCCAATAAAAAAGCTCATCTGTGACTAGGGATGGGACACCAATACCATTTGGCACTGGTGCCACTAAAACTTTCAGCCTTAATGGTATTCTTAAGGGTTTCAGCGGAAAGGTGGGGGCAAAAAAGCAAACATGGCAGGCATTACTTTTTATCTGTTTACCTCCCGGATCTTGTATGTGCCACGGAAGCGTCATGCAGGAGGGCTTCAACCTGCACCCACTGGAAGAAATTTTTTAATACCGCACAGTGGAGAAGACGCAAAAGTAGGAATGTGCGAGATGCCCATAAAGTTTAGCACGGTCCGCCTTATGGTGGTGTAAATATGGTCCTTGCCCGTCAGATCCTGGATGGAGAGACCGCGTCCAAGCAGCCAACGGTCTTTTAGAATCGCCGGGCAACCCTGCGGTCGGTCAAACAGCTCACCTGTGACACATACTTAGCTCCTCCTCTGTAGCCAGGCGAGCCGGTATCCGTTGGCAACGCTGCACCAATCCCAGCTTCTGGTGAGCGGAGAAAATCTCTGAGATTCTCTTCGGCTGTTCGGGGTGACCACTACAAGAGAGCAGCGTGATTACGTTTCCTTGACGACGCGTCGGTAACCCCGAGCAGGTGACTCACCTCTGGCAGAGGTCCTTGTGCTTCATCATCCTCTTATCGTAAACCAGACCCGTTACTGTGCAAACAGGAACCGGAAGTCCAGGCGTTCCTGTACTGCTTTCACGGGTAGGATCTCTGATGACATCCCCCTCAGCCAATGAGCCGCCACCGTCTACGCAGAAGCAAGAAGTGTCTAAGTTATTAGCAAATTTTATGAAGATGTGATGAACTCCTGATAACATCTCAACAAAATACATACTAGGAAATTAAAGTTATATTTCTGATAGTGGCCTGCAAGGTGGCGCAGTGGTTGGCACAGTAGCCAGACAAATTTTCACAGGAGATCTACTTAAGAGCTTTTACTCACCAGACTTAGTTGATGTGTTGGTTGTGACTTTATTTTCTGGCCCAATTTGATGTTGGTAAATACTTTCTATGGCACGCTTGTGCTCCATAGGGTTCATCCAGCGAGGCTTTACTTTTTTGATGTAGTATCGGGTGTCCCCAAACCACTGAACCACATCTTTGTAATGCATGCCAGTCAGTTTTACCAGGCAGTTGTAGAGCGGTTTGCTTGGGTACGGGCAATACACGAAAACCGTCCTCAATAAACTGACCTGAACTGGCGTTTTACCATTGCCACTCAACCGAATGTAGCTTAAATCTTCTCTTGTTGACGGATCGAGTGAAAGGGAACAAAGTTCTGCCAATTTTCCCGTAGAAATAAGGTTCTCCAGTTGAGTCAAGTCTGTGATGGGACGACTTAAAGAACATTCACCCTCGAGAGTCAGGTCTTCTTTGTTTTGAGGCCTTGAAATGTCTAATGACCCTGCAGCCAATGAGAGGTCAGGCGCATTCGATGGTGCCCCACCTGACTCGAGGGAATTTCCCATTTTAGTCTTGAAACTCAAGACAGGTGAGGCAGGTAGCTGCTGCGGTTGGTCAGACCTTTCACGATGCTTCCCACGATGCTTCGGTTCCGGCAGCACGTCTCGGACTGAGTCTGGAACAGAAAGCAGGTACCTTAGTGGGCAACAAGAACCAGTTAAAACTGGTTCAGCAGGACTTACTCTGCAGGGACTTCCAGTAGGGGGAGTGATGTCGAATAACCTCTTCAATGCTATCTAAAGCCGTGTGGTGAGGAGGAGGAAGGGGCGTCGGTGGAGAAGGAAGAGGGTCTCCTACCAACGTGCTGGTGCACATGGCCATGCACTTGGAGATGGAGGTAAGGTTGTAGCCCCCCTCCAGAATGAGCAGGACACGCCCTCCCGCCAGCTTCAACAGCAGGTGTGTCAGGTGGGCGTAGCCCTCTGGGGACACATGGTACTCTCCCAACGGATCGCCCTGGGCAGCGTCGAAACCGGCCGACACCAGAACCAGACCGGGTTTAAACTGCAGGGAGAGAGCCAATCAGAGTCCGCGTAGAGATTCAGAGGCTGACTGTCCTATCAGAGAAGGATGTGTGGTGTTACCTCGGTGGCAATCGGCATGATGACCTGGTGAAACGCTGCCAGGTACTCCGAGTCGCCCATCCTCCCGCCGTTCCATGCCACGTTCACGTTAAACCCCGCCCCTTCTGCGACACCCACATTGCAGGAGGCGGCGTCCTCTGAGTACGGGAAGAACTCACCGTTATCGTAGCGATGGAGGGAGATGTACAGGACGCTGCGGAGAAAGAGAGAGAGAGATGCTCACACCGTCTTCATGGTTATCAGTCATCTTACACCAGGGGTGTCCGACCAGTTGACCACCGGGTGTGAAAGGAAGTCAGTGTGACTGTGAGTGTGTCTGCATGCGTGTGTAGATCTCAGGAGGTTTGATGTGTGTGTGCGTGTGTGTGGAGGTTTGATGTTTGTGTCGATCTCAGAAGGTTGGATGTGTGTGTGTAGATCTCAGGAGGTGTGATGTGTGTGTGTGTGTTTAGTCCTCAGGACTTTTGGTTTTGGTTTGTGTGTGTGTATCTCAGGAAGTTTGGTGTGTGTGTGCACGTTTGGACGCCCCTGGTCGACCCGCCCCCTCCTCACCTGCTGTCGTCCTCGAACATGTGCTGTGTTCCATTACCATGGTGAATGTCCCAGTCTAATATCATGACTCGCAGGCGGGCGTCACCGGCAACCTTCTGAGCGTGGCGAGCCGTAATGGCCACCGAATTGAAGAGGCAAAACCCACAGGCCTTACCTCTCTCAGCGTGGTGACCCGGGGGTCGAACGATCGCCACAGCGTTTGTCACCTGCAGGTCAGATACCAGCTGTATATCAAACTGTAGTCATAATATCCCAGCATGCTTTGTGTTGGTAACCGCGGTAAAGCCCAGCAAATAATTTACTGCTTATTTTCTGCTTTTTTAAGAATGTGGAAAATAATTAGCTTTAAAAAGTTTGAAAAAATTATCAAAAAATTCCAATATTTTGAAAAATTCTTAAAAAAAAAAAAAAAGGTAAAAAAAAATTGTAAAAAATATTCAAAATTTTACTAAATTCCAAAGATTTTGTAAAAATTCTCAAAAAATTTTGCAATAATTCTAAAAAGCAGGAGAAGTTCTCGCCCCTCGGATTATTTTGCGCAGCCTAACACTTTAGGAGCGGTACGAGAGGCCCACCCAGCCCCCCCTCAAGAAACGTCAGCAGTGTGTGAGCGTGTGCGTCGTCGCTTTAACGGGAGCCAACTTTTATTAAACGATGATGAACGATTACGTCACCGCTTCAGGAAAGTTCGGGCGGTGTGCCAAGGTTCTAAGACTGTCAGACTTTGTGCAGGTCATGTCAAACATTAGCAGGTGCTGCACTGAGCGGCTTCCTGCTGCGGTGTCTTGCATTGTTTTAGCGTTTCATTATCTATTCTCCTATTTTTCCACTCGGTTTCTGTTCCTTCTTACCCTGTGTTTGGTCCCGTTCTGGAGATGTGACTTTCTGCACTCTTTACGTAGATGTCGTTATGGACTGCATTGTTTTACTTCGGACGGCTGTTTTTTAGCTGGCACTAGCTCCCTGTTAGCTTGTTATACTAGTCATGGAGTCGTCCCGTTTTGTTTACATTCACTTTGTTTTTGTTTAAGCTAGCGCTAGTTCCCTGTTAGCTTGTTTTGCTAGTCAGGGAGTCGTCCCGCTTTGTTTACGTCCACGACCAGCTGCATACGGTGCTTCTCTGGCAAGATGGAGGAACTGCGGACGCTTGCTCTGACCCAGCGGTAATGTGGAAGGGCCAGCTTTATTGAAGCCCAACTCCGTGGACACATTACAGACTGGTTTTTAAATGTTCAGATGATAGCTTTCACACCGTGTAAGCGGACCAGGAAGGACGAGGGCATCAAACTTCTACTCATCCCTGTCCTGGGCATCTCCAGACTGAGGAGTCCCCCATGTTTCCATCAGGATGAAGAACATCTACTCATCCCCGTTCTGGACATCTCTGAGCTGAGGAGTCCCTCGTGTTTGCATCAGGATGAAGAACATCTATTGACTTCTTTATATACAGTATATAGCTGTAGAGTAGAATACGCTAATACTTAAACAATAATCTTTGACACATTGGATGCTCGTCTTGGGGGAGGGATCTCTCTATCGTGTGGATCCCCACGAGGTTTCTTATTTTTTCCCCACTGATGGTTTTTTTTTTAGGAGTTTTTCCTCACCGTGAAGGAGAGTCTAAGGGCAGAAATGTGCTAGTCTTGTTTAGTTAGCATTTGTTAGTTTCCTTGTTGTGTATTTGTGTTTATACACTCTTCTTTTTCTTATTTTTTCCTCCTGAATCTTTCATGTGAAGCCCATTGAGACCGAAATTCTGTGATTTTGAGCTATACAAATAAAATTGAATTGAGGTGTTGGCAACGCAGCATCAAATTTACCTCCGGGGATTATTAAAGTATTTTCAATTCAATAGGAAGTTATCACAATGTCGTTCTTGGCAACGTACGAATCTCAACCCTGGCACAATCCCGTCACAATCAATTCATTTTGTCAAGAACGCAGCTCCAGTAAAGTTCAGACGGTGTTACCGGGCACTAAAGAGCGTGGCATCAGCGAGATCTTAAAGTCACTTTTTACAGCTTTTATTTTGTACATTCATTATTTGTGAAACAAACAGGAAGTAAAAAAGAGGTCAAAAGGCAGCCATGTTTGACAACGAAGCACATGACGCCAAGCGTTACCTTCCCGGTGACGATCTCCTCCGCTGCCTGGCAACAGCTTCCCGCCGCCAGCTGCGCCGAATGGAAACTCCGCTTGTTAATAAAAACGTCCCCAAAACTTGCACCGAGGTGACAGAGGTCTCTTGGTTTCATGTGTGCCGTGTCCTTCATCTGATCCACATACTGCTTGCTGTACACAAAAACCAACACACAGACGCACACACACGTACGTTAACTATTCTTTCTGTGACGCTGCGTCACCACGATAACATCTCACGTTCCAAACGTCTCTCTGTCAACACTAACTTTACGTTTTCATCTACAATGCACAAGAAGAAAACGATAAGTTGTAATTCCAGCTCTTTTATTGTGATAGTTCTAGTACAGGAAGTGGTGCATGGTAGCGGTGTTCAGACGGTGGGCAGTGTAACTGCTCCTTCTTCCATCCAACGGTGTAAGTATAAACACCCGGCTACACTAGCGTCTAAGTCAGGCATGGGCAAACTACGGCCCGTGGGCCACATGTGACCCGTTAAATGGTTTGATCTGACCCCCGAACTTGAAAAATTAAGTAAATAAACCTTGTTAATGTTTTTTTTCTCCTGAAATTCAGATGTTTCGCCAGTAGATGGCACCAAAGATACAACAACACTGCTCCCATTAAAATGTGTGTGTTCATGATGCGCATGTTGTCAAAATAAACCGTGCGCGCAGATATAGAAAGCCATCGGGGCCAATACAAGCATGTTAGATTTTAAACCTTGTGCCTACTATGGAAAGCCATTGGGGTCAATACTCGTGTGTAATCTAGCGCTTATTGTTAAATCTAGCGTGCTAGATGCACGTTTTTTAAGTGCTAGTGCGTTAGATTTTAAACGCATTGATGTTTTTGAAAAAAAAAAGCCAGTCAGGAAGAGAGTGATGATGACTTCCTGAAGAATCAGAGACCTTCAAAATAAAATAGTTATTCATTGGATTTTATTCATTCATATTCATTTGGTGTTTAAAGACTCATATCAAAGTAAAAAATTTTGTTTTAATGCTTTTCTTCATTTTTATTGTAAATTAAAGCACATGTTTTCTCAAAAGGCCAATAGGTTGTGGTTACCGCACCATGCCATCCATCTGCTCCTGTTCCGCACCTTTAATGTTAGAACTCAAGTGAATCAAAAAAGTTGCCCACCCCTGGTTTAAGTCACACTTTTTCTACTCGAGCGCCCCCCTGGCGGCCGTTAGAAAAAGTATTCATGGCATAAACCACAAGGTTTAAAGCATATGAAAAAAGTCGTGACTTATAGTCTGATAATTACGATAATCATTCGTCCAAAGACCGATACCGAAACCAAACGTCTGCTACTTAAATGTTAAGACCTCCTTGATCCTTCTGTTCCTGGATGGAGAGACCGTGCAGTCTTCTTTTATGTCGGCCAATAAAAAAGCTCATCTGTGACTAGGGATGGGACACCAATACCGTTTGGCACTGGTGCCACTAAAACTTTCAGCCTTAATGGTATTCTTAAGGGTTTCAGCGGAGAGGTGGGGGCAAAAAAGCAAACATGGCGGGCACTACTTTTTATCTGTTTACCCCCTGGATCCTGTGTGTGTGCCACAGAAGTGTCGTGCCGGAGGGCTTCAACCAACACCCCCTGGAAGCAATTTGTTAGTACCGCACAGTGGAGAAGACGCAGAAGTAGGAATGTGCGAGATGCCCGTAAAGTTTAGCACGGTCCGCCTTATGGTGGTGTAAATATGGTACTGGCCCGTCAGATCCTGGATGGAGAGACCGCGTCCAAGCAGCCAACGGTCTTTTAGAATCGTCTGGCAACCCTGCGGTCGGTCAAACAGCTCACCTGTGACACATCATTAGCTCCTCCTCTGTAGCCAGGCGAGCCGGTATCCGTTGGCAACGCTGCACCAATCCCAGCTTCTGGTGTGCGGAGAAAATCTCTGAGATTCTCTTCGGCTGTTCGGGGTGACCACTACAAGAGAGCAGCGTGATTACGTTTCCTTGACGACGCGTCGGTAACTCCGAGCAGGTGACTCACCTATCCCAGAGTTTCTTGTGCTCCATCATCCTCTCATCATAAACCAGACCCGTTACCGTGGAAACAGGACCGGGAGGCCCAGGCGTTCCTGTACTATTCTCATGGGTTGATTCCATGATGGCATCCCCCTCAGCCAATGAGCCGCCGCCGTCTGCGCAAAAGCAAGAAGTGTCTAAGTTATTAGCAATTTTTATGAATGTGTTTGTGTGTGTGAGAGAGAGAGTGTGTGTATAAATGTCTGTGAGAGAGTGTGTGTGTGTAATTGGGTGTTTGTGTGCGTGTGTAAGTAAGAGAGAGTGTGTGTGTATAAGTTTGTGTGTGTGTGTGTGTGTGTAAGAGAGTGTGGTTTGTTTGTGTTTAAAAGTGTATGTGTATACATGTGTGTATGTGTTTATAAGTGTGTGTGTGTATGTGTAAGTGTGTGTGTGTCTGTTTGTGTGCGTACATGTATACGCGTGTAACTGTCTATGTTTGTATATGTGTGTACGTGTTTGTGTATGTATGTCTGTGTGTGTATGTGAGCGTGTCTGTGTGTGTGTCTCTGTGTGCGTGTGTGTGTTACCCAGAACTTGTAACTGTCTCCCATGAGGATTAACATTACAAGCGGTTTGTGGGATCGACTCCAACGCACTGAAACAGAAACCAGCCAATCAAGCACTGCTTCAAATGGGACTCTGTGATTGGTCGGTATTTTACCTGTCTGATGGACAGGTTGGCAGGTCCAGGTGAGTACAGTCTTTCCCCAGTAGGACTTTAACGCGGGCTGCGCCGCCCTCTGCTGTCGCTTGCAGCTTATAATCTACCTGTTCGCACAAAAAAATCACGTTAGTAGCCAAGTGTGGTGAATGTGTGTACAGTCAGTGTGTGTGTACCGTCAGTGTGTGTGTTCAGGTAAAGCTTTTTTTTTCCCTCTAGAGCAGTGGGTTCTAAAGGGTTCGATTGAACCCTAGGGGTTTGGTGAGTCGGTCTCAGGGGTTCAGTGGAGCCTCCGCCGCAGAGGTCCACCCCTCAGTCTAGTCTGCAGTTAGTGGGCACAGTCATTGAAAGCTTCCTGCTCCGGGATTTCCTACCGGTCCGCTTTGAGGTCGCTGGTTTATGCAGCAGAGTGAGACCTCCTCATCAGACCGCTTAGAGAGGGCTGTATATGTGTCTGAGTGAGACTCTACCGGTCTGCTTTGAGTGCGCTGGATAAGCAGCAGAGTGAGACCTCCCTATCAGACCGCTTAGGGAGGGCTGTATTTGTGTCTGAGTGAGACACCCTACCGGTCTGCTTTGAGAGCGCTGGATAAGCAGCAGAGTGAAACCTCCTTCTCAGTCGGGTTTACAACACCTTGTTTAATAACCCTCCGTCTGACCAGCGGTGTGCGCCAGTGACGTTGGGTTAGTGATGCCAACCCCACGTCCACCTCTGTCGGGTGTGTTGTGTGATTTCTTATGGAATATTTTAATCGATGCTAACTATGTTGGGCAAACAAAGAAAGTGGTCGGATGAAAATGTAAAACATGGATTTACATATATCCCGGAACATGATGGGAGTCAGCGTCCTGTCTGCATGATTTGCAATACCAAGTTGAGCAACTCTAGTCTCGCACCTGCAAAACTGAAGGAACGCTTCTTGAAGCTGGGGAATACAAGAACACAACGCTTGCTGAATTCAAGGTGAAGAGAGCTATATTCGACAAAAAGGCCACTCTGCCCGCTCTTGGATTTGTACCCATCAACAAACCGATCCTCCCAGCATCGTACGAAGTTGCTTATCTGATCGCAAAGCAGGGCAAACTGCACACCATTGGCGAAACACTCATAAAACCAGCTGCATTAAAGATGGTGAATCTGATACTCGGAACAGCGGCTGAAGAGAAATTATCCCAAATTCCTCTTTCAAATGACACTATCAGAGTGCATGAGTAAAGACATCTTGGTGATCAAGGTGATATTAATGCACAATTCATTTCGTGCACCAGTAAAAAAAAATCGTATTTTATTTTTTTCTAAAGAAGGGTTCGGTGAATGAGCATATGAAACTGGTGGGGTTCGGTGCCTCCAACAAGGCTAAGAACCACTGCTCTAGAGCCAGAACGAGTTGTCCTTCAGCTAAGCTCATCAACATGAGTGTGAGGAGATGGAGACCCTGCGGGCGCGCACACATATCTCCCCCTGAACACAGAACAATCATCATCATGATATCGTTTCAGTAAAAACACTCTGATCATGTTTAACCTTCGGATCTCCGTCTGCGGCGTCGAATTCGGCGGAAACCAGGACCAACTCGGGCTGAAACTAAACATGGCGTTTGATGAAGACCAGCAGCAGAACAAAACATCTGGACTTTATTTGGGTGTCTTTAACAACCTGAGCGTTTATGGGACGACGCCTGACGTGACTCGGTGGCCGGGCTCTCGCTCAGAGATAGGGGAGGTGCTTAGAGTAGAACCATTGCTCTTCCGGGTTAAACGAAGCCCGATGAGATGGTTTGAGCATGTGGTTAGGATGCCTTCCTCGCTGGTGAGATGTTCCGTTCCACCAGGAGGAGACCCAGAGGCTGACCCCGGACCTGCTGGAGAGACTTTGTCTCACAGGTGGACAGGGAACACCTCAGGATCCTCTTGGGTGAGCTGGAGGATGCAGCCGGGGTGTAGACTTCACTCACCGAGCTGCCCGCCCGCCCGCCAGACCCACGTAAGTATTCTGAATTTCAATTAATGCAATTTCGCAAAGTTCAGTTGATTTTGCTTCAAAAGTTGCGAAAGTTGAAATCCTGGAGAGACTGGATTGAACGAGTCAACTTGGCGGTTAACGAACATGGCGGTTTACGAAGATGCGGTTACTGAATAGGGCGGTTTTGGAAGACGTTACCTTGTGCGCCATTGGAAGCAGAACCTGTTGGAATGCGGCGATACAATCGGCGTCAGTCACGCTTGTCTGAAACACGAATGAAAATCAATCAGAAAATATTTTAATTAAACTGGAAACTTTGAGCGCCTGAAACTGATGAGTCAAACTGTTGGTGTTCTGTGGTAACCAGGATCAACGTTCAAACCCTCACTATGATAACCAGGATCTACGTTCAAACCCTCACCATAGTAACCAGGATCTACGTTCCATCCCTCACCATGGTAACCAGGATCTACGTTCCTATCCTCACCATAGTAACCAGGATCTACGTTCCATCCCTCACTGTGGTAACCAGGATCTATGTTCCTACCCTCAACGTAGTAACCAGGATCTACATTCCTACCCTCACCATGGTAACCAGGATCTACGTTCCTACCTTCACTGTGATAACCAGGATCTATGTTCCTACCCTCACCATGGTCACCAGGATCTACGTTCCTACCCTCACCGTGGTAACCAGGATCTACGTTCCTACCTTCACTGTGGTAACCAGGATCTATGTTCCTACCCTCACTGTGGTAACCAGGATCTACGTTCCTACCTTCAGTGTGGTAACCAGGATCTACATTCCTACCCTCACCATGGTAACCAGGATCTACGTTCCTACCTTCAGTGTGGTAACCAGGATATACATTCCTACCCTCACTGTGGTAACCAGGATCTACGTTCCTACCCTCACTGTGGTAACCAGGATCTACGTTCCAACCCTCACCATGGTAACCAGGATCTACGTTCCTACCCTTACCGTGGTAATCAGGATCTACGTTCCTACCCTCACCATGGTAACCAGGATCTACGTTCTAGCCCTCACCGTGGTAATCAGGATCTACGGTCCTACTCTCACCACGGTAACCAGGATGAGGACTCACCTTGTTCCAGGACAGGTTGATGTTTAGCCCCACGCACTCCCCGCTGCCCGCAACGCTGCTGTCAGACTACGGCAGATGAGGCAAGAAAGCTCCTCGCTCGTATCTGTGCACAACAAAATACAGATCCGTGCGACACACAGAGACAGAAGGGATTAGAACCAGCACGCAGTCCTCAAAACAAGGAAGCAGAAGACTCACCTGAGATATTCCTGGAACTGGTACTGAATGTCCTGACCGTGATGGATGTCCCAGTCTACGATCAGCACTCTGAAACGCACGTCCAGCTGGTATCAATACAAATGGCATGTGTTGCCTTCTTTATAAGGCTTTTCATTTTTGAGGCTTCAGACGTGTCATGATTTTCGGTGTTTTAAGCCGCAACTTTTTTCATGCGCTTTTGTCTCTGCAGTTTATAAGACAATGCAGCCAATTTATAGATTTTTTAACGACTACCAGAGAGTGCCATAGCGGAACATGTACGTGGAAGATGGTAGTCGAGAAGTGAGGGGTCTTCGAAATCTGCGACCCATTGTGAGATGTGTGAGATTAGGATCGAGGGCAGGGGTGCACAAAGATCCACTTTTCAAGCCTCCTGAGATCTACCACGCCCACACCCGCAACACACACATTCCTGGGGGTAATTTACACAGTAGCCAATCAACCTAACATGCATGTTTTTGGAGGGTGGGAGGAAACCGGAATACCCAGAGAAAACCCACGCATTCCCGAGGAAAACGTACAAACTCCACACAGAACGGACAGTGTTTCAAACCTCGCCCCACCAACGATCTTCTTGCTGAGAGGCCACTGTGCCACCAGCAGGCCATGTGTGGGATAGTTTAAAAAAATAAACTTCTTTACAGTTGGATTCAGCTAACATGTGAATAAACGTGGGATATTCAACATAAAAACTCATTTTACCACGTTTTGTGATTTTTATTGTAAAGAAATTATGAGCTCATTAAAAAAAAAGGTTATTCATTTACAATAAACGTCTCCTTTTTCCACACACAAGACACGGATTTGAATAAGTATAAGAAAAATAACCCTTTAAAAAAAAAGCCTAAGATTTTGCGGTAAAATGTCCATCCTTGGGCCGGGAGAAACAGGTTCGATTCCCACTGGGTCCATGCCATTTTTTCCTCATCGAAGACACCTTATTTCAGCATCCCGTTAGTCCTACCATTAGCACCGTCATGGCTGCCGGCTGCAGTTCAATGCAGCTAAGATATTTTTACCATTAGAGATTAATTGGATGGACAAATTGGAGAGAAAAAAAAACTCTGAAGCTAGCTTGCGCTACATCTAGCGTGGTCGTACAAAGACGTCTATTTGAGTCCTAAAACAGCGATCGTGTTCTTTTACTACTTTTTTGTTACAAATAACTCCTTACCTTTGTGTGGATCTGAAGTTTTCTTTAGATTTTTTTTAACACGTGGAAAAGTCAATACTAATGCTAACCGCTTACCTGAGCCAAGTCCAAGACCGCTTACCTTCGCTGTTTTTTAGCTTTTTAGTAATTGACGCCAATTCAAATATTCAGAGGATCACTGCAAATATTCATCCACAAGTATTTGAGAAATTAATTCAAACTAGAATCCAGTTGAAACCAAACTAAAATCCACTCCGCATGGAGTGTTTGTAATTCTAAGATGGCTGTCCAACGTGATCAGCTTGGCGACATCCCATTCCAAAATTGACATCAAATTGAACACCCAATCAGAGAGCGTAAAAAACACTAACCGTTTGATTTGAAATTCAAAACGGAATTGTCATTCTTTTTAAAATTTTCAAATTAAAATACTTACACACTCATTTTTTTTGTGTGGAAATGAAATTAAATTCTTGAAAAAAAAACTATCTTTTTTCATTAAAAAAAATTAAAAAAAAATTTTTTATGAAGATAATTGGTGTGACCGAAGAGGATGCAGTAGATAGAGTTAGATGGAAGAAACTGACTTACTGTGGTGACCCCTGAAGGGAAATGTCAAAAGAAGATGAAGACACACTCATTTTTTTTCTTTTAGGGATTAATTTCAATATGTCATACAGATCAATTAATTTCAATTTGTAGATTATACAATAAATGATCAATGAGATCTCCATGAATTACATTCAAATTTAAAAGTAAGGATGTATATGTTATATGAATATAAAATATGACAAAAAGACAATCAACCACCTGTTGACATTACATCAAAATTACATTTTGCTCCTCTTGATCGAGAGAAGCCAATTTGGGTGGTTTGGTATCTGCTAAGTTTGCCTCCCGAACACCACGCTGGGGAGGTGTTTCAGTGGTGAGAGACCCAAAGGCAGATCTTGGACCTACTGGAGAGACTATGTCTCACAGCTGGCCAGGGAACTCCTTGGGATTCTTCCAGGTGAGCTGGAGGATTCAGCTGGGGTGAGAGAAGCCCAGCTTTCCATTTGAGGCTGTTGCCCCTGCCATCTGGCCCAGATAAGCAGAAGATGACAGAACAGAACATTTTTAAATTAATCTAAATTGCCAATGTTCTGATCTAAATGTCTGATTTGATTTAAAGCCTTTAACCTGTTGTAGATTTTTAAGAATAGATCATTTGTAGGATGAGCACCAGAGTATCAAGTTTTATCAGATCCACACCGGCAGATTATCAAATCAAAAGAAACTTGGATTTAAGAACAACTGACAGTCAGTGAGTCACATTCTCAACCGTCTATCTCTTACGGGGGTATCTAGCCCATACCGGATGATTCAAGGCGAGGGGGAGGGTACACCCCAAACAGGTCACCAGTCTGTGTGCCCACACAAGGGAAACAGTCTCATTATTAGGAGAAAACTGAAAAAAATACAAGCTCGTACTAATGTTTTTTTCCTAAATTTTTATTTAAGTATAAATTTTTTCCACCATGTTTGGCTTCAGTCTGCTCCTCTTCTGATCCACAACCGCCCCTGCTTTGGAAAAGACTTACCCCATTCAAATCTCTCGCTAACTACTCGGACATGTCTTCAATTCCACCAACATGGAATACATCAGAATCAGAATCAGAATGCTTTTATTGCCATGTCAATGAGAATATCAGAGACTAGGAACTTGCTTTGATACAGGTGTGCAACAATATAAGATAAAAATAATATGTATGTATACATGTTGGTGGAATTGAGGAGGTCTTCAAAGTATTCCTTCCACCGATCCAAAACGTCTCGAGTCGAGGTCAGCAGCTCCCCATCCCCACCATACACGGTGTTGATGGTGCACTGCTTGCCCCTCCTGAGCCGCCGGATGGTGGTCCAGAATTTCTTTGAAGCCATTCGGAAGTCGTTTTCCATGGTCTCGCTGAACTCCTCCCAAGCCCGGGCCTTTGCCTCAACGACCACCGAAGCTGCGTTCCACTTCGCCCGCCGAGTCCTGTCAGCTGCCTCAGGAGTCCCACAGGTCAACAAGGCCCGGTAAGACTCTTTCTTCAGCTTGACGGCATCCCAGCGGGTTCGGGCGTTGCCGCCACGACAGGCACCGATGACCTTGCGTCCACAGTTCCGGCTTGCCGCTTCGACAATAGAGGTGCGGAACAGAGTCCACTCTGACTCGATGTCCCCCACCTCCTCCGGTACTCGTGAGAAGCTCTGCCGGAGGTGTGAGTTGAAATTCTCTCTGATGGAAGGATCTACCAGACGTTCCCAGCAGACCCTCACAGATCGTTTGGGCCTGCTAGGTCTGACCGGCTTCCTCCCCCACCATCGAAGCCAACCCACGACCAGGTGGTGACCAGTTGACAGCTCCGACCCTCTCTTCACCCGAGCATCCAAGACATGCGGCCGCAAGTTCGATGAAACAACTATGAAGTCGATCATGGAACTGCGGCCTAGAGAGTCCTGGTGCCACGTGTGCATGTGGACACTCTTATGCTTGAACATGGTGTTCGCTACCGACAATCCGTGACGAGCACAGAAGTCAAGCAGCAGAACACCACTCGGGTTTAGATCAGGGGGGACGTTCCTCCCCATCACTCCTCTCCAGATCTCACTGTCGTTGCCCACGTGAGCATTGAAGTCCCCAAGGAGGATAATGGAGTCCCCGGGAGGTGCCCCCTCCAATACTCCCCCCAAAGACTCCAAAAAGGGTGGGTAGTCTACACTGCCGTTCGGTGCATAGCAACAAACAACAGTGAGGACCCGTCCCCCCACCCGAAGGCAGAGGAAGGTAACCCTTTCGTCCACCAGGGAGAACTCCAACACACAGGAGCTGAGCTGGGGGGCAACAAGTATGCCCACTCCAGCCCGGCGCCTTTCACTGAGGGCAACTCCAGAAAAGAACAGGGTCCAGCCCCTGTCAAGAGGCCTGGTTCCAGAGCCCAAGCTGTGCGTCGAGGCAAGTCCAACTACTGTATATCTAGCCGGAACCACTCAACCTTGCGCACCAGCTTGGGCTCCTTCCCCACCAGAGAAGTGACATTCCACGTCCCTAGAGCTAGCTTATGCAGCCGAGGATCTGACCGCAAGGGTCCCAGTCATTGGCTGCCACCCATCTCCTCCTTCACCCGACCCCTATGGCCCCTCCTGCAGGTGGTGAGTCCGCTGGAAGGGCGGCCCATGTCCCCTGTTCGGGCTGAGCCCGGCTGGGCCCCATGGGTAAAAGCCCGGCCACCAGGCGCTCGCTCTCGTGCCCCACCCTCGGGACTGGCTCCAAGGGGGGGCCCCGGTGACCCGCGTCCAGGCAAGGGCAACTTGGGGGTTGCCCTTGCAACTTGGCAGTTTCAATCTCACTTTTAATATTTTTCGAATAGTCACATAGTACAGGACAGTCAAAAAAATATGTGTATGACACTGTCTCCAGCATAACGTTGCTGTGGGGGCTTTAACAAAAGTAGAAATCACCAAAGGGGTGTGAAAGAACCTCATTTTAGCTTTCCAGTTAAACTCTTTCCACAGCTGGCTGTTGATACCTTTATGGCTGTCCTCATATAGTTTGTCCCACTTATTGTCTTCTATTATGGAGTTTGATTCTAATTCCCATTTTTCTTTAATGTTCTAAGAGTTTAAACTGCCAGCAGATAAAAGTCTCTTGTATAAATTGGAAACATGTTTGTGTGTTGGAAAGTTTTTTTCTGCGATCGTAATAAAATATTGTTCTATAATGTTTGGGGTTCTTTCTAGACTGTCCCGTTCTTTGTAGTGCCTAATTTGTAGATATCTATAAAAGTGATTTTGCACAAGACCAAACTGGCCCTGAAGTTGTGAAAAAGACTTCAGGTCATTTCCATCAAAGATCTGGTTTAGAATAAGTCCTTTGGCGGCCCATCGCCTAAAGCCAGGATCCGATACTGAGGGTGGGAAGTCAGTATTGCCTACAATAGGCATTGTCCCAGGTATATAGGTCAATAGGTATTGACCCAGTGTCTTTAAGCATCTTTTTAACGTCCGCCCAAATCTTTAAAGTGTGTTTTGTCCATTGATTCCCGACCCTCCTTTTGATGATAGATTTTAGATTTGTAAATGGCAGAGTGGATAACTTAACATCTTTAGTTTCTCCCTGCTCTATTCCAAACCATCTCACTGCCGCTTCTTCTCTGTACCAACAGACAATTGCTGCTAACTGAGTCGCCCAATAGTAAGATTTGAGGTTTGATAACGCCAAACCCCCTTTGTTTTTTGGTAAGAACAATGTTTTTAGTCTCATTCTCGGTCTTTTTCGCTGCTATATAAACTGAGTAATCATTTTATCCAAAATGACAAAAACTGAGGCAGGAACTTTAACTGGCAGAGACTGAAACAAGAAAAGAAGTCGAGGGAGCTCGTTCATCCTCACTGTTTCTACTCTACCCAGCATAGATAGAGGCAAAATTTCCCAGCGGGTCAGATAATTTTTTATTTGTTTTATCAATCTGTCATAGTTAGCGTCGTAGAGTTGTGCAGGCTGATGTGTATAGATAATTCCCAGGTATCTAAATCCTTGTTTTGACCAATGGAAGGTCAAGTTTCATTATGCTGACCAAGCCACATTCCAGATGTCATCATAGCTTCTGATTTGGTTTGATTAATCTTATATCCCGAACTATCTCCGTAAGTCTCTAAACATTGCATGAGTCTTGGAATTGAAGTATTTCTTAAACTGAGGAAACACAGATGGAGGTAGCAGAGATGAAGATGCTGAGGATCTCTTTGGGAGTGACCAGGATAGACAGGATTAGAAATGAGTATATCAGAGGAACAGCACATGTTAGAGGTTTTGGGGATAAAGTCCGAGAGGCCAGACTGAGATGGTTTGGTCATGTGCAGAGGAGAGAGAGAGAGAGTACGGAAGAAGGATGCTGGATTTGGAACCATCAAGAGAGAGGGCTAGAGGAAGGCCAAAGAGGAGGTTCATGGATACAGTGAAGGAAGACATGAAGATAGTTGGTGTGACCGAAGAGGACACTGTTGTGGTTCCCTCCACCACCACCACAGGTAGCCATGGATAATTCTCAAAGATCTGATTGGGATCACCTGGCGTGATTCCTAATTTCTCTCACCTGTGCACCCTGTTAACTATTTAAGGGGAACCATCCCTGACTTCCCTGTCAGGTCTTACTACTACCTTTCCCAGCCAGGTCACCCTGGTTGCCTGACCATGTTTTGTATTTTGATTTTTGTTGGACTCTTGAAACCTTAAGTTAATCATGTTCTTCTTGATTTACAGACCTTTCTGATTTAAGTTAATAAACCATGTTCGAAGTCCTGCATTTGGGTCCTCCTCTTTCCACCATCCTTCCACACCACGACAGATACAGCAGATAGGGTTAGATGGAAGAAACCTGAAGGGAAATGCCGAAAGCAGAAGAAGAAGAAGGAATTGAAGAGAGAGGGTGTCTCAAAAAGAACAAAATATCATCTGCAAAAAGAGCTATTTTATGAATCATCCCTCCCCATCTTTAATTCCCTCAATTTGGTCATCTTGACGTATAGCTTCTGCCAAAGGTTCAATACTAAGAATAAATAGAATTGGAGACAAAGAACCACCCTGCCGGACTCCTCTCTCTATGTTAAAGAATTCAGAACAATGCCCATTCACTCTAACATTTAACTTTGGGTTTTTATACAATATTTTAAACCAATCAACAAACTTTTCACCAAATCCAATTTTGATCAACGTGTGTTCCAAATATATCCAATCAACTTGATCAAAAGCTTTCTTAGCATCTAAGCTGAGAAGCATAGATGGTTGGGAATCTTTTACCATTAAAGATTGTAAATTTAGAGCTCTTTTTTCTTCATTTTGTTCGACACTGCTGGAGCAGAGCTGTTCGAGCTGGCCATCCCTACATCCCTCCATTGTTAGAACATCCATTTTTCTGCTCTCCTGCTGCAGGCATAATGGTGGCCCTTTACATCTGGTCTCTCAGCATGTTTCCCCCTTCGATGGCTCCTCTGCCTGATCCTTTCAAACCAGCCCAGGTTGGCATCCAGGCTACATACTGTATGTCTACCCCTCTTGCCTAACCCTTGTTTAACTGCAATAAACTGGTTAAAATTGGCTATGCTTCTGGGTCCTACATCTCCATCGTCACCACCTCATGACACAATATTTTTGTAAAAGGTATCATATCAAAGTTAAAAATTTCAGTATTGTGACAATTCCAACATGGGCTGCACGGTGGCTTCACAGCCGGAAGGTTGAGGGTTCAAGTCCTGGAGAGGGTCTCTTGCCTCTTGCCTGAAATCAGTCGGGATAGGCTCGGGCACCCCGTTAGGGATAAGTGGTTAAGAAGACTAAATTAATTAAGACACTTCTAGC
This sequence comes from Neostethus bicornis, assembly GCA_902685375.1. Lineage (NCBI taxonomy): Eukaryota > Metazoa > Chordata > Actinopteri > Atheriniformes > Phallostethidae > Neostethus > Neostethus bicornis. The sequence goes on from LR738564.1 coordinate 13,513,364, forward strand.
AAAATCATGTTAGGAAGTGGTACAAAAAAATAAAGGGAAAATTGACTGAATATAAACATACACATTTGTTGAAATTATTTATGAATAAACCATTAAAAAAACTGTCCCATCACAAATATGGTCATATTTTTTTTCCGACAACCTTTTGAAAAACACATGTAAACATTCAAACCAACTGAAGCTTGTTTCATGGAATCAACCACAACAGTTGCAGAAATATTTCTTACTGGATTAGAACAGCCTCTCACTGTCGATGTGCTGATGTGATGAGATCTAGGCTACGCTTGTGTAAACGTGTTCATCCTGATGATGGTGTTAGGATTGCTGATAATACACAGGATCTATCTGGATGTCAACACCGTCCTTGGTGCCGACGTACCACAGTGTTAACGCTGGATGAAAAACCGGCGGAGTATTACGGCTATCAGATACCCACATTGGTGTCCACTTTGTGACACAATGTTCAGGCAGCGTGCCTTGGATGCAGCTGCCAGGAAGAATCGTCTGTGCCTCTTCGGACGTGGGAGCCGGAACTACACAGAAAAGTTCACGGCAGCAGCAGCCTGGCTCTCCGGAAGAGGACGGTGGGAAGGAGCAGGAAGGGGAGGATCCCGTCTGAGCATCAGGAAAAGTTCCAAGAGACCAAATGTTTTGAGGAACAGGGAGGTCCACCTTTACCAACCGGGCCCTTCCGCTTCTGCTACATTTGTTTTTCTTTGAACCTGATTTTAAGGACTGCAATCCTTTATATTTATTTATTGGCTTTTTACTCTAGTTTTTTTTTTAACTTGTTTTAACGAGCTGTTTTGTAAAATTGTTTTAACTGTATTACTGTTTTTTATTGTTTTAGAAATGGTTTTACAGACAGATTGTTTTTGAATGATTTTACAAAACAGTTACGTTTGAACTGGTAAAACTGTATGTTTGAATGTTTTTGATTTGTGCCAATAAATATCTGAAAAGAAAAAAAATGTTCAGTAAAAATGAATGCACGGAGCTCAAAGCAAACAGAGTAATTGCAATTGATAAATGTATTCCAACTAGATTTATGTTAAAGTTTTATTCTTAATTTAAATTTATTTATCGAGCAGTGTATAAAAAAGTTGAATTTCAGTTTGCTCTGTATTAAGTTTGTGAGACAGATCCTGGTCTGGTTCCAATCCCTTGAGCTCGCTCAATCATTCAGTGATTCATTTAGATTTATTATGTAAGTGATCTCTAAAGGAAGAAAATAACTCCTGAACATGCAGTGATGCTGAGTAGAAGTTGGAAACAGACCAGTTCACATTCTGTACCTTTGACTTTTGACTCTATTTGCAGACTTTTGAGATGTTGGTGTAAGTGGGCCCTCTAGTTGCAGCCTACCTGCATTGCAGCAGCTGCACCAGAAGTTGCTTTTCCAGAATTTTTAAACTGAAATATCAAAAAGTGGTAAGCACAGTGGCCTCACAGGAAAAAAAGTTAGGGGTTCAAGTCCCAGAGCAGGGGCGATGCTTGAAACACTACTCTTTCCGTGTGTCTCCACGACAGACACGGGCACCCACAGAAGCCACCTGGCTAAAGTGAAGTACCCGCACCACCCAGGCCAATCAGACTCCTACAGAGAAGACCCCACAGACTGAGCAGGCAGAGCTCGTGGGATGGAGGATCCTCATGAGGAAACACTTGAATGAGACACAGAATAAAACAATAGAATAAAAACTAAAATGGGTTAAAAACTGTTTAATAAATTAATCAGAAAATAAAACTGTGTAAAAACAGAAAAGTAAACAGATTTCATTAAATACATAAAATCATCTTAAGCAAAAAAGAAAAGTCAAGTAAAAGCTTAGTTAAAAAGATGGGTTTTCAGCCTCATTTTAAAAACATGAACAGACTCTGCGGCCCTGAGTTCCTCTGGCAGGCTGTTCCACAGGTGAGGACCATAATGTTGCAACGATGCCTCACCATGAGTTTTTGTTCTAACATTTGGTATTACTGAAAGACCAGTACCAGAGGACCTCAGGGTTCATGGGGGGTCGTACCTCACAAGGAGGTCAGATAAATAAGAAGGCCCAAGACCATTAAGACTTTATAAACCATTAAAAGAACCTTAAAATCGATCCTGAAACACACAGGGAGCCAATGCAGAGATTTTAAAACTGGTTTATTGTGTTCCCACCCACAGTCCTTGTTAGAACACGTGCCGCAGAGTTCTGAAGTAGCTGTAAACTAGAAATACTCTTTTTAGGGAGACCAGCAAGCAAGGCATTACAGTAATCTATTCTACTAGAAATAAAAGCATTAGCAAAAGTTCCGTTCCGTCATCTTCCGCTTGTTCCGGGGTCAGGTCGCAGGGGCAACAGCCTCAAGCGGGCTGCCCAAGCCTCTCTCACCCCGACTGCATCTTCCAGCTCACCTGGAAGGATCCCAAGTTTTTCCCCGGCCAGCTGTGTGACATAGTCTCTCAAGCGGGTCCGGCATCTGCCCGTTGGTCTCCTCCCGGTGGGACGTGCCCAAAACACCCTGCCCGCAAGGCGCTCGGGGGGCATCCTGACCAGATGCCCGAACCACCCCATCTGGGTGGTTCGGGCATCTGTTCCCGAGTGGGGGAGGGATGGAACGGGAGATCGACAGGCGGTGCGGCATCAGCAATAACTAGGACGCTGCATCGGTCCGTCGTGGTAAAGAGAGAGCTGAGCTGAAAAGCAAAGCTCTCGATTTACAAGTCGATCTACGTTCCAACCCTCACCTATGGTCACCAGCTGTGGGTGGTGACTGAAAGAATGAGATCGCGGGTACAAGCGGCCGAAATGAGCTTCCTCCGCAGGGTGGCTGGGCTCTCACTCAGAGATCGGGTGAGGAGCTCTGCCATCCGGGAGGAGCTCGGTGTTGAGCCGCTCCTCCTCCAGGTCGAGAGGAGCCAGATGGAGTCAGGATTAATCGATGGCTTTTGTGCCCAGGTCTCTTTTATACAAATAACGAGCTGAGAGGGCTGCCAGTGTCTGCTGTTTACCTGTATAAGATCCACCTGGGAGCTAGTGATCTTGCTGATGGATATGGGATCAAATATTTATTTCCTCCATGGAAATGCAATTTAATTTATAACTTTTTTAAACGCATTTTCATGGATTTTTTTTTGGTCATTGTTGTGTCTCGCTGTTCAAAATCATAGAAATTATGGACTGATCATTTCTTTGTTAGTGGGAAAACTTACAAAATCAGCCAGGGTTCAAATACTATTTTCCCCTCACTGTATGTAAGAAAGAAAGAGGATGAATATTAATACACACAGATATTTAAAATCTTGGCAATCAGGAAACAAAGTAACTAAAGATACTCAGAGACCCTTCACATGTACACCCCTTGGAATTTGGACCTCTGCCATTTGTAAAATAACTTTGGCTGTCAGAGTTCAAAGAAAACTACTTGGAAAAGTGGTTTGTTCAATCTTTTCAGTTCCTCTGAATATTACAACAGTAGCTTATGCAGTTCTTAGTTTCCCTCCCAATCAGTCCAACGGTTTCTTGTGTTTTGATGATGTTTCTTTTTTTAATCTTTTTATCTGAAAGAACAGACTGCGTTCCCTCAGGGGTGATAAAGTTTAGTGTGCTCTCACTCTGATGCCTTGCCCATGGGAAACTTGTGTGTTTACAGAAGAGCATAGAAGCAGAGTATCTTACTGCTTTGAGGATTTCATTTTAGAATAAATGATACTGTGGTAATGTGTTTGCTCCACGAGGCGTGCTCTGTTTGGATTGTAATTCATAGTAATCTTGAACACACAAAGAGAGAAAGTGGTATTCTTTAGTGTTCCTTACCAACAAATTTTCAAATAACGTTGCACTTTTAGTGAATATCTTTCTGTGGCCAGATTTTACTCTTCATATCTACTATTTTTCAACCCAAACAAGATTTAATCTTAACATACTGTACCTGTTTGTTACCTGTTGTTAAATAAGCGGTTCTGGATTGATTTAGAAGATTGTGATGAGGGTACATGCTAAATAATGATTTTACACTTTTAATATCGGCGACCTGTTCGGGGTGTACTCTGCCCTTTGCCTTAAATTGGCCACGATGGGCTCCGGCACCCCCGCAACCCTAGAAGATGACTGATTGACTTTTAATATCAAATGAGAACTTAAGAGAGGCTTAAAATTTCTCAAATGCAGCAACATTTCTACGCAACAGCTGCTTTTGTTTTAAATAAATGTCTTTTGTTAGACTAGATCGGGGTTCCCATTATGTCGATTGCAATCGACTGGTCGATTGCAGAGGCATTATGGGTAGATCGCATGGCATTGAAAAAAAAAAAAAAGAAAAAAAAGTTGGCGCCAGCCTATCATCAGCCTCGCAATAACATCTGCCCTGAAGTCAGCCGTTAGAGTTGCTAAAATTTAGGGATTCTTTTTTTTTTTTTTTTTTTCAAAAAAGGTGTCAATCTAGCGCCTTTTCTGCTGTTACTGGAGATTTTTGGAGTCTGTGACGTGAAATCACGTTGTTAAGCCTGGAATCAATAAGCAGCCCGCGGTGCTGCTGTGGCCCCTCCCCCTCGCAAAGCGCTGTGAGTGTGTGTGTATGTAACAAATCATGTTGTAGGGGTAGTTACAGCAGGCTGGAAATGATCTTTGGGGTTTGCGATGGTAACATAGGACTGGTGGATCTCAGGAGGTTTGATATTTGTGAAGTAGATCTTGGGACAAAAAAGGTTGGACACCCTTGGACTAGATGTTTGGGCTCAACTCTGTAAGTTTGAAATTGACCTCTATCCTGCAAACATGAAAAAGAAAGACATCATGAGTAGTCAGAGTAGAGTAATCAGAGTAGTTAACTTGAAGACAAACAAATCAAAAGGCGATTCATTTTGATGAAGTACTACTTTGTATGTTTCCAAGTGTCTTATTGTTGTGACCATTCTGTCTGATCAGCATTACGACGTGGCATATTTGTGAGGTGAATTATCTCAGCAAAGAATGGCTGAATATCACAGATTTGTCATCAATATTTGAAGAAATGCTATTTGTGAATGAAGAAAAAGTTTCTTTCATGCAAAATGGGATAAAAAAAAAGACAAAAGTCTTGCATTTCTATTTTTATTCATTGTAGATAAAGAAAAAAAGATTTAAGAAGAAAAAAAGATATTAGGCTCTCTGTTTTGTTGTGTTTGTCAGTCAGTCAGTCACCTTCTTATCCGTCTATCCCTTTTGGGGTTGCAGTGGTGCCAGAGCCCATCCCAGCTGATTTAAGGCAAGGGGCAGGGTACACCCCGAACAGGTCGCCAGTCTGTCGCGGGGCCACACGCATACATACAACCAAACACACACACTCATTCCTAGGGACAATTTGGCACTGGCCAATCAACCTAGCATGCATGTCTTTGGAGGGAGGAAACCGGAGTACCCAGAGAAACCCACGCAGACACGGGGAGCACATGCAAACTCCACACAGAAAGGCCAATGCACCAAGCCTTGTCCCCACCCAGGACTTGAACCCACGACCTACTTGCTGTGAGGCCACTGTACTACCCACTGCGCCACCTCTATTGTGTTTGGACATTTCCAAAAATAAAAGAATGTTGGACAGAAGTTAATGGTGTACTAGAAGACATGTTAGGGCATCCTAGCAAGATGCCCGAACAACCCCATCTGGCTTCTCTCGGCTCAGAGGAGCAACGACGGGCTTTATGTTTACCAGTGGGAAAAAATGAACGTCCACATTAAAAAACAAGCAGGATATTTTTGTAAAAATTTGGGAATATTTCATTCGTTAAAATAGAAAAAGATTTGAGCAATCTCTTCAAAAATTTCCTGAAGACAATAACATACCATTGGGGAGGGTTTCACACTGTATTGAGTACCTAAAAACCACAATTTCCCCATTGTGGGACAAATAAAGGTTTTCTTATTCTTATTATTCATCGGCCATTTTGAAAATCCAAAAGATTGCGCATGCACAGTCGATTTAGAATGAGTCAGAGTGACGTAAGGGGAGGTCATTTTTTCTTCTTCTTTTTTTCTTGTGGCCCCTCCCCATCTCATTCATTGTTCTCTAATGCCTTTTCATTTCGTTTTTACACCACCAGTTGGTACAGTCCGATTCACATGTTGTCCCCCTCTCTCTTCCTCCTCCTCGAGAGCGAGTTCTATTTCCGATTCCAGATGGATCCTCGGTGTTCCTGTCCTGGGTGTCACCAGGCTGAGGAGGCCTCTGTACTTGATCTACCATCCTGTCTCCATCAGGATGAAGCCCATCTACTGTTTTCTTCACATATAGAACTGTAGAGTAGAAAACGCTGATATTTATTTAACAGTCTTAGACACATTTGCTGCTTGTCCCGGGGGAGGGATCCCTCATTTGAATCCCCATGAGGTTTCTTCTTTTTTTTGTCCCCACTGATCCATTTTTTTTTTTTGTAGTTTTTCCTCACCATGATGGAGGCTCTAAAAGCAGGAAGGTGCTAAAACTGTTTAGCTAGCTTTTGTAGTAGTATTGAATTGGCTTGGAACACTAGCCTTTCTCTGTGGAGTTTGCATGTTCTACCTGTGTATACGTAGGTTTTCTCTGGGTACTCATGTTTTCTCCCACCCTCCAAAAACCTTGCATGTTAGGTTAATTGGCCACTATAAAATTGCCCCTCAGAATGAGTGTGTGTGTGGATCGTTGTGCATGTTTGGCCCCGCGACAGACAGACTACCTGTTTAGGGTGTACCCTGCCTCTAGGTTCAAACCCCAGGCAGGGGATGAGGTTTGAAAACAGTGTTCTTTCTGTGTGGAGTTTGCATGTTCTCCCCGTATATGCGTGGGTTTCCTCCAGGTACTCCGGTTTCCTCTCACCCTCCAAAAAACATGCTTCTTGGCTTGAGGACCACCTCAAAAATAAGATGTTGCATCTGAAGGGGCTTATCCTCCTAATAAAAAAAATAAAACAATAAAAACTCTGTTAGGAATGCAAGATGAATGATCAGTCTAGCTCTGACTGCGCTGTAACTATATCAAAACTATCTTGAAATTTAGGAATTTTGTTGATGTTTTTAATGACTAACATGCTCTGAACAAAAAAAAATATTTTATTATTGTATTATTTTTTTCTTTGCTAATTTTATTTTGCTTGTATAGAAATGACAACACACCCGTTTTTTTTTTTTGACTGAAATTTTCCCGAATCAAAATACAGTAAACGCGTTTAACTTGACAGGTATGCAAAATCATTTCTGTAGCTCTACAGAAAAGTAATGCGTAATTTTTCTTAAAGAATGATCTTAATTATTTGGTTGTATTTGAATGGATTTTTTCTGTTTTAGATGATCTACTCAATAAAAAAAAAACAACCCACCAGTCCACCGTGAGATAAGGAGTAAGAGCGGACTGAACGCGGTATTACTGTGGGAGGGGCTTGTACGATCTGAAAGCTTACTGACAGCATGGCAAAGTCATGAGCGACACGATCTAAAAGGAGATCACTGACAGTTAACGCAGAGATCCCGGTGGAGATCCAGCGATGGTGTCAAACGACTTCTTAAAAATACCCTCAACTTCGGAGATTTCTCAAACGTCTCGAGTTTGAGATCACTTCCACAAATGAAAGATCAACGGAAAACTAAGTGGCGCTCGATTGTCAACCGTAAGGATGAGCTAACAGGTGTGTTTCTGAGGTAAAAAAAATAAGAGATCTCCTCATGGATCAGGAAAGCTGTTTGGTTTCAGTCAGAGGACAGAGTCGATCCTCTGGATCACAAACTATGTCTGAGGTAGAGGTGACTTCTCCTGTGGATATAAAAGTTTATGAAGCTGGAAATGAAGATCAGGACGAAGCAGAAAATAACAAGACATCAGATGATGATTCTGAAGATGAGAAGGTAAACATAAACTTCATCATTTTTTTTAAAATCCAGTTTAGTCATGCTTTGAGATGACCATGCAAATCAAAATGATTAGGATTAATGATCAATGAATGAAACTTTGATCTAAAAATCATTTGGAAAAGTTGTGAATGCAGTTTAGATTAAACTGTATTGTCTGTCAAAATGAATAATCAGTACCCTGTATACAGAATCCAAAGTCCCACCCATTGGAAATGTGTGTGTTCAGGTGAGGATGTTACTGATCCAACTCACTTTCCACACCGCTGACCTGTCACTTTTACGCTTTTTTCATTTATTGAGATGTGTCTTATCTTCGTATTTGGAAATGTTGTTTTTTTGAAGGACTTTGTTCCTCAAGGAGAAGTGACAGATGTGTCTCTCTGTCTGTGGAATGCGGTTCAACCTGATTTCTGTCATGATTTGAAATCATTTCTGAAATGAAAACAAGGTCGCTGATATTTCAGGCCTTAGACGCATTAGTGGAAGGAAAGGTTTCTGTGAAAAACCATTCGAAATACATCCTTGTACTTTAAATTCAATTCAATTTTATTTTTATGGCCCAAAATCACAGAATTTCTGTCTCAACTGGCTTCATGTTGCAGATTCAGAAAGAAAAACAAGAAAAAAGAGGGACGTATACACACAAATACATAGAAAACAAACCAACAAATGCTAACTAGACAATGTTAGCACATTCCTGTCCTTAGACTCTCCTTCACGGTAAGAAAAAAACTTCTAAAAAACCAATCAGTAGGGAAAAAAAAAAAAAGAAAGAAAGAAACCTTGTGGGGATCCACATGAAAGAGAGATCCCTCCCCAGGACGAGCATTCAATGTGTCTAAGACTATTGTTTAAAAATTAGCTTATTCTACTCGACATTCCAACTCCTAAAAACCCATCAGTGGGGAAGAAAAAAAAAAAAGAAACCTTGTGGGGATCCACATGAAAGAGAGATCCCTCCCTGGGACGAGCATCCAATGTGTCTAAAACTATTGTTTAAAAATTAACTTATTCTACTTGACATTCCAACTCCTGAAAAACCCATCAGTGGGGGAAAAAAAAAGGAGAAACCTTGTGGGGATCCACTTGAAAGAGAGATCCCTCCCCTTGGACTAGCATCCAATGTGTCTAAAACTATTGTTTAAAAATTAGCTTATTCTACTCGACATTCCAACTCCTAAAAACCCATCAGTGGGGAAGAAAAAAAAAAAAGAAACCTTGTGGGGATCCACATGAAAGAGAGATCCCTCCCTGGGACGAGCATCCAATGTGTCTAAGACTATTGTTTAAAAATTAGCTTATTCTACTCGACATTCCAACTCCTAAAAACCCATCAGTGGGGAAGAAAAAAAAAAAAGAAACCTTGTGGGGATCCACATGAAAGAGAGATCCCTCCCTGGGACGAGCATCCAATGTGTCTAAAACTATTGTTTAAAAATTAACTTATTCTACTTGACATTCCAACTCCTGAAAAACCCATCAGTGGGGGAAAAAAAAAGGAGAAACCTTGTGGGGATCCACTTGAAAGAGAGATCCCTCCCCTTGGACTAGCATCCAATGTGTCTAAAACTATTGTTTGAAAATTAGCTTATTCTACTCGACATTCCAACTCCTAAAAAACCCATCAGTGGGGAAAAAAAAAGAAACCTTGTGGGGATCCACTTGAAAGAGAGATCCCTCCCCTTGGACTAGTATCCAATGTGTCTAAAACTATTGTTTGAAAATTAGCTTATTCTACTTGACATTCCAACTCCTAAAAAACCCATCAGTGGGGAAAAAAAAAAAGAAACCTTGTGGGGATCCACATGAAAGAGAGATCCCTCCCCTTGGACTAGCATCCAATGTGTCTAAAACTATTGTTTGAAAATGAGCTTATTCTACTCTACAGCTAAATATCTAAACTTTAACCGGTTGAAGAATTTCTGAAATAAAAAATAAACAAGTAACTGTTATTAAAATGAGTTTTTCATTAGTTTTTTCAATCTGTAATGAGCTTCAAACACGCTTTTAGACGCAGACAGTCCTTTTTGGAAGAGAGGAGCAGCCTACTGTTGTTATTTCTACTCAGGAAACAGATGTAGAAAATGAGGAAGGCACGGATAAGACTTTTTTAAGTGAAAGTCTTAGTCTTTCACTTAAAAACATTGTTCCTGTGGACTGGTTTAACAGGCTTTCATTTGCACAATTGGTGCGTTGAAGTTTCACACGTTCGTCCAGTCTATAAATCTTTTTCTAAAGTACAACGGGAGGTAACACAGCTTTGAGCTGTGAGAAGTTGACTTGAGTCGAAGAGGTGAGAAATCTGGAAAGGATTTGTTTTCTTTCAAAGCTGGGTCGTAAACTGAACCACAGCCTGAAAAGGCGGAACGTTGAAAATTTGATTCTCATCCTTGTGTGTGTTTTTTTTCTTTTGTTTTTTAATATTGTTTAGCCAGTGTTTTTCCTCGGTTTAACAGGCTCTTCAACACGCTGGCACTCCTGATAACATCCCTGAGGTGGTGTCATGTTTGCTAACAGTGCTGCTTGACTAATTCGGTTTGGCTGAATGACAGTTTGACAGTCCATTACCTTAACGGTGCTTAGAAAATAACACGCAAGAGGCGAGAACTCACACAGCTCTTATTACATCTTCTATCATCAAGAATTAAAAGTATCTGAATAAATATTTAGTTTAAAAAAATCCTAAATTCATTAAAAGTTCCGATATTTTAATTTTACATGGACTTTTAACTAGATTTTAAGAGTGTGTTTTCAATTTCTAAATGAACCTCATAACCCTTTGCCCAACCCTTTGAAATGCCAGTTTGACGTTTATTTAAAACCAGTGACCTTACTTGTGCTGACCACAGAAGAAGGCGTGTAACCTGACCTGTTACTCTAAACTAGACATGCTACCGGCCAAAACAGTGCAAGCCACACCGGTATGGCTGCGGGGTCACTCGAGGAACCTTGGACCCGAAAAGTAAAAAAAAAGAAGTAAATTTTCTAAAATGCCATGACATCCCTTCTTTGCAGAGAATGCTCTTTTTTCCGACTTGGTGCGAAGTTTTTTTTTTTTTTTAAATGAGGAGATCATAGCGCTTTACACAAGATCTATTTAATGTCTTAACTTTTCAAATCTCTCAATGATTTCCAGCTGTATTTATTCCAAATGAATAAATTAATCATGGGCAGATTATCTCACACATAATCCAAAATAAGGGATATCAGAAGTTCTGTTCCGTCGTCTTCCGCTCATCTGGGGCCGGGTCGTGGGGGGCAACAGCCTCAAATGGGAAGCCCAGGCTTCTCTCACCCCAGCTGCTTGTTTTGGGCACGTCCCACCGGGAGGAGAACAAGAGGCAGACCCCAGACCTGCTGGAGAGACTATGTCTCACAGCTGGCCGGGGAATGACTCAGGGTCCTTCCGGGTGAGCTGGAGATATCAGAAGTAAGATTTATAAAAAATAGGTTCACTGCAGGGCATCATGGTGGTGCAGTGGTTAGCGCAGTGGCCTCACAGCAAGAAGGTCGGGGTTCGAGTACCGGATGAGGGTGAGGCTTGAAACACTGGTCTTTCTGTGTGGAGTTTGCATGTTCTCCTCATGTACGTGTGGGTTTTCTCCGGGTACTCCGATTTCCTCCCACGCTCCAAAAAACACATGTTAGGTTGATTGTTCCGTGCTGTCATCTTCCGCTTGTTCCGGGGTCGGGTCGTGGGGGCAACAGCCTCAAACGAGCAGCCCAAGCCTCTCTCACCCCGGCTGCATCCTCCAGCTCACCCGGAAGGATCCCAAGTCGTTCCCCGGCCAGCTGTGAGACATAGTCTCTCCAGCAGGTCCGGGGTCTGCCCCTTGGTCTCTTCCCGGTGGACGTGCCTGTAACACCTCACCCGCGAGGCGCTCGGGGAGCATCATGACCAGATGCCCGAACCACCCCATCTGGCTCCTCTCGACCTGGAGGAGGAGCGCTGTTAGGTTGATTGGCCGCCATAAAATTGCCCCTAAGAATAAGTGTGTGTGTGGCCCCGCAGCAGATTGGCGACCTGTTCAGGGTGTATCTTGCCTCACGCCTTAAATCAGCCAGGATAGGCTCTTGCACCTCCTGATCCACATTTGGGATGGGTGGTTCAGAAAACAAAACAAAGATGGCTATTCTTAAATTTCACAATGAACAGAAAAATGGGTGGGAAAGGAAATGTTCTTTTTTTTTTTTCTATGATAAACTTCTGACTGTAAGAAGTTACAAATTTTTCTTCCTCTTTTAAAAATTCCCATTTGAAGTGTTGGAGTACTTCTTAGCAGTGTTTCAAAGGATGATGAAAAACCACTCTCTTATGCAACCCATCTGGAGGAAGATCCATTTTTTATTTCAACTTTAACTTCTCTGAAAATCATTTCAACTCAAAGACAACAAACAACTTTTGATATCGAAGTAAATAAGAGTAAGTTTTTATCTTTAATTATTTATACTGCTGCAGTAGATAAAGATGTCTTACTAAAATACACATTATCAGCTTGTTTGGCTCCTATTTAGTGTTTGCCTCATGCCATCTGAGCTGCACTGTTAGCACTGTGCTAACATTGAGCCACCGTGCTAACAGTGCTAACCACTGTTGTTAGCACTGTGCTAACCACTGTTGTTAGCACAGTGCTAACAACAGTGGTTAGCACTGTTAGCACGGTGGCTCAATGTTAGCACAGTGGTTAGCACAGTGCTAACAGTGGTCAGCACTGTTAGCACGGTGGCTCAGTGTTAGCACTGTGGTTAGCACAGTGCTAACAGTGGTTAGCACTGTTAGCACAGTGCTAACAGTGGTTAGCACGGTGGCTCAGTATTAGCACAGTGGTTAGCACGGTGCTAACAGTGGTTAGCACTGTGGTTAGCACGGTGCTAACAGTGGTTAGCACTGTGGTTAGCACGGTGCTAACCACTGTTAGCACTGTTAGCAGGGTGGCGCAGTGTTAGCACTGTGGTTAGCACGGTGCTAACAGTGGTTAGCACGGTGGCGCAGTGTTAGCACTGTGGTTAGCACAGTAGCACTGTGGTTAAGCACTGTGGTTAGTACTGTGGTTAGCACACTGGTTAGCACTGACTAGCACAGTGCTAACCCTTGTCAGTTTCTTATTTTAACTTTTTCAATACTTGCCATAATTCCCATTTTATTCTAACTTTTTCTTAATAACACTGGTTATTAACACTGGTTAGCACTGTGCTAACTACCCTTAGCACTGTGCTAACAGTGGTTAACAAAGTGGTTAGCACAGTAGTTAGCACAGTGGTTAGTACTGTGTTAATTATGGCTAGCATTGTGGTTAGCACAATGATTAGCACAGTGGTTAGCACAGCAACAAGGTCAGGTTTTGAGTCCTGGAGTGGGACGAGTTTGCATGTTCTTTGCTTAAGTTATGAAACCCCGACATTCCAGCGACAGTCTGAGCCTGTGATCACTCTCTCACAGACTCACATTTCTTGTTTACTTAAAGTAAAAACAACTTTAACTGTTCTTTCCAGAAACGTTTCATTTTCTGATAATTGCTGACATTATATTTTGTGGGCGGCACGGTGGCGCAGTGGGTAGCATAGTGGCCTCACAGCAAGAAGGTCGTGGGTTCGAGTCTCGGGTGGGGACGAGGCTTGGAACACTGTCCTTTCTGTGTGGAGTTTGCATGTTCTTCCCATGTCTGCGTGGGTTTCCTCATGCATGCTAGGTTGATTGGCCGGTGCCAAATTGCCCCTGGGAATGTGTGTGTGTGTGTGTGCGCGTGTGTGTGTCCGTCCCCATGACAGACTGGCGACCTGTTCGGGGTGTACCATACCCCTCGCCTTGAATCAGCCGGGATGGGCTCCGGCACCCCCCGTCTATCCGCTGTAAACGATAGACGGATAAGAAGGTGACTGACTGATTATATTTTGTTGCACGTTGCAGTGGTTAGCACGGTGGCCTCACAGCAAGAGGGTCAGGGTTCGAGTCCAGTTGTAACATTGGCCTTTCTGTGTGGAGTTTGCATGTTCTCCCCTTGTATGTCTGAGTTTTCTCAGAGTACTCCGGTTTTGTCCAAAAACAGGCATGACTGACCACCAGTGGTGTAACGTAACCAAGTAAATGTACTTCATTACTGTACTTAAGTAGAAAATTTGTGTATCTGTACTTTACTTAAGTAAAATTTAAGACCGGTACTTTTACTTTTACTTCACTACATTTTTAGAGCAAATATCTGTACTTTTACTTCGCTATTTTTTGAAAGTGTATTTTACATTTTTCGTTACATTTTCGTTCAGGAATTTGAAAAATACACAGGTTTTTTTTAGCGCATCTTGAAGCCGCATCGCCAAAATCAAAAGAAGCAGTTGATCGGGAGAAGAAGTAATGAATCGAGAAACATTTTCCGCATTCATTCAGCGCCAAAAACCTAACATCAGAACAAATTAAAAAGAGTCAGAAGATCGTTGTTCGTTGTGTTTACTTCTAAATAAAAAGTTGAGCCATCATTACACAGAGCAGGGGCGGATCTAGAATTTTCCAAAGTGACTGGGGGCCTCCCCCCCAAAACATTTTAAAAACAAGTGTCATTTTCCTCCATTTTTGTGCCCAGTCACTGGCCCTTCAAGGGGATAGCTTGACTTGTCCCCTTTCCTTTTATTTATTTATTTATTTTTTTTGTGGACCAAAAGAGGCGGGAGAGGGGGGTCACACCCCTGCAGAGTATTTATCCTGGTTACCATGGTGACATCCTATAGCACAGAAAATAACATTTGAATTATGATCGAATACTTTTACTTTTTACTTAAAAAGTACAATTTACACCAACTACTTTTATACTTTTACTTAAGTAGATTTTTTTTATCGGTACTTTTACTTTTACTTAACTAAATTTTTTGCCTAATTATCTGTACTTTTACTTAAGTACAAAAAGTGAGTACTTCATCCACCACTGCTGACCACTATGAAATCGTCCCTAGGAATGAGTATGTGTGTGTAAATCCTCAACAGACTGCTGACCTGTTTGGGGCGTACCCTGCCTCTCCTCTCGCCCAGGCTAGACTCTGGCACCGCTGTGATCTTGTTGGGGATAAGTGGTTCAGAAGATGAATGATTGAATTCTATATCTTAACAATCCAATATTGCTTCGTAGTATTTGCCTTGTTAGCTTCGTTTTTAATTGTTTTCTTGATGTTTTCTAAACTAAATAACGAAGCAACGAGGAACGGATTGAAGAACGATAAGCAGCTAAGGCTTTAGATTAGATTTGGACAGATCACCCAGCGCTAACACATCAAATCTTTCAGTGTTTTAAAGTCTTTAAATGATAAATACTGTATATCAAAGTGATAACTACAAATCAATAGCCCAAAGTCTTTTAAAACATCCACATTCTGTTACTTTATTCTTTATTATTAGGTATGCATGTTTCTCACATGTTAGGAATGTCATTTTTTAAAACATATCTCTTTATCTCAAATGAATTTATTGGCTTTTAGCCAAAACAAGCAGAAATGAGGTGTAAAAAAAAAAAGTGTGAATACTCAAAGGATGTCCCAGAAAGCCAGGCTTCTCCTTCCTTGTTAAAAAGGCCCTAAAACATCTGTTTTCCTGTGCAGGGGAGGGTGTTTAGTGAGCATGTAGTTCCTTATTAAATGACTGTGCTTGTTGCAGGTATTATCAGATCCGTCTTGGTTGCTTTCCTGTCAACAGCAATTAATCAATGAAGGTTCAAGGCGAGGGGCAGGAAGCCAACAAATCCTTCACAAAAACACAAGCTTACTCATTAGGTCAGTGGAGATGTTCTTATATTAGAAACAATGCCTTTACTAAAAGAGATTATACTTTTTATTATTATTATTATTATTTTAACCGGTCTGTTGAGCGATTGTGACCATGATTGAATTATCTGAATGATCGTCAGCTATTACCGTCTAGCAAATTTTTTGATTCGCGGGCCACGTTAGGTTCTAACGTTTATCCGAGGGGCTGGAATAGGAGCAGAGGGATGGCATGCTTTGGTAAACTAGCGCGCTAGATATGGAAAGCTATTAGGGCCACCACACCATTGTTGTTTTTGGCAGCCATCTAAGTTTTCGTTTTAGTCTTCGTCTTTGGAAGAAAAATTAATTTAAGTTTTAGTCATATTTTCAACATCTCTTTATATTTTAGTTTTAATCACGTTTTAGTCAACGACAACCCAAAAAAGTTTTTGTCTAGTTTTAGTCAGGGAGACTTAGAAAGTTTTTAGTCTAGTTTTAGTGTAAAAAAACAAAACAAAACTTACTTTAACAATCGTGGCTTTATTACTGAGAATGATTCAGGTTATTTGTTTAAAAAAAAAAAAAAAAACTCTGTCAAGCTTTAACTTGCGCAAAACAGCAAACATTGTAAAACAACGTAAAATAAATACAAATTTTTCAGTGAGTGAGGAATGTTGTAACTTATGCATACTTAAAAATGACACATCTTAAAAACCCTGTAAACAAAGTAAACATTGCACTGTGTCTTTAAAGCAGTCGTTAGCAACCAAGCTAACTAAGGAAGTTAGCAGCGCCAACAAGCTAGCATTAGCTTGAAATTAGCATGCTGTTTGCGCAAAATATGTGGAAAACTTTAAGTTTCTGACCACCAAGCCTCTTTGTTGATGTTTTCGCCATGTTGTGTGATTTTCTCGTGGCTGCAGATGTGTTGTGTAGACGGTGTGAACGTGCAGCATTATGGGGGGCGTGGCACCGTAAGAGACAGAATGCACCCGCTGTGCTTTATCTTTTCACAGTCAGAAATGTGAAAGTCTGACGCCTATTTCGTTACATTTTCGTCTCGTCAACAGAAACTTGCAAACGTCTCGTCACATTTTCGTCACCAAAATGTCGCATTTATTTTGTCATCATTAAGTCATCATCATGAAAAAATGCTTTGTCAACAAAATAATTTCGTTGTCGTGATCGTTGACAAAAACAACACTGCGCCACACGAATGTAATCTAGCGCGCTAACGTTAATTTTAAGCACCCTAGCGCTTAAAAAAACGTGCATCTAGCACGTACGTAAAATGTAGGTTTGAAATCTCTTGACAATCTATTTTGACAACGTGCGCATCACGAAAACACACACATTTTAATGGGAGCAGTGTTGTTGTTTTTGCAACAAATCAAATATATCTAGAGTGCGCCATCTAGTGAGGAAACATCAGAATTGCAGAGGAAATAAAACATTTCCATTGTTTATTTAATTTTTTTCGTGCCGGATTAAAACGTTTAAGGGGCCGCATGTGGCCCGCAGACCATAGTTTGCCCATGCCTGGTCTAACAGGATGCAAGTTTGATGCTATTCTTTTGTTTCTTGATCGTACTCTATCAAACTAAGTCGTCAAACCTTAACGATCTACTACGTTTCAGTAAATTAAAGTAACTGTTGCTAAAGAAAATGAGTAAAAGTGTGATTTAAATGTTTGTCTTTGTTAAATTAAAGAGGATCTGTTTTTATCTTCGTAACTGAGTTTGTTATATAAACTTTGCTTTTTATCAGCCAGCGGGCAGCCGCCCTTGGCCAATGAACTCGCATCTGTATTAACCATGCACATCTGTTGGACTGAATTACGCTTTAAATGGCAGAGTCGAGTCACTTTACAAGGCCGCCGCACTGGTCAAACAAAAACCACTTCCCTAAAACTGCAATCGATAACGTGGATGGATGGCTGTTAAAAAAAAAAGCAGAAACATATTGCAGAGAGAGATTAGTCTCTCCTGGTGGAACACACTGACACATACATCTACCATGTGTTACGTGTTTGTTCAGACTAACCGTGTGAGACGAGACGCTCTGCAAACATCACTTTGATTTTGGTGAAAGATTGAACAACTCTAGTGTTTTTTTCTTTCTAGTTAGCTGCTTTGTTTCTCATCAGTCTTGCAGGAGCCTCTTTCATCTTCTGTGAGTTCATTAGCTTTTTCTGGTTCAAGACCCAGAGACCTTTGTTGGGATTTGATCATATTTTGAATGGAAAGAGGATGAGATACTAGAAAAAAAAATAGAAGCTCTCCTGTTTGGACGTCATTTACATCCCTGATTTGTATAAACACAAAAATGACATTCCATGTTTTGTTTGTAGACTTGCTCAGCTCGTTACGTCATTGTCTATAACTATTTTAATTTCAATAATTGGGGAAGCACGCAAATATTTTGAAAACTGGTCGTTCCTGCTTTTAAAATTTCTCAAGCTCTGTCTTGTGACGGAAAAATGAATCGGGCAACAAGCCATTAAATATGATTGTTTCGGGTTTATGTAACTTTGATTATTTCTAGTTTCCTGATGATTTATAAAACCTATAATTATATCTGGAAGAAATGTTATTATCCAATTAATTTTTTTATGAAATTAAAATATCGTTATCCCAAGGCATTTTTTTTTTCCGAAACATTTTCTGCTTTGAGACTTTTGGGTTTGTTTTGATCCTAAAGAATGTGATTTTTTTTTTTCTTTTCAAAAAAGGACAAATAGTTTCAGTTGAATAATTCTGACTGAATATCGTAACTTTTTAAGAACTAAATGCTTCTCTTACACAACATGAGGCCGGGGGAAAACTTTCTGAGAGGATGGTGGCGTAAACTGTTTCTGAACGCTTCTGCTGATGAAAACTGCCAGAAAGTTGCAGAGATTTGGTAGAAAGTGTCTTATACCTTTTGGTGAGTGGTCAGAAATCAAATCGGTGCAGCATCAGCAATAACTAGGACGCTCATTCGGTCCGTTGTGGTAAAGAAAGAGCTGAGCCGAAAAGCAAAGCTCTCTATTTACAAGTTGATCTACGTTCCAACCCTCACCTATGGTCACCAGCTGTGGGTGGTGACCGAAAGAATGAGATCGCAGATACAAGCGGCCGAAACGAGCTTCCTTCGCAGGGTGGCTGGGCTCTCAGTCAGAGATCGGGTGAGGAGTTCTGCCATTCGGAAGCAGCTAGGTGTCGAGCTGCTCCTTCTCCAGGTCGAGAAAAGCCAGATGGGATGGTTCAGGCATCTGGTCAGGATGGCTCGCTGGTGAGGTGTTTCGGGCACGTCCCACCGTTTGGAGACCAAGAGGCAGACCCTGGACCCGCTGGAGGGACTATGTCTCACAGCTGGCCGGGGAATGACTCAGGATCCTTCTGGGTGAGCTGGAGGATGCAGCGGGGGTGAGAGAAACCTGGGCTTCCCGTTTGAGGCTGTTGCCCCTGCGACCCGGCTCCGGATAAGCGGAAGATAACAGAACGTATTGATGTACTCAAGTACTTACTTATTCATGTCCTCTTATTTTATGAAATAATCGCAGGTCTTTGAGAGATGGGTACACAGAAACAAACGAAACAAACAAACACACACACACTGGGATGCTAGAGTAGAGGGGTCGTTTTAATCCCTGCCGTGCCCAGCAGTCATTACATCTATGGTTAAAGCTAAGCATGCAGCATTCCCTCTCACCGCGGCACATGGACTGGAGAGCCTGCAGAGTCAGAGTCAGCTGTGGGTTATGTACGGACGCCCAGCCAGGTTGACTCTGCCTGGGTGGTCTCTGAATTTTGGCATCACAGTGTGTGTCCAAAAGACAGTATATATTGCTGTATCCACCTGTTTAAAGATCTCATACCCCAAAATATCCAGAAACCGATAATTACATTCTGAGTATTAGGTACAGCTAAGATTGAATTATTCTGCAATGAAAACCTTTTTTGAAAACACGGGAAGATGTTTTGGCTCAGTGATAGAATGTCCGGCCTTGGACCTGGAGAAGCTGGTTCAATTCCTATTGGGCCCATGTCTAAGTGTGCTTAGGGAAGACACCTAACCCACAGTTACTCCCACCATTGATGCTGCCATGGCTGCCTGGTGTGGTGCATTGTAGCAAAAATAATTTCCCCATGAGGGATGAATACAGTACGTTTTAAAACCGAAAAAGGTCTCAGAACTAAGCCATGAGGAATGAAAATCAGTCAGAGTAAAACAGAGTACATGTGTGTGAATGAGAGGGATCCAAATGGAAAAGTGAGGTTACAGGGACAAGAGATAAAGAAGGTGGAAGATTTTAAGTATCTAGGATCAACAGTCCAGAGCAATGGAGAGTGTGGAAAAGAGGTGAAGAAGCATGTGCAGGCAGGCTGGAACGGGTGGAGAAAAGTATCCGGTGTGATGTGTGACAAAAGAATTTCAGCAAAAATGAAAGGAAAAGTGTACAAAACCGTGGTGAGACTGACCATGCTGTTTGCTCTAGAAACAGTAGCACTGAAGAAAAGACAGGAAGCAGAGATGGAGGTAGCAGAGATGAAGATGCTGAGGATCTCTCTGGGAGTGACCAGGATGAACAGGATCAGAGGAACAGCACATGTTAGAGGTTTTAGAGGTAAAGTCAGAGAGGCCAGACTGAGATGGTTTGGACATGTACAGAGGAGAGAAAGAGTACATCGGCAGAAGGATGCTGGATTTGGAACCACCAGAAAAGAGGGCTAGAGGAAGACCAAAGAGGAGGTTCATGGATACAGTGAAGGAAGACATGAAGATAGTTGGTGTGACCAAAGAGGATACAGCAGATAGGGTTAGATGGAAGAAACTGACTTGCTGTGGCGACCCCTGAAGGGAAATGCCGAAAGGAGAAGAAGAAGGAGAACTAAGCCACGAGGAATAGCACCCAGTGTTTATTCTGATTCTGATATGATTAACGTTTTGTGTTACTTCAGTGGGATGGTTGAGATCATACATACATTCATCTTCTGGACCATTTTAAATAGGGTTACAGGGGGCACCGGACCCTTTCCCTGCTGATTGAAGAAAAAAGGCAGGGTACACCCCAAACAGGTCGCCAGTATGTCGCAAGGCTAGTTGAGATTATGTCAGGTCTAAAATGTCCAGAGCATTTATGTGATTTGAAGCAAAGAAAAATGATTCAATTTGTTCCAAAGCCAAAGATGTGTCAAAATCTGATGCTAGAGGCCTGACGTTTCGTTAAAAACTCAAAGAAAAGTTCATTTTAAAACTAGGTATGTTTGTTTCTCTTAATTTATTTATATCTCTTGTTCAACCGTTTTGGGTCATCTAAGGTCTGTTGTGGCCAATTGGTGCATCTTGTGCAATACAAGTTATTGCACAAGCATTGAAACTTGTACAGTTTAGGGCAAGTCAGAACTTTGAAAGCAATTCATTGTTAAATTAAAATATTCTGGGAACTTTTCCCCCTACAGTTCAGCCCATGTTCACAGCTGCATTACTGTTCAACAAGGAAAGCCTTGTTTGACACCCAGAAAACTTCAGAATTGTCTTTTTAGACTTTTGAAATGTGTGAAGTGTAAAAAATGTGTTTAAAAATGAAAAGCTTGCTGTTAGTTGTTGTTAAAATTCTTTTTTTTTAATGTTTACAATGCATTCAAAGAGGATTCCTGATGACGTTGTAAAGACCAGAAGAGACTGAAAGGAAATAATTGGGCGAGTTTCTTTTGGAGTAGTTTGGGTTGGGCTTTTACTCGTGATCAAAGTAAAGTCAAATCAACACAATGACTCAGCTGCTCTGCACATAATTCTTTTTCAAACAGAAAATTGCCACCTTAGATCAGTGTGTCTTCATTCTTTACACAAACCTTCAGCAACAATGGAGGAACGCTGTAATGCAGAAGAATGTTCTGTTCCGTTGCGTCATCTTCCACTTGTTCCGGGGTCGGGTCGCGGGGGCAACAGCCTCAAACGGGTAGCCCAGGCCTCTCTCTCCCCGGCTGCATCCTCCAGCTCACCCGGAAGGATCCCAAGTCTTTCCCCGGCCAGCTGTGGGACATAGTCTCTCCAGCGGGTCCGGGGTCTGCCTCCTTGGTCTCCTCCTGGCGGGACGTGCCCGAAACACCTCGCCCGCAAGGCGCTCGGGGAGGGGGCATCCTGACCAGATGCCCGAACCACCCCATCTGGCTCCACTTGACCTGGAGGAGGAGCGGCTCGACACTGAGCTCATCCCGGATGGCAGAGCTCCTCAACCGATCTCTGAGCCGTTATCTTCCACTTGTTCCGGGGTCGGGTCGCGGGGGCAACAGCCTCAAACGGGGAGACCAGGCCTCTCTCTCCCTGGCTGCATCCTCCAGCTCACCCGGAAGGATCCCAAGTCGTTGCCCGGCCAGCTGGGAGACATAGTCTCTCCAGCGGGTCCGGGGTCTGCCCCTTGGTCTCCTCCTGGTGGGACGTGCCCAAAACACCTCGCCCGCGAGGCTCTCGGAGGGGCATCATGACCAGATGCCCGAACCACCCCATCTGGCTCCTCTCGACCTGGAGGAGGAGCGGCTCGACACAGAGCTCCTCACCCGATCTCTGAGTGAGAGCCCAGCCACCCTGCGGAGGAAGCTCATTTCGGCCGTTTGTATCCGCAATCTCATTCTTTGGGTCACCACCCACAGCTGGTGACCATAGGTGAGGGTAGGAACGTAGATCGACTTGTAAATTGAGAGCTTTGCTTTTCGCCTCAGCTCTCTCTTTACCACAGCAGACCGATGCAGCGTCCTAGTTATTGCTGACGCCGCACCGATCCGCCTGTCGATCTCCCACTCCATTCTTCCCCCACTCGTGAACAAGACCCCGAGATACTTAAACTCCTCCACTTGGGGCAGGACCCTGTCCCTGACTCGCAGGGGGCATTCCACCCTTTTCCGGGCGAACAATAATAATAATGTTTGACATACAATCACACTCCACCTGAATCTTTTCTCCGAGAAGCCTTTCCCTGAATTTAAAAGAGGAAATTGCATCAGCGTTTGCTTTTATATCAACATTTGCTCCTGTTCGACAATATTTAACTTGCTATGTAAAGTCGTCCCAGTTGCCTTTTGGGCCCCAAATAAGCAGCTGCGTGTTTAAGCGATCTGTTGATCAGGAGAACATCTTGTGTCAGTTTGTTCTTTGAGACTAAGAGGATTAGCGCAATCTGGTTAAGGTTCTTTTCACTGCTGTGTAAAGTGTGTCTGTCATTGAGCCGCTGTTGATTTTTGACTTCGAGTTGCTGCAGTTCTTTTTTTTTTTCCATGTGTGTCTTTCATGACTGTCTGGGTTTCATCTACTTTCTCTGTGATGACTGAGTTTTAAGTCTGTCTTAAACAAAATGTCATTTGGCCGGAAATTAAGAGCTGGTCGGAGTTCGTCTTCAAATGGAGCCAAGGTAAGAAATAAGAACTCTGTAGGCTGCTGATTGAAGTAAGAATGAATGTGACAAGTTTGGTCAAAAAATTTCGTCCTATTTTATTTTTATATTTAAAAATTTTAGTTTAACATGTAAGGGGCTAAATTGAGTTGGACCAGTGGTGGATGAAGTACTCACTTTTTGTACTTAAGTAAAAGTACAGATAATTAAGCAAAAAATCTACTTGAGTAAAAGCACAAAAGTAGTTTTTAAGTAGTTTTTAAGTAAAAAGTATTCGATCATAATTCAAATGTTATTTTTTGTGCTATAGGGTGTCACCATGGTAACTAGGATAAATACTCTGCAGGGGTGTGACCCTCCTCTCTCACCTCTTTTGGTTCACAAAAAAATAAATAAATAAATAAAAGGAAAGGGGACAAGTCAAGCTATTCCCTAGAAGGGCCAGTGCATGGGCCGCCAAAATGGAGGAAAATGACACTTATTTTTTAAAATGTTTTGGGGGGAGTAGGTCCCCACTGCTCTGTGTAATGATGGCTCAACTTTTTATTTAGAAGTAAACACAACGAACAACGATCTTCTGACTCTTTTTAATTTATACTATATTTGATTTTAGGTTTTTGGCGCTGAATGAATGCGGAAAATGTTTCTCGATTCATTACTTCTTCTCCCGATCAACTGCTTCTTTTGATTTTGGCGATGCGGCTTCAAGATGCGCTAAAAAACCTGCGTATTTTTCAAATTCCTGAACGAAAATGTAACTGTAAGATAAGCTCAATTATGAAGTATTTGTGTGTTTTTCACATCAGACATAACCATGTGTTTAACTTCTGTTTTTAATACTCGAATGTGCAAATCATCTAATAACCAACATTTCAGCTAGGTCTCCCACATACTGTTCACAAGCTTGCTTATCATACTCCGGGACATTCAAGGCCACTTCTAGCTACTTCTGTTATCTTAATAAGGAGGGAGACCAGAGAGTTTTAGGACCAGCGAGCGTTAGGGCGCTCGTTCTCCTTCTCTCCTCTTTCTCAGCTGAAAAAGACAATTGATATCTCTGTTTTGTGAATTTTTATTGTTGGCTTGATTCTGAAACTACTATTCTGAATAAAAGTCTTATTTGGACTTAACAGTAACGAAAAATGTAAAACACACTTTTAAAAAGTAGCGAAGTAAAAGTACAGATATTTACTCTAAAAATGTAGTGAAGTAAAAGTAAAAGTACCGGTCTTAAATTTTACTTAAGTAAAGTACAGATACACAATTTTTCTACTTAAGTACAGTAACGAAGTACATTTACTTCGTTACGTTCCACCACTGAGTTGGAGTCATCAGTGTTTACGATCAAACCTCACGGTCACACCAACAACGGAGCTCTAGAAACACTACTTTTTGCAAGTCAACTTGTCAACGTCATGCTGTGTTTTTCATGGCAGGAATCCCAGATGTGCATCTTAGATGAGAATATAGCGACATGTCCCCTGATATGATGAACCCTCTCTGTAGAGCAGCACATAAGGAATGCATACAATAGGTCTCCAAGGCCCCATCGCAGAAAAACAAGTATTTTCTTGGTGGGAAAAATAATACAGAGTTTACTTCTTTCCAATACTGGAGATTATAAATCTCTACTTAGATAACAAAGCAGTGCTGTTTACTTTAGATCTTGTCAACACAGGAAACTGAATTCCGAGGAGACAACACATAAAGTTCAAGCGCAAAAGTTTTTTTTTTTTAAAACTTCCGAAGGGACAGTCTTTGACAAGTGTCCACTTATTTCCACGTTCACACCGCTATAAAATGATGCTGGAAGTTCCAAAGCTGTTTGGGTTGAAGTTGTGAGACTTTGCATTGCTGTTAATGATATAGAACCAAAAGTAAAAGAGTAGTAAATGAAATCAGAAGACAGAGTTCCAATGCATCATACTTTCCTCAGCTTCTTGCAGCCTTCTAATGAGCAAATCATAATCTGGTACTGAAGAGTTTTCCTCCAAAAATATTTTGGACACTGTAAGAACTTTGCATTTTGTGAGCAAAATGTTCTGATTGGTTGGTACAACATTATTAGATTACTACAAAACAGGGCCATACCGTTTAGAACAGGCATGGGCAAACTACGGCCCGCGGGCCACATGGGGCCCATTGAACGTTTTAATCCGGTCCGCCGAACATAAAAAAAATTGAAATAAATAAACCTTGTTAATGTTTTATTCCCCTGCAATTTTGATGTTTTCTCACTAGATGGCGAACTCTAGATATATTGGCTATGTTGAAAAAAGAACAACACTACTTCCATTATAATGTGTGTGGATCCGTGGTGCGCACGCTGTCATAAAAAAAAGTGTATGGAAAGCCATTGGGCTCAAAACACTCACGTAAACAAGCATGTTAGATGTCAAAACAAACAAAATGTTACATCATGCACTTATATTTCAAACCTAGCGCCACTAAATGCACGTTTTTAAGCGCTATCGCGCTAGATTTCAGACCTAGCGCGCAATATTTGAAATTTACGCTCTTGGTGTAACATTTAGTGCGCTTGTTTAAAATCTAGTGCGTCATTCTATCGGTCTAACCTAGCGGTTAGCAAAGCATGCCATCCATCTGCTCCTGTTCCGGCCCCTTTGTCAAATGTTAGAACTCAATGTGGCCCGTAAACCAAAAAGTTTGCCCACCCCTGATTTAGAATCTTGCAAGTTAGTTGAAGAATTTTAAATTCAAAAGGGCATCGGTGAAGTGAAGCAAATACAAGAATTGTGTTCTCGTCCGCTGGTTTCTGTTAACAAATTTGCTGCTGGACTTTAGATAAGTTGAGAAAGTTTTGAAGAACTTTTCAGGCATGCACCTAGCATAGAATTATAGTTACAGTATGCAGTCTAGGTGAAACAAAAGGGTCGAGTTTTTCAGCTTTACTTTTAGTTAAAAACACATCTGATTCTAGATACGTATTTTATGCAGATAAAAAAAAAAACTTTTTAGTCAGCCTTAATTGATATATTTTGGTATAAAAAACTCCCAAAAAACCCTCAAATGTTTGTCAGTGGAACTTGAGGCTACATTTATCATCCCAGGAGATCATACCAGGCTTTCAGGACTCTGTGTAATGGCCTTAGATTTTTTAGGAAAAAAGGATTCCAGACATAATAGGATACAATACCAGTCAGATGTCAGGAAATATCCACGTTTAAACATCAATTATACTTTTTATTATCATGATTGTTCCAATTTGACAGAGTCGTTAGAATAGGGATTTAGTTGCCTTTCCAACATAGCACGTCAAATTTGAACGCTCGCACAACTTGGGTGATCAATTGGGCTCATTTTCATTCTAGCTGAAAAGCTTTTGTAAAATAGGCTCCAATGGATTCACACCATATTACACATGGAAGAATTACTCTCTGTCTCACACAGGATGAGTCATTTATTTTAAACACCTGAGCTTGCTAATTAGTGCTGAATTCTCTTTCATCTTTAACCTCGTCTTTTTAATCTCTTGCAGACTTGCTAGAATTTAATTGCAAATTAATTTGACACCAAATAATGAAGCAACATTTTGTCTAACTTTGTAACTTTTTAAAATAAAACAGAAGGTGAAGATGAAAGACCTTTTTGTTTCAGTGTCTTGACATTTTCAGCTGACTGATTTCTTTGAAAAGTTATTTCACGGCTTAAGTAATCCCGTCGTTATGAGGGAATGTTATTCCTGGTGGGAAATGATGAGAAACGTTGATAAGACGGACAGTGAGTGTAACAAAGAACAGCACTGACTGGAAGGAGGTGTAATGTCTCTTGATGTGCGGGGACTCGCTTCCTGTTTCAATGAGTGTAAATATACACTCATTGTTTCTTAGCAACCGATAAAAGACCCTAATAACAATTTGTTCCTGCTATTCAAAATAACGATGGGTAATAGTGTCATTTTAACAACAGCTACGCAATTAGATAATGCTTTTTGATCTGTTATCTTATCAGAGGTAAGATCTTAAGCCCGAGCCCGACGACCCGACCCGCTCGGGCTTCTCTCTCGCTGACTTTGTAAAAAAAAACCACATGTTTTTAAAATGTAAACTAAAACGAGGTGTGGGTACTAAACTAAGGAATACTTGGTATAAAATTAATAATGTGGATAAAACAGAGAAGTAATGTTTAACTGCTAAACAGGATCCACAGAGCCAGAGCATGCTCTACGCACATGAACGCCTCCTCTTAATTTGATAATCTTCCCTTGCGCAAGTCTGTATTCATTTTAAACTGGTATCCCCAATATGAAGGAGCAAGAAGTTAAGGATAAACTAAAGGCAGGAGAACTGAAAAGACAAACACGCACCGGTAAGAGTGAGGTGTGGAAAAGCTTCAAATTCATTGTTCAAAATGCTACAGAAACTTGCATTGGCTTCGCTGGATGTACAAAGTAGTCAATGTGGGGCTTTGCTTTCATAAGAGAGCAAAAAGACTGGCACCTCGACGCTAGCTGGCATTTAAACAGCTGGACTGGCAAAAGTGATGATTGTCAAAGATCTATTTTATCATTTGTTTCAAAGACCGTCCCTCCTCTTCGCGCTAAGCAGGCAATCACAGACAAGTGTGTTAGGGGTCTGATAGTGTGATTTTTTTAAAAAAAAATTTATTTAAAAAACATGTTCCTGAAAATGTTCCTATTTATAAATAACCCTCCTCCTACCGAGTCCTCACAAATAAAATATGACATGTCGGGCTTGTTTCGGGCCGGGTCGGGTTTTAATACCCACGGGCCAAGTCGGGCTGGATTTTTTTAGGCCCAATCTCACCCCTGTATCTTATCGTTACTCCTTTTACTTTTCTGTTTGAAAACAGAGGGAGAAAAAAACCCGTACCTGAAAATCTTTACATATTTTAATGCACTATTTAGACTAATGTTTTAAACACTACTTTTAGTAGTTTGAGACTGTTTTATTCTCTTCTGGATTTATATTGTTGTCAAATAAATGTCCAATTTAGAAAAAACATCAAGACCAAAAGTAACCAAGATTTTATTTCCGCTGTGTGCTATTTTATTTATGTTGGGTAATTTATTATTATGTAGACACAAAATGAGCTTTCAGCCTGTTGATATTAAATAGTTGTCTTCTGAACCGCTTGTCCTTCATAGAGTTGAATCTCCTTCTTCTTCTTTCGGCATTTCCATTCAGGGGTCGCCACAGCAAGTCCATTTCTTCCATCTAACCCTATCTTCTGCATTCTCTTTGGTCACACCAAATATCTTCATGTCTTCCTTCACTGTATCCATGAACCTCCTCTTTGGCCTTCCTCTAGTCCGCTTTCCTTGTGGTTCCAAACCCAGCATCCTTCATAGAGTTGAATCCCTAGCCTAATTCGGCTGATTTCAAGCGAGAGGCATGGTATACCTCGAACAGGTCGCCAATCTGCTGCGGGGCAACACACCCACACAAAACCATCCACATACAAGCATGCTCATTCCTAGAGGCAACTTTGTAACGGGCAATCAACCTAACATGCCTGTTTTTGAAGGATGGGAGGAAACCCACGCATAATAATAATAATAATAATTTTATTTGTAACGAACTTTATATCTCCAGTGGAGATCTCAAAGTGCTACAATGATCAGAAGGAACAACAACCAGCAAAATTAAATAAAACCACAACACAAAAACCCCTAAAAACTTTGTTGAAAAGCCTTTAGAAATAAAAATGTCTTCAGTCTTTTTTTAAAAACCTCAACGCTCTGTGGAGCCCTCAAGCTCTTGGGAAGAGCGTTCCAGAGCTGTGGAGCAGCTGCCTGGAAGGCCCTGTCCCCCATAGTGAAGAGTTTGGTCCTTGGTTGGTGCAGGAATTAGGAGGAGGAGCGCAGGTCTCGGACAGTGGTGTGGAGGGTTAGGAGTTCTTGGAGATAAACAGGTGCAGTGCCGTGTATGCACTGATGGGTGAGGAGGCAGAGCTTGTACTGAATTCTGTTTTTAACGGGTAGCCAGTGGAGGGATTTGAAGATGGGAGTGATATGGTCATATTTGCGCCTCCTTATCAGGATCCGGGCAGCGCAGTTCTGGATGTGCTGGAGCTTTTGTAAGCCCCTGCATGGGATCCCTACAAGGAGGGCATTGCAGTAATCCAG
This sequence comes from Neostethus bicornis, assembly GCA_902685375.1. NCBI lineage: Eukaryota > Metazoa > Chordata > Actinopteri > Atheriniformes > Phallostethidae > Neostethus > Neostethus bicornis. The sequence goes on from LR738564.1 coordinate 13,542,414, forward strand.
CCTGGAGGAGATGAAAGCGTGAATCAACCTCTCAGCGTCCGGTTTGGAAAGACATGGACGTAGCTTGGCTATATTTTTAAACTGGTGGAAGGAAATCTTGCAGAGATCTCCCCATACGTGGGGATATCATGCAAACTCCACACAGAAAGACCAGTGTTCCAAGCCTCGTCCCCACCCCGGGTCAATCCTGACCTTCTTGCTGTGAGGCTAGCGTGCAGCCATTGCCTAAATGTTTCTCACTGAAATTCAACCTCACGACTGTGATCCTATATCCAACTAGAAAAATTGCTGTTTTAGAAAAGCAGTATGGTTGAATGCTCTGTAAGGCCACTCTCACATAAAGAGATGCATCTGCGTCTAGGAAAATCACGACAATTTCTCTATATGTGAATTGCGTGCAATGAAGGGGTTACTGCTTCTATTGTTGTGACCAACTCAATGTTGCGCTAATATTGAGGCGGGCAAGCTCAAGATTTATTGCAATACAATGTCTTCTTGGTGGCATCCTGAACTGTACAGCAAAGCACAACAGATCCTTTCCCCCCCCTTCCTTTTTGTTCTATCTATCTTATCTATACACAGAAGATTTTGGATTTTCATGCCTACTTTTTACTTGAAATGCCTACTTGAAACGAGATTTATTGTATCGAGACGATCATGCGCTCATCACACTCATTTGCAATTTATTGCGAGGTGATAGGAGACAGGTCACCGGCTAAAGGATGGCGTGTCTGTGATCACTCAAAACCAGTTGATCAATGGCACATTTTCTACCGGACATCTTCAGATTATTGCACGACGTTCTTCTGATAAATGTCACCACATACCGATTATTGAATCGACCAATAGTTGATCATTTCTGTAGCGCTCATCTGTATGTGATCAACTTTTTCTACCCATATTGATTATGCTGACTTTATTTATCAAAATACATTCACATTATATCTTAATGAAGTGAGAGAGAGTACATGTGTGTGAATGAGAGAGAACCAAATAGAAAAGTGAGGTTACAGGGAGAAGAGATAAAGAAGGTGGAAGATTTTAAGTACTTGGGATCAACAGTCCAGAGCAATGGAGAGTGTGGAAAAGAGGTGAAGAAGCGTGTGCAGGCAGGCTGGAATGTGTGGAGAAAAGTATCAGGTGTGATGTGTGATAGAAGAGTTTCAGCTGGAGAGACCAGCTATTCTGTTTGGTCTAGAAACAGTGGCACTGAGGAAAAGACAGGAAACAAAGCCGGAGGTAGCAGAGATGAAGATGTGAGGATCTCTCTGGGAGTGACCAGGATGGACAGGATTAGAAATGAGTATATCAGAGGAACAGAACATGTTGGAGGTTTTGGGGATAAAGTTCAAGAGGCCAGACTGAGATGGTTTGGACATGTACAGAGAAGAGAGACCGAAGGATACTGGGTTTGGAACCACCAGGAAAGAGGGCTAGAGGAAGACCAAAGAGGAGGTTCATGGATACAGTGAAGGAAGACATGAAGATAGTTGGCGTGACCGAAGAGGAAGTAGGAGATAGGGTTAGATGTAAGAAACTGATTTGCTGTGGCGACCCCTGAAGGGAAATGCCGAAAGGAGAAGAAGAAGATTCACATCATATCTTAAACCCTTGGTTATTCTTTTTAATTAACTTTGTAGATTTATTTTAAAATGTCCTCACTGTTCTCATCATTGTGTTCTATTTGATAAACTCATTTGGCTGCATCCTTTGAAAAGAAGAGAATTTCACTGGATCCAATTTATTTTCAAGAGTATTAAGATACCGAACATCATCTGTGACCCCTCATAGCAAAATTAATCGGAAGTCGCGACTATTGGTTTTCAGTCAACCGGCAAAATATAATGGTTTGCATGAAAATGATTGATTTTCCTTTTCTTTTCCCTCTAGTTTTTTTACTAATATTATAAAACAATGTTTAAAAAAGCATAAAATATTAGGTATATAATAATATTTTAATTATTTATGTACTAAAAATGTGTTTTATAAGCAGTATCCTTCTCAGATTTCAACAACGGTTATGAAAATAAACGAAAAAAAATCAAATGCACTTTTTACTTCCGGTACTTGTGTATTTCTACGAGTGTATTTGTTATTACAAACATGCATTTTGACATCATTAACAGTTATTTTGAATAATTTATGCCAAAAATAAAAGCTACCTTGACCCGTTTTTGGCTGGGTTTTAAATCACATGTGTACTATCGGATTTGCTTATTGGCTGGTGACTTTCGTGCATGTGCAAAACATATCAACATTAAAACGTCTGTTTGTAAACACGGAGTAGGTCTAAATAATAGTAAAAAAAAACAAAAAAGCTTTTTGTCATAAAAATATCATTTTTACATAATAAGAAAACTTATTTTTCCATATACAAAACAGTAGACAGTAGAAAGAAACAGGATGTGGTCTTGTTGGCTTCATTGGACTGTGATCTCGAGCTCTCGCTAGATTGATTTGCGGCCAGGATGGGAATTAGCGCCTCCAAATCCGAGACCATGGTCCTCGCCCAAAAAAGGGTGGAATGCCCCCTGTGGGTCAGGCACAGGGTCCTGCCAAAAGTGGAGGAGTTTAAGTATCTTGGGGTGTTGTTCACGAGTGGGGGAAGGATGGAGATGAACAGGCGGATCGGTGCGGCATCAGCAACAACTAGGACGCTGCATCGGTCCGTCGTGGTAAAAAAAGAGCTGAGCCGAAAAGCAAAGCTCTCGATTTACAAGTCGATCTACGTTCCTACCCTCACATATAGTTTGCTTGTTCCAGTGTTGGGTCGCAAGGGCAACAGCCTCAAACAGGTAGCCCAGGCCTCTCTCTCCCCGGCTCCATGCTCCAGTTCACCCGGAAGGATTCCAAGTTGTTCCCCGGCCAGCTGTGAGACATAGTCTCCCCAGCGGGTCCGGGTTCTGCCTCTTGGTCTGCTCCCGGTGGGACGTGCCCGAAACACCTCGCCCGCAAGGCGCTCGGGGGCATCCTGACCAGATGCCCGAACCACCCCATCTGGCTCCTCTCGACCTGGAGGAGGAGCAGCTCGACACCGAGCTCCTCCCGGATGGCAGAGCTCCTCACCCGAGTGAGAGCCCATGCACCCTGCGGAGGAAGCTCATTTCGGCTGCTTGTACCCGCAATCTCATTGTGACCCTCATTCGGTCAACACCCACAGCTGGTGTTAAAAAAAAAAAATAAAAAAAAAAATCAAAGTATATTTTATATATTTGTTTATGTTTATCATGAAATCTAGTCATTTTATTCGTAGACAGGCTAAGCTATCCTGTAAAAAATCAAAAATGAAAATCACTGCCGTAAACACTGCGATAAAGGATTGGATGACGTCACGTGAAAAACCAATCAACCATAGTTTTTCTAAATATCGTCACTTTTCTTCCATTTCAAGACCAGCCGATTTTTCTACCATATCACACTCATGACGTGAGAAACCAATCACACCTCTGGATAGCACCTTAAAATAAAATAAAAAAAAACTGAAAGAAGTAATTAATAAAATACTGAAAAAAAATTACTACGTTATTGATAGTTTCATCATTCAATCTGTTTTTGTTTTGCCGACCGTTACAGAGTATTTTTCGCGGTAAAAAAAAAAAAAAGTGGAATGTTCATTTAAGTAGAATAGAACTGAAGGAAATGACGAAACTACGTGCGTTAACCTAACATAACGTGTTACGTGACGGTTTAGCTACCATAACCACTTTTAACCGCTGCTCGGTCAAAAAAGCGCAGCGTCTTCGCTCATTTTCTGTACAACTTTCAGATGGCTCGTCATGTAAAGGTAAATTTAAAAAAACAGTTTCTTTAAAGTTTTTTAAAAGAAGTTTTGTTAATAATACTGTAGCGCAAAAAAACAAACAAAAAAAAGCGCTCAGGTTGTGAAACATATTAGTCGTCTGAATAGCAGTGGTGGATGAAGTACTCACTTTTTGTACTTAAGTAAAAGTACAGATAATTAGGCAAAAAAATTTACTTAAGTAAAAGTAAAAGTACCAATAGAAAAAATCTACTTAAGTAAAAGTAGAAAAGTAATTGGTGTAAATTGTACTTTTTAAGTAAAAAGTAAAAGTATTCAATCATAATTCAAATGTTATTTTTTGTGCTATAGGGTGTCACCATGATAACCAGGATAAAATACTCTGCAGGGGTGTGACCCCCCTCTCCCACCTCTTGTGGTCCACAAAAAATAAAAAATAAATAAATGGAAAGGGGACAAGGGTGGAGACGGTGGCCGCGTGGTTAGAGTGTTCGCCCGCGGACCGGAAGGTCGCGGGTTCGCGTCCCACGGAGAGCACGTCTAGGGTCCTTGGAGAAGACACCTAACCCCCGCTTCTCCCACCATTGGCGCCGTTGAAGGGCAGCCTGCTGCGGTGTAAGGAGTGCAGGAAACAAATTTCCCCGGTGAGGGATGAATAGAGTAATTCATTTATTTATTTATTTAAGTCAAGCTATCCTCTAGAAGGGCCAGTGAATGGGCCGCCAAAATGGAGGAAAATAACACTTTTTTTTTTTTTTTTCGGGGGGAGGCCCGCAGTCACTATGTATTGGCTTTGTCAAAGCCCCACCCCCCTTTGGAAAATTCTAGATCCGCCCCTGCTCTGTGTAACGATGGCTCAACTTTTTATTTAGAAGTAAACACAACGAACAACGATCTTCTGAGTCTTTTTAATTTGTACTATATCTGATGTTAGGTTTTTGGCGCTGAATGAATGCGGAAAATGTTTCTCGATTCATTACTTCTTCTCCCGATCAACTGCTTCTTTTGATTTTAGCGATGCGGCTTCAAGATGTGCTAAAAAAACCTATGTATTTTTCAAATTCCTGAACAAAAATGTAACGAAAAATGTAAAACACACTTTAAAAAATAGCGAAGTAAAAGTACAGATATTTGCTCTAAAAATGTAGTGAAGTAAAAGTAAAAGTACCAGTCTTAAATTTTACTTAAGTAAAGTACAGATACACAATTTTTTTACTTAAGTACAGTAACGAAGTACATTTATTTCGTTACGTTCCACCACTGCTGAATAGCGTAACCATGGAAACGGTTTACGCTAGCTATAAATGAACGACGCGGTATCTGTACTTAATCACCTAATCTCAGACAAAACAAAAAAGATATGACGAACATTTTACAAATACAGGATTATATTTTTCATTTTGGACTGAAGTCATTATAAATTAGGAAACGATAACCGGACTTCAAAAGAATGGTTTGGACTTGTAATGTCTGGACTGCGTGTGGCTGTCAGACTTATTTAGAAGAATTGGGAAAGCCCATACCAGCCTCAGATTGGAGATTGGGTTCAACTCATGACGGAATCTGCATCCTTTGAAGTTTTAAAAGCTAAAATAAGCAAAACCACGGAAAAGACCAGACAAATATGGAGTCATTAATAACTATCATTTTATGTCATGTTTCTGCTTCCAATGTATAAGGCTTTCAAGTCTGCCTTTTTTATTTGAATCATGTAATTATGTTGTCATTATTGTATTATATGTTGTGTTTTTTTGGGACATCACCAATGGTCACCAGTTGTGCTGTGACCATAGTTAAGGGTTGGAACGTAGATCGACTTGGAAATCGAGACCATGGTCCTTGGCCGGAAAAGGGTGGAATGCCCCCTGCGGGTCAGGGGCAGGGTCCTGCCCCAAGTGGAGGAGTTTAAGTATCTCGGGGTCTTGTTCACTAGTGGGGGAAGGATGGAGCGGGAGATCGACAGGCGGATCGGTGCAGCATCAGCAATAACTAGGACGCTGCATCAGTCCGTCGTGGTAAAGAGAGAGCTGAGCCGAAAAGCTTTTGTTTATCTCGCATAAAAAAAAAAAAAAAAAAAAATAGGGTTCGAAAAACGTGTTTATAACTGTCTTATGTCCTATTTTCTAAACATATACATATATACAATTTTATTATTTTATAAGTGAAATAAATAAACAAATTTTGATTGATACTTTTTCATGTGTAACTCATCGTTGAATATTTTTTGCAGTCACCTTCTTAGTTGCATCTATTTTTTTTTTGTCTGCTTTGGCAACAAAAGATTGTTGAGACTGTCGACTGTGTGAAGCTGAGGGTTGTGCGGGGAATGAAGGCAGTATGGGCTTGTTTGGTTTGTTGCTGCTCTCTGTGCAGCACCGTTACAGGTTGAGAGGAATAAGAGGTGAAAGGACACTGACTGCTGCCAAATCCACAGTAAGCACACTTTTCTCTTTGCACATAGACATTGAACTGTGACCCTCTGACTTCATGGTTTTGTGTAATCAAACAGGCATTTCACAGGCTGACACCCTCTCTTAAATCAACACAGATGTTTTGGACTCTTGACAATCCGTTTAATACAAGATTAAAGTGGGACATGTACAGTAGTTGCTTTATGAGTTGTTTGAATGTAGATATGTATAGTAGGAGGTTGTGGATTATCACGATGGTCTGATAATTGAAGCCAAGCTGAAGCAAAACATAAAGTAAAAGCAAAATGACTCTGGTATCTTTGGCAAATCTCCACAGTTTTCATTGGCTCACATTTCTGTTCTACTGCATCAGGAACATGAAGGTAAAAGGTTGCTCGGATCAGAAGTGTTGTACAGTTAAGCTGGTTAGTGTGTGCAGGCTTCTCATGCACAAAATATTGCCTTACAAACAAATCTACCGTATTTTCCGTACTATAAGGCACACCTAAAAACCTTACATTTTCTCTAAAGTCCACGATGCGCCTTTTGACCCGGAGTGCCTTATATATGGATTAATATTGAGCTACAACAGGTGTCACAACTGCGGTAAGCAGCCGCCGACTCCATTTCCCCCGTAGAAGAAGTAGTGCGCGGTGCATGCTGGGATATATGAAAGGGCATCTCATTTCCAATAGGTGGGTTTTGCATTCAAAAACTAAGCGGCATGCATTGCGCACCGATCTGCGCTAATCAGAGCTGCGTCCGCCTGTGTTATCTCGAACACACCTATTTGTGTGTTTGTGTAAAGACACGGAAATGGCTCCTACCAAGAGACACTGTTACACTGCAGAGTTTAAACTCAAGATGATTGGTCACGCAGTAGAACACGGGAATAGAGCCGCTGCGAGAGAGTTTAACATTAACAAATCAATGGTGAGGAAGTGGAGGAAGCAAGAGGATGTGCTGCGCCAAGTAAACAAGACTAAACAGAGTTTATCTCCAATGGAAGATAAACTGTGTCACGAAAATACTAATACTTTATCTCGGAGAAAATAATAAAACAGCTGTTTATTCATTTTGGGAGTAAAAACAGAAAGCTGTTTTGTAATTGTTAATAAAGTTTGACTGACCTATCTGACTGTTTTTTTTTTTTTACATTCCCTTTAGCGCAGCACCATTTCGTGAATGCATAACGTAACCCCAGCCTTTACTGTAGCGCCTTATAATGCGGTGCGCCTTATATATGGAAAAAGTTTTTAAAAAATGTCATTTATCAACAAACTTTTGTTCATCATGGACAACCATGACCATCCTCTCTACCCACTCCTGGACGAACAGCAGAGCTCCTTCTCCAAGAGGCTCAGACAGCTCCGCTCGAGAACATCTCGTTACCGGAGGTCTTTCTTTCCGTACATGATCGGGCTCTACAACGACTCGCTTAGCAGATAGGAAGTTGTTGCTGTGACACACAAATTTCCCCTGTGTGGGAGCAGTAAAGTACTGTAATTTCACGACTATAAGACGCATATAAACGTCTTAGATTTTCTTCAAAATGAGCGGTGCACCCTTTCGTGCGGTGCGCCTCGTGTGTGAGAAAACGGGGACCTAAAAGAAAAAGCGGTGCCCGTGAGGCGAGGCGGACCTGAAAGAAAAGGCATGAGAATGTTAAACAGTGAATTGTGGGCGTGGATTGTGTAAAAAAAAAAGGTATGTGCTGTATGCACAACATTGCTTTTTTAACCCTGAAAATGGCAAAGAGACACGCTTATGACGCTCAGTTTAAGCTGAAGGCAATCAGCTACGCGGAGGAATATGGGAATCGAGCCATGGAAGGGTGGATGGCAGCGCCGGGCGAGTTACGCTACAGTTTGCCAATGGATTGTAGATGCTTGGACTAACATGTCTGCTGGTACTGTTATCCGAGCTTTCTCAAAAGCTGGTATCCTTTCTGAGGAGCCGCACAGTACAGACAGTGACTTTGACAGCGAGGAGCGAAGTGGACCTGCTCTGTTGGATTTTGCGCAGCTGTTCGATTCCGAAACAGAGGATGAGGACTTTGACGGATTTGAATAAAGACTATTACCGGTAATGTGCTTGTATAGTATCGTTACTACTTAAATAAAGCACAACCAAACTCAGTTTTGCTCCCGATCTAATTTTTAATACGCACATTTGCATGCTTGCGTGTGTGTTGTTGTAAGGTGGTGTGTGACTGAGGCTGCGCCTTTTCGTACGGCGCGCCTTTTAGTGTGTGTTAAATACAGCAATGGTGCACATAACTGAGACTGCGCCTTTTCGTACGGCCCACCTAATGGTCGTGAAATTATGGTATATTCTGATTCTGATTATTGAAGGTGCGCCTTATAATCCAGTGCGCCTTATAGTGCGGAAAATACGGTAAGTTAGTCTGGGGAAAAAATCTGATATTATCTGCAGGTGGGAGGGAATGGGTTCAGCTGCACGTCCCATACGTCTGATATGTCTTGATAAAGTGTCATAGACACCCGTACAGTCTAGACTTTGACCACAATCCTTTGAAACTAGGCAGATTATTTTACGTTTGTGTTTAAATTTCTTAACCTAATCTGCTCGAATACCAACCAAACAAGAAAAACATCCTGTGTGTGTATCAATAACATGCAACCATCCAAACAGTTTGAAGCAGAGATCTCCGGAAGAAAAAGTGATGCAAAGCAAGGAAACAGAAGCATATTGGGAAATAGTGGAGTTCTGTAGAAAGAGTACAGCTTCCTCTTTTGTTAGGCCAGGCATGATATTTCATTCTGCTGGTGTTGTTTAGGGCTTATCCTTTGACCTTCTTGGACACTTCAAACTCTAGAAGTAGAGTTTGCAGCAGATTCTGTCAGTTTACCTCTAAGCTGCTTTGGTTGGAATGACGTGTTTGCTATAGGATTATAGAACTGGCCATTCTTTCCCTCTTTCAATCGTGATTAGAGTGAATTTAAGTGCCTTTTAACACCCGAACTCTGTTACACCAGCTGTTTACAAGGTCAAAGTAGAAGTTATCGAGGCTGAATCAAATGATTTTGTTCTGTACAGTCCTAACTGGTTTTGAGAAAAAGCTACAGTAAATATTTTCTTATTGGCTATTTAATATGTGAAGTTTTAAATCTTTAAAGAGCCCATCTCATGCAAAAGAACTCTTTTCACATTGTATCCTATGCACATACACACGCAAAATGTGGGGTTTGCAACATGCATTACACGATAGTTATGAAAATATATTGATTTGGTGGAGCGCAGTCACAGACCCGGAACTATGAAAGGCCGGGTATCGCTCATCCCCCCGCCCGTCCTGAGAAAGTACAAGCTCCGCCCTCTGCTCTCACTGAGCCGCTATTCCTCCGCCCATCTCTGAGCGGGAGGGGGAAGGCAGGCGTAAACCCGTGCGTATTTACAAAAAGTGTGTTTCAAGCAAGAAAATAAAAAAGACGCAGAGCAGCGAACCAGCCTGTATGTCGGACGTTGAAAGCGAGTTTGTGAGGGCGTAAGGCCGGAGTGGAGGTGGGTGAGGAGGGCGGGCGGGTGGTGAGGAGTGAGGGTTTGTTGCGGAGGGGGGTGTGTGCGAAGTCCGTCCTGGCCACGTCAAATGCGTCATACTTCAGACAGCCGCGTCATACTTTAGACATCTGCTCATTGGTTGTTTTGTCTGAGCGTACCAGAAATCCACAGCAATTTGTGAAAAACTGGATAAATCAATCTAGAAACCCCTTTGGTGACATATACAAGGCCCGGACATCACTCTTACAAGCTAGAAAACTATGGAAAGTCCATTTTGCATGAGATGGGCCCTTTAATTTGACCAGAAACTCCTTTCTTTTTCCAATTATCAAAATCTCAAGCTTGGAAATACAAATCTCTAGTTCAGAGGTGTCAAATTCTGGTCCATGATGGCTGGTGAGCTGAAGGCTTTCCATGTGTTCTTGTATCTACACACCTGATCCGTGTACCAAATCTGATCGACTGTTGATTTCACTTTATTCGCATCAGTTGTGTTAAACCAGGAACACAATGAAACCATGAAGAAACTGAATGAAACCATGAGGAAACTGGAAGAAACCATCCAGGACCGAATCTTGACATAAATGCTCTAGTTTAACCAATGGATAAACCACCTTGCAATTGAAAGGCCTCACGTGTGCAAATCTGTGATCAAATGTTTATTTTGGACAAAGAGCCGTTGCTCCTCTGAGTTGAGATAAGCCAGATGAGGGGGTGGAGGGATTTGGACATCTGGTTTGGATGCCTCCCGAATGCCTTGCTGATGAGGGTTTCGGGAACTTTCGGGCACTTTTGGGCCCACTGGAGGGACTATGTCTCACAGTTGGTTGGGGAACACCCCATGATCCTTTCGGGTAAGCTGAGGAGGATGTTGCCCCCGCAACTCAGCCCCCAGATAAGCGGAAGCCAACAGAATGGATTCTGTACCCGTGTGCTTCTCAACATGGTGAAGATCAAGTAAAATAAAGTAAAAGATTCTTCTTCTCCTTTCGGCATTTTTCTTCAGGGGTCGCCACAGCAAATCAGTTTCTTCCATCTAACCCTATCTTCTGCATCCTCTTCGGTCACACCAACTATCTTCATGTCTTCCTTCACTGTATCCATGAACCTCCTCTTTGGTCTTCCTCTAGGCCTCTTGGTGGTTCCAAATCCAGCATCCTTCTGCCGATGTACTCGGTCTCTCTTCTAAAGTAAAAGTAAAGTTAAAGATATTGAACAAAAATGTACCAAAACTGAGCAAAACAGAGCTTATTTACCAAAATTAGATGGTGGGTGTGTTTGTTTTGTGTTTTTATTAGGTTGCACAGGCTGCAACGCAACGTCCAATGATGAGTTCATCGCTATTGCATAATGCTGATTGTCACTGCTGGATAAGAGCTTGTCCTGCTGGTGTTGTATAACAGAAAAACTTCCCTTTTCTCTTTTGTTATGAAATTATAGCAAAGAAAAAAAAAGCAGCTTCCATTGTAAATGATGGCAGCTTTGTTAACAAAAGGGATGAAAATAAACACTCAATACAGGAAGCTAGAACTGTGGATACCTTGTCCACGCAACTGTTCTGAAGCCAGAGGTTTGAAAACATTGAGCGTGAAAGAATTTGAAAGTTTCTGTGATTTAGATGTGGTTAAAGCCGAGGTCTTATTCTAAGCTTCTTATCTGAAGTCTGTGCCTTTATTACTTTACATCATTATCTCACTGTTCAAAAAGAAACTTCGACCTTCGTAGTAACATGTTGGAGTACTTCCAAACAGAACGTCATAAAAGATGGAATGTTTTTTAGTAGTTTTAGATTGTGGGTTCTCCTTTACAGTGGTGGAACGTAACCAAGTAAATGTACTTCGTTACTGTACTCAAGTTAAAAAATTGTGTATTTGCACTTTACTTAAGTAAAAATTGAGACCTGTACTTTTTACTTTTACTTCACTACATTTTTAGAGCAAATATCTGTACTTTTACTTCGCTACTTTTTAAAAGTCTGTTTATAATTTTTTGTTACATTTTCGGTCAGGAATTTGAAAAATATACAGTTTTTTTGTGGCGCATCTTGAAGCCATATCGCCAAAATGAACCCGTATGGAAAGCAGTTGATCGCCTGCGGTTTCCCAGAGGGAGAAGTAATGAATCGAGGACCAATCAGAATCAAGAGTAAACATTTCCCAGTCATTCACTGCCAAAAAACTAACATAAAAATAGCAAAAATTGAAAAAGAGTCAGGAGATTGTTGTTCGTTGTGTTTACTTTTAAATAAAAAGTTGAGCAATCATTACACGGAGCAGGGGCGGATCCAAGGATTTTCTAAAGGGGGCGAGGTGGGGCGTGATGTCATTGACGAAGCCAGTATAGGAGGACTGAGAGCCTCCCTCCCAGAACATTTTGAAAAATAAGAGTTTTTTTCCTGCATTTTGGTGGCCCATTCACTGGCCCTGCAGGGGATAGCTTGACTAGCCCCCTTTCCTTTCTTCTTTTTTTTTTTTTTTTCCTGTTGACCAGAGGAGGGAAGGGGTGGGAGAGGAGAGGTGGAGGGCACGCCCCCTCTTTTTGGATCCGCCCCTGCAGAGTATTTATCTGTGACCCTACAGCACAAAAAATAACATTTGAATTATGGTCGAATACTTTTACTTTTTAATTAAAAAGTAAAATTCACACTAATTACATTTGTACTATTACTTAAGTAGATTTTTTTATTGGTACTTTTACTTTTACTTAAGTAATTTTTTGCCTAATTATCTGAACTTTTACTTAAGTACAAAAAATGAGTACTTCATCCACCACTGATCCTTTAGAGACCTAACTCATCTTTCATCGTGGGAGGAAAACTTGATATGGCAAGCTGCATACATGTTGCAGAACATTTTTTTTTTGCAAGAATGCGGCACTAATAAATTTAAATTTGAAAGCTTTAGACTAGTAATAATAATACAAATTTTGTTTGTAACACACTTTATATTTCCAGTGGAGATCTCAAAGTGCTACAATGACCTAAAGCAACAACACAAAAAAACACTAAAAACTTTGTTGAAAAGCCTTTAGAAATAAAAATGTCTTCAGTCTTTTCTTAAAAACCTCAACGCTCTGTGGAGCCCTCAAGCTCTCTGGAAGATCGTTCCAGAGCTGTGGAGCAGCTGCCTGGAAGGCCCTGTCCCCCATAGTGAAGAGTTTGGTCCTTGGTTGGTGCAGGAATTAGGAGGAGGAGGAGCGCAGGTTTCGGACAGTGGTGTGGAGGGTTAGGAGTTCTTGGAGATAAACAGTTGCAGTGCCGTGTATGCACTGATGGGTGAGGAGGCAGAGCTTGTACTGAATTCTGTAGTGCCATTTAGTCTTCTATTATTCACTGCACTTGAGCTGCTGTATGTTCCAAAAAATGCACATTCAATCTTACAATTTGTACATCTAGCGCCGGGGGTGTCCAACCTTTTTTGTCCCAAGAGCTACATTTCATGTATCAAATCTCCTGAGATCTACCAGTCCAGTGTTAACAAAACAAACGCACACAGATCGTTTTCAGTCTGACGTTTTGTTGTTGTTACACAACCATTAGACATCACATCACAAACCAACCCTCAGACAAATTCTGCATGCTTGCAGTTCTTTAAGAGCGGGGGCGTTGCTAAATGAGAAGAAGCTTGAAACTGTCCTTTCGCATCACAGACTCCAAAAATCTTCTATAACACTAGAAAAAGCTGCTAGATTGTTGCTTTAAAATAATAATAATAATGAAAAAAGGTCGGTAGAGGGTCTGAATACTTGTTAAAAATAGCATCAAAGTTCCGTTCCGTCGTCTTCCCTTATCCGGGGCCGGGTCGCAGGGGCAACAGCCTCAGACGGGAAGCCCAGGCTTCTCTCACCCCAGCTGCATCCTCCAGCTCACCCAGAAGGATCTCGAGTCGTTCCCATGCCAGCTGTGAGACATAGTCTCTCCAGCGGGGCCAGAGTCTGCCTCATGGTCTCCTACTGGTGGGACGTGCCCAAAACACCTCACCGGAGAGGCGCTCGGGAGGCATCCTGACCAGATGCCCGAACCACCCCATCTAACTTCTCTCGGCCTGAAGGAGCGGCTCGACACCGAGCTGCTCCCGGATGGCAGAGCTCCTCACCCTATCTCTGACAGAGAGCCCAGCCACCTTGCGGAGGAAGCTCATTTCGGCCGCTTGTATCCGTGATTTCATTCTTTGGGTCACCAGATAGGTGAGGGTGGGAACGTAGATTGACTTATAAATCGAGAGCTTTGCATTTTGACTTAGCTCTTTTTTTTTACCATGACGGGCCGATGCAGCGTCCTAGTTATTGCTGACGCTGCACAAATCCGCCTGTCGATCTCCCGCTACAGCGTCAAAGTTTAATTTTCTTTACCTACACACCTGGCGGTCGACTTGTGATCAGTTTACGATCTACCGGTAGATTACGATTGACCGATTGAGAACCCCTCATCTAGCGGAACAACAAATCAGTTTTACCATTTCTGTTGCATCTCTTTTAATTTCATCATTGATGAATTTAAATCGCTCTACTACATGAAGCGCTTTGTGCCTCGTAAAAAAATATTCTGTTATCTATCATTTGTAATGAAAAAAAAAGGCTCCTAGTTTCAAATCTTTATTTTGTTTTTGTTCTACAAAAACTTGTCTGGAACTGTGATCATAAATCATCCCACAGAGAAGAAGAAGAAGAGGACATTTCCTTCCACTGAGTGCTCTCTGTCATGTCTTTGTATTCATAGGGAGGGCCTCTTCCTCACCACTGCTCTTTGTTATGTAGTCCAAGTTTCGTGGAAGGTATTCTCTTCTGAGATAACGAAAGGCTGGGAATACAGGGGAGTTTTGTTCTGTAATAAACAGTACCTTCATGATCCGGTCTTCCGGTCTGTTCTGGAGATTTTTTTCTTTGTTATCTCCCATGCATGGGAAGATTTGAGTTAATTAAATAAATGAATTACTCTAGTCGGGCAGCACGGTGGCGCAGTGGGTAGCACAGTGGCCTCACAGCAAGAAGGTCGTAGGTTCAAGTCCCGGGTGGGGACGAGGCTTGGAACACTGTCCTTTCTGTGTGGAGTTTGCATGTTCTCCCCATGTTTGCGTGGGTTTCCTCTGGGTACTACGGTTTCCTCCCACCCTCCAAAGACATGCATGCTAGGTTGATTGGCTGGTGGCAAATTCTCCTGAGGAATGAGTATGTGTGTGGCCCCGCAACAGACTGGCGACCTGTTCGGGGTGTACCCTGCCCTTTGCCTTAAATCAGTCGGGATGGGCTCCGGCACCCCCCACAACCCCAAAAGGGACAGACAGATAAGAAGATGACTGACTGGCTGAATTACTCTATTCATCCCTCACCGGGGAAATTTGTGTGCTGCACTCCTTACACCGCAGCAGGCTGCCCTTCGACGGCGCCAATGGTGAGAGAAGCGGTGGTTAGGTGTCTTCTCCAAGGACCCTAGACGTGCTCTCTGTGAGACGCGAACCAGCGACGCGAGCCTGCATCATACTCATGACTCTCACCTTCTCACTCATTCACGTTAGAAGTGTGAAGTCCAGCGTTAGATCCAATCGCCTCGGAACCCTTTTAAATAGTTTTACAGTAATTCAATTCAATTCAATTTTATTTGTGAAGCCCAAAATCACAGAATTTCCGTCTCAATGGGCTTCACAAGAAAAAGCGGAATGTATTAACACAAATACACAGCAAGAAAAATAACTAACAAATGCTAACTAAACAAGACTAGCACATTAATGCACTTAGACTCTCCTTCTCAGTGAGGAAAAACTCCTAAAAAACCCATCAGTGGGGAAAAAATAAGAAACCTCGTGGGGATCCACATGAAGGAGAGATCCCTCCCCCGGGATGAGCAACCAATGTGTCAAAGATTATTGTTTAAATATTATTTTAAAAGCGAACGCTCTAACCACTGAGCTGCCGTCTCCTCCTTATACACGTCAACATTAAGCTCCGTCTCTTGGAATGTTCTACTTACTTGATCATGTGTTTAAAAAGACGGATATTTACTTTTTTTAATCACCACGTTTTGCCAAACTTTTGTGTTTAAATTTGATGTCTTTTTGCTTTTTAATTGGAACAGTCTTAATTAAACTTTTTTAAAAAGTAGAACTTTTAATTGCTTTGTTTTTCATTCATGTGCAACTGAAGATTTCAAACATCTAACTTGTTCTTTTTTTTTTTCCTAGTTCACGGACATCCTCGTCCCACCTCCTGCGAACCCCAGAGAACCCTGTAACCCTGACCTGATTCATGGCTTACCTTCTGCTCTCAAATTAAAAAGACCTCTCAGTCAGGATGAGAAATATGTCCGTAGGAAGAGTCTGGGTGGTGGTCTCACAGGTAATCTTTAGTTTATACACATTCTGTCTGTTGCATCTGAACACATCCGTGTGCCTACACCCCTGAAAGGTCAGGGTTAGATGCATGGCTTGTTTAACTGACCTTTGTGTTCTCTTTTTAAACTCAGACTGAAATAGTCTCTGCTGAAAATTGAAAACATTATGTATTCTGCAGACATGGAAGCCTCTTATGAAAACAACAGAAAATTCCTCTTTCCCCATGAGAATCATCTACTCTAAGATTGTTTACTCCGTTTTTTGTTCGGCATCAGAAACCAAAATGTAGTTTAGACTTAAGTTTTAATTATTGCAGATGGTTAAGGGGCTTCCTAAAAGAAACAGATTACCTTCAGTGGTTCTAAAAAATGATTTCAATTAACATTTTTTTTCTACAAATTAGGAGGTTGGGATGTGCACGTTGAAGGACATTTTTGCTGGTAAAACGAAATGCATGTTTTTAAGGACTCGAATCTTTGTGAAAAGAAATGAAGGGAAGGAATTCAGTTTGACCTCAAAGCATAAGGAAAATAAAGAACAGACAGAAGGAATTAAAGGCTACACGGTGGCTCAGTGGTTTGCACAGTGGCCTCACAGCAAGAAGATCAGGGATCAAGTGTATCCTGCATTTCGCATGAAATCAGCCAGGATGGGCTCCGGCACCCCCTGAAACCCTATTAGGAATTCAACTCAATTTTATTTTTATGGCCCAAAATCCCAGAATTTCTGTCTCAATGGGATTCACATGAAAGATTAAGAAAGAAAATCAAGAAAAAAGAGGAGTATATAAACACAAATAAACAGCAAGAAAACTAACAAACAAATGCTGGCTAGAAAATTTCAGCACATTCCTGCCCTTAGACTTTCCTTCACAATGAGGAAAAACTTCTAAAAAACCCATCAGTGGGGAAAAATGAGAAACCTCGTGGGGATCCACATGAAAGAGAGATCCCTCCCCCGGGACGAGCATCCAATGTGTCAAAGATTATTGTTTAAATATTAGCTTATTCTAATCTACAGCTAAATATCTAAAGACGTCAATAGATGTTCTTCATCATGATGGAAACTTGGGGACTACTTAGCCCGGTGATTCCCAGGACGGGGACGAGTAGATGGATTTCATCCTGATGGAGCGGGGATGATGAAGCGCGGAGGTGTCCTCGGTCTGGCCACGCCCAGGACAGGAACACAGAGTATCCATCAGAAATCTGAAATGGAGTTCTCTCCCAAAGAGAAGGGAGTGAGAGGTGGACAGCATGTGAATTGTACTGTACCAACTAGCAGTGTGAATAAGCAGTTCAGAAGACGAAACGAAGAAGGAATTAGATTCGTAACCTCTTCTAACAAAACTCAAAATAACCCAAATTGGTTTAATTGACTACTTCAAATTTACAAAAAAATATTTATGATATTGACTACAAGGTGGCGCTGTGATTAGCAAAGTGGCCTCACAGCTGGAAGTTTGCAGGGTTGACGTACGGATGGGACAATGATGTTTGCAGATGACAATGTGATTTATAGAGAGAGGAGGGAAGAGGTGGAGGAAAAGCTGGAGAGGTGGAGGTTTGCACTAGAAAGAAGAGGAATGAAGATTAGTCAGAGTAAGACAGAGTACATGTGTGTGAATGAGAGGGATCCAAATGGAAAAGTGAGGTTACAAGGAGAAGAGATAAAGAAGGTGGAAGATTTTAAGTACTTAGGATCAACAGTCCAGAGCAATGGAGAGTGTGGAAAAGAGGTGAAGAAGCGTGTGCAGGCAGGCTGGAACGGGTGGAGAAAAGTATCAGGCGTGATATGTGACACAAGATTTTCAGCTAAAATGAAAGGAAAAGTGTACAAAACCGTGGCGAGACCGGCCATACTGTTTGATCGAGAGACAGTGGCACTGAGGAAAAGACAGGAAGCAGAGATGGAGGTAGCAGAGATGAAGATGCTGAGGATCTCTCTGGGAGTGACAAGGATGGACAGGATCAGAGGAACAGCACATGTTAGAGGTTTTGGAGATAAAGTCAGAGAGGCCTGACTGAGATGGTTTGGACATGTACAGAGGAGAGAGAGAGAGTACATTGGCAGAAGGATGCTGGGTTTGGAACCACCAGGAAAGAGGCCTAGAGGAAGACCAAAGAGGAGGTTCATGGATACAGTGAAGGAAGACATGAAGATAGTTGGTGTGACTGAAGAGGATACAGCAGATAGGGTTACATGGAAGAAACTGACTTGCTGGGGCGACCCCTGAAGGGAAATGCCGAAAGAAGAAGGTACGGGTGGGGCGAGGTTTGAATCACTGGCCTTTCTGTGTGGAGTTTGCATGTTCTCCCCATGTATGTGTAGGTTTCCTCCTCCCCTCCAAAAACATCCATGTTTGGTTTACCATTGAGAAATTGTGCTAGGTGTGAATGTGAATGGTTGTCTGTCTCTCTTCATACATGACCCCACAACAGACTGAAAACCTTTTCAGAGTGTACCCTGCCTCCTGTCTGTAACCAGCCGGGATAGGCAGAAGATAACTGAATGAATATTTTTATTTCATTCCTTGACGTTGGAATGAATTTAAATGTAAACTTGATTCTTACACAACATGTGTGTAAACAAAGATTTAAAGAGTTGTGCAGCTGATTGTACATGGTGTAGGATTATTTCAAGATTATTTTGGTTCATCATCTTAACACAGAAGGGGAATTAAAAGCTTTACATTTTCTTGATGTTTTCCTTCTGCCTTCTGTGACCTGTTTAAATTAGTTTAAACACAAACATGGAAAACAAAAGCAAGTTACAAAGGGAATTATTTTTGTTACAGACTTGGTTATGATTCCATTCCGTTGCACCTAAATACGTATTCTAGGTCTGGGGTGGGCAAAATTTTTGGTTCGCGGCCACATTGAGTTCTAACATTTGACAAAGGGGCCGGAACAGCAGCAGATGGATGGCATACTATGGTAAACGCTAGATTTGACCGATAGAATGGCCTACTAGATTTTAAACAAGCAAGCTAAGTGTTACATCAAGAGCGTTAAATTTCAAATCCAGCCCGCTAGGTCTGAAAACTAGCGCGATCGCGCTTAAAAACGCACATTTAGTGGCGCTAGGTTTGAAATTTAAGCGCTTGATGTAACATTTTGCTTGTTTTAACATCAAACACACTTGTTTACGTGTGTGTACTACGCCGGATGGCTTTCCAAATCTGTGCGCACTGTTTATTTTGTCAGCATGCGCATCGCGAACACACACATTTTAATAGGAGCAGTGTTATTGTTTTCTCAACAAAGCGATTATATATCTAGAGTGTGCCATCTAGTGAGGACACATCAGAATTGCAGGGGAAATAAAACATTAACAAAGTTTATTTATTTAATTTTTTTTTATGTTCGGCGGGCCGGATTAAAACGTTTAACGGGCCCTATGTGGTCCGTGGGTCGTAGTTTGCCCATGCCTGCGCTAGAGGTTTAGGCAATTTAGTTCAAAACTCCATCGGATGCAGAATATGCCCACCATTCCCCCACGACTCCAGATGATCTTTATTATATATAAAAGATACTACATTGATGAGTCCAAGCATTTAGAAGCTACCTTTAGAGTATGTTAACACCCGAGAAAAACCAGATGAAAGATTCATGTTTTCTGGCTCTGCCAGCCTGTCATTTTGTAAACTGGTAGATCCAGGTCTAATGGTGTTTTTTATGGCTTAGAACAATGTTTTTTTTTTTTTTCCTGTTGAGGTGTGTTTATATGGAGGACTTCCCCTCAGTGAATAAAAAGTCGACCTTTTCAGTTAATGAAAGGGAAGCAGCTTTGAACAAAATGCATTACCCTTTACTAATTGGTTGACAGAAAAACAAGGTGGATAAACAAACCTAAACCCAGTCGCCTTTAATTGTGCCATTCTAGTAAGTCATTGAGTCACTCCTGTTAATGTGACATAAGGGTTTTTTTTTTCTCTCTCTGCTTAGTATGCCGTCAAACCTCTCTCCTGAATGAAGGTACAATAACTCATTTTTTTTTATCATAATTCAACTGTTCATGGATATGGAAATGAAGGATTGAGATTAGGTTTGGATGGTGTCCAATTTTAATACCGCCAAACTTCCTCTGGGTGTACAGAATTCCAGTAAGTAATCTAAAACGATGACGTAAACCTCCGGTGGGTTGTGCCTTCATCGTTCAGAAAGAGAATTCTTAAAGACTGTTACTGAAACAATGTGAACATAAACTTAGGCATGAATGACTATGTGAGCCTACAAATAAATGAGCTAGCTTATTGGTTCACTCTTTTGTTAGCAAGTTATGGTGACGTTTAGCATTAACCGCATGCTAAATTTACTCTTGAGATTTCCAACCTCACTTGTTTGTTGTGGAGTTCACTTTTACTGGACCAGTTGGAGACCCTAACAATACTGCGGTATAGACTATGAGTGCCCTCAGCTTTTCCCATATGGAATTCCCTTATGCAATTTCCCCATTGTGGGACAAATAAAGGTTTTCTTGTCATGGTAGAAAAAGTTTCAAAAAAGTCTTCTGGACAGTTTAATTCCTGATCGAGACGTTTCGACTTCCATCCGGAAATCATTTTCAATCTGAATGAAATGGACTGAAAAATGGATCTATATATACTAACCTAAGTAAAAGGTAAAAAATAGTAAGGAAGGGCTCGACCCAATGAGCCTGTGTTACCTAAGATGGCCGTGAATGGCTCCTATTGTAACCACAGACCAGTAGACGATCGCTATTGTAATAATGCTATCAGCCTAGTGAAAAGAAATTCCTGCTAACGAGAGGCGTGAATCTCGGTCACTAGGTGTCCTCTTTGGTCCATGGCTTCAGAATGCTGCCGTAAATCCCGGGTAGAATGTATCTAACGCCTCCACTCCGATTCAATGAGGGATTTTCTTTCATCACAAAGATGGCTTCCTTCACACCTCTTTCAAACCATCCTTTCTCTCTACTTAGAATCTTCACCTCGCTGTCCTCAAAAGTGTGTTTGGTGGATTTAAGAAAAAAAAAAAGAATCAAGAATTAAGCTATCCAGAAGACTTTTTGAAACTTTTTCTACAATGGATCCCTCCTGGATGAATGAGGGACTACACGGACTTGTTTTCTTGTCATACAATCTCTCGTTTGCAGAAGTTGGTTATTTTTTAACGCTAAGTCTCCAGCTGTATGACACACAATCGTTCCTCGCTCTCTCCTTCAGTGTGTTTCTTCTCTCTCTCGCTCTCTCTGTCTCGTGCTGTCACGTAATCTACAGAAACATCTAAAAAGTCGTCAAGAACATGAACTGTTAACTGAAAATTCAACCACACACAACCTCCAATGAACATGGAATCTGTTTTATTTGATGACTTATTTGATATTTAATCTATGCATCCTGCATTAGTGCGCTGCGCTTTTTAATAACTGTATTAAAACTGATACCACTGCTATTTTTAAACACCGTCAGTACACGGTATTTCCAAAACACAGCCCAATTGACACGTACAACTTATATAAGACATATATGTAGCTGTAGATTAGAATAAGCTAATTTTAATCAAAAGTCTCACACACATTGGCTGCTTGTCCCGGGGGACGAATCCCTCCTTCATGTGGATCCCCATGAGGTTTCTTTTTTTTTTTTCTTCCACAGTTCTTTTTTTTTTTTGAGTTTTTCCTCACTGTGAAGAAGGATCTAAGAACAGGAATGGGAAAAAAAATAGTTCAGTTAGTTTTTGTCAAGTTAGCTTTTACCCGTGTATTTGTGTATATATTCTTTTTCTTTTTTTTTCAATCTATGATATGAAGCTTGTTGATACAATTTGTTTTGTGATATTGGGCTGTACAAATATAATTTATTTTAAAAAGTTGTGCTTTATATCATTGATACAGAACTGGGAAGATTAATCCAAGCTCACTATGTACCATAAAATGTATTAAAGAAGAGGAGAAAAAAAACACAGAATCTGTGAGGAAGTTAGAAAGCATGTCTATGGAAATGTTTCAGAGAATGACGGCTCTATTTGATTTGTGTAAAAGAAAAAAGGATAGTCGAGCATTGTTTGCTAAGTAAACAAGATGAAAATGTGTTGGTGGTTTATGTAAAAACACTTCAACAGCTTACAGTAGGTGAGAATGCATCACGTCGATGGTTTTTAAAGTAAAATCTACAGTATCTGTTCACAGCTGGGAACTGACCTGTGCTGACAGTAAATACACATTTCCCCTCTACCCACATCTCCTCATACCCCCCTGCCCAAAAGTGTTGACTAGTTTGTTTCCTTTATGCCGGGATGTGATGAGTTCCGGTGAGAAAAACAGTGGTCGTCAAGGAAGGAAAGAGCTTACATTTCTCTCCTCATCCTGTTTGGTTTTTACTTTGGTCCTCCTGGTTTTACTGCAGAACAGTTGGAGTTTTTACTTTTCCTCTGAAAAGCATTGAAACATGGAGAAATGCTCCAATCTTTGAAATTAGGGTGTAAAAAAATGAGTCATAATCAGACTGGTTACTCGTTAACGAAAGGCTGGTGTTTTGATTTAAATAATGTAGGGAAAGTTTAAATCGTGGGAGATCGACAGGCAGATCGGTGCGGCATCAGCAATAACTAGGACGCTGCATCGGTCCGTCGTGGTAAAGAGAGAGCTGAGCCGAAAAGCAAAGCTCTCGATTTACAAGTCGATCTACGTTCCAACCCTCACCTATGGTCACCAGCTGTGGGTGGTGACCAAAAGAATGAGATCGCAGGTACAAGCGGCTGAAATGAGCTTCCTCCGCAGGGTGGCTGGGCTCTCACTCAGAGATCGGGTGAGGAGCTCTGCCATCCGGGAGGATGGTGTCGAGCCGCTCCTCCTCCAGGTCGAGAGGAGCTAGATGGGGTGGTTCGGGCATCTGGTCAGGATACCCGAGCGCCTCGCAGGCGAGGTGTTTTGGGCACGTCCCACCGGGAGGAGACCAAGAGGCAGACCCCGGACCCGCTGGAGACACTATGTCTCACAGCCGGCCGGGGAACGACTTGGGATCCTTTCAGGTGAGCTAGAGGATGCGGCCAGGGAGAGAGAGGCCTGGGCTGCCCGTTTGAGGCTGTTGCCCCCCGCGACCCGACCCCGGAACAAGCGGAAGATGACGGAACGGGACGGAAAAGTTTAAATCGTTTTAATCAGCGAGTTTTCTTATATTTAACCAAATTAACTTTTGAGACCCAGAAGATTTTCCGCTTTTTTCCAGAAAACCCACCAATTCAATTGAATAATATTTTTATAGCGCAATATCACAAATAAATAGTCTTCAATGGGCTTCATGTTGCAGTTTTAAAAAAAAGAGCACAAAAACAAACAAGAAACAAATAAAAAAGTAGAAACACAAATAAACAATTAAAAACGAACTAAACAAAAGTTATCTAAACAATTTCAGTACTTTCCTGCTGTTAGACCCTCCCTTCTCGGTAAGGAAAAACAAACAAACAAACAAACAAACAAAAAAACAGCAGTGGGAAAAAAGAGAAGAAACCTCATGGGGACCCACATGAGAACGTCATTTTGAACTTTGTTGTTTTGTGTCGGACAGCTGTTTTTTTTCTTTAGAAATCGTTCGGCTAGCTCCCAACGGCTAGCTGAAGGCATTCTGTTGTTGACTTGTATGTTGAAATGCGCGACTAGCGACCAGCTGCTAGCTCTCGGAGCCACATTCGTCATGGATTGAGGAGTTGGTTTCGGTCCCAAGGGACCAAAGGGAGATGAGGACAAGGAGACAATCTCGAGGAGGCGCTTCGGGCCTTGTGTTTTTGCAGTTTCTATGGTAACATCCGGTTGCTCGCTTGAGGAACTGGAGGTGCACACTCGGACCCAGTGAAATATAGAAAGGCCAGTTTGGTGTTCTTCACTTGGGCCTGGCTTTGTGGATCCATTCTGGACTCTGCTTTTGGGTTGCCAGGTTGGACACAGTGCGACTGGACTGGGACGCCGGTGTATAGGGATGAGGGGGCATCGAGGTGTTTGCAATGCAGCACTCAAATTTCCATTCGGGGAAGAAAAACGTATATTCAATTCAATTCAACAAAGGAAAGATCCGTCCCCTGAGACAAGCAGCCAAAGTGTCAAAGATTATTAATTAAATATTAGCTTATTCCACTCTACAGAAATATATCTGAAGAAATACATTGATGTTCTTCACCCTGATGGACACAGGATGGTAGATCAAGTACGGAGGCCTTCTCAGTCTGGTGGGGCCCAGGACAGGAAGACAGAGGATTCATCTGGAATTTAATAGCAGCCTCTAGTTAAAACTGTTGCAAACCGACAAGGTATTGAACGTTGTTATTTGAGCAACTCAGGCAATAAAATTACAGCCTGAGTTTCTCATACAGGAATAAACCAGAACTATCAGCAGCCTGATTTAACCAAATGAATTTCTCCTTCTTAACTTACAAACAGATGAAAAGTAAGCTTCTAAATATGGCCGATGTTTCTCATTCAGGCATCAGGCGAACCTGGTTCAGGCAAACTTGATTTGATACATCCCCTTCTGTTTGAATAATTTCATTTTGTTTTCTGAACTGCTTTTCCCCAATGGGGTGGTGACGGGTGCCGGAGCTTATCCCAGCTGATTTCAGGAGAGAGGCAAGGTACATCCTGAACAGGTTGCCAGTCGATTGCAGGGCCACGCTCAATGACTACCATCTAGGGCGGGGGTCACCAACAGCGACCGCATCAGTCGCCCGCAGGCCAGTTCTAAAAATAGCACTAATCACGAATTAGCTCTGTCTAAAATTTTATTTATTTGTGTTGCTGTTCTTTTTTAATTTCATTTACAGTGATTTAAAAACGAATACATAAAACATAAAAAAAAAATTTAAATCACAAAAAAAAGTTTAATATACGAACTCTGACGTAGTATGGGTCGGAGTCAGTCTGGTGCGCATGACAAACTAGCTTTGCTGAGATGAGCTCGTGAGCGCTGCAAAGATGAGGTTATGAACACGTTTTCTACCCACAAAAACATAAAAAGGAGAACATAAACATAAAAAGCAGAAAAAAGGAGGAAAACTTATCATTTTCACAGTGAATGGGAGGAAGAGTTCTTTTTTACTAACCTGAAAGAAAACTGTGTGTGTCTCATCTGCGGTGCAACTGTGGCGACGCACAGTCGCACCGTCCTTATTTTGAAAGGAGATTTTTGTTAAATCTTACATAATTGAGTTTTTATACAAACATGGTTCAGAGTTTATGATTTGATAACACCATTCTGCTCCCCTTTAATGTGTAAAGTAGGATTTGTGGCGGGTTACAGTACATCAAAGTGAGGAATGGTCCCAATCTGTCTGAATATGGCTTCATTTATTCCAGAATGATGGGGATTCACAACCAGAGCCAGTAATGGTTTAATACAGGGGTCACCAACGTGGTGCCCGCGGGCACCAGGTTGCCTGCAGCAACCGCATCAGTCGCCCGCAGGCCAGTTTTAAAAATAGCACTAATCACGAATTAGCTCTGTCTAAAATTTTATTTAATTGTGTTGCTATTCTTTTTGAATTTCATTTACAGTGATGTGAACTTAAAAACGAATACATAAAAACGTAAACGTGAGCGCCGCAAAGATGAGGTTACGAACGCATTTTCTACCCGCACAAAGATGGCAGAAAAAAGGAAGAAAACTTATCATTTTCATAGTGGATGGGAGGAAGAGTTCTTTTTTACTAACTTGAAAGAAAACTGTGTGCGTCTCATCTGCGCCACAGTCGCACTGTCCTTATTTTGAAAGGAGTAGATTTTTGTTAAATCTTACATAATTGATCATTTGTACAAACATGATTCAGAGTTTATGATTTGATAACTGTTAGTAAAAATTGAAAAAGATTTCCTGCAAAATGTTGTGGAAGTGATCATTTGAAAATGAAACACTTGTATATTGCATATTGAAATGTATCTGTTTCTACCTTGTTTAATCATACTGAAATAATTAGTGTGATTGATCATTAACAATCAGTGTCTCCACATAGAATATCATTAATAATAATATCAAATTAAAGGTACACTGTGTAACTTTGTTATTTCAGAAGTGTATTATCAAAGTGGTAGCCCTTTGCATTACTCAGTGCCCTTGAAGTAGCTCTCAGTTTCAAAATGGTTGGTGACCCCTGATGTAGGGGCAATTTTGTAGCATCCAATTAACTAAACCGACATGGTTTTTTTTAGTGGGTGGGAGGAAACTGAAGAAAACCCAAACTTACACGCGAATAACATGCAAACTTCACACAGAAAGATCAGTGTGTTTGAATGGTGCAATGCTTACATGCTGTGCATTCTGTTTAACGCAAGAGTTAATCCACTTCTTGTTTTTTATGGAAAACAGAGGAATACATCATTCATTCATAGACAGCTAGAGATGTTACAAAACACTCTAATCTCTCTGATTTTGTTTTGATCTTTGTCCAATGAGGTTTAAAGATAAGGTGATAAAAGTAAAGGATCACCCTCTAGTGGCAACAGAGATAAATACACACACGTAGACGAGGTTTTGGGCAGGTTCTAAAAGTTCTATCTATCACTGTGGTTAAGCAGTGTGTTTGTATTGTGGTTATATAATGTTGTGTCTTATCTCTTAATGAGCTTGGTCGCTCTCTAGCCTGTTTTAACCCTTTGACTTCCTGTTTGTCTACACAAGGTCAGAAGCTTCAGCTCAACAATCCTGATAAGAGCCGACAGCTTGGATGTTCTTGTTAGTTAAACATCCTTTGACCTGTACTTTCTCCTCATTAACACGCGAGTGGTGAAGAATTGGGCCATACGGACTTAAATGTAAAAAATAACTAATGAGATTTGGCAAATCTGCCTTTAAGTTTCAGTTGAAAAGACAAAAAACAATCAGACTGAAATTCCAAAAACTTCTTTAGCAAAAAAGTGTTTTATTTAGATCTTCACCTTCTTATCCGTCTATCCCTCATGGGGTTGCGGGGGGTGCCGGAGCCCATCCCGGCTGATTCAAGGCGAGGGGCAGAGTACGCCCCGAACAGATCACCAGTCTGTCGCAGCCCACACACACACACACATTCATTCCGTTCCGTTCCGTCATCTTCCGCTTGTTCCGGGATCGAGTCGCGGGGGCAACAGCCTCAAACAGGCGGCCCAGGCCTCTCTCTCCCCGGCTGCATCCCCCAGCTCACCCGGAAGGATCCCAAGTCGTTCCCCGGCCAGCCGTGAGACATAGTGTCTCCAGCGGGTCCGGGGTCTGCCCCTTGGTCTCCTCCCGGTGGGACGTGCCCGAAACACCTCGCCTGCGAGGCGCTCGGGGGGCATCCTGAGCGCCTCGCTCAGGTCGCTCCTCTCGACCTGGAGGAAGAGCGTCTCGACACCGAGCTCCTCCCGGATGGCAGAGCTCCTCACCCGATCTCTGAGTGAGAGCCCAGCCACCCTGCGGAGAAAGCTCATTTCGGCCGGTTGTACCCGCAATCTCATTCTTTCGGTCACCACCCACAGCTGGTGACCATAGGTGAGGGTTGGAACATAGATCGACTTGTAAATCGAGAGCTTTGCTTTTCGGCTCAGCTCTCTCTTTACCACGACGACACATTCATTCCTAGGGGCAATTTGGCACCAGCCAATCAACCTAGCATGCATCTCTTTGGAGGGTGGGAGGAAACCGGAGTAAGGAAACCCACGTAGACACGGGGAGAACATGCAAACTCCACACAGAAAGGACAGTGTTCCAAGCCTCATCACCACCCGGGACTTGAACCCACGACCTTCTTGCTGTGAGACCACTGTGCTACCCACTGTGCCACTCCTTTATTTAGATCTTGTTTAAGAAATTTAGAAATGACAAATTCTTTCTGATGTTTTTCAGGAAAGTACCTCCTTTTGCCATCCAACTTCCAGCCGGCTCTACTGCAGCCGTCTGAGCCTTCAAACTTGGTTCGAATGCGCTCTCTGAACCTGGGAAAGTCCGACCCTTCGCTCGCTTCCAGCGTGGTGAGTAGATCATGTGTGATATTTTGCATCGTATTTTCCCTACAATGCTTCACTTGAGACAGAGATGAGTTCAAACAAGGTCTTCTTTATTGGTGAATGAATCACTTCTGCTTTTTGTATCATTGTCAACTTTTCCTGGATGATAGTTTGCCTATAACCACACCGCCTGGCTAGATTATGCATAGTGATGCGTCACAACCGAACTTTGTAGTAAAGGTTTTTTTAGATGTTTAAAGACAACTTCGTTTTTGTGCGTCTTTGTGCGTTCCTTCACAAGTCGCTGAAACAACATTTCTGATAAAAATCAGCTGAACGACAACACATAGGAAGTTGGTTTAGATGATCAATAAATATACAAATCACTTTGAAAGCATTCAATCGAACTAATCTAACCCTGTACCTTGAGGTCTGGTTCACTTCTAGCAAAACTTCTTCTTCTTTTTTCGGCATTTCCCTTCAGGGGTCGCCACAACAAGTCAGTTTCTTCCATCTAACCCTATCTGCTGCCTCTTCTTCGGTCACACCAACTATCTTCATGTCCTTTACTGAGAATATTGTGAATATTGTCTTTTTAGACGAAAGCAAACAACTTTATTCACAATTTAGTTAAAGATAAAAGTTTTATGTATATAATATATAATAATTTCTCAGCTTCGTTGCATCAGTTTGTTGGAAAAATTAGCTTCAAAGCAATTTTCAAGCCAACTTGGAACTTTTTTCTACCTACTTTTTAACGTTATAACTTCGGCAAATCTGACAATTCAAGTATTTTTTGATTGTATAAATTTTAAATTGCCATTTAAAGACCTTTAAATTGCATTTCTTTCATTTGAGAGTAGATTTATTTTATGGTGAGATAAAATGAAGAAGTAGGAGGAAAATTCTAAAATAAAATTTGCTCTCCTTGATGTTCTGCTTGGAGGAAAGTTAAAAAAAAAAAATAAACACCTCCGCAACATAAAAAAATGTAACTTAAAAAAAAGTGTGGTTTGATTAGTTTTGCGCAAAACATACGCCCAAAAAAATTCAGAACCAAATGGAATTTTTTCCAGCTTTGTTAAAAAATTACATTCATCCAGTACTTTTTTTTTTTTTATTTGGTCCATTTCAGCTGATCTGCACGCTCATTAACTGTGTATGTTTAGTTAATGTCTCTCATTCATCATTACCACCAGTTGAAGAAAGCTTTTGGTTCATTAATAGAGAAATAATTAAGTGTAGATTCCAAACACACATTACAACATCTTGATTGACCATTCCGAGGAGAACAGAGAAATCCAGAATCAGAATCAGAATCAGAATGCTTTTATTGCCATGTCAATGAGAATATCAGAGACTAGGAACTTGCTATGATACAGGTGTGATCCAGAGCAAGACGACAAAAACAAAGACCTGGAAACAGCAAAAAACAGTTAGTCTGCCACTGCTCCCCCCATGACTCAGAATCAGAATCAGAATGCTTTTATTGCCATGTCAATGAAGAATATCAGAGACTAGGAACTTGCTTTGATACAGCTGTGTAAAAATATAAAATAAAATTAATAGAAAATAAATAAATAAAAATAATTTTTTTGAGTGTTCAGAAAGAAAAAGAAAAATAGTGCAACATCATAGAAAATAATAAAGATAGTAAAGTGACAAGAGGGAAGTGACTAAAAGATGCGAGGATCCAGGTTATAAAGTATTCATTAGTCCAACGGTAGAAGGGAAGAAGCTGTTTTTGTGGCGGGACGTTCTGGTCCGAATGGACCGGAGCCTCCTGCCCGAGCTGAGTCGCTCAAAAAGTCCATGTCCAGGGTGGGAAGGGTCAACTGCTATCCGACCTGCACACCCCCGAGTCCTAGAGACGTACAGGTCTTCGAGAGATGGAAGGCTGCAGGCGATCACCTTCTCCGCAGAGCGCACAATGCGCTGCAGTCTATGTTTGTCCCTGGCTGTGGCTCCAGTGTACCCCACGATAATGGAGGAGGTGAGGATGGACTCGATGATGGCTGTGTAAAACTGCACCAACATCTGGGCGGGCAGCTTGGCTTTCTTCAGCTGCGGCAGAAAGTACATCCCCTGCTGGGCCTTTTTGATCAGGGAACTGATGGACGGCTCCCACTGATGGTAGTGCCGAGGAAGTGGAAAGAGTCTACAGTGGTGATGAGGGAGTCTGTCAGTGTAATGGGGGGAATGGAGTTATATCATGGGGTGCTGATCAGGGAGCTGATGGACGGCTCCCACTTTAGGTCCTATGTGATGGTAGTGCCGAGGAAGCGGAAAGAGTCTACAGTGGTGATGGGGGAGTCTGTCAGTGTAAGGGGGGGAATGGAGTTATATCATGGGGGGCTGATCAGGGAGCTGATGGATGGCTCCCACTTTAGGTCCTGTGTGATGGTAGTGCTAAGGAAGCGGAAAGAGTCTACAGTGGGGATGGGGGAGTCTGTCAGTGTAAAGGGGGGAATGGAGGTATATCAACGGGTGCTGATCAGGGAGCTGATGGACAGCTCCCACTTTAGGTCCTTTGTGATGGTAGTGCCGAGGAAGCGGAAAGAGTCTACAGTGGTGATGGGGGAGTCTGTCAGTGTAAGGGGGGGAATGGAGGTATATCATGGGGTGCTGATCAGGGAGCTGATGGACGGCTCCCACTTTAGGTCCTGTGTGATGGTAGTGCCGAGGAAGCGGAAAGAGTCTACAGTGGTGATGGGGGAGTCTGTCAGTGGAAGCGGGGGAATGGAGGTATATCATGGGGTGCTGATCAGGGAGCTGATGGACGGCTCCCACTTTAGGTCCTGTGTGATGGTAGTGCCGAGGAAGCGGAAAGAGTCTACAGTGGTGATGGGGGAGTCTGTCAGTGGAAGCGGGGGAATGGAGGTATATCATGGGGTGCTGATCAGGGAGCTGATGGACGGCTCCCACTTTAGGTCCTGTGTGATGGTAGTGCCGAGGAAGCGGAAAGAGTCTACAGTGGTGATGGGGGAGTCTGTCAGTGTAAGGGGGGAATGGAGTTATATCATGGGGTGCTGATCAGGGAGCTGATGGACGGCTCCCACTTTAGGTCTTGTGTGATGGTAGTGCCGAGGAAGCGGAAAGAGTCTACAGTGGTGATGGGGGAGTCTGCCAGTGTAAGGGGGGAATGGAGTTATATCATGGGGTGCTGATCAGGGAGCTGATGGACGGCTCCCACTTTAGGTCCTGTGTGATTGTAGTGCCGAGGAAGCGGAAAGAGACTACAGTGGTGATGGGGGAGTATGTCAGTGCAAGAGGGGTAATGGGAGCTGTGACTTTCCTAAAGTCACAGTATGAGTATCATACTCATACCACCTATCACATTTGCAGCAAGTGTGATAGGAGCTGCAGCTCCAGCATCGGCTTATTCAGCCTCAGCTGACGCTGCACAAACAGATATGTATCCAGGTGCAGACTCCATTGTCTCTAGAAACAGAAGGATGATAACGTTTAAGATTAGAAATCAAAATGCTTACTATCAGAAGAAAACCTACAGAAATGGAAACAGTCTTCCTGCCTTTTTTCTTCAACTCGATTACTTTATATATAGAGAGATGACCTTCACTATATCTCTGTTTTCTACGATTGTTTGATAGATACTCCGGTGTGCTGCTGTAATCTTATTGTCCAAGGAGTGAGATGCAATCAATAGCAGAGGCTAATCCAATGATGTTAAGCTATGAGTCATCTCGTGTGTGTGTGTGGGTGCTTGATATTGGTTAGAGAAAAAGGTTAATGCAATAAACAGCGTGTGAGGTTTGTGTTTGTGTTTGCGCACATGTGCGTGAAGCTGCTTTTACAGGAGCCGTGACTGCTTATCGTGACACTTCAGTTATGAGAGCGACTCTAGTTGTTACTTTTGAAGTTTTTTTTTCTGAGTCAGTGAGTGTTAGATTTAAATTTTACAATTTTAACTTGAGTAATCAAATGACTTTTTTACACATGGTGGCGCTAGTGCATCTCCCCCCCCCTTTTTTATAACCAAATACAGTTTTCTCCTGTGCTTGTAAAACCCACAAATTAATCCCTGCGGTTATTGTGCCCTGCTGTGCGAATGATTACATGATTCCCTGTAACATAATTGTCCTTCAGTGGATAAGTCCCTCCAGCTCACGCGTTGATTCAATTTACGTTTTCCAGCTTGACGACCGGAGAGAATCCGTAACATCATCGACTTTCCTAGAATTGTAAGATTTGTTTTTATTGTGATTCTTGGTTGATCCTCTTAGACGATGTTAAATCTAATAACCATCACAGTAAGGTCAGAGCTCATGAGATGAGAACATTTCATCTGTGGAGATGGGACGCAGCCTTTAGCCACAAACAATTTCTCTTTCTCCGTGGGAAAGAGGTAACTGTGATAAATGAAAATGATTCCTGTCAAAAGAGATTTGCATCATTCTATTAAGTCATGTTGGTTATTTTTTATATAGAAGCGGCTTTTTCGGTTAAAAAATCCTTGTGTCCAGGAGGGTTGACTTAAATTCTTCTTTCCATTAGATTCTGAAAATAGGAGCAGCAGTAAATGTAGAAATTTGGGCCTGTTGCCGAGGGAGAGCAGATTTATGTTCCATAAAATGTCTCTGTTTTCTTTTTTTCCAGGTGTAATGTTACATTGTACTTTTCAGAAGCACTACATTGTGTTCTTTAACAATGGCGTCAGATGTTTGCGAGCTCATTGTCAGTGCGTCATTTTCTATTTAGGAATACTGGTTAAAAGATTCACTGAAAATTCTGAGCTCTAAAAGAGTTTCCAAAAAGCCTGCAGAAATCTGAAACCATTATTGAATGGTAAACAAAACCTAAACATTTACGTTCTTGTATCATAAATCAACCTGTTACTAAATTTTACTTAGGGTACAGACACTGAAACAATTCCTGGACCCAGTTATGAAAAGCCTTTATTTCATACAAGTCCGTATTGTCCCTCATTCATCCAAGGAATGATTCATTGCCAAAAAGGCTTCAAATTTGTCTTCTGGACAACGTGTTAGAAGATCAAGATGTTTCGATTTCCATCCGAAAGTAATTTTCAATCTCAAAATGGCCCAGAAGACAGCTTTGAACCCTATTCAAAAATGTACTTTGTATAGTCCAAGTCCTACCACAGACTCATTCGATTGTCTATTCCAGGGGTACTCAACCAGCCGGTCATGGGGACTGACCCCAAGTTGACCGCCAGGTGTGTAGGAAAACAAAAATGAAAATGATAGGAAGTCAGCGTTGCCAACTCAACGACTTTGATGCAATTTTTAGCGAGTATTCAGATCTTCTAGCAACTCTTTAGCAACTCCTGCTACTGTTATTGTCTCTCCCCCTTCCAAAGCACGGTGTGCGTGAGGAATTTGTCTGTGCGTATGTTTGAGAGATAGAGGGAGAGTGACAGAGCAATTTGTATGTGTGTCTGTGTTTGTTTAAGAGAGAGAGAGAAAGACAGACAGAGAGAGGAATTTTTCTGTGTGTGTTTTAGAGGGAGAATTTGTCAGTGTGTGCGTTTGTGTTTGAGAGAGAGAAAAGAATTTGCCTGTGTATGTTTGTTTGAGAGAGAAAGAAATTAATTTGTCTGTGTGTGTGTTTGAGAGTGAGGAATTTGTCTGTGTGGTTGTGTTTGAGAGTGAGGAATTTGTCTGTTTGGTTGTGTTTGAGAGTGAGGAATTTGTCTGTGTGGTTGTGTTTGAGAGTGAGGAATTTGTCTGTGTGGTTGTTTGAGAGAGGGTGTGTTTGTGATGTGATGTCTAATGGTTGTGTAATGTGGTGGAAAACAGCCTCGTTGGAAGAAAAAGTCAACTGTTTTGTTTTTTTTTACAAGTTTATTGTATAGATCACATGTGCACACGTCAAGAGCTGGAGAGATTCCGCCCCAAGTTTTTGATTCTATAACTGTTGGATAGAAAAGCCGTGCTGACTGGAGAACAACTCAGAGACTCTCATATACTTGTACAAAGTTACGTTAGAACAAAAGAGAGAGAGACTCTCAATCACATGTACAAGGGTAAAAGTTTTTTAAAACTAGTTACAAAGAAAAGCATCTCAGTCTGCTGTAATTATACAGTGAGAACAAAGAGGTGTGTTTTAAGCGGTGAACGGTCTTTTCAGCCACGGACATTTGAGCCAAAAAAATGCAACCTAGGATATTTGAGCCACGGTGACTCGGAGATTTCAGCCACGGACATTTGAAGAACTGCAACCTGGGCGCAGACTCGGAGATTTCAGCCACGGACATTTGAAGAACTGCAACCTGGGCGCAGACTCGGAGATTTCAGCCACGGACATTTGAAGAACTGCAACCTGGGCGCAGACTCGGAGATTTCAGTCACGGACATTTGAAGAACTGCAACCTGGGCGCAACTGTTTATTTACGATAAAAAATTTTTAAATGACTAAAAGCGCGACAAAAATTTTTGCACGACAAAAATTTTTAAGACTAAAAGCAATTATTTTCTGTAGTGTAACTGTTTATTTACGATAAAATTTTTACATAAAATATCAGAATTTTTACATAAAATATAAAATTTTTTTAAAAATATCAGAATTTTTTATTTGAGCCATGGGATAAAAATGACTAAAACCAATTATTTTCTGGTAAACCCCACACCAGCTCCTATCCCAGCAGATTCATGATTATCCATCAAACTGCTGTTAGGAAACTCCACTTCTAATAAAATATTATTAAGGATGAGTGATGGAGGAACTTAATTTTTAAAGTTTTCTTTTCGTCACACAGTAACTCATTAATTTGTCTGCAAACCGTGCTCATTAGCTTTGACATCATGAGTGTTCCGTTCCGTCATCTTCCGCTTGTTCCGGGGTCGGGTCGCGGGGCCAACAGCCTCAAATGGGCAGCCCAGACTTCTCTCACCCTAGCTCCATCCTCCAGCTCACCCGGAAGGATCCCAACTCGCTCCCTGGCCAGCTATGAGACATTGTCTCCCCAGCGGGTCCGGGGTCTGCCTCTTGGTCTCCTCCCGGTGGGACGTGCCCAAAACACCTCGCCTGCGAGGCGCTTGGGCGGGCATCCTGACCAGATGCCCGAACCACCCCATCTAGCTCCTCTAAACCTGGAGGAGGAGCGGCTCGACACCGAGCTCCTCCCGGATGGCAGAGCTCCTCACCTGATCTCTGAGTGAGAGCCCAGCCACCCTGTGGAGGAAGCTCATTTCGGCCGCTTGTACCCACGATCTCCTTCTTTCGGTCACCACCCACAGCTGGTGACCATAGGTGAGGGTTGGAACGTAGATCGACTTGTAAATCGAGAGCTTTGCTTTTCGGCTCAGCTCTCTCTTTACCACGACGGACCGATGCAGCGTCCTAGTTATTGCTGATGCTGCACCAATCCGCCTGTCGATCTCCCGCTCCATCATGAGTGTATTTTACATAAAACTGCTCATTATTCTGGTTTAGAATTAAATTATATTTTGGAGTGTAATCACTAACAAATGCTCCTGTTCACTTTGGTCGTTTTTTTTTAAAACCAAACTAATGACCTTTTTCAATGACCTAATTTTAAAATGTATTTTTTGTTACAAAGTTAAACTAGATATCTACCAATAGTGTTATTTTGTTCCAGATTGCCTGATTTGTTATCATCGGTCCACTTTTATTCTTATCACTGTTTGAATGTCCCCGGTAACCCAGTGGGAAGCAGCAGGGGAAAAAAAATAACAGTTCAGACAATATTGTGTTTGGACACAGGCTGACTGTCTGACGTGTTGTTGCATCTTAATGACATCTTTTGGAGCGATCTAGACGAAACCTCAGGGTTTTTTCTACAGCCACTGTATCATCCTGTTTCCTGAATGAGCTCAGCAAACATAAAGACACAGATCCTTAGACGTCCCATTGAATTTGGTGTTGACATATCGGCTTAAAATATTGCAATGCATATAAGCTCTCTTTCTATTTTGGGGAAATGTATCTTTAAAAGGATTTCCTGACAAAATAATTTGCCAAAAGGTTTCTGTGGTTTGGAAGCCAGAGGTGTCAAAAGTACCAACATTTTCTTCTCAAGTAGAAGTATAGATACCGAGTTAAAAAACTACTTTAGTCAAAGTAGAAGTATCACCTGAAGTTTTCTACTCAAGTAAAAGTAAAAAGTAACCTATTGTCAAAACACACACAAAACACACGTAACCCACTACTTGAGAAGTACTGGTCTAAACTGAAGTATAACTGTAAAATGTAATCCATGTTTCTTTACATTGCTGCATCAACAATGATGTTTGCAGATGACATTGTGATCTGTAGTGAGAGGAGGAACGAGGTGGAGGAAAAGCTGGAGAGGTGGAGGTTTGCACTAGAAAGAAGAGGAATGAAGATTAGTCAGAGTAAAACAGAGTACATGTGTGTGAATGAGAGGGATCCAAATGGAAAAGTGAGGTTACAGGGAGAAGAGATAAACAAGGTGGAAGATTTTAAGTATTTAGAATCAACAGTCCAGAGCAATGGAGAGTGTGGAAAAGAGGTGAAGAAGCGTGTTCAAGCAGGCTGGAACGAGTGGAGAAAAGTTTGAATTGAATTGAGAAGAGTTTGAATTGAATATACTTTATTTATCCCTGAAGGGAAATTTGAGGAAATGTTTCAGCCAAAATGAAAGGGAAAGTGTACAAAACAGTGGTGAGACCGGCCATGCTGTTTGGTCTTGATACAGTGGTACTGAGGAAAAGACAGGAAACAGAGATGGAGGTAGCAGAGATGAAGATGCTGAGAATCTCTCTGGGAGTGACCAGGATGGACAGGATGAGAAATGGAAAAGTGAAGTTACAGGGAGAAGAAATAAAGAAGGTGGAAGAATTTAAGTATCTAGGATCAACAATCCAGAGCAATGGAGAGTGTGGAAAAGAGATGAAGAAGCGCATGCAGGCAGGCTGGAATGGGTGGAGGAAAGTATCAGGTGTGATGTGTGATAGAAGAGTTTCAGCTAGAATAAAAGGAAAAGTGTACAAAACCGTGGTGAGACCGGCCATGCTGATTGGTCTAGAAACAGTAGCACTGAAGAAAAGACAGGAAGCAGAGATGAAGATGCTGAGGATCTCTCTGGGAGTGACCAGGATGTACAGGATCAGAAATGAGTGCATCAGGGGAACAGCACATGTTAGAGGTTTTGGGGATAAAGTTCGAGAGGCAAGACTGAGATGGTTTGGACATGTACAGAGGAGAGAGAGAGAGTACATAGGAAGAAGGATGCTGGATTTGGAACCACCAGGAAAGAGGCCTAGAGGAAGACCAAAGAGGAGGTTCATGGATACAGTGAAGGAAGACATGAAGATAGTTGGTGTGACCGAAGAGGATGCAGCAGATAGGGTTAGATGGAAGAAACTGACTTGCTGTGGCGACCCCTGAAGGGAAATGCCGAAAGAAGAAGAAGATCTCTATACATCGCTTATATTCCAGTCAATCTTAAAAATGGATAAAATGTCTATTCTGCCGGCATGTTTAAGGTCTCTGTTCACACTCCTCACTCCTGCTTATGTTTTGTTTTTTTCATTTTTATCCTTCTTTCGTGTTCCTCCTTTATGCCCCTGGGTGTTGATGGTACTAGAATTGTTTATCCCTCTTGACCGTGATGCTCTTTGGCATAAAATCAATAATTCACTTCTAGTGCGATATGGAGATAAGATTGTCATAATCCTGATGTTGTGCCTTTGAGGACTCTTATTTTCTTTGGTAATTGTGAATCAGTGATGTCCTTTGTTGATATCATGCTTGTAGAAATAATTTGTTATTGGAAAAGAAACAGCTGCGGTTTAATGGAGTCAAATTCAGCTCAGCTTTACAAAAACACATGCATACACATATCTCGAAAAAAATTTTAATACTTGGTATTAACTTAGACTACGCTAGCATTGAGGAGCATGGAGGAGTTTAAGTATCTCGGGGTCTTGTTCACGAGTGGGGGAAGGATGGAACGGAAGATCGACAGGCGGATCGGTGCCACATCAGGAATAACTAGGACGCTGCATCGGTCCGTCGTGGTAAAGAGAGAGCTGAGCCGAAAAGCAAAGCTCTTGATTTACAAGTCGATCTACGATCCTACCCTCACCTATGGTCACCAGCTGTGGGTGGTGACCCAAATAATGAGATTGCGGGTACAAGCGGCCGAAATGAGCTTCCTCCGCAGGGTGGCTGGGCACTCAGAGATCGGGTGAGGAGCTCTGCCATCCGGGAGGAGCTCGGTGTCGAGCCGCTCCTCCTCCAGGTCGAGAGGAGCCAGATGGGGTGGTTTGGGCATCTGGTCAGGATGCCCCCCGAGCGCCTCGCGGGCGAGGTATTCCGGGAGGAGACCAAGGGGCAGACTCCGGACCCGCTGGAGAGACTATGTCTCACAGCTGGCCGGGGAACGACTTGGGATCCTTCCAGGTGAGCTAGAGAATGCAGCCGGGGAGAGAGAGGCCTGGGCTGCCCGCTTGAGGCTGTTGCCCCCGCGACCCGACCCCGGAACAAGCGGAAGATGACGGAACGGAACGTCAGCATTTTACAAGTTCCCCGTTGTTGGATTTTAATTGGAGTTTTTCCTTCACTGAGGAGCGTGAATGCTCTGGAATTGCTTAGTAGTTTTTGTGTTTGAAATAAAATTGGATTGAATTGAAAAGGTGCACGCCCAATTATGTAAAGTCATCCTTGCATTATTAGAAGATTTTCTCTGAGGTGTGACAATGTTAATAATCCACAAAACCTGCTTCTATTGACCATTCCCCACATTTACTCCATGTAACCTCTTACAAGTATGTTGTGGAAGCAATTGCATTTGTTCCAGACCAAAAAATACAGTTTGATCAATTCACACCCACCAGCAGAACAACCAGCAGCTAATTCATTCCCACTGAGTGTTAATTTTCTTGGTTCACGCATACAAGATAATAAACTAATCTAATCTACTCAGTTCGGCTTATCGGTCTCAAACAGCTAGCGTGTTCCATGGGATGTTGTCTTGGTAACAGGACGCTACTTTACTTCTCTGAATGTAGTCCTGAAAACACGTTGGCTAAAGTGCTTCGCTACTTGTGGTGAGAAAGGATTAAATTGGGTTTACAACCTTTGAATTTAGAACCTCGCCCCTTTTGAAGTAGTCTCTCACAGCGATATTCTTCTCTCCTGCTGTGTTAAGAATGGTTTTTCAAGCCTTAAGTTGACCATGTGGAGTTGGCTTTTTCCTTTTATATATTTTTTTTCTACTCAGCTTAAATCTTAAGCTTCAACTGAAAAATAATTGTTAGAAGACTAGTTGATTACTGTATGAAGAAATAAAGAAGTGTACTTTATTCAAAATTTGTGTGCTACATTACACCGCAATAGGCTGCCATGATGGCGCCAATGGTGGGAGAAACGAAGGAGTTCGGCGTCTTCCCCAAGGACACCTAGACATGAGCTCAGTGAGATTTGATCCCGGAGAACTTCCAGTCCAAGAGCGAACGTTCTAACCAGTGGTGGATGAAGTACTCACTTTTTGTACTTAAGTAAAAGTACAGCTAATTAGGCAAAAAATTTACTTAAGTAAAAGTAAAAGTACCAATAAAAAAAAATCTACTTAAGTAAAAGTACAAAAGTAATTGGTGTAAATTTGACTTTTTAAGTACTTTGTAAAAAGTAAATGTATTCGATCATAATTCAAATGTTATTTTTCGTGCTGTAGAGTCACAGATAAATACTCTGCAGGGGCGCGACCCCCCTCTCCCGCCTCTTTTGGTCCACAAAAAAAAAGAGAAGAAAGGAAAGGGGAATAGTCAAGCTATCCCCATGCAAGGCCAGCAAATGGACACCAAAATGCAGGAAAATGACACTTATTTTTTAAAATGTTCTGGGGGGAAGGGAGGCACCCAGTCACCCTATATTGGCTTTGTCATTGACCTCAGCCCCCCCCCTCCTTTGGAAAACTCTAGATCTGCCCCTGCTCTGTGGATTGATGGCTCAACTTTTTATTTAGAAGTAAACACAATGAACAACGATCTTCTGACTCTTTTTAATTTGTACTATATTTGATGTTAGGTTTTTGGCGCTGAATGAATGCGGAAAATGTTTCTCGATTCATTACTTCTTCTCCCGATCAACTGCTTCTTTTGATTTTGGCGATGCGGCTTCAAGATGCGCTAAAAAACTGTGTATTTTTCAAACTCCTGAACGAAAATGAAACGAAAAATGTAAAACACACTTTTAAAAAGTAGCGAAGTAAAAGTACAGATATTTACTCTAAAAATGTAGTGAAGTAAAAGTAAAGGTCTTAAATTTTACTTAAATAAAGTACAGATACACTATTTTATTACTTAAGTACAGTAACTTTGTTACGTTCTACCACTGGTTCTAACACCTCTGACTTTACCCCTCATCTTAAATATACCAACTCTTGAGTCTAGATTTTTGTGTTATTTGGTCGCAAGGTCATTTATACGTACCCGTTATTTTTGCCCCTCTTCTTGTTGAATTGATTAGTTTTGCTGAAACGATCCGTATCACATCGGGGAGAAGTCAGAAAAATAGTTTTGTGAAAGTAAATTGGGTACTTGTTTTTCAACATTGACCTTATTCCATCCAAGGTCTCAACTTTTCAACGCCTGAAAATCAAAGAAGCGTAGAAAATTACAGAACAAAAAATTTCAGGCAACCGAATCCGAACAATGTAAATTGTTTCTTTGAACACAGTCACTGCTGCTGTCTAGACACAAAAGATTGGGAATCCTGTTTAAGAAAAATTTTTCTCCGATAATGGGAACTTGGCATTCTACAGATGTTTTTATTTGTTTATTGCATGTTCACTTTTGTTTCACAACACACGGTGGAATGTGAACACGATCGCGATTCGTTTTCAGAAAGTAGATTTTTCAATTTTATTTGTATAGCCCAAAATCACAGAATTTCCATCTCAATGGGCTTCACAAGAAAAAGAGGAATGTATAAACACAAATACACAGCAAGAAAATAGCTAACAAATGCTAACTAAACAAGACTAGCACATTTATGCACTTAGACTCTCCTTCAAGGTGAGGAAAAACTCCTAAAAAACCCATCAGTGGGAAAAAAATAAGAAACCTCGTGGGGATCCACATGAAAGAGAGATCATACAAAATGGATTTTTTAAAATTGAACTCAAGCTGGTATCCTATTTTGGTAAATGCAAACAGTTATTGAACTCCAAAAAAAAGCTAAAGAACTCAAAAGAAACTGCCTTGGTCCAGACATTGATTTATCTATGTCAATATCTTTGCTCTTGTGGTCAAGCTTTAAAGATTTCTCTGGCAGGTTAGCTCTGTAAGCTTTATCATATCTAGATACAGTATTTTCCGTCGTCTGACTCGAACCAGATATGTTTGCATTGCTTTATGAGGCAGGAATAGACTTTTTTCTTCTCACAGGTAACTTCCCCCCTCCGCTTGCCTTACATCTCGACCTTGTGCTCTGATAAGCTTGGGCAAAGCAGAGGCTTTGGGTCACTCAATCAGCCCTCTCTGCATGCTTTCAGCATCAGTTTCTACTGCCTCCAAAGGCAAAAAGAAACAGCTTTTGCTGCCCGCCTGCCAGGTGGAAATGAGCTGCAGACCACCTCCTGGACTTTTCCCTAGAGAAGGATTTCTTTGGTGCCCAAGGGTCATTGACCTGTCTTTTCAACTACCCCAAAAACACAAAAGCTAACAATTCTTTTTTTAAAAAAAATGTCTTAAAATGATAAACTGTTTCAGAGTTGCATTTGTTAGAAAAATGTTCTGCAAAGATTTAATAACTAAATATATATTTATTGTGAATCGAAGGCAGATATGATACTAACTATAATTTAATCTTGGGACTGAAATAAAGATATTTTATTTTCTTCAGTTTTTAAAACTGGAAATACTTGTATTTTAGAATTTTCTTGGAAAAACAAACCTATCTGGATAAATCACCTTGGGTTGTGCAAAAAAATAGTGGCAAAAAAAAAGATGATAGATCAGGGGTGGGCAAACTTTTTGGTTCGCAGGCCACATTGAGTTCTAACAATTGACACGGGGGCCGAAACAGCAGCAGATGGACGGCATGCTTTGGTAAACACTAGATTAGACCGATAGAATGGCACGCTAGATTTTAAACAAGCGCGCCAAATATTACATCATGAGCGTTAAATTTCAAATCTAGCGGCGCTAGGTCTGAAATCTAGTGTGATAGCACTTAAAAATGTGCATTTAGCGGCACTAGGTTTGAAATCTAAGCGCTTGATGCAACATTTTGCTTGTTTTAACATCCAACATGCTTGTTTATGTGCGTGTATTGGGCCCAATGGCTTTCTATATCTGTGCACCATGTTTATTTTGACAGCGTACGCATCACGTAGACACACACATTTTAATGGGAGTAGTGTTGTTTTCTCAAAAAGCCAATATATCCAGAGTGTGTCATCTAGTGAGGAAACTTTGGAATTGCAGGGAAAATAAAACATTAACAAGGTTTATTGATTTAAATGTTTATGTTCAGTGGGCCGGATTAGAACGTTTAATGGGCCGCATTGTGGCCCGCGGGCCGTAGTTTGCCCATGCCTTTTATAGATGATAGATTGCTGGAAAGGTTAGACATTCATTACCAAAAAAAAGCAGCAAAACGCCCTTAAAACAGGAAGTTAATTCTCTAAAAATACACCAAGACATGGTTGATTGAACAATTGTTGTAACTTTATAACATTGTAATGACAATATTATAAATGAAAGCGTTGCTATTTGACGCATCAAATTCTGGACAAAAGAAGTTTGCGATATTTTAATTTTATCTGTGAAGCAGTTTTTCGGGTATTATCCACCTCAACGGAAACCACTCAATCCTGATGTGTAATTATCTCAGATATCTGTTAATCAGAAACCACCGTCCAGCACAGCCTGCAAGTTAATGAAATCTTATCTCTTTCTGCTGCTGTCCAAATGGAAGCAGTGGGTTTCAGGTCCAGTTTTGCGTATATCGTTCCCCTCCTTTCCTCCTCTTGAAATGATTTCCACATATTTAACCACAGATACTTATTTTGAGTTAATCATTTGACTAATTATGCCGACATTCACACGTGGCACTTAATACAGTTTTTATTCACAGCAGGAAACTGTGACAAAGAATCGAACAAATGACCCCTCCTTTGTTTCTGCAGCTCTTCATCGTAATTTTCCAGCGCTGTGTGGAATTATTTAATTGTTCCTTTAAGCGGTCACAGGCTGAGCACTGACTCGAGACTAGTCAGTTGAATTTAACAAGATTCTTTAATTCCCTCAGGTAATCTGGAGCTATTGTTTAAGCTGGAAAAGTTGCCTGCTGTAATCCTTGTTCTCTGAGGTCTTAAGCGGTTTATTTAAAAAAAAAGAAAAGAAAACAGGCCGATTAAGAGGCGCAGACCTGAGCTGTCCTGTCTGGGTTTTCTTTATCAGCGCAGCAACACAATTGACTGTTGTAACACTTCATTGGTTTTCTGTCGCACTTATTTGAAGGTGATGAAAGTAGATGTTTTGGTCACCTGTCTGACGATCGTGAATCGTTACAGCCGTGTTCCCCTCTAAGAAGAATCATTTGAACCTGGTTGTTGATGAGGAGAATGAAATGGGTCCACTTAGTATAGGGACTGGAAAAAGGAGAGATGGAACCATTGTTGTTTTTGGCAGCCATTTAAGTTTTCGTTTTAGTCTTCGTCTTTGGACGAA
Organism: Neostethus bicornis; assembly: GCA_902685375.1. Classification (NCBI taxonomy): domain Eukaryota; kingdom Metazoa; phylum Chordata; class Actinopteri; order Atheriniformes; family Phallostethidae; genus Neostethus; species Neostethus bicornis. The sequence continues at coordinate 13,585,987 of LR738564.1, forward strand.
TATTAATTTAAGTTTTAGTTACGTTTTCGTCATCTCTTTATATTTTCGTTTTAGTCACGAAAACCCAAAAGAGTTTTCATCTAGTTTTAGTCAGGGAAGACTAAGAACGTTTTTAGACTAGTTTTAGTGTAAAAAAAATTCTTAATTTAACAATCGTGTCTTTATTACTGAGAATGATGCAGGTTATTTGTTTAAAAAATAAAAAAACTTTACCGAGCTTTAACTTGCGCAAAAACAGCAAACATCGTAAAACAACGTAAAATAAATAGAAATTCTTCAGTGAGTGAGAAACGTTGTAAGTTATGCATACTTAAAAATAACACCTCTTAATAACCCTGTAAACAAAGTAAACATTGCGCTGTGTCTTTAAATCAGTCGTTAGCACAACCAAGCTAACTAAAGAAGTTAGCAGCGCCGACAAGCTAGCATTAGCTTGAAGTTAGCATGCTGTTTGCGCAAAATATGTGGAAAACTTTAAGTTTCTGACCACCAAGCTCCTTTGCTGCTTTTTTCATCATGGTGTGTGACTTCCTCGTGGCTGCAGGTGTGTTGTGTAGACGGTGTGAACGTGCAGCATTGTGGGGGGCGTGCCGCCGCGAGAGACAGATGCAGCCGTTGTGTTTTTTTCTTTTCACAGACAGAAATGTGAAAGTCTGACGCCTTTTTTGATACATTTTCGTCTCGTCGACAGAAACTTCCAAACGTCTCGTCACATTTTCGTCACCCAAATGTCGCATTTATTTTGTTATCCTTACGTCATCGTCATGAAAAAATGCTTCGTCAACGAAATCATTTCGTTGTCGTCATCATTGACGAAAACAACACTGGATGGAACAAAAACAAAAAAGAAAACCTAAGACTGAGACCGAATGTGAAATTGGAGAATTAGCCTGGCAGCATGGCATGTCCAAACAACTTATTCTACAAATGTTAATAAATCTGAGATGATGTGGGGAGACAGAGTTTAGAATCTGTCATTTCTTGCGGAGTATCTCAAAACCTAATTCTGTGAAGCGGCAGCAGGGCATGAAATCGCTGGAAATTGATACAGGATGTGTGGTCGTATACGTAACAGGGTATGCTGGTCGATTTCAGTATGATAATTTTACCGTATTTTCACGACCACAGGGCGCACTGTATTAAAAGGTGCAGTCCAAATTTTGCGTGCTTTGTATTTAAAACACACATAAGGCACACCTGATGATAAGGCGCGGGTTTTATATACATATCCTCCACTACCTACGTCCGCCTTACAACAACACACACACATACACACACGTGCACACGCACACACAAGCAGACAAGTGTGCGTATTTAAAAATAGAACTGGAGCAAAACTGAGTTTGGTTTGCTTTATTTAAATATTAGTTACAGTCGTCATAAAGTCATTTATCAAATCCATCAAAGTCCTCATCCTCTGATTCAGAATCTAACAACTGCGCTAAATCCAACATAGCAGGTTCACTTTTCTCACTGTCAGAGTCACTTTCTGTACCGTGCGGCTCCTCAGTAATGATGCCGGCTTTTGCGAAAGCTCGGACAACAGTGCCAGCAGAAACTTTAGGCCAAGTATCTACAATCCACTGGTAAACTGTGGCGTAACTCACCCGGCCTGCATTCCACACTTCGTGAAGCTGTAGTCTCCTCTGGTCATCCATCGCTGCTGGAGTCTTTCCTCCAACTCTGGCCACCTCGCCATATTTCTGTGGAAACTCAGCTGCGTCTTCTTCACCTGTCGCAGCTCGTTTTCCAGCTTCCTCCTCTTACGAACCATCGACTCGTTCATTTTAAATTTTCTTGCGGCGGCTCGATTCCCATGTTCCTCCACGTAGCTGATCGCCATCAGTTTAAACTGAGCTTCATAAGCATGTCTCTTTTCCATTTTCAGTGTTGTTAAAACAGCAATGTTCTGCTTAAAGCACATACCTGTTCTTTTATACACAATCCACGCCCACACTTCATCCTTTAATGTTCTCAAGTTGTCAACTGCGTCCACCTCATGGTTCTCTAACACGTCCGCAAATCACAAATCAGATAGGGCGCGCTGCACGAAAGGGCACACCGCTCATTTTGAAGAAAATTTGAGACTTTTAGGTGCGCCTTATCGTCGTGAAAATATGGTATTTTTTCATTTCTACTCTATTCATCCCTCACTGGGAAAATCTGTGTGCTGTACTCCTACACCGCAGCAGGCTGCCCACGACGGCGCCAATGGTGGGAGAAACGGGGGGTTAGGTGTCTTCTCCAAGGAACCTAGACGTGCACTTAGTGGGATGTGAATCCGCAAACTTCTGGTTTACTTCCGGTCCGCGGGCGAACGCTCTAACCACTGAGCCACCGTCCCCCCCTTGGAGTCTGTATTGAGTTTTTTTCTTATAAAAAAGAGAAGCATGAAATTTTGTACACTTATTACATTTTTAGAGCGAGTTTGAAAACAAACATTTTACACTTTAAATTTTAGCCTGAAAATCCCTGGTTGTGTTTTTTCCTTTCGGGCATTGGCACTGCGTTTTCTCCCCCTTTTTCACTTTTAAGTGCCACCATTTCTAATGCCAGTCATCATGTTATTGTCACAGAGCCAACCTTCAGGTGTGTATTGTTTTGTTCTCTGCAGTGTGTTACCGCTGCTGACAGGATGCCAAAGTCATTTTTGAGCATGAAGCAGAACAATGCTGGGAAGGATATCCTCTTATTTTAATGGTCATCTGTGGAGCCAAAGAAGCATGGCAGATCATAGAAATTAGTCTTGGGGCTCCCAGTTGTGCCCCCCGCCCCCTGATATGTTGACCACCAAACCCCCCCTCCTCCCGTTGCCACGCTAAATTAGAGCTGCCTTGCCATCTCCCTGATTGTCCCCTCTCTCCTGAGTTCCATCTCTCTCTCCTCCTTCAGTCCTGAAGTTAACACAGGAGAGAAACACGAGGGAGGTATCAGCTGACTACCCGGCTCCAATCAGATAAGTTCTGATGGAAGTGTTTAGCAGCTGCTAAGATCAGACTTAGCCTGAAGGAGGGAGGGAGGGAGAGAGCAGGAGGCTGGAGCGAGGCAGTGCAGCATGGATATGTGCCGGTAAGGAGGCATGTTCATTCGGGGCTCTCTGCCATGGATGAGTCCAGCATTCTGAGGAGACGAGGGTTACAGGTAGGAGACTTGAACCCCTCTGTCCTTGTGTTTGGACCTGAGTCTGAAAGGGTGGATGGTTTGTGACGCTCCTGCAGTGGCTGCTCTTTTTTTTTTTTTTTTTTTCACAGCACAGTTGAGACTTTCTGTATGAACACTTTGCACCTCAGTGGTGTGTGTCCTGCATGTGAGAACAAGCTGGCAGAGCTGTGTAAACAGTGTCCAGTCATCCTTGTTCTCTCAGAGGAAGTCTGAATTAATAGTTTGCCTGATTGGGTTTTAGTTTGAGAGATTTGATCTGTGATTGGTGCCAGCAGGGAGAATGAGAGCTCTGTTTTCATGCAGCAGGATTGATTTGTGTGTGTTGTGAGAATGGCTTTCTTCTGCTTTATTGACTTTTTATGATAATTATGCCCACAGTGAAGCCTTCACTCGTTTGTCGAAAACCAAGATTGAGATGAAAGCAGAGTTCATGACAACCCTTCTAACTAATGATTCACTGGTGTAAACGACTGCTTCTATCAACAGAAAAACAATGTGCAGCAAAGTGGTCAGAATTACAAAATGACTTTGTTTTTTTTGCAGCTCGTGTCGGATCAGTTTTATTTCCACACCTCGTGGTCGTGAATCCTTTTCCTCAACTCTGTAGCAGCAGCTGTAGTTAGGTGTAGATGTAACTTGACGTATCATTTTGCTTACTCTAGTTGGTTCATAAACATGATAAAGAGAAGCCTGTTTAACATTCAGCTCAAAGCGGTGCATGTGTTAGGAATCACAAACTGCTTGACATCCACTTAGCCTCCACCAGAAGGAACAAATAAGACTGGCTTTGTCATGTTTGTTTGACTTTTATATCCTCAGTGTCTTCAAACGGGATTATAAATTGAAATTTTGACTTTTTTTTTTCTAATTTATGAACTTTTCTCCATGGACTTTATGAGTTTTGCAAGCCAAATCCTTTCTGTTTCGTCCTGTTTACCCCAAAGCTTTTTCTTTACCTGAATTCACCAACTCTCATTTTTCTGACTTCAGCCTTTACAAAATTTAGTTATTTCCATACATCAGACCAGGCATCGGCAAACTACGGCCTGTTAAAGATTTTAATCCGGCACGCCGAACCTTAAAAAAAAACAAACAAAAAAACATGCCGTTTTATTTTCCCTGCAAATCTGATGTTTTGTCACTAGATGGCGCACTCCGGTTATATTTGCTGTGTTGAGAAAACAACAACACTGCTCCCATTAAAATGCGTGTGTCTCCATGGTGCGCACACCTTGTAAATAAACAGTGTGCACAGATAAGGAAAGCCATCAGGGCCAATACACGCACGTAAACAAGCGTGTTAAATGTCAAAACAACCAACATTGAGCGTTTGATCTCCAACCTAGTGCCGCTAAATGCGCGGTTTTAAGCACTATCGCACTAGGTTACAGACCTAGCGCCGCTAGATTTAAAATTTTACGCTCTTGATGTAACATTTAGCATGCTTGTTTAAAATCTAGCACGTCATTCTATCGTTCTAATCTAGCGGTTACCAAAGAATGCCATCCATCTGCTCCTGTTCCGGCCTGATAGCCAACTCAATGTGGCCCGCGAACCAAAAAGTTTGCCCACCCCTGCATCAGACAATAAAGCATGGGGTGCTGAGGTCTAACTGCTGGGACTTTTTTTTTTATTCAAAGAAAACATGAGAAATTTTGTTTGGCAAATAACTAAAGCTGATTCTGTATCGATTTCCCATTCATTCAGAAAAGATCACTCTTTTCTGTAACCTTTTTTTTCCACAATCCACCAAACCTACCGTACTCGAGCCGAAACGGAGCTATTTATAGAGCAGAAGGATGTTGCCTGAATCTCAGGAGAAAATAAAATAGCCATAAATAAATTCAACTTGTATTATTCATCATCAAATCAAATCAAATTTTATTTATAAAGCACTTTTCCAAAACAAACTTACGCAAAGTGCTGAACAGAACAAATAAAAATTTAAACAACAAAAATTTAAATCATTAAAAAAAAAAAAAAAAAAAACAGTAAGTCAAAAACCAAGCATCTATGAAATAAAAATAAGCATCTGGCCTGATGCTGTGAGGAAATAATAGTCCTGCATATAGTCCTGAAATAATAGTCCTCAGTCCTGACGGGGGTTATTCAGGATACCCTGCATTAAAGCCCTCACCCTCCCCTCCAAAACAGCTCCTACAGAGTCTAAATTTCTCCCAACCACAGATGCACACTTCCTTATCAGTCTGTCCAGCCTATCGCTGTCCCTTGCAGTCAAGCTGCCTCCCAAGCAGACGACTCCAAAGAAGACTGCAGTTGCCACGACAGACTGATAAAAGATGTTCAGTATGTCAATTCAATTTTATTTGTTTCGCCCAAAATCACAGAATTTCCGTCTCAATGGGCTTCACAAGAAAAAGAGGAATGTATAAACACAAATACACAGCAAGAAAAATAACTAACAAATGCTAACTAAACAAGACTAGCACATTTATGCCCTTAGACTCTCCTTCACGGTGAGGAAAAAGTCCTAAAAAACCCATCAGTGGGGAAAAAATTAGAAACCTCATGGGGATCCACATGAAAGAGAGATCCCTCCCCCGGGATGTCGCCACACAAAAAAAATACAAGAAGGGGATTTTACATTACACCTAGCTTCCTCTGCAGGGGGCCTGGACTCTCACGTAGAGATAGAATGAGGAGCTTGGAATGGGACCGTTGCTCCTTCGGGTCGAGAGAAGCCAGATGGGGTGGTTTGGGCATCTGGTTGGAATGCCTCCAAAATGCCTCACTGATGAGAGAATCCTGGGATTTTCCATCTGAGGCTGTTGCACCCTGTGACTCGGCCCCAAAAAAGCCAAAGACAACGCAATAGAACGTAAAAATTTAGATTAATTTAATTATGAAATACTTGTCGTTACTTTATCGATTTAATGCATTATTGTCCAGAATTTTATGGTTCCTTCTTTCTTTTGTTTGACAGTATTTTATTTATGAAATTTCTGCAAGTCGCTGATGGGCTCAAATAGAAGTTTCCGTGCTTTCGAGGCAGATTTACAGAAACAATGTGGGCTGTTGCATTCCTTGGATAACAGTCGCTGCTCTGTCCTTGTTTGGAGTTCTACATCAAGACTTTGTTCTATTTCAGAATAAATTCATGGGTTTCTTTTAGAATTATATTGATATAAACTGCTTCGTTTTTACTATGTTCATTTGAAAAAAAACTTGCACAGGTAAAATCATATCCTGAATTTTGTGAAAACTCGTTATCTGTCCAATTTAACCAAAACTTTTACTTGAACGTCTGTAAAATCTTTTCTAATTTTGAATTCCTCAACATTCTCTTTTAACAGCAGCTTTTTTTTTTCCTATTCTTTAACATGCATCTGCACCCGTATGAGGCTTGTGGTCTGTTCAGCTGCCCTTCCCCCTCATTAGCATGGATTTTTTTAGGATTTACATGGATTTTAATGATGCCAACAGTAACTAAGCATGTCCTTCATCTTAATTAGAAGCAGCCAGTGCACTGCCAAGTGAGCTTTACACTACTTCTGACATTCACGTAACAAGACTTTATCATGAAAGTTACCTGTTTAAATTAGTGTAGGGACGGTGGAGATCTCGTAAGAGGCAGCAGTGTGAACCGGTGAGAGATAACTAGTGGGAGTGTACCAGACTGTGTAGGTCTGATATTGACGCATTCACATGCAAGAACTGACATGGGATTAGTTCATAAATGACACAAATTTTTTTTTTTTAATAAAAGCCACCATGATAGGGGCTGCATGGGTCCGTCGTGGTAAAAAAAGACCTGAGCCGAAAAGCAAAGCTCTCGATTTACAAGTCGATCTACGTTCCCACCCTCACTTATGGTCACCAACTGTGGGTAGTGACTGAAAGAATGTGATCAGGGATACAAGCGGCCGAAATGAGCTTCCTCCGCAGGGTGGCTGGGCTCTCACTCAGATCGGGTGAGGAGCTCTGCCATCCGGGAGGAGCTCGGTGTTGAGCCGCTCCTCCTTCAGGTCGAGAGGAGCCAGATGGGTCAGGATGCCTCCTGAGCGCCTCGCTGGTGAGGTGTTTCGGGCACGTCCCACTGGTTGTAACTAAATGCCAAATTTGATCTAAAAAAGATAAAACTTTAAAACACAAAGAACGGTAATGTGTTACGAGGCTAATTGTTTTTAAATAATATAATAAATCACATTTATGTAGCTTACCTGAAAATGGGAATCCTTCTGGTGGGACGTCCCCGAAACACCGCAGCAGTGAGGCTTTCAGGAGGCATCCTAACCAGATTCCTGAACACCCAATCTGGCTTCTCTCGACTCAGAGGAGCAACGGCTCTAGTCCAAGTTCCTCGCAGATTGCAGAGCTTCTCAATCTATCTCTAAGTGAGAGTCCAGTCATCCTGCAGAGGAAGCTCATTTTGGCCTCTTGTGTCAGTGATCTCGTTCTTTTGTTCACCACCCACAGCTGGTGACCATAGGTGAGGGTTGGAATGTAGATCAACTGGTAAATCAAGAGCTTTGCTTTTCGGCTCAGCTCCTTCTCCACCACGACAAACCAATGTAGTGTCCTAATTATTGCGGACGTTGCACCAAAAAAAATGTTTCAGAATTTATTTTTTGGATTTATTCATGGTGTTTTTTCACATTTGGTGGCACCAAACTTTACTCCTCGGTGGACTTTAACGCCTTACAAATATCTTTACTGAACCATACGTCCAAACTAAGCTTTTTTTTGTCCTGGTGTTTGCCCACCAGTCGTTTTTCATCTCCAGCTGTTCACTCCATCTGTTTCCTGAGTTTCTACATCACTTCTACCATTAGACTTTTTTTTTTTTACATCAGACATCCACAACCAGACAGCATTAAACACACATGTGATGAAAATGTAAATAATCCCAGATTTTTTAGCAAAACATGACACGTACAGTACATACACGATTATGGAGTTATTAAGCAGGACTTCATTAACAAGCTCAAGAGATTATTAGATGCCATCACAGAGTTTTGCTGTAGTAATTGATGCAAAAATACCGTATTTTCACGACCACAGAGCGCACCGTATTAAAAGGCGCAGTCCAAATTTTGCGTGCCCTGATGATAGGGCGCGGGCGTTATTACATATCCTGTACTACGTACGTCTGCCTTAAATCAACACACATACATGCACACGCGCGCGCACACATGTGTATATTTAAAAATAGATCAGGAGTAAAACTAAGTTTGGTTGTCTTTATTTAAATATTAGTTACAGTCGTCATAAAGTCATTTATCAAATCCATCAAAGTCCTCATCCTCTGTTTCAGAATCTAACAGGTGCGCTAAATCCAACATAGCAGGTTCACTTTCCTCGCTGTCAGAGTCACTTTCTGTACCGTGCAGCTTCTCGGAAATGATGCCTGCTTTGCTTAAGCTCGGAGCACAGTGCCAGCAGACACGTTAGCCCAAGCATCTACAATCCACTAGCAAACTGTGGCGTAACTTGCCCAGCGATGCCTTCCACCCTTGAAGAAGCTGTGGTCTCCTCTGGTCATCCATTGCTGCTGGAGTCTTTCCTCCAACTCTGGCCACCTCGTCTTATTTCCGCGAAAACTCAGCTGCGTCTTCTTCACCTGTCGCAGCTCGTTTTTCAGGTTCCTCCACTTAAGAACCATCGACTCGTGAGTTTAAAATTTTCTTGCGGCGGCTCGATTCCCATGTTCCTCCACGTAGCTGATTGCCATCAGTTTAAACTGAGCTTTATAAGCGTGTCTCTTTTCCATTTTCAGTGTTGTTAAAACAGCAATGTTCTGCATAAAGCACATACCTGTTCTTTTAGACACAAGCCACGCCCACACTTCCCCCTTTAATGTCCTCAACTATGTCCGCCTCATAGTTCTCTAATACATCCACAAATCACAAATCAGATAGGGCGCACCGCTCATTTTGAAGAAAATTTGAGACTTTTAGGTGCGCATTATGGTCATGAAAATACGGTACGTCAAATAAGAACCCCTTTCCTTTGTTAAAAAGATGATCATCAACCAGGAATTATTCTTTGTGAAACCTTAAACGATTTCCATCTGAGAATGAGCCTTTACGAGACCTAACATGCAGCTACAAGCCAAACAGATTCATATCGGCAAAGCTTTCTTTCCTACAGTATCGGGATGCTTTGTTGTCGAATCTCCTCCTGCTGGTGTGGAAATCAATATTTTCATGCTGAGCTGGAAATAAGGCTAGAAAACGTTACTTCAAATGATAGACTCGAGGTTTACTTGATGTAGTTGTCACGGTTAGCTAAAGTCAAGTGGTCTCTTATTGTTTGTGTGTGATCGAAATGTTTCCAGCAATCTGCTTGGTTCTTAAGGTCAGCATCTGGACTTTAAAACAAACGGCTTCATTCGCCACAAGTGTGCCCAGCAGATAATTAGTTTTACCGCTCCCATTGACCTTTTCTTATCTTCAGATACACATCAAGACAGAGTTTGAATCAAGTTCATTTATTTTCACTTAAACCAAAAGGATTAGCTATTAGTTTAACGCTTTACTATCAAAATGTGCTTGTTTCACATCACAATGATATATATTATTGCGCTGACACTTGAACGCTAGGATTTATTTTCTTTCCAATTCAATTCAATTTTATTTGTACAGCCCAAAAATGAAATTCAGGAGGAAAAAAAAAAAAAAAAAAAAAAAAAGGGAATGAATTAACATAAATACACAGCAAGAAAAATAACTAACAAATGCTAACTAAACAAGACTAGCACATTTATGCCCTTAGACGCTCCTTCACGGTGAGGAAAAACTCCTAAAAAACCCATCAGTGGGGAAAAAATAAGAAACCTCGTGGGGATCCACACAAAAGAGGGATCCCTCCCCGGGACGAGCAACCAATGTGTCTAAGATTATTGTTTAAATATTAGCTTATTCTACTCTACAGCTAAATATCTAAAGAAGTCAATAGATGTTCTTCATCCTGATGGAAATACGGGGGACTCCTCAACCCAGAAATGTCCAGGACGGGGATGAGTAGATGTTCTCCATTTTGCTATTTTTTTTGTCTTTTCAGTTTTTCATTAGTTCGAGTCTTTGTGGTCCCAGGCGGATTTTGTTCCGGATTGAGTTCGAACCCGTTGCAATCGGTTTGGAAGGTGATGTCTCTACCATTCAGCTATACCGCCTCGGACCGAGTAGATGTTCTTGATCCTGATGGATTTCCACCGATCGCAAAGCAGCCAATAAACTTTTACATATCCCTATCAGAGCAAACGTCGATCAACTTTACAATAAATAACTTTCTTGATCAAAAAGTAACAATGGCATTAGTATTCATAAAGCTTGTGGTTTAGCTTCAAGCTTTTTATTTTTTTTTCATTTAGATCATTATAATCCTGACTCAGATTCATTCTCCGGCTAACAGGGCAGCCAACCAAGTCAGAGCGTATCAAGGCTGGTGGTGTGCTTCTTTGCAACGCTTCAAGCTTTCAGAAGTTTGAAGCACCTCTACTGACTTGCATGTTAAGTTAGTTCCGAATTGCTTTAATAGATGTGAGATTTTATTTTACCACAGTGATTCTGATTCACGCCTCCACAGATCCCTGAACCGGGCCAAGTTGATAGAGAGCAGTGTTTTTTTAACCTTTTTTATGCCAAGGTATGTTTTTTTATAGAAAAAAATCTAGAGGCGCACCAACAACCAAAAATGTGAAAAACTATTCGATAGCCACCTTCTTCTTCTTCTTTCGGCATTTCCCTTCAGGGGTCGCCACATCAAGTCAGTTTCTTCCATCTAACCCTATCTGCTGCATCCTCTTCAGTCACGCCAACTATCTTCATTTCTTCCTTCACTGTATCCATGAACCTCCTCTTTGGTCTTCCTCTAGACCTCTTTCCTGGTGGTTCCAAACCCAGCATCCTTCTTCCTATGTACTCTCTCTCTCTCCTCTGCACATGTCCAAATCATCTCAGTCTGGCCTCTCTGACTTTATCTCCAAAACCTCTAACATGTGCTGTTCCTCTGATCCTGTCTATCCTGGTCACTCCCAGAGAGATCCTCAGCATCTTCATCTCTGCTACCTCCATCTCTGCTTCCTGTCTTTTCTTCAGTGCCACTGTCTTTAGACCAAACAGCATGGCCGGTCTCACCACGGTTTTGTACACTTTCTCTTTCATTTTAGCTGAAACTCTTCTGTCACACATCACACCTGATACTTTTCTCCACCCGTTCCAGCCTGCTTGAACACGCTTCTTCACCTCTTTTCCACACTCTCCATTGCTCTGCACTGTTGATCCTAGATACTTAAAATCTTCCACCTTCTTTATTTCTTCTCCCTGTAACCTCCCTGTAATCGATCCATACTTCTGGCGTGGATCGAACCCCAGTTATTGTTTCCTCGCAGCAGCATCAGGCCGTTGTTCAGTTAAAGAGACAGTAGCTAGTGGTTCAGAGGAAATGGGGGGACTGGGAGGTGAGGAGGAGGGGTTGGGAGAAGTGTAAGGTTGTGTGAATGTTGACGCATGTGTGCAGTGTTTTGTGTGTGTGATTGTTAATTTATGTTTGTTTTTTACGTACTTATGATCTGGATTTTATTGTCGTTTGAGTTTTTAATTTATGCTTGTGGTTTAATGAATATTAATGAATTTTTATTTTCATTATTTTGTGTAACTTTATGTTGAAAAAGTGCTTTATAAATAAAATTTGATTTGATTTAACATTAATTGTGACAACAAAAAAAGTATTTGACTTTGAGTACCCTCTAATGTTACTCATAAACTTAGGGATCTCCTCGTAAATTAGCGGCAAACTGAAGTGAAATGAAGTACGTTTTTTTTTTCCATCTTAAAACGTAGGAGAATCCAAAAATAAATCAAGGGGAATTATTAATGCGGCATTACACCGAGGCCTCTTTACAAGATCAGCACCATGGCTTTGATGTGGTGTCTTAAAGATGAAATCAGTTGCTTGAAGGGGTTGACTGACTTCCACCCTATAGAACAAAACCCTTTGCAGGTTTGTCATGTAATAATTAGTAACTACAATCAAATCAAATGATTTTTTTGAACATGTAATTAACTGTACAGGACGCTCTGGTTTGTTCCTCTGACTGGTGTTTTTAGTAGATAAGGTGCATACTGTAAAGACAACCAATTCCACAGCTTTTCAACTCCTTATGAAAACGAAGAAAAAATTTGGACTTTGAGTTTGTCTTTTCTTTAAAAACTTCTCAAGGCCATTGCGTGAGTTTGACTGTTTTCAGACTGTAAACTTTGAAGTGAATTGGCTGAAATTCTGCAGTTCTGATTAAATGACTGTATTGTAATGTTTGGAATTTGTTAAAATAGAAAAGACATAAATTTTGAGGAATATTTATGAAGCCAACAAATTGCAGAGCTTCTTAATCTGTAGAACACAGGTGTCAAACTCAGGTCCTGAAGGGCCGGTATCCTGATGGTGTTTCATGGGTTCTTACATCTATACACCTTTCCGTTCCCGTTCCGTCGTCTTCCGCTTATCCGGGGCCGGTTCGCGGAGCAACATCCTCAGACGGGAAACCCAGGCTTCTTCCACCACAGCTGCATCCTCCAGCTCACCCAGAAGGATCCCAAGTCGTTCCCCAGCCAGCTGTGAGACATAGTCTCTCCAGCGGGTCCGGGGTCTGTCTTTTGGTCTCCTCCCGGTGGGACGTGCCCGAATCACATCACCAGCGAGGCACTCGGGGGGCATCCTAACTAGATGCCCGAACCACCCTATCTGGCTCCTCTCAACCTGGAAGAGGAGCGGTTCACCCGATCGCTGAGTGAGAGCCCAGCCACCCTGCAGAGGAAGCTCATTTCGGCCGCTTGTATCCGCGATCTCATTCTTTCGCTCCATCTTTCCCCCACTCATGAACAAGACCCCGAGATCTTTAAACTCCTCCCCTTGGGGCAGGACCCTGTCCCTGACCTGCAGGGGTCATTCCACCCTTTTGTGGGCGAGGACCATGGTCTCGTTTTTGGAGGCGCTAATTGGAGGCGCTAATTCGGCGCTAATCTACACACCTGATCCGGGTTATTCTCCTATCTTATTGGCTGTTAACAGAAGACCTTCAGGACACTAGTCCTTAAGGACCAGAGTTTGACACCCCTGCTGTATAACATAATGCTTATCAATATTTTTCTTTTTTTTTTAAAAGTACAAACGAGTTTTTATTTTGTCTTCTGACCACTTATCCCTAATGCGGCTCCAGCAGGAGCCAGAGCCTATCCCAGCTGATTTCAGGCAATAGGCAGGGTACACCCTGAACTAGTCACCAGTCGGTTGCAAGGCCACACACACACAGCCAATCACACAGACACACTCACTTTATGGGGCAATTTTGTAGCGGCCAATTTAACCAAAGATGTGTTTTGGAAGGTGGGAAGAAATCAGAGTACCCGTAGAAAACCCACACTTACACGAGGAGAACATGCAAACTACACATAGAAAATAGTGTTTCAAGTCTTGTTCCACCCGGGACTCGAACCCCAACCTTCTTGCTCACTTCGTGCAGCCAAGAACAAACTTAGTTTTGTATAATTGATTAAAAGGGATGAATAACAAGGATCTCAAACTGTAAAAAAAGATGCACACAACGGGCTTCAGATTCTTAAACATAAAGACAGAAGCTCCAACAAATCAAGCCCAGTGATATTTAGACTGTAAAAGATACATAATTGTCACGATGTGGAGCTAAGGCCAAAAATATACCCTCGCCACAACAAACAAGCTCAGATAAAAAAAAATCACAAGCAGATTTATTCGATTGATCAACAGTCCAAATAAAGAAGACAAAAACAGATAAATTAGGAAGGTTCTTATGTAGGAGCTGGAGCCAAAAACTGGATAACAGGTCAAACATGATAAACGATCTGGCGAAGAGTGTCAAAAACTGATCCATTTATGCTCCAGCAGATGAGTAGATGAGTTTCAGGTGTGACTAGTTGCACACACGCAGACAAGAGGGAGGGGGGAAACAGGACACAGAGGGGGAACAGATTGCTCTCCTGACACTAATTTTTACTTTTACTTGAAAAGGCTGTTATCTTAAATTGATTAAATAAAAAGAAACAAAGAAACAACAACCGTACAAAACAAACTCACTCCGAAAACTAAATAAGAGTCAGTTTTTATAGTAACAATCATTGGCAACTCCTTCATCAAAGGAGCACAAAACCAAGTAAAAACAGCTCAATAAGACTAATTTGTGGTTTGTTGCAGAGAAAGTAATCACAAATAAATTATGCACCGCGGTGACCTTCCAGCTGTCACTTGTTTCTCCAAGGAAACAATCTTGAGTCTGGCTCATGTCATCAGAGGTGCTGAGCTTTGCCATCTTATGAATTAATAATACAGCTGAAACTAACAGCCTTGTTGTACCTCGGTTTTATTTGTGTTGCCAGGATTGCCTCCATAAATCTTGTTTTTCCAGACAGGAATACTTTTGCTCTCATGAATGAAATCTTCATCTTCTTTGGTTGATTAAATGCAAAATTTCTCCGTTTTAAAAGATGCTCTTTTTGTGCGAAAATGGACTGTACCGTATTTTCCGAACTATAAGGCGCAACTAAAAGCCTTAAGTTTTCTTTAAAGTCCACGATGCGCCTTTTAACCCGAAGCGCCTTATATATAGATCAATATTGAGCTACAACAGGTGTCGCAACTGTGGTAAGCAGCCGCCGACTCCATTTTTCCCCGTAGAAGAAGTAGTGCGCGGTGCATGCTGGGATATATGAAAGGGCGTCTCATTTCCATTTGTTTTTGTGTAAAGACCCGGAAATGGCTCCTACCAAGAGACACTGTTACACCGCAGAGTTTAAACTCAAGGCGATCGGTCACGCAGTAGAACACGGGAATAGAGCCGCAGCGAGAGAGTTTAACATCAATGAATCAATAGTGAGGAAGTGAAGGAAGCAAGAGGATGCACCATCTATATATTTTTTTACATTCCCTTCAGCGCAGCACCATCTAGTGGATGCATAACGTAACCCCAGCCTTTACTGTAGCGCCTTATAATGCGGTGCGCCTTATAGTGCAGAAAAAACGGTAATCTTCTTTTTTCGGCATTTCCCTTCAGGTGTCGCCACAGAAAGTCAGTTTCTTCCATCTAACCCTATCTGCTGCATCTTCTTTGGTCACACCAACTATCTTCATGTCTTCCTTCACTACGTCCATGAACCTCCTCTTTGGTCTTCCTCTAGTCCTCTTTCCTGGTGGTTCCAAACCCAGCATCGTTCTTCCGATGTACTCTCTCTCTCTTCTCTGTACATGTCCAAACCATCTCAGTCTGGCCTCTCTGACTTTATCCCCAAAACCTCTAACATGTACCGTTCCTCTGACATACTCATTTCTAATCCTGTCCATCCTGGTCACTCCCAGAAAGATCCTCAGCATCTTCATCTCTGCTACCTCCATCTCTGTTTTCATTTTAGCTGAAACTTTTCTGTCACACATCACACCTGATACATTTTTCCACATATTTCAGCCTGCATGCATATGCTTCTTCACCTCTTTTCCACACTCTCCATTACTCTGGGCTGTTGATCCTAAGTACTTAAAATCTTCCACCTTCTTTATCTCTTCTCCCTGTAACCTCACAGTATTCGTTGTGATTTTCAGAATGGCCTTGTAGCTAAATGTTGTTTGTGACACCAAATATTTTTTGTTTGATTGAACTGTGCGAAGTACAGTTGCTTATTCAGACGTGACTGAACACATGTACAAAACTGTCTAACAATGACAAAAAAAAAAAAAAAACAAAGCTGAAAAGCAAAATTCAGACAGCTCAGAATTGATGAAAATCAGGACGTTTGCTTCTCAGAGATCCGAGTGTCTCAATATGTCTTTGAAAGACCTAAATATTTATTTATTTTAATCATAGAGAAATACAGGTCGACATATCTGGTGAGTAATATTTTGGATTCACATCTTTATGATCATTTGGAGATAAACATGTAGCATGAAAGTACATATAGATCAAAGTCTTGGAATGCCTAAAGTATGTACGTATATATTTTTATACAGCATAATTTCATCCGTCCTCTGATTCGTCCAATGAATCTGTGAGTTGTAATCCATTTTTACTGATAAAAATGATGATCCATTTTAGCATTCATCATCAGGACGGAATGTCCTTCTTTCATTTTTCACAAACAAATAAGCCAGAATGAATCATACGTTTTCATTTTGAAAAGATTCAAAGGCACATTCAAATATTTTTGAATGGATGAAGGACTTTTTTGAGGATATTTATCTTTTGTCTATGTTAGACGAATCGCAAACCAGGGACTAGCGTATTACTACCTTAGAAAACAAGATGCTCTCCATGTTTCACCATGCCATCATGGAGAGTGTCCTGTTCTTTGCTGTGGCCGCCTGGGGAGCTGGTATAAAAATAAAGAATGCCAACAGACTGAACAAGCTGGTAAAAAAGCTGGACGTGTGGTTGGCTTCACCCCTCGCCTGTGTGAAGGAGGTGGTGAGGGACAGAATGAAAGCAAAACTGTCATTAATCATGCTAAATCCCTCCGACCCCGTCCATGAATCTGTGGACCAGATTGAGCAGCTTCAGCAACAGACTCCTGCAACCCCGCTGCTCAAAGGAACAGAACAGAAAATCATTTCTGCCGTCCGCCACCAAACTATTTAACCTTCAAACCTTTAAAGTTTCACTCACAATAGTTAAAAAATAAGTTCTTGATTGTATGATTGGAACACAGCAGCACTCAAATTTCCATTCGGGGATAAATAAAGTATTTTAATCTGAAAATCTGAATAATTTCTAATTTCGTTTAGTCTTCTGAACAGCTTATTTTTAACTGAGTTTGCACGGAATACCGGAGCCTATCCTGGCTGATTTCAGACGAGAGGCAGGATACACACCGAACAGGTCACCAGTCTGTTGCGGGGTCACATACACAGACAACCAACTACACACAATCATCTCTAGGGAAAATTTCATAGCGAAATTTTCCCTGGAGGAGGAAACTGGGGTACCTGGAAAAGACCCACACATACACGGGGAGAACATGCAAACTCCACATAGAAACACCAGCATTTCAAGCCTTGTCCCACTCTGGGTCTCAAACCCCTGACCTTCTTGCTGTGAGGCCACAGTACTAACCACTGCACCTCCGTTCAGCTCAATTTCTAATTTACTACTTTAATTTCTAATAAATTAAATATCCGAATTAAATAATTAAATATTAAATATCAGACAAACTTGATCAAAACCAAAATAAAATCCATGCATTTAAATATGTTTTTTAGTCAAACCTGCTTTACACGCACCAGGAAACCTGATTGTAAGACAAAACCAAACATTAGTTTGAGGTAGAGAGTTGATGTTTCATTAAAACCGTGTCACGCTGGGCTGGCTGAATACATTTGCTCTCTGTAATGGAGTCTTTTCTCCGCACAAGCTTCACTTACTCAGAAAGGTGTCAAGCATCAAAAGCAAAACCAAGGAAGTCACGAGACAATCGCCTTAACTCAATCTAAATATTTTCACCAGGCATGAATTGATTTAATTGGAAATTGTGTGTGTGTGTGTATGACGGACTTCACAGTGAGATCCAGAGGCCAGGGATCGGCTTCTATCTCATCAGTATAAGTCATTTGCAGTGTGGTAATTAGTGAGGTGTTAGCTACGGTCATGTCTCTCCAGGAAACTTTCTGCCCTTGGTCTTATCCAGGCAGCAGGGGAAGCTAGACATTAAGCCCTAATTGATAGCAAAGGGAGAGTGGGTCTTAACACTGTTTCTGCTGACTGAAGCAGTTCTATACATCAATTCCATGTTCTTTAATGTTTGAGACAAAAAAATAGCTCGTTTTTATCGTGTTAATAAAATATCTAGTGATTTAAACGAGCAGAATTTATTG
Source organism: Neostethus bicornis (assembly GCA_902685375.1). Lineage (NCBI taxonomy): Eukaryota > Metazoa > Chordata > Actinopteri > Atheriniformes > Phallostethidae > Neostethus > Neostethus bicornis. The sequence goes on from LR738564.1 coordinate 13,603,999, forward strand.
ATGCAAACCAAACTGGTCACTTTGGTGATTTAAAGGACCTCAGATTTCAGGGTGTCCTGAAGGCACGATGAAATGTGTGGCGGTGGTGGATAAAATACTCACTTTTTGTATTTAAGTAAAAATACAGATAAGTAGGCAAAAAAATACTTAAATAAAAGTAAAAGTACCAATAAAAAAAATCTACTTAAGTAAAAGTACAAAAGTACCAATAAAAACAATCTACTTAAGTAAAAGTACAAAAGTAATTGGTGTAAATTTTACTTTTTAAGCAAAAAGTAAAAGTATTCGACCATTATTCAAATGTTATTTTTTGTGCTGTAGGATCACAGATAAATAGTCTGCAGGGGTGTGACCCCCCTCCCGCCTCTTTTGGTCCACAAAAAAAAAAAAGAAGAAGAAAGGAAATGGGAGTAGTCAAGTTATTCCCTAGCAGAGCCAGCAAATGGGCACCAAAATGCAAGAAAATGATACTTATTTTTAAAATGTTTTGGGGGGGAGGCCCCCAGTCACCCAATATTGGCTTTGTCTATGACTTCACGCCCCCCTACACTCCCTCCCTCTTTAGAAAATCTTAGATCCGCCTCTGCTCTGTGTAACAATGGCTCAACTTTTTATTTAAAAGTAAACACAACGAACAACGATCTTCTGACTCTTTAATTTGTTCTATATTTGATGTTAGTTTTTTGGCGCTGAATGAATGCAGAGAATGTTTACTCTCGATTCTGATTGGTCCTTGATTCATTACTTCTTCTACTGATCAACTGCTTCTTTTGATTTTGGCGATGAGGCTTCAAGATGCGCCTAAAAAAAAACGTGTGTTTTTCAAATTCCTGAACCAAAATGTAACAAAAAATGTAAAACACACTTTTAAAAAGTAGCGAAGTAAAAGTACAGATATTTGCTCAAAAAATGTAGTGAAGTAAAAGTAAAAGTACAGGTAAAGTACAGATACACAATTTTTTTACTTAAGTACAGTAACGAAGTACATTTACTTCGTTACGTTCCACCACTGGTGGCTACAGGTCGAGAAATTATTCAAACTCCATCTTTAAAATCTAATTTTAATTTTTTTTTTTAAAGAAGTGCTGTTGAGTCTAATTTCGATCCAGTCATCTGCAGTTGGTTTACTTGTCTGTCATCGTGCCGGATGCTGCTTGTGTGGTCGTTCATGTGAAGCTGGGAACAGATGCTCGAGCTGCAGTGGTCTCTTGTTTGCTGGTTTTAACTGAAAATCTTATCCTCTGGCAGATTTCAGTGAAATGTGTTCCCTGTTTTTAATCAGATGTTTTTAGGAAGAAGCTGGTAAACATGTACAAAGTGACGTGGATGGGCAAAGAAAGAGGAGTTGGAATTTGGCATATTTATAAGTTTACTAAATGAGAGCCAATGTTGTTTTTGGCAGCCATCTGAGTTTTAGTCTTCATCTTTGGCACGAAAACCAATTTAAATTTTAGTCACATTTTTGTCTTCTCTTTATATTTTAGTTTTAGTCAAGTTTTAGTTGCCAAAGACATTTTTAGTCTAGTTTTAGTGTAAAAAAGCAAAGAACAACAAATATTCATACTTTAACAATTGTGGCTTTATAACTAAGAATGGTGCAGGTTATTTGTTAAAAAAATACCCAAAAAACCCTGCTGAGCTTTAACTTGTGCAAAACAGAAGTTAGGATTAGTCCTAACCCTAAAAGGACTCGTGACTTACATTGGCATGAATATCAGGGTGATGATGAGCTTTTAGATGCTTCTCGAGATTAGTGGTATTCTTTCCACCTATTTTGTGTCCACATTTACATTCGTCTCCCACAACAATGCATTCCGTTTTAGTCTCTGATTGGTGATATCTGTACTGGACATCTCTGGGCTGAGGAGTCCCCATGTTTCCATCAGGATGAAGAACATCTATTGACTTCTTTAGATATTTAGCTGTAGAGTAGAATAAGCTAATATTTAAACATTGGTTGCTCGTCCCAGGGGAGGGATCTCTCTTTCATGTGGATCCCCACGAGGTTTCTTATTTTTTCCCCACTGATGGGTTTTTTAGGAGTTTTTCCTCACCGAGAAGGAGAGTCTAAGTGCATAAATGTGCTAGTCTTGTTTAGTTAACATTTGTTAGTTATTTTTCTTGCTGTGTATTTGTGTTAATACATTCCTCTTTTTCTTGTGAAGCCCATTGAGACGGAAATTCTGTGATTTTGGGCTATACAAATAAAATTGAATTGATATGTAAAGTATGCCCATAGATCATCGCATCGTTTCCGACCGCCAAGCCCATTTGTTGCTGTTGCCGCCATGGTGTGTGACTTTCTCCCGGTCGCAGGTGTGTTGCGTTAGATTTGAAATTTAGCGCACTAGTTTACGTACGTGTAGCAGCCCGAATGGCTTTCCATAGGGCAGACGGAGTGAACGTGCAGCATTGTGGGAGCGTACCCCTGTGTGATCTGTGATTGGTCACTCTTTGTCTGGCTAGAAGAGGTGGCGATGGACAGATTGATTACAAAAATGTTGTCAATCCTGTTGAACCCCTCCCGCCACCTCCATAAACCTGTGGACCATCTGAAGAGCAACTTCATTTACAGACTCCTGCAACCCCGCCGCTCAAAGGAATGGAACTGAAACTCATTGTTGCCGTCTTCCATTAAACTCTGTAAACTTCAATCCCATAGTCTGTAGCGACCAGTCTGAAGGTAGTTAACGGTTCTTCTACTTCTGGTCTTTCTGTTTGCAGAAATGAGAAGAGTTTTGAAAATTGATGATCATTCATCCAACGACTGTAATCAGATTTCCACCAGTCTGCTTGAAAAAAAAATGCCCCTCTTATCTCATTTAAAACATTTGTAATAAACCAAGAAATCAATTGTTGCTTTGAATTAATGGTTAAAAATAAAAGCGAGCACAATCTCTAGAAATTGTAGTTTTATTTGTAATTTTATTCTTAGTTTTATTTGTAGTTTTATTCATAGTTTTATTTGTAGTTTTATTCTTAGTTTTATTTGTAGTTTTATTCTTAGTTTTATTTGTGGTTTTATTCATAGTTTTATTTGTAGTTTTATTCATAGTTTTATTTGTAGTTTTATTCATAGTTTTATTTGTAGTTTTATTCATAGTTTTATTCTTAGTTTTATTTGTAGTTTTATTCTTAGTTTTATTTGTAGTTTTATTCTTAGTTTTATTTGTAGTTTTATTTGTAGTTTTATTCTTAGTTTTATTTGTAGTTTTATTCATAGTTTTATTTGTAGTTTTATTCATAGTTTTATTTGTAGTTTTATTCTTAGTTTTATTTGTAGTTTTATTCATAGTTTTATTTGTAGTTTTATTCATAGTTTTATTTGTAGTTTTATTCATAGTTTTATTTGTAGTTTTATTCTTAGTTTTATTTGTAGTTTTATTCTTAGTTTTATTTGTAGTTTTATTCTCAGTTTTATTTGTAGTTTTATTCTTAGTTTTATTTGTAGTTTTATTCTTAGTTTTATTTGTAGTTTTATTCTTGGTTTTATTTGTAGTTTTATTCTTAGTTTTATTTGTAGTTTTATTCTTGGTTTTATTTGTAGTTTTATTCTTGGTTTTATTTGTAGTTTTATTCATAGTTTTAGTTGTAGTTTTATTCTCAGTTTTTTGTAGTTTTATTCTTAGTTTTTTTGGTAGTTTTATTCTTAGTTTTATTTGTAGTTTTATTCTTAGTTTTATTTGTAGTTTTATTCTTAGTTTTATTTGTAGTTTTATTCTTAGTTTTATTTGTAGTTTTATTCTTAGTTTTATTTGTAGTTTTATTCTTAGTTTTATTTGTAGTTTTATTCTTAATTTTATTTGTAGTTTTATTTTGTAGTTTTATTTGTAGTTTTATTCTTAGTTTTATTTGTAGTTTTATTCATAGTTTTATTTGTAGTTTTATTCTTAGTTTTATTTGTAGTTTTATTTTGTAGTTTTATTTGTAGTTTTATTCTTAGTTTTATTTGTAGTTTTATTCATAGTTTTATTTGTAGTTTTATTCTTAGTTTTATTTGTAGTTTTATTCTTAGTTTTATTTGTAGTTTTATTTTGTAGTTTTAGTTGCACTTTTATTCTTAGTTTTATTTGTAGTTTTATTCTTAGTTTTATTTGTAGTTTTGTTCATAGTTTTAGTTGCACTTTTATTCTTAGTTTTATTCTCAGTTTTATTTGTAGTTTTATTCTCAGTTTTATTTGTAGTTTTATTCTTAGTTTTATTTGTTGTTTTATTTTGTAGTTTTATTTGTTGTTTTATTCTTAGTTTTATTTGTAGTTTTATTCTTAGTTTTATTCGTAGTTTTATTCTCAGTTTTATTTGTAGTTTTATTCTTAGTTTTATTTGTAGTTTTATTCTTAGTTTTATTTGTAGTTTTATTCTTAGTTTTATTTGTAGTTTTATTCTTAGTTTTATTTGTAGTTTTATTCTTAGTTTTATTTGTAGTTTTATTATTAGTTTTATTTGTTGTTTTATTCTTAGTTTTATTTGTAGTTTTATTCTTAGTTTTATTTGTAGTTTTATTCTTAGTTTTATTTGTAGTTTTATTCTTAGTTTTACTTGTAGTTTTATTCTTAGTTTTATTTGTAGTTTTATTCTTGGTTTTATTTGTAGTTTTATTCTTAGTTTTATTTGTAGTTTTATTCTCAGTTTTTTGTAGTTTTATTCTTAGTTTTATTTGTAGTTTTATTCTTAGTTTTATTTTGTAGTTTTATTTGTAGTTTTATTCTTAGTTTTATTTGTAGTTTTATTTGTAGTTTTATTCTTAATTTTAGTTGTAGTTTTATTCTTAGTTTTATTTGTAGTTTTATTTGTAGTTTTATTCTTAGTTTTATTTGATCCTACTTGATGATTTTATTTGAATATTTCTTATTACTTAGTAGCTTTAGTTACTTTTATTTATGTCATTTAATCTTTTATCATCTCCAGTGTTTCCTCTGGGGGGGCCTCCGCAGTTGGAGCCTGTGGTCATTGGTGGCTGCTGGTCCTTGGCTCCGGGGCCCTGGTGGGGATCTGGCTCCGGCCTCATATTCTATCCAGGGCCTTGGATCATGGCCGGTGATCGTAGGTGTGCCTCGGCTCCTGCTGCAGTGGCTCCTCAGATATCGTTTTCTCAGGTGTTCCATCTGCATCCAGCCTATTACATTGAGTGAGTGTGTATGTGTACATATATGACGGTGTGTGCTTTACTTGTATTTTTACAAGAATGGATGTGTGTGGGGGTAAGTGGGTTTTTTAGCTTCCTCCACAGGGTGGCTGGACTCTCATTCAGAGATCGGGTGTGGAGCTCTGCCATCCGGGACGAGCTCAGTGTAGAGACGCTCCTCCTCCAGGTTGACAGAAGCCAGATAGTGTGGCTCAGGTATCTGGTCAGAATGCTCGCCAAGCATCTCGCTAGTGAGGTGTTTCAGGCACGTCCCACCGGGAGGAGACCGAGAGGCAGACCCCGGACCAGCTGGAGAGACTATGCCTCACAGCTGGCTGGGGAACGACCCGGGATCCTTCCGGGTGAGCTGGAGGATGCAGCCGGGGTGAGAGAAGCCTGGGTTTCCCGTCTTAGGCTGTTGCCCCCGCGACCCGGCTATTGGAAAATGTGCTATTGGAAATTTTTAGAGTCTGTGACACGAAAGCACATTATTTAGCCTGTTCTCAATAACCAGTGCCTGCTGCTGTGGCAGGCAAAGCTGTGCGTGCCTGTGGAAAGTGTCTGTTTGTGTGTTTGAGAGAGTGTGTGTGCATGAATGTGAGAGAGAGAAATTTGCAAGCATATGTTTGAGAAAGAGGAATTTATCTGTGTGTGTGTTTGAAAGAGAGTTTTTTGTGATGTTGTGTCTAATGGTTGTATGAAAACAATAAAACATGTTATGAGGGTAGTTTTACTGTAGGTTGGAAATAATCTGTACGTGGTTGGGATCTTGACACTTGACTGGTAGATCTCAGGAGGTTTGATACTTGAAGAGTAGATCTTGGGCACCCCTGATTTAGAGAATTTTCTTCCATAGCGATCAGAGCAAATAGGGAACCTGAAATCCTAACCAGACATGTTCAGCAGCATAGTGTGCATGCATTGAGGTGGAAATGTTTTTCATGTGTGTTTGTTTATCTGTTATAAACTAGGTAATTTGGTTAGGTTTATAGTCTACACAAAGAAAGCCTTTATAGATCTGTAGAACTGTTATATCACATTTAGACAAAGTTGTTTAGCAACCGTGGCTGCAAATGTTTCCTAACTGTATTATCCCTTCAATAGGAAGCTTGTGAGAAAGCCTAATCCCTGCAGAAATCAATCAGAGCATTGTTTGCTGGGCTTTTTTGCAGACCCGACCTTTGTTTAACTGCTTTTTGCAGCTGGTTTAATCTCTACATTCTAAACAGGGCTTCAGGGAACCAACAGAAGTTAAAAAAAAAGAGACTTATTTACACGATATGAGGAGACATGAGAAGAGAAAAACATCCGAAAGATCCGTAACTCCTCAATAAGTGGGTTTATATGTATATATATTAATTTTTATTAAAAAAAAAAATGGACAGGCTGACAGATTAGGTCAGACAGGAATCCCCCTGGACAATGATGTTTGCAGATCACATTGTGATCTGTTGTGGGAGGAGGGAAGAGGTGGAGGAAAAGCTGGAGAGGTAGAGGTTTGCACTAGAAAGAAGAGGAATGAAGATTAGTCAGAGTAAAACAGAGTAGTGTCCAGAGTCCAGAGCAATGGAGAGTGTGGAAAGTGTGAGAGTGTGAGAGTGTGCAGGCTGAGAGTGTGAGTGAGAGTGTGCAGGCTGGAACGGGTGGAGAAAAGTATCAGGTGTGATGTGTGACAGAAGAGTTTCAGCTAGAATGAAAGGGAAAGTGTTCAAAACCGTGGTGAGACCCACCATGCTGTTTGGTCTAGAAACAGCAGCACTGAAGAAAAGACAGGAAGCAGAGATGGAGGTAGCAGAGATGAAGATGCTGAGGATCTTTCTGGGAGTGACCAGGATGGGCAGGATTAGAAATGAGTACATCAGGGGAACAGCACATGTTAGAGGTTTTGGGGATAAAGTCAGAGAGGCCAGACTGAGATGGTTTGGACATGTGCAGAGGAGAGAGAGAGTACATAGGAAGAAGGATGCTGGGTTTGGAACCACCAGGAAAGAGGACTAGAGGAAGACCAAAGAGGAGGTTCATGGATACAGTGAAGGAAGACATGAAGATAGTTGGTGTGACCAAAGAGGATGCAGCAGATAGGGTTAGATGGAAGAAACTGACTTGCTGTGGTGACCCCTAAAGGGAAATGCTGAAAGGAGAAGAAGATTTTGTTTCATTTCTTCCTCACTCAATTCATCCCTCACCGGGGACATTTGTGTGCTGCACTCCTACACCGCAGCAGGCTGCCATGACGGCACCAATGGTGGGAGAAACGGGGGGTTAGTTGCCTTCTCCAAGGACCCTAGAAGTGCACTCAGTGGGATGCAAACCCGCGAACTTCTGGTCGACTTTGGGTCCGCGGGCGAATGCTCTAACCCCTGAGCTACTGTAATTAGTTAATTAGATGTAATTAGATTGACACCAGTGTTCAAATAGATTTCATTTGAGGTGTTGCATTACTCATGGAAGCAGTGTGAAATGTGTCTGCAGCTTCATTAAAGTTTTCTTGTCAGGAATGGAACAGATTCACACCTGTTCGTTTTTTTTTTTTTTTTTTTTTTCTTACCCATATGTTGTTCTGTACTTAAGCGGCTGCTGCAGCAAAACCTCTGGTGGATTGAAGTTTACCTCTCGTCTTAATTACTGCTTTTTATTCATTTCAAATTTCTTTCCACATCATTTAATGTTTCTTTAAAAAGATGTTTGGCAGGTTTTGATATTTCACACGAATCAGAGAGACAGTTTAAAAAAAACATTTGTTTTGTCTTCTGAACCATTTACCCTTAACGAGATTGCAGGGGGTGCCGGAGCAAAGCTGGCTGGTTACAAACAAGAGAAAGGGTACACCCTAAACAGGTCACCAGTCTGTTCCAAGGCCACACAAACAGACAATCATCCACACACGCATTCCCAGGGACAATTTTGTTGCGGCCAATTAACCTAAAATGCATGTTTTTGGAGAGTGGGGGGAAACCTGAGTACCAAGAGAGAATCCACACATACACAGGGAGAACATGCAAACTCCACACAGAAAGGCCTGTGTTTCAAGCCTCATCCCTCCCTAGACTCGAACCCCCACCGTGCAGTCCTACATCAAAACATGAAATGTGCATTAAATGAACCTGTTGGCTTCATAAGATGAACTGCTTCTACCTTCCGTTCCGTCATCTTCCACTCATCCGGGACCGGGTCATGGGGCAACAGCCTCAAACGGGAAGCCTAGGCTTCTCTCACCCCAGCTGCATCCTCCAGCTCACCCGGAAGGATCCCAAGTCGTTCCCCAGCCAGCTGTGAGACACAGTCTCTCCGGTGGGTCCGGGGTCTGCCTCTTGGTCTCCTCCTGGTAGGACGTGCCTGAAACACCTCACCATCGAGGCGCTCGGGGAGCATCCTGACCAGATGCCCGAACCACATCATCTGGCTCCTCTCAACCTGGAGGAGGAGCGGCTCGACACCGAGCTCCTCCCGGATGGCAGAGCTCCTCACCCGATCTGAGTGAGAGCCCAGACACCCTTTGGAGGAAGCGCATTTCGGCCGCTTGTATCCTTGATCTCATTCTTTCGGTCACCACCCACAGCTGGTGACCATAGGTGAGGGTTGGAGCGTAGATCGACTTGTAAATCGAGAGCTTTGCTTTTCGGCTCAGCTCTTTCTTTACCACAACGGACCGATGCAGCGTCCTAGTTATTGCTGATGCCGCACTGATCCACCTTTCGATTTCTACCTTCTACCGAAAAATAATTTTCTTGTTGTTTTTTTTTCTTTTTTTTTTACTTTGATTAAGGCAACATTTTTTTCTGGCATAAATTTTGATAAACTATGGTTAAGTAATTTGTTTCTAAGGGACTCACCGAGTGTGACCCCTTCATTACTGAAGTTTCTCTAAATCAGAGTTTTATATTCAAAAAGGAAACGACACACCTAACATTTTCAGTTTAGTGATACTTTGAAAAGACACGTCAGTATTTTGAACTAAAAAATCTGTTCTTTTTTCTTCACAGAAAGAGCTGAGTCTTCCCAGAAGAGGCAGCTTGTAAGTACCCCTTTAAAAGATTTCATTTGAGAGTTTCTGTTTGAATCAATTGATTTGATTAGTTTCAGACACAGGATTTGAAAAGATGGTAAGAGTCGGATTTTTAAAAAACTTAAAGGATAATTGTGATCTCATGGACCACTTTGCTCATGTTCTGAACTTCTAAAGGATTTATTTGTGTTGTTGAAAATGAAAAGTTTTAAAGACCACAACAATTAAATATTATACTGTATTAATACACTTTATTAATCCCTCATTGGGAAATTTGTGTGCTGCACTACACCGCAGCAGGCTGCCACCTAGGATGGCGCCAATGGTGGGAGAAACGGGGGGTTAGGTGTCTTCTCCAAGAACCCTAGACTTGAACTCAGTGGGATGCGGAACCTGCAAACTTTCGGTTGACTTCTGGTCCGCGGGCGAATGCTCTAACTACTGAGCCACCGTCTCCCCCAGAATGGGATGGACTTTCCTTTACGAGATTTAATTTATATATACCATCAAAATGCATAGAACTAGCGCACATACGTTGTCACGTTGGCACCAAATGGACAAACAATTCAATTCAATTTTATTTGTATAGCCCAAAATCACAGAATTTCCGTCTCAATGGGCTTCACAAGAAAAAGAGGAATGTATAAACACAGATACACAGCAAGAAAAATAACTAACAAATGCTAACTAAACAAGACTAGCACATTTATGCACTTAGACTCTCCTTCTCGGTGAGGAAAAACTCCTAAAAAACCCATCAGTGGGGAAAAAATAAGAAACCTCGTGGGGATCCACATGAAAGAGAGATCCCTCCCCCTGGGCTTTTTTTTTTTTTTTACGTAAAATTTTGTAAAATTGGGGATTCAAATATCCTGAAAACATTTTTTTTGTCACATTAAGATTCATGTAAAATTCTGGAATCAGCTGTTGTGTCCTCATACTTCTGTGTATCCTGAAAAGACTAGATTCTTCTTGTTGGCTGTTTTCAGCTCTCAAATGAACATGTTTCCACTTTATTTTGTCCCTCTAAAAGCATCCATAATGATCTAGATCAGTGATCGTGATGTGGAAACCTGCTTCGGGGTTGTTTTTTGTTATGTGTGAAGTCATGAAGCCGACATGTGATAAGTGAATCATTTAGATCTTTTAATGCCTTTACTGTCTTGTTTATTTAAACTCAAGTAGAAAAGTTAAGAATTTCTGCTCACAAAAATAGCACTTTGTTGCATTTTAGAAGACAAACTTGTGTTTCAGATCAATTCAAATATTTACATTTAATTCACATTAAAAATATCCTGTTTTTAGAACGCAAGCTTGTTTGGTGAAAACAGTCGTGCTGTTTAGTCGATTTTAGCAATGTTTTGGTCACTGGTGCGACAGTTTTTACAATTGAAGAGGGTTTGTATGTCTTTTCAAAGATGACTAGGAATAACGTACTGGGTGGTTTTGAGGAAACAAAAAACTTGATGAATCCAACTCTGACTTTATGTCCTGGTTAACACGAACTGCCGGCTTCTAAATCTACCTGCAAGCGCCATGACCATCAATATGACGCTTAAATAGTTATTCATGTTTTGTGCTGCTTTATTGCATAAATAAACTTTACACAATGCAATAAAGTAATAATAATGATAAAAAGTTCAATATTTTTAAAACCTAGTATAAAAAAGCAAAAACCAAAGTAAAATTATCTAACTCGTCAATAGCCTACTTTTTTTCCTCATTTTGCGCTGCTGCTTCAAAAAATGTCCTCGTGTTAACCTGAACTTTCAAGACTTATCTAGAAAACATGACATACTTTATTCAGACAACAATTTTCTTACTCTCATCATGGTATCTCTTCAATATTATCTCACTCAACCTTTCTAAAATGTTTCTGTAATGGCGTCAGAGTCCTCCTTGTCTCTCTCCACAAATATAAACACAAACACACTTATACACACACACACACACACACACACACACACACACACACACACACACACACACACACACACACACATATATATATATATATATATTAATATGCTTATTAAACCCTCACAGAAAAATTTGTGTGCTGCATCACCACCTATGATGGCGCCAATGGTGGGAGAAACGGGTGGTTAGGTGTCTTCTCCAAGGACCCTAGACCCTATTTCTGGCGGAATGAGGAATTTTGAAAATGGGCATTTCTTGTAATGAAAACTAAAAGGCTAAAACAATTCAAAGTGTTTAATTTCACACCTCTGAGTTCTTAATTGTTCATGTCCTGTCTTTAAAGCTCATTAACTGAATTCAATAATTCTCTGTAAGGTTTAACATATCGATAATCCAGTGGGATTCAATTGAGTGGAGAATGGTTAAGTATGAGATGGTATCAGGTACAGCTAAGACTGATTCATTCTGCATTAGAAATCTATTTTATACATTTTTAGAGAAAATAAAGAATCTTTTGAGTTTCGGCCCGTTTCCACCTCTTATGGTGTTTGAAACTTGTTTCCACTGAGATGGAAACCATACTATCCTGGTGCTCCCATGTATGTAGTTTAAGGATGTTAACTTTTTGTTCAGAGTTTGAGACGGTCTCTGATTGAACCCATCTGTTTTAGATTGATTATTCACTTACCAGATTGGGTAAGACTTAATTGATTTAATCTAATTTCTTCTTTATACTGTTTTGGGTCTCAGTGGACGGGTTTGAATATCTCGGGGTCTTGTTCACTAATGGGGGACAAATGAGGGGGAACTTTAACAGATAGATCAATGTGGCATCCGCAATAATCAGGAAGCTGCATCGGTCTATCATGGTGAACAAAAAGCTGAACCAAAAAGCAAAGCTCAAGGTTTACAAGTCAATCTATGTTCCTTCGCTCACCTATGTCAGAACGAGAATGAGATTGTGGATACAAGCGGTGAAAATAAGCTTTCTCCACTGTGTATCTGGGCTCTCACTCAGAGATAGAGAGAGGTGCTCTGCTATCCGGGAGTAGTTTGGGGTAGAACCATTGCTCCTTCGGGTCGAGAGGAGCCAGATAGGGTGGTTGTGGTGGTGGCTGGAGAGACTATGTCTCACAGCTGGACAGGAAACATCTCAGGATCCTCCCGATTGAGCTGGAGGATGCAGCCAGGGTGAGAGAAGCTTCCGTTTGGGCTTCCGTTTGAGGCTGTTGCCCCCATGACCCAGCCTCGAATAAGCAGAAGAAAACAGAACAGGAATACAGTTTTATTTCCCCCAGGGTTTGTAAATCGTTTATCGATCAACTAGTTGGTGTTCTATTGAATTTTCTTTCCACCAGCAATAGAAAAGTTCATTTAAACTGAAGGACTGTATTTTTGTCTTCTCCTTCTCCTTTCGGCATTTCCTTTGAGGGGTCGCCACAGCAAGTCAGTTTCTTCCATCTAACCCTATCTGCTGCATCTTCTTTGGTCACACCAACTATCTTCATGTCTTCCTTCACTGTATCTATGAACCTCCTCTTTGGTCTTCCTCTAGTCCTCTTTCCTGGTGGTTCCAAATCCAGAATCCTTCTGCCGATGTACTCGCTCTCTCTTCTCTGTACATGTCCAAACCATCTCAGTCTGGCCTCTCTGACTTTATCTCCAAAACCTCTAAAATGTGCTGTTCCTCTGATATACTCATTTCTGATCCTGTCTATCCTGGTCACTCTCAGAGAGATCCTCAGCATCTTCATCTCTGCTACCTCCATCTCTGTTTCCTGTCTTTTCTTCAGTGCTACTGTTTCTAGACCAAACAACATGGTTGGTCTCACCACGGTTTTGTACACTTTTCCTTTCATTTTAGCTGAAACTCTTCTATCACACATCACACCTGATACTTTTCTCCACCCGTTCCAGCCTGCTTGAACACGCTTCTTCACCTCTTTTCCACACTCTCCATTGCTCTGGACTGTTGATCCTAGATACTTAAAATCTTCCACCTTCTTTATCTCTTCTCCCTGTAACCTCACTTTTCCTTTTAGATCCCTCTCATTCACACACATGTACTCTGTCTTACTCTGACTAATCTTCATTCCTCTTCTTTCTAGTGCAAACCTCCACCTCTCCAGCTTTTCCTCCACCTCTTCCCTCCTCTCACTACAGATCACAATGTTCTGCAAACATCATCGTCCATGGAGATTCCTGTCTAACCTCATCTGTCAGCCTGTTTATCACCATAGCAAACAGCAAAGGGCTCAGAGCAGATCCCTGGTGCAGTCCCACCCCCACACTGAACTCCTCTGTCTCACCTACAGCACACCTCACCACTGTCTTACAGCCCTCATACATGTCCAGAACCACTCTAACATACTTCTCCGTCACACCACTGTGTTTTTGTACAATTTTAAATTCAGTCCATGAACTCATACCGTAGATGAGATCTCTTTTTTAATGATGTGGTTTAAAACATAACATTTCTAAACTTTTTTTTTCTCTCTCCGTGATGGATTGATGAGCAGCATGACTCATCAAACCTCCTGCTCATCTCACTTTGTCAGGAGGCTCCAGCAATAATGGAGGTGACCCATTACTAAACGCTGCAGAGATCACCGACCGTGCCGGTTTATATTTAGAGCATCCGAGCCTCTTGTGACCTTGGTAACCATAGTAATGCTATGTAGAGATGACAAAGTTCTGACCGCTTCTAGCACATTACAGTTATTATATTTTCACGACCATAGGGCGCACCGTATTAAAAGGCACAGTCCAAATTTTGCGTGCTCTGTATTTAAAACACACATAAGGCGCACCTGATGATAGGGTGCAGGTTTTATATACTTATCCTCTATTGTCCGCCTTACAACAACACACACTCTCGCTCTCAAACTCAAACACACACACACTAGTGTGCGTATTTAAAAATAGATCGGGAACAAAAGTGAGTATGGTTGTCTTTATTTAAATATTAGTTACAGTCGTCATAAAGTCATTTATCAAATCCATCAAAGTCCTCATCCTCTGTTTCAGAATCTAACAGGTGCGCTAAATCCAACATAGCAGATTCACTTTCCTCACTGTCAGAGTCACTTTCTGTTCCAGGCGGCTCCTCGGAAATGATGTCTGCTTTTGCAAAAGCTCGGACAACAGTGCCAGCAGACATGTTAGCCCAACCATCTACGATCCACTGGCAAACTGTGGCGTAACTCGCTCGGCGCTGCCTTCCACCCTTCGTGAAGCTGTGGTCTCCTCTGGTTGTCCATCGCTGCTGGAGTCTTTCCTTCAACTCTGGCCACCTCGCCTTATTTCCGTGGAAACTCAGCTGGGTCTTCTTCCTCGTTTTCCAGCTTCCTCCACTTACGAACCATTGACTCGTGAATTTAAATTTTCTTGCGGCGGCTCGATTCCCATGTTCCTCCGCGTAGCTGATCGCCATCAGTTTAAACTGAGCTTCATAAGCGTGTCTCTTTTCCATTTTCAATGTTGTTAAAACAGCAATGTTCTACATAAAGCACACACCTGTTCTTTTAGACACAATCCACGCCCACACTTTCCATTTTAATGTTCTCAACTGCGTCCGCTTCGTGGTCCTCTAATATGTCCGCAAATCACAAATCACATAGGGCGCACTGCACAATAGAGTGCACCGCTCATTATGAAGAAAATTTGAGACTTTTATGTGCGCCTTATGGTCGTGAAAATACGGTAATATGTTTGTAAGTGTATCTACCGTCTGTTGGCCATGTGTTTATTACGCTGGCTGGTATGATGTAAATGTGAGACCAGTGGAAAAAGTAAAAAAAAAAAAAAAAAGAAATCGTCCCCTACTTCACTTCTAATCAGATGAAAAAAGTGCATTAAAAAGAAAAAGCTGAAGGCTGGTACTTTAAACCGTGTTCCTCACACTCTGAGCTTTTCCTGTGACAGGGAGCCATCTACTGAAAATTTGAAGTAATTAACATGCAGACTGCTCCGACCATGCCTCTTTAATTAGCAGTGCTAGCCTTTGACTTAAATTCTTTTCATCATGGAGACATTTATGACTTGATTTCCTTCTCCTCGGCTACGCACGTGATGAATTGCACCTTTCTTACACGGTCGTATTTGGAGTTGTTGTTAACATGAGAGATAATTATTTATAGGTTGACCTTAATAGCTGGAAGTCTTTTACTGGCTTCAATTAAACACTGAAAATCTAACATTTGCACGTGGTTCAAGATGGACTCAGATTTGTTAACCATTTTGTTTAGATCCCGTTTCCAGTCATCAGCACAAAAATCACAGCCTGTCTCATTTGGAGCCCAAAAATGCCAAAGCAACACCGGTGCCAACTTCATCAACTGCTTTTCCATGCAACAGGATATTGAGGAGGATCTGTTGACTTGAAGGTTCAATTACATTCGTTTTAACAGATGCCGTCGAACCACGCCTCATTAGCACCATCACGGCAAATAAAACTCAGCTATTCAGCACTTTGTTCATCACTTTTTCAGACATCTAAGCCATTTTAGTTGTGGTAACAGTAGTTTTACAACCTTGACTATTACAACTAACCCCCACCCTGCACATGTTCGTGGAAAAAAAAAAAAAAAAACATCTGCAGGTTTGTCTTTTTCATTGAAAGTGTTAACTAACATAAGCTTTTTACATTGTTTGTTTAAATTAGCAGAAGATTTTTTTTTTTTTTTTTGCAATGCCAAAAACTTCAGTAAAGCAGGTCAACGATCTGTTGTCAGACATGTCCGTAGTCTGAATCCACGTCCTTCTTGTTATTTAAGTATTAGTTTACACGTGTCACAGTTTTGTTGTTGGATCCTGTTTACACAGACATGCCAAGTCTCTCACATTGGGCGGGAGACACTCGCATGATTAGGTATACTGAGGCTAAGCACATGGCATCTCCTGCTGCTGCTGTGCATCTGAAAGCCGCCAGTAGCGATCTGTTTGGTCTATTGTCGGTATTGTTTTTGGGGTCTATTCGTGGTGGTAATTCCTCTTCGTACTGATACATAACGCCTGGTGGTAACACACGTAAGACGCACAATTTTCCACCAGCTTTCTCATGTTTTGAATGGTTTGTTTTACGCCAACTGTCATGGTGGCTGTCCACTGGCAAATATGACGTCAAGCTCCTCCTCCTTTTGGCCCCGCCTCCTCAAATCTCCCGCTTTGTGAAGCCAAAAACTTGGCATCTCTGTTTGCATTTCTCTCAATATGATCAGCCAAAGCAATGAAATCCACAGAAAAGAAACAGTTTTTCTCATCCTTTCACGCGTAATAATAAAATCAATCGCACAACAGGCTTCGTTTGAATTGATACAAATCAAAAAGCAGGCTTCAATTGATTACATCTTGTGTTTTTTGCTGCCTTCTGTTTCACGATTTAACGGAACCACAACGTTTTCCCAGGCAGGATATTGGTTACATTTTGTGGGTTTTAATGTTTAAATTTTATTGATGTGTTGAGATGAGGGTTTACGGTTTATACAAAAGATCTGTTACACTACGTTCTACAAGATTTAGAGATACAGATTTCTGTTTTTTTATTTCTGCATCACGGAACGTTGAGCGTATTCTCAGATTAACCTTGGACATGCGTCTGTGTGTGTGTGTGAGTGTGTGAGAGAGAGAGACTCATTCATTCCTTTTATCACATTTTTTTCAGGTTTGACTTCACTAACAATTTAGCAGTGATTGGAAACAAGTTTTGTTGTTTTCAGGGCTTTAATTTTAATATTAATTTATGACGTATCATTTTGTCTTCTGAATCTCTTATCTCTAACGGGTTCACAATGGCTGCCAGAGCCTTTCCCGGCTGATTTCAGGCGAGAGGCAGGGTACACCAGTCTGTTGAGGGGCCACAAACACAGACAACCATCCACACACACTCATTCCTGCGGGTAATTTCATTGCAGCAAATCAACCTAGCATACATGTCTTTGGAGGGTGGAAGGAAACCGGAGTACCTGGAGAAAACCCACAAATACACTGGGAGAACATGCAAACTCCACACAGAAAGGACAGCGTTCCAAGACTGTTTTACCCAGGACTCGAACCCTGACCTTTTTGCTGTGATGCCACTGAGCTAACCACTAAATAACCGCTATATTTGTCAAACCAGAAGGAAACTTTTGATAATGGCTAATTAAAAACTAAAAGGATTTGTCTTTAATTTAAGAACAGATGGCAAACAAAAGATATCCAGATCTAATAGATTCAGCCCAAGCATGATTACCCACAAAATGAAGTCAACATTATATTATTATTTTTGTTTGTTCATTAAAAGCAGATTAATACATGTGTGTGAATGAGAGGGATCCAAATGGAAAAGTGAGGTTAAAGGGAGAAGAGATAAAGAAGGTGGAAGATTTTAAGTATCTAGGATCAACAGTCCAGAGCAATGGAGAGTGTGGAAAAGAGGTGAAGAAGCGTGTGCAGGCAGGCTGGAACTGGTGGAGAAAAGTATCAGGTGTGATGTGCAACAGAAGAGTATCAGCTAGAATGAAAGGAAAAGTGTACAAAACCGTGGTGAGACCTGCCTGAGGAAAAGACAGAAAGCAGAGATGGAGGTAGCAGAGATGAAGATGCTGAGGATCTCTCTGGGAGTGACCAGGATGGACAGGATTAGAAATGAGTACATCAGGGGAACAGAACATGTTGGAGGTTTTGGGGATAAAGTTCGAGAGGCCAGACTGAGATGGTTTGGACATGTGTGGAGAAGAAAGACCGAGTACATCGGCAGAAGGATGCTGGATTTGGAACCACCAGGAAAGAGTTTTTCCTGAGAAATGGGTTCAAATTGAATAGATGAGACATTAATGTTGGACCAAATAAAAATGTCTCACTCACGGTGAGGTTTTTACCACTCCATGGGTGTGAATCATTAACTGACTACTTTCTGTTATTTTCTTAGATCTCCTAATAATGATCAATCATTTTGTTCTATGCGGACGTTTCTGATATAATCACTAAATGGCACGTCAAGATGTTTTTTTTTTTAACTCTTTCTCTTCAATAACATTCAGCTTTTGCTGCTTCCACTTATAAATAGCTTGTACTGTTTAATAATCAATCACTCTTATCTGTTTTACTGCTTTTAGGAAGTTGTTTAATCAAAAAATTGATAAAAAACCTGAAACCTTTGTTCCTAAATGAAGTCTGCATTGTGTTAACACGTCTTGTATTTGGTCATATTCAAACCTAAAACCATTTACATATGCAGAATAAATACTTTTTTTTATTTACAAACTGCATTCTGAAGTATTTTCATGCAGTTTTTCACTTATTAAAGAATATTTTTAGTTGAACATGTCCGACTGGTATGATCTATGCCCAACTTAGATTACTGATATTCAGTGGTGGATGAAGTACTCACTTTTTGTACTTAAGTAAAAGTATAGATAATTAGGCAAAAAAATACTTAAGTAAAAGTAAAATTACCAATAAAGAAAATCTTCTTAAGTAAAAGTACAAAAGTAATTGGCGTAAATTTGACTTTTTCAGTAAAAAGTAAAAGTATTAGATCATAATTCCAATGTATTTTTTGTGCTGTAGAGTCACAAATAAATACTCTGCAGGGGTGTGACCCCCCTCCTTCCATCTCTTTTGTCCACAAAAAAAAAAAAAAAAGAAGAAAGAAAAGGGGACTAGTCAAGCTATCCCCTAGCAGGGCCTGCAAATGGACACCAAAATGCAGGAAAATGGCTCTTATTTTTAAAATGTTTAGGGGGAGGACCCCAGTCACCCTGTATTGGCTTTGTCAATGACCTCACGCCACCCCAAGCTCCATCTTTAGAAAATCCTAGAACCGCCCCTGCTCTGTGTAATGATGGCTTAACTTTTTATTTAGAAGTAAACACAACAAACAACGATCTTCTGACTCTTTATAATTTGTTCTATATTTGATGTTAGTTTTTTGGCGCTGAATGAATGCGGAAAATGTTTACTCCCGATTCTGATTGGTCCTCGATTCATTACTTCTTCTCCCGATCAACTGCTTCTTTTGATTTTGGCGATGTGGCTTCAAGTTGCGCTAAAAAAAAACCCTGTGTATTTTTCAAATTCCTGAACAAAAATGTAACGAAAAATGTAAAACACACTTTTAAAAAGTAGCGAAGTAAAAGTACAGATATTTGCTCTAAAAATGTAGTGAAGTAAAAGTAAAAGTACCGGTCTTAAATTTTACTTAAGTAAAGTACAGATACACAATTTTTTTACTTAAGTACAGGAACGAAGTACATTTACTTTGTTACGCTCCACCACTGCTGATTTTCTAAAACTACTGTTGAAATGGGATTAATCTATCTTTTTTTTTTTTAAGAAAATAAAAAAAAAACTAGTTTCAAGAACAACTAAATATGTGTTTCCACCGGCACCCCAGTTGGTCAACATCACCGATGGCGGTCGTTGTTAACCCGAGCCACAACCAATCCATTATGGTATTTCTCTTACTGACTACCGTTTGTATTTGGCATAGTTTTACATCAGATGCCCTACCTGATACAACCTGTGTGATTATCTGGGCTAACGCCCATTGCACATTTGGATGGTTAACAGGTAACGGTAATAAGGCACACCCGACAAACCTGATGCCACTGTGCATGCTCAGCTCAGGCAAAAACCATGACAACCTGGATTTATTACATTTACCGTAATTTCACGGCCATAAGGCGCACCTAAAAGTCTAAAATTTTCTTCAAAATGAGCGGTGCGCGCTTTCGTGCGGTGCGCCTTCTGTGTGACCTAAAAAAAAAAGCGGTGACCGTGAGGCGAGGCGGACCTGAAAGAAAAGCATGAGAACGTTAAAGAGTGAAGTGTGGGCGTGGATTGTGTATAAAAAAGGTATGTGCTGGATGCACAACATTGCTGTTTTAACCCTGAAAATGGAAAAGAGACACGCTTATGACGCTCAGTTTAAGCTGAAGGCAATCAGCTACGCGGAGGAACATGGGAATCGAGCCACCGCGAGAAATTTCAGCATTAACTAGTCAATGGATTGTAGATGCTTGGACTGACGCAGTGCTTCTCAATTATATCCTGTTGCGCCCCCCCTAGAAAGAAGAAAATATTTCGCACCCCTCTCCCCCGCTCTCCGCCATGACCATAATTAGTATCATTTGTCTATGAAATTGTTATAAGCAGTGGTCCCCAACCACCAGGTGGACCACCCCTGGTGTGAGGGGCCTAACTAGTATTTTTATTTACTTTGTTTTTGTGATGTCTTTATTTTAAAGGTATGTTTACCGTTACCATGGCAACCGGAGTGCGTTCGAGCAGAGAGAATTTTTCCACGTTATAAAGACGCTGATAATAAATTTTCTCGTGAAGACAACGTGGATTTAAATGTATTATTATTGATTAAAAAAGCCAGTTTTTCCGGCTGGTCTTATCACCTGTAGACCGGTTCGTGAAAATATTATCAGACACTAAACCGGTCCGTGGCGCAGAAAAGGTTGGGGTCCCCTGGTTCTAAGTACACTTCTGCATAACATTGTATCCTCATTAACATTAAAGAATAAAAAAAAGAAAAAAAAACAGCTTTATTGACAGCTTTATTGTTTTTTAGTGTGTAACAGAAAATACTTAAAGTGCATCAATTAACTTGAATTTAAAAAAAAAATAATACTTATTTAAACTATAAACTACAACTACTGTAGTGGATGTACAATTACACTTTATTCTAGTACGGCAAAAAAGAAAAACGTGTTCCACAGGATCACACGCGCCCCACTATTTGAGAAGCACTGGACTATTTTTTTAATACGCACATTTGCGTGCTTGCGTGTGTTGTTGTAAGGCGGTGTGTGACTGAGACTGCGCCTTTTCGTACGGTGCGCCCTATGTGTGTGTTAAATCCTGCAACGGCGCACAAAACTGAGGCTGCGCCTTTTCGTACGGTGCGCCTAATGACCGTGAAATTACGGTAACTAAGGCCCTGTCCAAATGTAGCCAGGTATCTGGTAAAACGAATATATTTTTATCCGTTTTGGCCTGTCAGCCACACAAACCCGTAAGTTTTTTTCACTCTTAATTGTCACTTTGAAAACTCCAACCAAAGTGAAGATTTTAGAAAACTTCGGTTTTGCGTTTGCATGTGGACATGCATAACCAGTGTTTTGCGTTTTTAAGCGTCACTACCTGCGACAATTAATGCATACATATCAGAAATGCGTTGCAATTAGCTAGTATCATCACATAAGCCTTCCTAGATCAGAGCTTACGTTTAGATAAATACTGCCCACTACTGGTCTGGCATGCTTATAACTGCACTCACAAGCGTGTTTATACGGGTTCGTGTGGATGTGGTTATATTCAAAATGGCTACGTGTGTGCGCAAGAGTTTTTCTAAAACGGAGGACAGCGAATAAATGTTTTCAAAAATACTCGGCTACACGTGAACATGGTCTAAATCAAACCCTATCACAATATTGGACATTTTCCAACCTGAAGGTCCAAACAAACAAAATGCTAATGTAGTTTATAAAATCAAATTTCTAAAAGGGAGTGTGAGCACGTACTCATCTAAGTGTCTCCAGCCATGATTCCAATTGCAGCTGAAAAAATGAACCGTGTTAATTGGATGAATCATGTTTAAGGAACTAGTTTGGTTTGTCAATCTGTCATTATGATTTCAAACTCTGGTGTTTCTCTGCGTGCCGGATTCGTTCAACTCCACACTTTCATTGCTTCATGCCCTGCTCCCTTCTCTTTTTGCATAATGCCCTGCAAGATATTGCTTCTCTTTTTAAAGAGCTTATTGGTTCTCAGACAAACTCTGTGTCCTAGGGAATTGAGTGGTTTGATTGAGGCAGGAGTTGTCTGGCCTGTGTCTCTACATGCTGTTCTGGAGAACTCATCACCATATAATTATCTGTTGCTTTTGCCGTGCTGACTCATATCAAACAGTACACTGTGTCAAATTCTCGTTAATAACCACCATCCTTTAGCAAGGACAGAGTCACTGAATAATTTTCCTTCGTGTGGACCTCAATGTTCACACATTGAAACATCTGAAACAAAACTACAATTACACGCTACGGGTGATTTTAAATAATGCTTGAAGGGTGCTCTGCAGGGGTTCTACTGATGTTTTGTGTCGCTCTTGAATATGATTGGCTCGTTTTCAGCTGACATATTTCCCTTTCCTAATATTGCAATCATTGCTATATATCACTTCAGCAAAAGCAAGTTTCACGGATCTCTTAAGTAAAATTTTGTGACAATGTGAATAACTATTCACTATCTGTGTGGCCATACCAACCTGTCTATGCCTGATCCCGTCAGACCTCAGAAGCTAAGCAGGCTGGGCCTGGGCTGTACATGGATGGGAGACCGCTGGAACCCCAGGTGCTACAGTGGGTTCCACAGCCGTTGTGTCCCTGGGCAAGACACTTCACGCACGTTGCCTAGTCTGAATGGTGTGTGATTGGTTGGTGATGGTCAGAAGGGCCGATGGCGCAAAATGGCAACCTCGCTTCTGTCAGTTTGCCCCAAGGCAGCTGTGGCTACAACAGGAGCTTACCATCACCTGGTATGGAGTGAATGAATAATGCATATGTGTGAAGCGTCTTTGAGAGTCCTGAAAAGCGCTATATACTGTAAGTACAATGCATTATTATTCAGCAACCAAGCAATGTTGCTAGAAGTTCACCATGTTTAAATTTGGGAACTACCGGTAGTTAAATTATATTAGGAAGCAAAGGAATTTTATTTGTACCACAATTCATACACACTGTAATTTAAAGTGTTTTACAAGACGGAACAAATACATTCAAATTGCAAATCATAGAGTAAAAGTTATCAAAGATAAAGAGTGATTAATCTTCAGTCAAAAGCACGATTAAACAGAAGTGTTTTCAGCCTACATTTAAACATCGTCACAGTAGAGGCCTGTCTCACGGCCTCAGGAAGTTTGTTCTCCATGTTTAGTCCTCACTCTGGGCTCCAGCAGGAGGCCGGCCCCAGAAGTCCTCAGAGTTCTAGATGGTCCATGTTTAGTCCTGACTCTAGACACCAGCAGGAGGCCGGTCCCAGAAGTCCTCAGAGTTCTAGATGGTTCATGTTTAGTCCTGACTCTAGGCTCCAGCAGGAGGCCGGTCCCAGAGGTCCTCAGAGTTCTAGATGGTTCATGTTTAGTCCTGACTCTAGGCTCCAGCAGGAGGCCGGTCTCAGAGGTCTTCAGAGTTCTAGATGGTTCATGTTTAGTCCTGACTCTAGGCTCCAGCAGGAGGCCGGTCCCAGAAGTCCTCAGAGTTCTAGATGGTTCATGTTTAGTCCTGACTCTAGACACCAGCAGGAGGCCGGTCCCAGAAGTCCTCAGAGTTCTAAATGGTTGATGTTTAGTCCTGACTCTAGGCTCCAGCAGGAGGCCGGTCCCAGAGGTCCTCAGAGTTCTAGATGGTCCATGTTTAGTCCTGACTCTAGGCTCCAGCAGGAGGCCGGTCCCAGAGGTCCTCAGAGTTCTAGATGGTCCATGTTTAGTCCTGACTCTAGGCTCCAGTAAGAGGCCGGCCCCAGAAGTTCTCAGAGTTCTAGATGGTTCATAAGGTACTAACATATCACAGATGTACTTTGGTGCTAGACCATGGAGAGACTTAAACACAATCAGAGCAGGTTTAAAGTCTATTCTCTGAACCACAGGAAGCCAGTGCAGAGATTTGAGCACAGGACTAATGTGATCATATTTTCTAGTTCTTGTTTGGACTCGAGCAGCAGCATTTTGAATAAACTGCAGCTGTTTTAAAGCCTTTTTGTTCAGACCAGTAAGTAGACCGTTGCAATAATCTAACCTACTGGAAACAAATGCATGGATAAGAACCTCAAAGTCTGTTTTAGAAACCAAACCTCTGATTTTGGCTGTTTTTCAGGTGGTAAAAGGCTGCTAATGTAATTGATTTGATGTGACTGTTGAAGTTAAAGTCTGAGTCCATTATTACTCCCAGATTTGTAACTTGATTTGTCAGTTCCAGAGAGAGAGATTGAAGGTAACTGATGACACTTTCTCTGTGGGCCAAAGACAATGATTTCAGTTTTGTCTGAGTTAAGCTGGAGAAAGTTGTTTTGCATCCAGACTCTGATTTGTTGAATACAGTGACAGAGTGAATCCACAGGTCCAAGTTCACCTGCTGTCAGTGACATATAGATCTGAGTATCATCTGCGTAATTGTGATAGGACACGTTATTACTGGCTATCAATTGCCCTAACGGCAGCATGTAGAAGTTAAACAACAGGGGTCCAAGAATTGACCCCTGTGGAACCCCACAGGTCAAAAGCATGGGATAGGACACGTTATTACTGGCTATCAACTGCTCTAATGGCAGCATGTAGAGGTTAAACATAAGGGGTCTATAATTATGTTATGTGTAATTGTTCTTGTGTCGTCATCTTGAGTTGGGAGTGCTATAATTTAGTTGTTCGCTTGTGGTTCAATGACGACAACCACTTCTGCTTCTGAAATGGATGAAGACAGGACTCTTCTGCTGAGTTGGACGTTTAGGACTAGTCATGGAATCTCATTGGATGACAGACAAGTATTTTAAAAGTAAAATATCAATACCTACGTTCCAACCCTCACCCATGTTCACCAGCTGTGGGTGGTGACCGAAAGAATGAGATCGTGGGTACAAGCGGGCGAAATGAGCTTCCTCCGCAGGGTGGCTGGGCTCTCACTCAGAGATCGGGTGAGGAGCTCTGCCATCCGGGAGGAGCTCGGTGTCGAGCCGCTACTCCTCCAGGTCGATAGGAGCCAGATGGGGTGGTTCGGGCATCTGGTCAGGATGCCGCCCCCGAGCGCCTCGCGGGTGAGGTGTTTTGGGCATGTCCCACCGGGAGGAGACCAAGAGGCAGACCCCGGACCTGCTGGAGAGACTTTGTCTCACAGCTGGCTGGGGAACGATTTGGGATCCTTCTGGGTGAGCTGGAGGATGCAGCTGGGGTGAGAGAAGC
Organism: Neostethus bicornis; assembly: GCA_902685375.1. Lineage (NCBI taxonomy): Eukaryota > Metazoa > Chordata > Actinopteri > Atheriniformes > Phallostethidae > Neostethus > Neostethus bicornis. The sequence continues at coordinate 13,628,992 of LR738564.1, forward strand.
CTGGGCTACCCGTTTGAGGCTGTTGCCCCCGAGACCCAACCCCGGAACAAGCGGAAGATGACGGAACGGGATATCAATACCTCAGTAACTTATACTGCTTCAACTGCTTATACTTACTTTGGTCTTGTGATATTTATGGAATTTAAACAAGAAAAAATATGAAAATAAGTTGTTTCTGATATGTGATTTCTCATGTATGTATCTTTAAATATGGTTTTACCTCGTTCGGTTGGATATGCCGTGCTAAAAGTTTAGTTTTAAATCAGAATTCAATGAGCTGACTGTCATTTTTTTTTTATTTTCTCAAAGGCATTTCCCCTGGATTCGTTGGTTTTTTGGGGGTAGATTTGCTCCGTGCACACAGACGTGGACTAGTTAGTGGCGCAGTATGTTTTCCTAAGAAGATGACATCATTGGTGATGGGACATTGCATCGTACCCTTGCACGCTGTGCGTTGGTGACTGTCAAGGTGACGGCGCTCTGTGGAAGCTTTAGTTTATTGCATGTGTTTCTGTTATGAAGGAAGTGGGCAGCTGACGGAGGGGTAGTAGTGGTTGAGGGCTTGTTTGAAGAAACAGGGGGCGTGTATTAGGGGAGGGATGAAGGGGTATTGTCCTGCCTCCGTGCCCTCCACTGGAAATTGAGGGTCTCGTTTGACAACTTCAAGGTGGAACGTGGAAAGACCAAAACAAGAACCATAGCCCCTTTTTCTCACCCCCTCCCTTCTCGAGGGGAAGAGAAAACCAATTCGTCACATCAGTCTATGGTGGCTGCGTTCGGCTCTTTGTCGTTGCAAGAAGGGGGGCGGGAGGGGAGCACGCAGGCAGTGTGAATGCATATCATGACCACAATAGAGCAAACGACCACAGTTCAGCCATGAAAGCCCAGCGGGAGAGGCTGAGAATTCCAGGGCTGACGTTAGAGTGAGTATTTTCCTGTGTTATCCTGCTGGGGAAGCAGCTCCTCTGCAGCGTGCCGTTTCATCCGTCTCTGTGTCATATTTGTTGCTGTCTTTCGCTGTTGCCTTATGCTCCGGGCTGTGTTAGCATTAGCAGCATCTGCAGCAGGAAGTCTAATGTCAAATCCTGCACAGCTAGGCAACAGCAGCCTGCTCATGTGTCTCAGTCTGCATGTGTTTACAGATTTCTGCTCCTGTCTCTCTGTCGTGCTAGATAGATTTTTTTTTTTAGATAGGAGTGCCTTTATTTGTGTGAGACAAACAGTGCACATGTAGGGAATCCACACACTTACACACCTAGAAGGAGTGTTTTGGCAGCGTTTGCTGCTGAGATCAATAAGGTGAGGAGCAGTGAATCACTGAAGCCTCTGATTTACGTCAGTTTGATCACAGCCACTATCGTTTAAATGACTTCCATTTTTTTTTATTATTATTTGGGTCAACAAGGCATTTGGTCTGGTTTCTGTTTTTGATCATTGAAAACATGCAACTGAGCATGCAGATCAAATGAAACATGCATTTCTGCAGAATCTATATGCAGATTTTTAGACAGATGCAGATCTTATTCTAAAAGAGTGCTGCATTAAATTCAGGTTTCATTTCCACCAAGAATTACACAAGAATTCAATGTTTTTTTAAAAAAAATTCTCTGATTCAGTGACACCTGGCCACATCAAAGTGTGTTGCACACTTACCTACAAGTAACCAAAACAGACAGTGTTTTGTTTCCAAGTGGTTGCTGAGCATGCAAAATGAGACAATATCTTCTCATCCTAATAAAAAAATAAAAATATGTAGTTGAGTTTGTGGATACACATTCATAAAATGCTCAGAAAAGGTCGTTTTTTTTTTTCTTCTTATCTGAATTTGTTCTTTTATTCTTCTTATTATTATGAAATCGTCATATTGATTAAACTAAACTATAGCTCAGATGTTCCAATGAATGTAAACACAATAACACACAGTGAAAAGTGTGTTAAGATTTGATTTATCGCGGATTTTAGTTTCGTGTAAAGATTTCGACAGTTTCCTTCAACGATTGTCGGTTGTTTCAAGGCCGATCATCGCTGTGATTTTTTTGGCACGTCTCTCAGAACAGACATTTTAAGAAATCCCTTAAAAGCCACTGCAGTGACTCACCTTTGCGTGACCTAATGCTCTGCTTTTCAGGCTCAATGTCAAACACTGCAGCGCCAGACAAATGCCTTTAGCAACCTGTTCTTCAAACATGATTACGTTTTTTTTTTTCGACAGGGGTCATTTAATCTTTCTGATGCTGCTTTCTTCATTTGGTTCTGTCATGTGAAGATAACTGTTTACAACATGCCATCTAACTTACAGCCTCACTCCCCGAAGCTTGAGCCCCACTCCCACTAGTCCTTGCAGTCCGTGCAGCCCGCTGCACGCTTTTCATTTCTGGAGGTAAGAGTTCTCTCCGGCTACGGCTGTTTGTGTTTTGGAAAACCTGTCAGTGCATGTTCAAGTCAACCTTGTCTTCATCAGTCACAGTTCGGAGTGTTAAATTTGTCCTTCTAAGATTGAGTCTTTTAGTGTGAAGCTGAAAAAGGACATGGAGCTTATGTAATGTCACTAATACCACCCCCTACCCCCCATCTTTCACCATTCTGCTCCCCTTTCATGTGCTAAGTAGGATTTGTGGCGGGTTACAGTACATCAAAGTGAGGAATGGTCCCAATCTGTCTGAATATGGCTTCATTTATTCCAGAATGATGGGGATTCACAACAAGAGCCAGTAATGGTTTAATACAGGGGTTACCAACCCGGTGCCCGCGGGCACCAGGTCGCCCGCAGTGACCGCATCAGTCGCCCGCAGGCCAGTTTTAAAAATAGCACTAATCACAAATTAGCTCCGTCAAAAATTTTCTTTAATTTTGTTGCTATTCTTTTTGAATTCCATTTACAGTGATGTAAATTTAAAAATGAATACATAAAAACGTAAACGGGAGCGCTGCAAAGATGAGGTTACGAACGCGTTTTCTACCCACAAAAACATGGCAGAAAAAAGAAAGAAAACTTATCATTTTCACAGTAAATGGGAGGAAGTGTTCTTTTTTACTAAAGTGAAAGAAAACTGTGTGTGTCTCATCTGCGCCACAGTTGCACCGTCCTTATTTTGAAAGGAGTAGATTTTTGTTAAATCTTACATAATTGATCATTTGTACAAACATGATTCAGAGTTTATGATTTGATAAATGTTAGTAAAAATAGAAAAAGATTTCCTGCATAATGTTGTGGAAGTGATCATTTGAAAATGAAACGCTTGTATATTGCATATTGAAATGTATCTGTTTCTGTTTAATCATACTGAAATAATTATTGTGATGGATCATTAACAATCAGTGTCTTCACATAGAATATCATTAATAATAATATCAAATTAAAGGTACACTGTGTAACTTTGTTATTTCAGAAGTGTATTATCAAAGTGGTAGCCCTTTGCAGTACTGAGTGCCCTTGAAGTAGCTCTCAGGTTCAAAAATGTTGGTGACCCCTGGTTTAATACCCTTGTTGATCGATGTGATTGGAACCAATTTAGGATTAATGTTAGATGGTTTATGTGCGTTTTATTATCGTTCTCTAAAAAAATCTGAAATATATTAAATGCAAGCTGCTTTAATCCCAATATTTGTCTTTTTTTTTAAATAACTAATCACCAAGAAACTTTTTAAAGTATTTTATCTTGAACTTTTTGTGTGACTCAGTCTGTTCTTTTACTCTCATTCTTGATTTTATTTGTTTTAATATCACAAAGTGTAACTTGCTCTTTTTATATGGATCTACCGGAAGGGGGTAAAGCGGTTGGATTGAAACTGGCTGTTCTTGTACACCTGGAGTTCATTAAAAAAAACATTTAATTTTGAGCTTTTGTGGAATGAATGAACAGCCTGGAACACCCACCTATTTCACCTTGTTCTGTGCACAGCATTCAGAATGCATGTAGAACTGGTGATGATGAGTCAGCTCCATTAAAAACACACTCAATCTTTTCTACTTTTACTTCTTGATTATTAGTGAAAGAATGAGCTTTTCTTCTGTTTTGTGTCCGATCCTGTTTTAATGCAGTTATTAGTGTTAAACTTTTCTATATTTCATTTTGTAAAACAAGCATAAGTGTGAGAATTGTACTTAAGTGGCTGCATTCTTTCGCTCAGCTGTAATCGGTCAAGTCGTACATTTAAAACCATTTATTAAAGTCTGGTTTTTAGATACATTATTTTATCTATTCATTTTATTGAAGTAATATCTTTTTAATTTAATTGAACTCATAATGCTGCAAAGAAATAAAAAAAATATACGTTTTAAGAGGGTATTAAATTCTTGGAAGGAAAATTTATACAACAGGACATCTTGTGGTTCGAAAGTGAAATCACTTTTGAAACTTATAAAAACTTTATTCAGTCACCTTCTTAACCGTCTATCCCTTACGGGGTTACAGGAGTGCTGGAGCCCACCCCAGTTGATTCAAAGCAAGGGGCAGGGTACACCTCGAACAGGTTGCCAGTATGTTGCGGCGCCACACACATACATTCATTCCTAGGGGCAATCATGTAGCGGCCAATCAACCTAGCATGCATGTTTTTGGAGGGTGGGAGGAAACCGGAGTACCCGGAGGAAACCCACGCGAACATGGGGAGAACATGCAAACTCCACACAGAAAGGCCAGTGTTCCAAGCCTCATCCCCACCTGGGACTCAAACCCATGACCTTCTTGCTGTGAGGCCACTGTGCTACCCACTGTGCCACCATGTATAAAACCTTATAAAACTTTCTCTCATTAATTATATTTCTTATTTTGTTATTATACATCAAATGGTCTTTTTTTTATAATTATGGACCCTTTATTTGAGAGTATGCTTCTTAAATCTAATGATTGTACTCTTTAAGTTTTTTATACTTAAAAAAAAAAAAAAAAATTTAGCCTATGCAGGCTGAGCCCCATGCGTAAAAGCCCGGCCACCAGGTGCTTGCTCTCATGCTCTACCCTCGGGCCTGGCTTTATGGGGACGTGTGGCCCCTGGCGATCCTGGACCAGACAAGGGAAACTTGGCCACGATGCATTTCTTCATTCGGGTTTTTGAGTCGTGCTTTCTCTGGCCCCTCACCTAGATCCTGTTTGCCTTGGGTGACACCACCAGGGGGATTAAATCCCCGACAACATAGCTCCTGGGCACATTGGGTCAAACAAACCCCACCAACATGACAAGATAGCAGCTCAAGGAGGAGCTTGAGCTCGGAGTAGAGCCATTTCTCCTCCCGGTCGTGACAAGCCAGATGGAGTGGTTCGAGCATCTGACTAGGATGCCTCCTGAACACCTCGTTGGTGAGGTTTTTTGGATACGTAACAACGGGATGAGACCCAAAGGCAGACCCCAGACCCGCTGGAGAGACTATTTCTCATGGGTTTCCCATCTGAGACTGTCACCCCCACGACCCTGCCGTGGATAGTTATAACGTAGGACTCATTGTCACAAAGTCCCATTTTGTCTTGAAATAGATAGATTTTTTAATCATTAATTTTTTTTCACAAAAACAAAATTAAAGGAGGACATATGTGTTGCTTCTTATGTCCCGACACAAGCTCGTTGTGGGTCCAGTTATCCACACGGAGCTAAAGATGTAACAAAACATTCTTTAGTGAAACTGACTCTGCCGCTTAAAAACCACTTTACAGCTTAGTGGTCAAACAGTATTTAATTGAATATTTATAACTCAAGCATCAGAGATTTCCCCTAGAGGTTGAACTACTGATCTGTAGCTTCAGTCTCAGCAGTTTGGAGTCAGCAGAATTTCTAAACCCATCCTGGTCTCATCTGTATGGGATTCATGTTCGTATTCATTTAAAATGAGAACATGCAAAAAAAAAAAAAAAAAGAGGTCAAACATTTTACCAAAATGCCAAGTGTTCACACACTGGTCTGTGTGTACTCGTTACACCACAAGAGAGACCGAGTCAGAGGCAGGTGATCCGGCTCTCATCATCTCTTCTAACATTATTTACATTTCATGTTCCTTCGTTGTGCATCAGGAGGATTTCTCACGGACACGAAGAGTCTTGATAATTAAACAAAAGTCTGGGATCATTTCAAAATGAGTCTTAGGCTGAAATGAAAAATCTGTCAGAACAAATTATTCAGAACACAGGGAATATTTTGCTCTATTATAATGTGTTTTCATTTTAAAATGACTTCATAACCTGAACTGTTTCTAATCAGATCAGCAGTTCCTATTGTTTGCTATCAAACCGACCCCATAAATTATTCAGTTTTATTTGCAAGCCCAAAATCTAAAAAATAACCGTCTCAATGGGCTTCTCGTAGTAAATTGGAGGGGGAAAAGGACAAAACATAAATAGAAAAACAAAATAATTTATGTACACAAAAACATAAAACTAAGTAAACAATTGATTGCATCATACACAGGAAGAACATGCAAACTCCACACAGAAAGGACAGTGATTCAAGCCTCGCCTTCACTGGCGCACAAACAGCTGACCTCCGAAGTTTTCATTAAAGCATTAAAAAATAATGAATATCGTTTAGTAATCTCTATGAAGACGACTGTGGAAAAGAGGTGAAGAAGCGTGTGCAGGCAGGCTGGAATGGGTGGAGAAAAGTATCAGGTGTGATGTGTGACAGAAGAGTTTCAGCTAAAACAAAAGGAAAAGTGTACAAAACCGTGGTGAGACCGGGCATGCTATTTGGTCTTGAGACTGTGGCACTGAGAAAAAGACAGGAAACAGAGATGGAGGTAGCAGAGATGAAGATGCTGAGGATCTCTCTGGGAGTGACCAGGATGGACAGGATCAGAGGAATAGCACATGTTAGAGGTTTTGGAGATAAAGTCAGGGAGGCCAGACTGAGATGGTTTGGACATGTGCAGAGGAGAGAGAGAGAGTACATCGGCAGAAGGATGCTGGATTTAGAACCACCAGGAAAGAGGACTAGAGGAAGACCAAAGAGGAGGTTCATGGATACAGTGAAGGAAGACATGAAGATAGTTGGTGTGACTGAAGAAGAAGCAGCAGATAGGGTTAGATGGAAGAAACTGACTTGCTGTGGCGACCCCTGAAGGGAAATGCCGAAAGGAGAAGAAGTTTAGTGATCTCTAAACTTTCACGTTTAAAATAAAACAGCCTGGAGATCCTTTGACATTATCTCTCCATCTCGAAGGTAGTCAAAATCTCGAGTTTTGGAAAGATTCCCACCAATATCAATGTTTGTGTGAGCATCTTGCAAAGACCATCCAAATAATGTAAGACCTCTAAAAGAGATTTAAAACTAACTTAATGGCAATGACAGCTCTACAACAAAATATGCGAAAATGATGATGATGATGATTAAGCAACGAGAGAAAAAAGCAAATCCAGCATGAATAAATGTCAACGTCAAATGATTGTAAAGACTCGTCCATAAAGAGAAACATCCTCTCAGCACATTTATCACTGGGTGTTTTTGGTTTGAAAATGTGGAGTCATTATTTGGTTGATTTTAAGAATATTTCTTTAGAGTTGTTGTTTATGGGATCATAAAGAGTTCTGAAAAACATTTGAACTCTACCCTTGACTGACCGGGATTTGTTGTTTCAAATATGAACGGCTAACTTTAAAGGAAAAAAACGGCTTTTAATGTTTGTAGAATTCTGATTTGATAAGACATCATTTTTATTGAAGTTTATGGAAAATGTATTGCATGACAAAAGCATTTGTTTTGTTTGGTTTTGAATCGACTTGTGCAGATAGAATCCAGAGAGTCCCAAAGAGAACGTCTCAGTGTACAAAAAAAAAGGCTTCAACCTAAATGTCCTGCATGAAGTGTCAGCACATTACCAACAATGACCTTTCTATTCATGCTGCATTATGCAGGTTTGACTTTGAACCATCTGAACTGTCATGTCTTATGTGGAGCACGGAAACAGAACGGAGCCATAATTAGAGTGAAGGCTGTCACACTGGCCTGCAGGGAGACGCACTGATCTGCTCTGAGAGAATCAACTCGCAAACTCAGACTTTCTCCTGCCAGGAACGACCTCTGAAAAACTCTTTATTACAGAAGAGATGCACGCAAATGCGACCAGTGGTCAAGTCTTTAAAACATTAGCTTATGTTTCCCTTGATGGCCATACCAGCCTGTCAATGCCGGACCCGTCAGACCTCAGAAGCTAAGCAGGCTGGACCTGGGCTGTACTTGGATGGGAGACCGCTGGAACCCCAGGTGCCACGGTTGAACGGCCGTTGAGATTAAATTGCCGTTGTGTCCCTGGGCAAGACACTTCACCCACGTTGCCTAGTCTGAATGGTGTGTGTGCGATTGGTTGGTGATGGTCAGAAGGGCCGATGGCGCAAAAATGGCAGCCTCGCTTCTTTCAGTTTGCCCCAGGGCAGCTGTGGCTACAACAGTAGCTTACCATCATCTGGTATGGAGGGAATGAAATGCATATGTGAAGCATCTTTGAGAGTCCTGAAAAGCGCTATATAAGTACAATGCATTATTATTTGGTTCCTGTCTCCTGAGCTTTTTTATTCTTTTTTGGGGAGTTAATTTTTGGGGAGATCTCTTTTAAGTGTATTTGTCGCATCGTCTGTTTTGTCTTTTTTTAAAAAGTTTTCTTTAGATCTGATACTCTTATAGTAAATGGACTCTACTTATGCAGCACTTTTCCACCTACGTTGGTACTCAAAGCACTATACAGTCACACGCATACATACCTAGAGGTGGAAGCTGCCATGCAAGGTGCAAAACACTTCTGGAGCAATTTGGGAGTTCGGTGTCTTGCTCCGGGACACCTCGGCATGAACTATAAGCAGTGGATCAAACCGGCAACCCTCCGGTTACAGGGCGGTCACCCTACCCACTGAGCCATCCTTCCTGTACTTAATGCTGCAATTGAACACTATCTTTCGTCGTTCCCAGTCAGAGTTCAAAACCAGATATCAGATTACTAACAACAAATCACCCGTCTGCTGGCATCACGTGAATTTCTTCATTAAAGTTTGGGTGTCTGACCCCAACTCAAAGATTTGCTGGGTCTTGCAAGCAGTGGAGGGTAAAATGATTGATCTAGCTGGGATTTTGCACTCCAACAAAGTCTTGTGTTATTATTAAAGTTCAAACTCATAGATGACAGTGGTGAGACCAGCCATGCTGTTTGGTCTAGAAACAGTAGCACTGAGAAAAAGACAGGAAACAGAGATGGAGGTAGCACAGATGAAGATGCTGAGGATCTCTTTGGGAGTGACCAGGATGGACAGGATTAGAAATGAGTACATCAGGGGAACAGCACATGTTAGAGGTTTTGGAGATAAAGTCAGAGAGGCCAGACTGAGATGGTTTGGTCATGTGTAGAGGAGAGAGAGTACATCAGCAGAAGGATGCTGGGTTTAGAACCACCAGGAAAGAGGGCTAGAGTAAGACCAAAGAGGAGGTTCATGGATACAGTGAAGGAAGACATGAAGATAGTTGGTGTGACCAAAGAGGATACAGCAGATAGGGTTAGATGGAAGAAACTGACTTGCTGTGGCGACTCCTGAAGTGAAATGCCGAAAGAAGAAGAAGAATCTCCTGGCTGAATAAATTTAAAATGAACATTTTCTGACTTTAAACACCAACAATAAGTTATTTTGGTTGGTTCCGTATTGTCCAAACATTACAGCACATCTTTCCTGACAGATTCTCCTTTCAGGAAATCATGTGATATCCCAGCATGCATCACAGATAAGCATACATCTGTATCATATGATACAGTTATACATCCATATATTTCACACACAATGCAGCGTTTTATTTTGCTCCATTTAACACGATGGTGTTTGATCTGTTGAACTTGTAACAGCAGAAAGAAGTGGGTTTTTTTAAACATTGTTAATGCTTTTCATCTTTTTTACTCTCATAAATGCTGATTTAAGTCAAGAGTGCTGCTAAAGGAGTGTCTTTCTATTCATGCTGGACGCACTGAGGCGCACTTCTCACCACTCTATAGCGCTCAAGTGTCACTTTATTGGACTGAACGTTGCACTTTCCTGCAGAAACTAATCTAAGCTATCAGTGTCTTAGTCTTGTATCTTATGGGCTTCAGTTTTTTTCTTTGGGATTTTGTTTTGATTTTAACTCTAACAGTCTTTTTTAGAGGTCCGTGTAGTCCCTCATTCATACAGGAGTGATCCATAGTAGAAAAAGTTTCAAAAAAAGTCTTCTGGACAGTTAAATTCTTGAATGAGACGTTTCGACTTCCATCCGGAAATCATTTTCAATCTGAATGAAATGGACTGGAAACTGGATCTAATTCATACTAACCTGAGTAACAGGTAAAAAAATAGTAAGGCAGAGCTCGACCAATGAGCCTGTGTAACCTATGATGGCCGTGAATGGCTCCTATTGTAGCCACAGACCAGTAAACGACCCTATTATAAAAATGGGGTCGTTTTTATTATAGGGTCGTTTTTATAAAACGACCCTATAATTATAATTAAACGACCGAAAGACAACCGCTTTCTTTCGGTCCGAACTTCACGCCTCTCGTTAGCAGGAATTTCTATTCACTAGTCTTTTAGCATTTTTATAATAGGGTTGTTTACTGGTCTTTGGCTACAATAGGAGCCATTCACGGCCATCATAGGTTACACAGGCTCATTGGTTGAGCCCTGCCTTTCTATTTTTTTACCTTATACTCAGGTTAGTATAAATAGATCCAGGTTTCAGTCCATTTCATTCAGATTGAAAATGATTTCCGGATGGAAGTCGAAACGTCTCGTTCAAGAATTGAACTGTCCAGAAGACTTTTTTGAAACTTTTTCTACTAAAGTCTTTTTTAGAGCGTCTTCCTGCGTAGTTTGCACCCTGTAGGTTACTGAAATCAGCTGACCTCGAACTCCTGCACACACTTGAAAGTCAAATTCATCACCAAACTGACAAAGAGTTGTTTACTTAGTGAACAGACAAACACAAGTCTTTAACTTGAAAGTCTATCTGCTTTTAATAAAGATTTCTACATGTAAAACGAAGATTAAAGGAACAGATGTTCGTGTTCTTTCTCCTATCGTTCGTGTTTAGTCGCTTATCTGCTTATAAAAGTCAAACAGAAAATGAGTCATGGATCAAAGGTGATTTTGGTTCAGGTGAGGCGTTCATTTGATGAATGAGGTAGGACTGTTTTTGCAGGAAGTAAAGCAAAGGTAGAATTAACGCAGCGGCAGAAGAAGCCACATAGAAAATAGCCCAGATTTTCTATTTCACACACGTCTCGACAAATATACTGACCCAGCGGACTTTTGGAGGGAGGCCAGTTTGAGAAGGCAGCGAATGCAAAGGCGCATCTGCTGATGATGCACTACCCCCCACCCCCTTCCACAGGATGTGAAGTGGTAGATGCCTGTTACATGAGATGAAGCATGTTGAGCGAAGGGAGCAGGGTGAGTGTTTGGGATAGAGAACCCAGTCGCAGCGAGATGGGAAAAGTCAGCTGGTATTAGGTGTCGTGTCCCTGCTGCAGTGGAGTCTGTCAGCACCTGACCTGGATCACACTCTCTGTGTGCCTTTCAAGATTTTTCCAGGATTACTTTCTTTGTGTTTGAGGACAGAGGAGGACGGCGTGTCCTCCCTGCCAAAGTGTTTATGCCGCAGCTGGCTGCAGATGTGCCCGTGCAGGGGAAGTTTGGACCGAAAGAAAGCGCTTGTCTGGACTCCTACTTGGGTCATCACCTCTTGAACCCTGAAAGACATCGCTGCTCATCGGGTCCTCAAAAGCCCCCCTTGCACCTCCCTCTCTGGCATGACGTGGAGACAATGTCAGATTGCAACCCGTGGACAGCACTGTCCAACTTTAACATTCCACATTTCTTCAGCGGAGCACGTCTGCGCCGATCTAAAAGGTACCACTTAGAACTATTGTGTTTTGTTGTTTAGAAACGTCTCATCGCCGATATGTTTGTAAGAGTTACCCGTTTGGTGAGATCAGTCTGCACAGGATTAAAGCAATCACTTCTCATCTCTACAACGATATTTTCATGTGTTTACAGTCGGCAATCTGAGCCGCTTCACGAGGTCAACATGAACGAGGCAATAGGCGTTCCCGTCTCTCCTTTTGTGTATTATTTGCTTTGTGAGTCAAATGATAATTGAATGTCTTGTTGAGGTCGTCTCAGGTTCCTCACTCAGTTTCCATTCGCCAGCCCACTTGAGTTACTCTGGGAAAAGTGGAAGCGCTGATTGTTGTTTTCACACTTTTCTCAAAACAGAAAACTACTCCTATGCTGCGGAGGGCTGACCCTAAAAAAAGAGTTAGGGTTTGTTTGAATGATGTGTCATTTTTTTTTACTTTTGAAGCATTTCTAATGACTTTTCATCGTTTTATGGGATTTAGGGCGTGCAAACTGCTTTGCTGCTAAGCCACTTGATCCCAGTCTGTTGTATATGATGATGGTCCATGGTATTGGTGAAAGTCTATATAAAATAATAATTTGTAATCCCCTTTCTGACCTACTTTCTGTCATACTGCAAGACGGCTTACGATGAAAGACTGGTCACTTTAGGATGGAAATCAGTTGAAAAGGCAAAGTTTTTGACTTTTTATACCAACAACTTTTGTCTTAAATCCTGTTGAAAATTGATCTAATGACCGAAATACAAATGGAAAATAAAACTGATTTCTTCAATCATAATATTTAGAAAAGATTACACATAGTGTCCCCTAAAGATTGGATTTGAGTCATAAGGAAGCTGAAAGTTTGTTCTGCTAGGACCCAAGGTTCAGGACTCTGCGTTCCTGTCCTGGGCATGGCCACACCGAGGAGACCTCCGCGTTTCTTCATCCCCGCTCCATCAGGATGAAATCCATCTACTCATCCCTGTCCAGGGCATCGCTGGGCTGAGGAGACTCCCGTGTAACCATCAGGATGAAGAACATCTACTCATCCCCGTTCTGGACATCTCCGGGCTGAGGAACCCCACGTGTTTCCATCAGGATGAAGAACATCTACTCATCCCCGTTCTGGACATCTCCGGGCTGAGGAGTCTCCCGTGTTTCCATCAGGATGAAGAACATCTATTGACTTCTTTAGATATTTAGCTGTAGATTAGATTAAGCTAATATTTAAACAATAATCTTTGACACATTGGTTGCTCGTCCCGGGGAGAGGGATCTCTCTTTCACGTGGATCCCCATGAGGTTTCTTATTTTTTCCCCACTGATGGGTTTTTTAGGAGTTTCTCCTCACCGTGAAGGACAGTCTAAAGGCATAAATGTGCTAGTCTTGTTTAGTTAGCATTTGTTAGTTATTTTGTTAATACATTCCTCTTTTTCTTGTGAAGCCCATTGAGACGGAAATTCTGTGATTTTGGGCTGTAAAAATTGAATTGAATTGAATTGAAAAGGTTCTGGGACCCAAAGTTAAAATCTTCGAGATTCCTTTCAAAGCCACATAAAACTGAAAGTTCCTGAAGCAAAGGCTTTTTAGTTTCCCACAAAAGTGGTCCTCGGTCCTTTCGTACTACTACAAACTTCTATTAATAGATGAATGTGTGTCATATGTCTGACTTTGAATTTGGGTTTGTCAGCTCCCTGCAGCAATTTGTGCCATTGTGCTTTGTCATCTTACCTGACAGCTGGGATGAAGGACCCCAACTCAGAGGTAGAATAGATTAATCATATCTTCTTGTTGACACGGGTCAAGATCAGACATCTTGTTTTAGAATTGTACAAACTGAAAACTTTGATCTATTTTTAATACTTCCTGCAGCCGAAGTAAGAAAGCAAGCGGAATCGTTTTTGACAGTTTGAGATTACTTTGTGATAATGTAGATGCAAGAGCAGTGATCTCCGCTCTGTGAAGTATCGGTAGCTGTCATTAGAAAGTATTTTTAGCTGCTGGAAAAGGATTTGCATCACTGTTAGTGTGCAGCAGAACAATGGTTTGAGGTTTAGGGTTTTGCATGTTAGCGAGATTGTTAAACCTCATATGGATCTGTTCCAACTATCTAAACACGTCTGCACAACGCCATAAACGCTGGCCTAGATTCTCCCTATCATCTTCACCCAGGCATTCTTTATCCCCTCTCCACTTGATTTTAAACCTCCCTATAGCAATGAGCCCTCCCCCTCGCTTCTTTCTTACCCTGCGTCTCTCTCCCCCCCAAAGCTCCGCTTAGCATCAGATGTAAGAAGGACGACTCGTGCGGTTCAGTCCTCGACAAGAGCATATAAACTGTTATGGTAAATCTGAGCTTCTTTGATTGAGAATCAGCGTATCAGATAGTATTCATTTGCTCTATAAAAATAAGTAATTTACAAACGGTGTCTCCTCTCCTGATTGCACAGGTTAGCCCTGAAAGAACATTTGGAGCAGACAGATTTGAGACGGATAGATTGATAGTTAGCGAGCCAGCTACTTGAGAAAGAGAGAGAGACGTAGATTAAACTTTATTAATCTCCTGCAGGAGAGATTCTGGTGTCCAGCAGCAACAAATCACACAGGTCATAGATACAAATAAATAAAACAACATACAATTATAAAAGTTACAATTGCTAGTCATAAGATACTCATTCAGACTCGGTTCTTTCCAGGTACATTTCGTTCCGTCATCTTCCGCTTGTTCCGGTGCCAGGTCGCGGGGGCAACAGCCTCAAACAGGAAGCCTAGGCTTCTCTCACCCCAGCTGCATCCTTCAGCTTACACGGAAGGATCCCAAGTCGTTCCCTGGCCAGCTGTGAGACATAGTCTCTCGAGCGGGTCCGGGGTCTGCCTCTTAGTCTCCTCCTGATCGGACGTGCCTGAAACACCTCACCAACGAAGCGCTCGGGGGCCATCCTGACCAGATTCCAGAACCACCCCATCTGGCTCCTTTCGACCTGGAGGAAGAGCGGCTCGACACTGAGCTCCTCCTGGATGGCAGAGCTCCTCACCCGATCTCTGAGAGAGAGCCCAGCCACCCTGCGGGTGAAGCTCATTTCGGCCGCTTGTATCCACGATCTCATTCTTTCGGTCACCACCCACAGCTGGTGACCATAGGTGAGGGTTGGAACGTAAATCGACTTGTAAATCGAGAGCTTTACTTTTCGGTTCAGCTCTTTATTTACCACGACGTACCGATGCAGCGTCCTAGTTATTGCTGATGCCGCACCGATCCGCCTGTCGATCTCCCGCTCCATCCTTCCCCCACTCGTGAACAAGAGCCCGAGATACTTAAACTCCTCCACTTGGGGCAAGACCCTGTCTCTGACCCGCAGGGGGCATTCCCCCCCTTTTCCGGGCGAGGAACCTGGTCTCTGATTTGGAGGCACTAATTTCCAGGTACATCTGTTTGATTAAATTACCTGAGGGCTAAAGGGATAAACGACCTTTTAAAGCGCTCAATCCTGCACCCCGGTGAGAAGAAACTGTTACTTTGGGCACTCATCTGGGTTGTGACCTCATCATCCAGAGGGTGATGGGGATTTTTAAGGATGCCCTGCATTAGAACTCTCATCCTTCTCTCCAAAACAACTCCCATAGAGTCAATCACATCTCTATATGCACCACAAATGCGTATAGAGATGTGTATATGTGTGTTTATAACATGCATGCACTTGATACAGTGGACTTTTTATGTACCTTAAAAGTAAACGTACGGGGAACTTGACTGTCTCTCACAATTCAATTTTAAAAAAATAGAGAGGCATAGGTCAGTGGTAAAATGGTTGTCTTTGGACCAAAGAGTTGCCAGTTCTATTCCTGATGTGTCATGCCTAAATGTCCCTGGATAACACACCTAACCCACAATTACTCCCACCATTGGCGCTGTTATAGCTGCCTGCTGCAGTGCAATGCAGCAAAAGTAATTTCCGCATGAGGGATGAATACAGTCAGTCAGGATCTGTTTTGAATCCATGGAAAACGATCCACACTGCTATGAATATAAAATTTCTGCTTAAAATATTTACTGTTAACAGGTTTTCTATCAATTTTAAGTATCTAGTAAGTAAGAAGATTTTAAGTATCTAGGATCAACAGTCAAGAGCAATGGAGAGTGTGGAAAAGAGGTGAAGAAGCGTGTCCATGCAGGCTGGAACGGGTGGAGGAAAGTATCAGGTGTGATGTGTGACAGAAGAGTTTCAGCTAAAATGAAAGGAAAAGTGTAGAAAACCGTGGTGAGACCGGCCATGCTGATTGGCCTAGAAATAGTAGCACTGAAGAAAAGACAGGAAACAGAGATGGAGGTAGCAGAGATGAAGATGCTGAGGATCTCTCTAGGAGTGACCAGGATGGACAGGATTAGGGGAACAGCACGTGTTAGAGGTTTTAGAGATAAAGTCAGAGAGGCAAGACTGAGATGGTTTGGACATGTACAGAGAAGAGAGAGAGAGTGCATACAAGTAGGAAGAAGGATGCTGGATTTGGAACCACCAGGAAAGAGGCCTAGAGGAAGACCAAAGAGGAGGTTCATGGATACAGTGAAGGAAGACATGAAGATAGTTGGTGTGACCGAAGAGGATACAGCAGATAGGGTTAGATGAAAGAAACTGACTTGCTGTAGTGCCCCCTGAAGGAAAATGCCTAAAGAAGAAGGTTTTCTATCAATGTTTTTATTAAACTTGGTTTTGAAACACGAGTGAGCTTTTTTGACACTCAGAGAAAGCGTTTGTGCAGCTTTTTTTTTCATGTCTCATTACGGTTCTGTGAGCCTCCACACTCCTAAACAGAGAGGAAGATGACCAGTCATTACAGCAGCCTGTATGAATCTGACGGCCAACCCAGCTGCACTTGCGACTGACAAACTTTCCTCAGTTTGTCTTATTGAATAACGTCTTGAAAAATTGGTTCAGATCTCGCAGGAGGTTACGTAACAGCATGTCATTGATTTGAGTCCTTGACCTTGAAGTGAATTCATGTTCCTCAGGCATTAATGTGTTTCTTCTGACAGTCTCTAATTAAAAATGATAAACCAGGACAGTAAATACCGGAGCTGGCTTCTCTTTCAAAGAATTCCATCTTTTTCACAACATTTGGATTCATTATATGATTCACACATTACTCATGAGTCCTGGGACGACATGAATACCCTGCTCGAAAACCTGTTTCTTTATTTGGTTGACTAAACCTAAGCGTTATGTCATTTGTTTTTGTGGCACAGTTTGTGCCAGATTCACTCGTGGACTGTATTAGTTGGCGTGATATCGCAAAGCCTTGTTTTGCTGTATAGCTGATTAGTTTCTCCATCTTGATCATGTTTTCTTTTGGCTGTATTAACTCTCAGAAATGAATCACCATCAGATTTTCTTTGTTGTTGTTTTTTTTCTTATAATTCACAGTAAATTAAATAATCCTTATTGTTCATTTTGATGGATTTATTAAACCATAAAAAAAAAAAAAAAAAAAAACACACTTCTTATCCGTCTGTCCCTTTCGAGGTTACGGGGGGTGCCGGAGCCCATCCCGGCTGATTTAAGGCAAAGGGAAAGGTACACCCCGAACAGGTCTCCAGTCTGTCGCGGGGCCACACACACACAACCATCCACACACACACTCATTCCCAGGGGCAATCACATAGTGACCAATCCACCTAGCATGCATGTCTTTGGAGGGTGAGAGGAAACCCACACAAACACAGGGAGAACATGCAAACTCCACACAGAAAGGACAGTGTTCCAAGCCTCATCCCCACTTGGGACTCGAACCCATGACCTTCTCTACAAACAAAGGTTTCCTATTTTAACAAAGTGTTTTTCTAACTGTATAATCTTTCAATTCAAATTGAGTTGTTTTACTTCATTAAATCAACATTATTTCAGTTAATTAGCAGAAAAAAATTAAATTTATGATCCAGTGAGTAATTAATCAAAGTCACTCCATAATATCTAAGCTATGAAAACCAATAAAGTCCGATAAAATCTAAGGGTGCTGTTTGTTGTGGTTAAGTTTTTTCGAAGTGTTGTATTTAGTTTTAACATAGATCAGAATTAAACTTTCAACAATGCATTTTTTTAATAATTTTTTTCATCATATGTTGCTTTCAGAGTTGTAATTAGTTTTCCACGTCATTAGCGTGATATGGCAGAAAAATCGGCTAGTCGCAGAGCGAAAGAAAATAGACGATATTTAGAAAAACTACAATTGATTGGTTTTTCACTTGACGTTATCAACCCGGAAGTATGCATCCAGTCCTTTATAGGCCTTCAAATCTGCAGCTAGGTAGAAAGTTGAAGTGAAATAAAGCAATTCACAATGTCTTGGTACGTAATTGCAGGCATCAAATCTGGATTGTTTTAGAATCAGAATATACTTTATTGATCCCACACATGGGAAATTTGTGTGTCACAGCAACAACTTTCTATCTGCTAAGTGAGTCGTTGTAGAACCCGATCACGTACGGAAAGAAAGACCTCCGGTAACGAGATGTTCTCGAGTGGAGCTGTCTGAGCCTCTTGGAGAAGGAGCTCCGCTGTTCATCCAGGAGTGGGTAGAGAGGATGGTCATGGTTGTCCATGATGGACAAAAGTTCGTTCAGTGACCTCCTCTCTACCACTGTCTCAAGTGAGTCCTGTTTGCTGCCAATGACAGAGCCAGCCAGACTGATTAGTTTATTCAGTCTGTTGGCGTCATTGGCTGCGAAATGATGATTTAGAATTGTATAATGATCTTTTCCACCAATCACCAGTTTTCGACCATTTTCCACCAGGTGATTTTCTGCCACGTCACGGTAATGCCATGGAAAACTAATTGCACCTCTGAATAGCAACATAAGATGAATAATATGAAAAAAAAAATACTGCTTTGTCGATAGTTTCATACAAATCAGTGCCTGATCTATGCCTCCAAAATGGCCGACTTCCAGATTCAGGATGTCATCTGAAAGCTCTCTATTTGTTTTGTTGTTTACCCACAATGCTGTTCACTGAATTCACGTCCCTGCCTGATGCCTCAATTTGTTGTCCACTTCCTGTACGTGATACCTATCATCCCTAATTGCACGTCAATAGTTTGATAAAGTTATTGACTGAACGGATTAACCTGGAAAAAGAGACATAAAAGTGTTTAACTTTGACTTAATACTATCTCCTGATAAATAAACCTTTTTCCGATTTTTGCATGAACTAGCATGGAAGTATGTTTACAAATTTGTTCCCAATTACCGTATTTTCACGACCAAAAGGCGCACACAAAAGTCTTAGATTTTCTTTAAAATGAGCGATGTGCTCTATCGTGCAGTGCGTCCTATGTGAGTGGTGTGTTTTGGAGACCGGGTGTTTTTTCCATGTATCACCGTCGCTTCTGATTTACGACTCGATGCGTGCTCATCTCACCGCCGACGTGAAAAACAAGTGAAGCAGATGAACACTACACTTGCTGTGATTTCGGTAGGTCTGACAAAGGAACTCCAACCTCTGGACATCGGCATCAACCGGCCGTTCAAAGTTAGGCTGCGAGCGGCGTGGGAACGATAGATGACCAGAGGAGACCACAGCTTCACGAAGGGTGGAAGACAGCGCCGGGCGAGTTACACCACAGTTTGCCAGTGGATTGTAGATGCTTGAGCTAATGTGTCTGCTGGCACTGTTGTCCGAGCTTTCGCAAAAGCCGGCATCATTTCCGAGGAGCCGCACGGTACAGAAAGTGACTCTGACAGCGAGGAAAGTGAACCTGCTATGTTGGATTTAGCGCAGCTGTTAGATTCTGAAACAGAGGATGAGGACATTAATGGATTTGGTGAATTTGCCATCAGTAGAAATCGATCAAATACTCGAAGTAAATCTGGTTGCTGTCAAAGATGACTAAGATTTTTGGGCTTGCCATGTGACGACTCTTACTAATATTTAAACAATAAATAAATAAATAAATAAATAAAATAAATGAATTACTCTATTCATCCCTCACCGGGGAAATTTGTTTGCTGCACTCCTTACACCGCAGCAGGCTGCCCTTCAACGGCGCCAATGGTGGGAGAAGCGGGGGTTAGGTGTCTTCTCCAAGGACCCTAGACGTGCTCTCCGTGGGACGCGAACCCGCGACCTTCCGGTCCGCGGGCGAACGCTCTAACCACGCGGCCACCGTCTCCACCCAAAATAAAAATGGCCAACTCCAAAATGGCCGACTTTCAGATTCGGGATGTCACCTGAAAGCACTCTATTAGTTTGTTTAATATACACCTTATGTATATTAAACATATAGGTGTGGATTTAATATACACACCTTGTGTGTATATTAAATCCAGAGCACACAAAACTGGGCCTGCGCCGTTTAATACGGTGCACCTTTTGGTCGTGAAAATGCGATAAATGTTTTTAGATTCTAAATATAAATGTGAACTTTTCCCCCCCCATCTTTAATCCATTGTTTATTATATATATCTCCTTTTTTTTTTAAAAAATGTCTTACTTTGTCCCATCTTTTCTTTCCCTGAGTTTTTAAACGTCTACCTCATAGGACTGAAGGTTTCTCTCTAGATTTGATGTTCTCTGGACTGTTTGTGGTGTTTTATTGTAACTATTTAATATGTACCCCCTTTTTTTTATTTTCCAGCTGTAGAACGAGCAACAGAAAAAGCCTGATAGGAAGCAATCAGTCGGCAGGTTTACCACGACCTCACTCTCCGCTTTCATCACTTACCGGTAAGTTTACGTCCAGCACGTGGTCGGATCATTTAAAATGATCTAAACAGGCATTTAGTTCTGTTTCCTTTTAAATAAAAATGTTATTTCACACCATAAAGAACAATAGCATGGACGTCCTGGGAGGGGATCTCCCTACCTCTAGACTACCTCTGCCAGACTGCCTTGGTGCTCTGCTGATCCCTGGCTGTTCTATCATGTGCCCCCTTCCTCATCCAATTTACTGTTCTCTAACACCTTTTTATTTAGTTTTTTAAACCACTACTTGGTACCGTATGATTCCCATGTCCACCTCTCTCTTCTTCTCCTGCTTGGAAGTGAGTTCCGTTTCGGATTCCTGATGGTTCTTCTATGTTCCTATTTTGGTCGTCGCCATACGGAGGAGGACTGTGCTCGATCTAATTCCCTTTCCATCAAGATATAGCCCATCTATGATTTTCAAATATAAAACCATAGAGTGGAACTGGCTAATATTTAATTGACCGTCTTAGTTGTTACCTTAGACAGGAAGCAGAGATGGACGTAGCAGAGATGAAGATGCTGAGGATCTCTCTGGGAGTGACCAGGATGAACAGGATTAGAAATGAGTATATCAGGGGAACAGCACATGTTAGATTTGGATTTGGAACCACCAGGAAAGAGGCTTAGAGGAAGACCAAAGAGGAGGTTCATGGATACAGTGAAGGAAGACATGAAGATAGTTGGTGTGACCGAAGAGGATGCAGCAGATAGGGTTAGATGGAAGAAACTGACTTGCTGTGGCGACCCCTGAAGGGAAATGCCGAAAGAAGAAGAAGATGTTACCTGTTCATCCTAGGGGAGGGTTTTCTCCTTCATGTGGATCCCCATGAGGTTTTTTCTTACACAACCCACAGCTAGTTTTTTTTTTCACCAAGAAAGAGGGTCTAATAGTTTTAGAGTGCATACCTTATTTTTTTGTTGTTATATTTACTAGCGCAGCCCGTTGAGACAAATTAAGTCATCTCAATGGGACCATGCAAATTAAATTTAATTGAATCGTTCTTCAATTTAAAGTTTTTTTTCCTCTTTTCTTATTTTTTCAACTGAGTTTACCTTTTTTTTTTTAGTTAAACTGTCTATTAAAATGAAGCTTAAACAAAAAAAAAGTTTTGAATTGCTAAAAAAAAAAAGACTTCAGCTGGGTTTAGTTTTAACATGTGCTAAAAAAAAAAAACTGAGCTAAAAAACTGAAGACAGTTTAAATAAGTTTGTGTTTCGCCTAATTAGGAGAATAATAGGCTAACGAGTGTGTTTAATGTTATACTCACAGATTAGTTCAAATAATTCACTGTTCAGAAGTTTTTTTGTTTTTTTTCATTTTTTTTTTTTTTTTATTTTTTCAATGCTTGTTACTTATTTGGTTTGCTAAGTGCAGCGTTTGTCGAGGTTGGACTATTTCGAATCCGAACGTTCATTTGACTCATTACAGGTGTAGTTATATGGTCCTGGGTTACTTGTGTCACAATCAATGTTTGGTTTGGTAATCTTAGGGTCTGACGCCTTCATTTTCAGCTTTTGGTCTGTTAGCGAAGATTCCATGGAGTTATCGGTAGTTATTTGTAATTCACAAAATTTTAATGATAGACCTGGATCCGCGTCTTTAGATGTCGTCGGGGTCTCATCATCAATTTCTAGTAAGCTCTGAATGGACATATCTAAGAGGGTCTTTTGAATTGATATGTTTTCAGTTGTTTTTGGTTCCTTTTCAATTTGTGGTTTCAGATTCACACAATAATGGTTTATCTTTTCAGGTTTGAATCCTTTTAAAATACTTTTTGGTTGTGGTGGACTCACAGAAACTAATGAGAATGTCACAGATTTTTTTTCCTTTTTGTTGTCATTGGGAAGGTTAGCTTTTTTAAAGCGTTTCAACATCCGTTTGGGTTTCTTCCGCTCTTTTATATTGTTCTCAAAATAAGAATCAGAATGACAATCACTGCCATTGTTTTTCAGCATTGGTTTGTGATGTCTTTGAAATGATGTTATTTGTATTTTATTCGTAGTCGTGGTTTCGCTACCTATGGTATGGATTATAGACAAGGCTGAAATTTTGTCCCAGGAGCTACACGTTCTTGTCGTTGGGTTATTATCCCAGTTTGTTTTCTTCATTGAGGATTTCAATGATGGTGAAGGGCTATCCTCAGCGTTCATGTCATCTTTCCATGAGATCGATTTGATTCCTTGGGTAAGGCTTAGAGACGAACCTAGGCTTCTCATCTCATTGTCTATCAATGATTGAGCCGATACCGCAAAATTCCTGATGGCATCCTTGTAGTCACATTCCAGCTGATTAATTTTCTGTATCGTGAAGTAAATTTTCACATGGAGCATGTCTTTATCAAGATCTTCCATTGGCTTTTCCTCGGGTCGTATTTCTCTTTCGTCAACTAGCAATTGAAGCGTCTCTTCTAAAGCTGTTCTTTTTGCTTCAAAGTACGAATACGTTCTGTTAATATTTGTGTTTTTAATCAAATTATCATCAATGTAGATGTTGAAATGTTCTTTGTTTGCAATTGAAGTCTTAAGGAGTAAATGGTATGCTTTGTTGGCGAAGTGTTGTGCCAAATCTGCAAACTTTTTGAGTAAATCCAAATAGTGCTCTTTAATCTCTTGTTTTTGTTGATCGCTATATATTACATCTGTATCAGGCACATCTGGAGTTTTTGAAATCAGAATGTTATTCAGTTTTTGTAAATGCTCATACTTGTAAGACAAAGCCGTTTCTCTCTCTTTTAAAATTTGATATTGAATTAATAAACTGTTGTAAGGATCATTGAACAGCAGTCTTTTAAGGGTCAGTTTTGGAGTGGTCATCTGTTTTTCTGGGGGAGCTTCGATCACCAAAGGCTCAACCTCTGTAACGGTTTTTAATACTTCATCCTTCTTGTCTTGCTTTTGTTTGACTTTCACATCCTCAACTTTTGAGTCAGTCTCTACGTTTCCCTTCTTCGTTTCAGTGAATTTTTTTGCTGGAACATTCTCATCTTCAGGGTCTACTTTTATTTCTTCTTCCTTCCTTTCAGACATTTTTTTTGTACTTCATTGGTTTAACCAATTTATTTGTGACGTTTGATGATGTTACAAGGGACTGAATGACACCACAAAGCCACAGCCAGGAACAATCACGGAACATCCCATAACCATTCCATTTTGATCTGGTTGCTAGGCGACAGTCAAGTTGAGTTCAGAACTACAAATCCAATAGTTTTTGTCAAAAAAAAAAAAGGACTTTATATGTTTTATTTTTGTGAAATCTCAATATTTTAAGAGATTTTTTTATTTTTAAACTGTTTTCTTAATAAAAGTCATAATAATCTTTGAAAGTTTGGATTATTTTGATTTCAACTTATTTTAATTTGATTTTTTTCAATTAGTGACTTAATTGATTTCAAGTTTCAAGTTTATTTGAGATTTTTTTTTCAGGCATTTAGACATTTTCTGGAAGCACAAAAAAACCAAATATGTACAAGGTGTGAAAACGGAGCAGGC
Source organism: Neostethus bicornis (assembly GCA_902685375.1). Classification (NCBI taxonomy): domain Eukaryota; kingdom Metazoa; phylum Chordata; class Actinopteri; order Atheriniformes; family Phallostethidae; genus Neostethus; species Neostethus bicornis. The sequence continues at coordinate 13,653,056 of LR738564.1, forward strand.
TGAAGCTGGAGCTGATGGTGCCTGATCCTTGCACATTAATATTTGAACTCAGGGAGCTGCTGACACTTAACAAATAACAACAGCTCTCAATTTTCAAGTCGATCCGCGTTCCCACCCTCATCTATGGTCACCAGCTGTGGGTGGTGACCGAAAGAATAAGATTACAGATACAAGCGGTCGAAATGAGCTTCCTCTGCAAGGGGACTGAGCTCTCACTCAGAGATAGAGTGAGGACCTCTGCCATCCGCGAGGAACTCGGAGTAGAGCCTTTGCTCCTCTGTGTCGAGAGAAGCCAGATGGGGTGGTTTGGGCATATGGTTAGGATGCCTCCTGAATGCCTTGCTGGTGAGGTGTGAAGCAGATGAACCCACCAGGAAAGGACCCAGAGTCAGAGCCCGGATCTGCTGGAGAGACAATATCTCACAGCTGGACAGAGAATGCCTTGGGATCCTGCAGCCGGGGTGAGAGTACTCTGGGCTTCCAGCCTGAGGCTGTTGCTCCTGCAACCCGGCCCAGGATAGCGGAAGACGGAACGGATTCCCAACCAACTTTTTAATAATAGAAATAGTAGTAATAGTAATAAAGAAAAGTAACTCTTTATCCATGTTTCTAAATGTTTCTAATGTTTCTAAACATGTGCTGTAAGTGAGACAGAGGAGTTCAGTGTGGCGGTGGGACTGCACCAAGGATCTGATCTGAGTCCTTTGCTGTTTGCTATGGTGATGGACAGGCTGACAGACGAGGTCAGACAGGAATCTCCATGGACAATGATGTTTGCAGATGACATTGTGATCTGTAGTGAGAGGAGGGAAGAGGTGGAGGAAAAGCTGGAGAGGTGGAGGTTTGCACTAGAAAGAAGAGGAATGAAGATTAGTCAGAGTAAAACAGAGTACATGTGTGTGAATGAGAGGGATCCAAATGGAAAAGTGAGGTTACAGGGAGAAGAGATAAAGAAGGTGGAAGATTTTAGGTATCTTGGATCAACAGTCCAGAGCAATGGAGAGTGTGGAAAAGAGGTGAAGAAGCGTGTTCAGGCAGGCTGAAACGGGTGGAGAAAAGTATGTGTGATTGAAGAGTTTCAGCTAAAATGAAAGGGAAAGTGTACAAAACCGTGGTGAGACCGGCCATGCTGATTGGTCGAGAGACAATGCCACTGAGGAAAAGACAGGAAGCAGAGATGAAGATGCTGAGGATCTCTCTGGGAGTGACCAGGATGGACTGGATTAAAAATGAGTACATTAGGGGAACAGCACATGTTAGAGGTTTTGAAGATAAAGTCAGAGAGGCCAGACTGAGATGGTTTGGACATGTGCAGAGAAGAGAGAGCGAGTACATAGGAAGAAGGATACTGGATTTGGAACCACCAGGAAAGAGGACTAGAGGAAGACCAAAGAGGAGGTTCATGGATACAGTGAAGGAAGACATGAAGATAGTTGGTGTGACCAAAGAAGATACAGAAGATAGGGTTAGATGGAAGAAACTGACTTGCTGTGGCGACCCCTGAAGGGAAATAACGAAAGAAGAAGAAGATTTCTAAATCTTTACTGCAACATAGTACATTAGTGTCATCTGCAAATTGTAATGGTTGCAGAGTTTTTTTTTAAATGAAACATATGTCATTAATTCACTTGAAGTATTTCTGTACATCCCAAAATTACAAAACAATTCTGAACAGGCTTCATGTTGTAGATTGGAAAAAAAAAAGGTTAAGAAAAATAAAGTACAAAAGAGAAAAAAAACAATGTTTATACCCAAATTTACAGCCAAAAGCTAACTAGACAAAAGGTAGTTAAACAATTTCAGCACATTCATGCTGTTAGACACTCTTTAACGGTGGGGAAAAAACTGAAAAAATGACAAAACCTCATGGGGATCCACACAAAAGAGAGATCCCTTCCCCAGGACGACAATTGAATGTGTCTTGGACTTTTAATTAAATATTAGTTTATTTCTGCTCTACTTTTACTAATCTATTTTATATCTAAAGAAATCAGTAAATTGGCTTCCTCCTGATGGAAACGAGATGGGAGATCAAGCTTCCTCAGTCTGGCGACGTGTGAACAGGGCTTCATGTTCACAGCGTTAGTGAGATACCCACATGGACAGCAGATGAGCTTTTCTAATAGTCAGTGGGTCAATCACCTTCTTATCCGTCTATCCCTTACGGGGCTGTGGGGGGTGCCGGAGCCCATCCCGACTGATTCAAGGCGAGGAGTAGGGTGCATCCCGAACAGGTTGCCTGCCTGTCTCGAGGCCACACACATACAACCATCCACAAACACACTCATTCCTAGGGGCAATTTGGCACTGGCCAATCAACCTAGCATGCATGTCTTTAGAGGGTGGGAGGAAACCGGAGTACCTGGAGGAAATCCACTCAGACAAGGGGAGAACATGCAAACTCCACACAGAAAGGACAGTGTTCCAAGCCTCGTCCCCACTCGGGACTCGAATCCACGACCTTCTTGCTGTGAGGCCACTTTGCTACTCACTGTGCTGACCGTTTTTCCAATTGGAAATACAGTATCAAATTTATGGTGTTCCATTCCGTTATCTTCTGCTTGTTCCGGGGTCGGGTTGCCTCAAATGGGAAGCCCAGGCTTATCTCACCCCAGCTGAATCCTCCAGCTCACCCGGAAGGATCCCAAGTCGTTACCCGGCCAGCTGTGAGACATAGTCTCTCTAGCGGGTCCAGGGTCTGCCCCTTGGTCTCCTCCCGGTCTAACGTGCCCGAAATACCTCGTCCGCATCCTGACCAGATGCCTGAACCACCCCATCTGGCTCTTCTCGACATGAGCTCCTCCCGGATGGCAGAGCTCATTTCCCGATCTCTGATTGTGAGCCCAGGCTCCCTGCAGAGGAAGCTCATTTCGGCCACTTGTACCCGCGATCTCGTTCTTTCGGTCACCACCCACAGCTGGTGACCATAGGTGAGGGTTAGAATGTAGATCGACTTGTAAATCGAGAGCTTTGCTTTTCGGCTCAGCTCTTTCTTTACCACGACAGACCCATACAGCATCCTAGTTATTGCTGATGCCGCAAATAATTGCGGCATAATTTATGGTGTTGAAGGAAAAAACCTTGAACTGCTGCTTTGATACGTGTAAATGAAGTAAAACCCAACTGGATTTTGTGGACTTCTGAATCGCTCAGTCACCATGTTCTCTATGTTCCAACGTAAAGAGTGAAACAAGTCCACATGTCTTTTCTTCATTGTTTTGGGAGGTTTCTGCTGCTGAGAATGCCATAACACAATGGTAAATGAAACGCCAGTGATTGTTTAGGGTGAGGAAGTGGAGACTTTCAGAGAGGAAATGCATAGAACTAGAGGGAGGGGAGGCTTCATTTACCACGGGGCGTTTTATTTCCTGGCATTGCTTGGTGAAAGCAGAGCTGCAGCTTCATGTTTAGTCTGGGCTCCAAACTCATGGAGAAAGTCAGATTTTTTTAAAGATGGATTCAGGCTCCGGCAGCCTCACTGGTAATGAATGTGGTCAGCTCTGGGATGATGTAACGCTGTGGCTCAGGCGTAATATTTATAACAAAGGTGAGAAATCTCTGTTTTATTTTGGAAGTTGACGCAATGGATCATAGCTTTACTCGAGATGACAAACATGCTCGTTTAAGCTGCTAAATTGTTCCCTTTTGAAAATTCAATTCAATTCAATTTTATTTGTATAGCCCAAAATCACAGAATTTCCGTCTCAATGGGCTTCACAAGAAAAAGAGGAATGTATTAACACAGATACACAGCAAGAAAAATAACTAACAAATGCTAACTAAACAAGACTAGCACATTAATGCACTTAGACTCTCCTTCACAGTGAGGAAAAACTCCTAAAAAACCCATCAGTGAGGACAAAATAAGAAACCTCATGGGGATGGGGAAAAAATAAGAAACCTCATGGGGATCCACGTGAAAGAGAGAAAATGCTTGGTTCGATGTGATGCTTCCGATTTAGGGACATGTGCAGAAAAGACAAACTCTTGAAGCCGGTATCATTTTAGGTACAGTTAGAGAAGTGCCATTTAATTTTGACCAGGTTCAGTCCATTGTTTCACTTCAAGGCTTTGGAAATGCAAATCCCACAAGTCGCCATTGGGATATTTGGGGTTGTCACATTCCTAAAATATCAAACTTTGTATATTAACCAATGTAAAGTTGCACAAATGAGCAAATCTACTGAAGTTTTGGCGCAAATATACGTCCTTTTTGCGCTTTTTAGCGTCTCTAATGCTCTTGTTTTTTCTTCATTTTCATGCAGGAACAAGCCCACAAGACAGTCCCAGAAATTTCTCTCCCAGTGCCTCTGCTCATTTCTCTTTTGCACGAAGGTAACTCCATTGAATTTATGTTTCGGACTGTCAAAGTACCGTATTTTCTGCACTATAAGGCGCACCGCATTATAAGGCGCACCTTCAATAAATGACATTTTTTAAAACTTTTTCCATATATAAGGCACACCGCATTGTAAGGCGCTACAGTAAAGGCTGGGCTTACGTTATGCATTCACTAAATGGTGCTGCGCTAAAGGGAATGTAAAAAAAAAAAACAGTCAGATAGGTCAGTCAAACTTTATTAACAATTACAAAACAGCTTTCTGTTTTTTACTCCCAAAATGAATAAACAGCTGTTTTATTATTTTCTCCGAGATAAGGTATCAGTATTTTCGTGACACAGTTTATCTTTTAACTTGCTTCGTTCCCGCGGAAACTCTGTTTAGTCTTACTTACTTGGTGCAGCGCATCCTCTTGCTTCCTCCACTTCCTCACCATTGATTCATTAATGTTAAACTCTCTCGCTGCGGCTCTATTCCCGTGTTCTACTGCGTGACCGATCGCCTTGAGTTTAAACTCTGCGGTTTAACAGTGTCTCTTGGTAGGAGCCATTTCTGGGTCCTTACACAAACACACAAATGAGACGGCCTTTCATATATCTCAGCATGCACCGCGCACTACTTCTTCTACAGGGGAAATGGAGTCGGCGGCTTCTTACCGCAGTTGCGACACCTGTTGTAGCTCAGTATTAATCCATATATAAGGCGCTCCGGATTAAAAGCCGCATCATGGACTTTAAGGTTTTTAGGTGCGCCTTATAGTGCGGAAAATACGGTATTCTTTTTTCTGCCACTACGTGTGTGTAAAGATCCAGCCTAGTTTTTATATTTTCAGATAGATAATATTGAACATACCTAGTAATTTGTATTCTATTATATTCCACAGTCATTGTCACAGAGCAGACAGGTAACTCTAAGTTAGGCCTCTGTTTGTCTTTGAACGGTCATTCCCTTCATTTGTCTGAGAGTAACTTGTAAATTTCACCTTTTTTCAGTAGATTCAGCTTTAATACTTCATTTTCATTTGACATCCTGTTTTATATTCTTGCGGATTATGTTTTTTCTTCCACATTGGTTCCACATTGGTTCATTTTGTACTAACACAGAAGCGACGCTCATCTCTAACCCTGTGATCATTAAGGTTTTGAATGCAGACTTGTCTTTGTGACGAGCATGATGCAAACCTTTTGTTTTTCCTCTCACGTCGACGTTTTACAGAGCGGTCCGTTGATTCTTTTGTTGTTGTGTGACAGGACTGATGGTCGCCGCTGGTCTCTGGCCTCGCTTCCCTCCTCTGGATATGGAACCAACACACCTAGCTCCACTGTCTCGGTAAGCATCTCGTATTATTTTCACAGCCTGGCATCTTAGATTCACCGGCCGATAAATAGGAAGATTTAGATCATTTATTTCAAACCTGTACATTTATACATAACATAACATGGTCACCAGCTGTGGGTGGTGACCAATGGAATGAAATCCCAGATACAAGCGACCAAAATGAGCTTCCTCCACAAGGTGGCTGGGCTCTCACTCAGAAATAGAGTGAGGAGCTATGCCATATGGGAGGAACTCGGAGTAGAGCTGTTCCTCCTTTAGTTCAAGAGAAGCCAGATAAGGTGATTTGGGCATCTAGTTAGAATGCTTCCTGAGCGCCTCGCTGGTGAGGTGTTTTGGGCATGTCTCACCAGGAAGAGACCCCAGACCTGCTGGAGAGACTATGTCTCACAGGTAGATATGGAACACCTCAGGATCCTTTCCGGTGAGTTTGAGGATGCAGCTGGGGTAAGAGAAGCCTGAGCTTCTCGTCTGAGGCTGTTGTCTCTGCGACTCGGCCCCGGATAAACAGAAGACGATGAAACGGAACGAAGGTCACAGTGTTTGCGTGGTTTAAAAAGGTGAATTTATAAAGCGAATGCTTTTACTGATTCCAAACCTCCTTCCACCAACTCACCACAAGATATTAGAACCATATGATGAATTATAATAAAGGAAATACAATGTAAAACATTGTTTTCTTATCTAGATTTTGACATTTAAATATGAAAAAAAACAGTAACAACAAACTAAAAAAAGTTACTGTACTGATCTGTACAAAACAATCAGAAGTTGATCATCAGCATAGATGACCTTGATTTTATTGAAGTCATAATGATCATTTAATTATCTGTGGTTTTAATACTTGCATCTCGTGGACCTCAGCATCTTAATCAGACAAAATTAAACAAGGTAGAGAATGTCAAACAGCTTAAGGCAGCAATCGGTAATGATACGCATGTCTTGTTCTTTCGGCATTTCCCTTCAGGGGTCACCACAGCAAGTCAGTTTCTTCCATCTAACCCTATCTCCTGCATCCTCTTCGGTCACACCAACTATCTTCATGTCTTCCTTCACTGTATCCATGAACCTCCTCTTTGGTCTTCCTCTAGCCCTCTTTCCTGGTGGTCCCAAACCCAGCATCCTTCTTCCTATGTACTCTCTCTCTCTCTCCTCTGTACATGTCCAAACCATCTCAGTCTGGCCTCTCTGACTTTATCTCCAAAACCTCTAACATGTGCTGTCCCTCTAATGTACTCATTTCTAATCCTGCCCATCCTGGTCACTACCAGAGAGATCCTCAGCATCTTCATCTCTGCTACCTCCATCACTGCTCCTGTATTTTCCTCAGTGCTACTGTTTCTAGACCAAAAACAGCATGGCTGGTCTCACCACGGTTTTGTACACTTTTCCTTTCATTTTAGCTGAAACTCTTCTATCACACATCACACCTGATACTTTTCTCCACCTGTTCCAGCCTGCCTGCACACGCTTCTTCACCTCTTTTCCACACTCTCCATTGCTCTGGACTGTTGATCCTAAGTACTTAAAATCTTCCACCTTCTTTATCTCTTCTCCCTGTAACATACACATTTCTATTAGCAGTTAAACTGATTCTCCGTTTGATTACGTTTTACATACTGGACATGTTAAAAGTTCATCCTCTGTTTTCCTTTGTTCTATTTTATTTCCTGTGCTCACATCCAACCATGACCATTTATGGTAACTGACCCGAGCACGTATTTCCAGGAACAGCAGTGTGTCAAGGGAACTGAAAATGACCTGCACTTTACGTTTCCTGCCATTTCCATCATCTGGAGGAAGCGTTTTGTTTTTTTTTTTTATTTACTTTTTGGTACCGATTCAACAGGTTTTTTTGGTTTAACGTGTTGCTCATTTCATTGCTTTAATTGACTTTTCTCATTGTGCTGAAACGGTTTAGTTTAGCAGTAGACTGTCTCGGAATGAGCGTCCACCTCTTTTGTGATTAAAAAAAATTGACTGTCAAAATAAAGTTGAAATAATTAAAAGAAAAAAGACTAAAACTGTAACTTTCTAGACTAATTCAAGTTCCTGGAATTGAACGAGCAAAAGGTCATTTTCAACCAGAACAGAATGTCAATGTGAGAATTAAATAAAATGACTCGTTTTCTTTTTGTAGCAAAATATTCATTTGCACTTTGATCAAATCTTTAATGACTGTATTTTGGTCATTCAGCTCATTAGCAAGTGAAAAAATGAATACATCACGGCACGTTTGGGATTTTTTTTTTTTCCAGAAGTTGTTAAATCTAAGTAACAAGAAAAGTTTTGATTTGATCTTTTTTTTTTTTTTTTTTTTTTTCATATCGGCTCTTTTTCTAGAGATAAAGTTAGAGAGTTTTGATGTGAAACTTTGCTTATGACAAAAGGCTTTAACGAGAGGGTCAAATAATTACACAGAAGAATTAAAAATTCTATTAAAGTTACCATAAATGCTTTTAGATGTATTTTGTGTGATTTTTATCACTCATAAAATCAGAAATTATTCAACTTTGTGGCAACAAGAACTACTTTAGCAGCTTGAAATCTGGCTTCTGATATGCATCTATGAAAAGTTTCATTGTCTTCCGCTTATCCGGGGACGCGTCTCGGTGGACACAGCCTCAGATGGGAAGCCTAGGCTTCTCTCACCCCAGCTGCATCCTCCAAATCATCTGGAAGGATCCTGAGGTGTTCCCTGTCCAGCTGGGAGACATAGTCTCTCCAGCAGGTCCTGGGTCTGCTTCTGGGTCTCCTCCCAGTGGGACGTGCCCGAGAAGAGGCATCCTAACCGGATGCAATGACCACCCCAGCTGGCTTCTCTCAAACCGGAGGAGCAACGGGCTCTACTCTGAGATCCTCACTCTATCTCCGAGTGAGAGCGCAGCCACCCTACGGAGGAAGCTCCTTTCAGTCGCTTGTATCCAGGATCTTGTTCTTTCAGTCACCACCCACAGCTGGTGACCATAGGTGAGGGTGGGAATATAGATCGACTTGTAAATCAAAAGCTTTGGTTTTTGGTTCATCTTTTTCTTTATTATGACGAACCGATGTAGCGTCCTGATTGTTACCGACGCTGCACCGATTCATCTGTCGATTTCCCGCTCCATCCTTCCCCCACTCGTGAACAAGACCCCGAGATACTTAAACTGCTCAACTTGGGGGAAGGGGTATTCCACCCTTTCCCGGGCGAGGACGATGGTCTCGGATTTGAAGGTGCTGATTCCCATCCCGGCCGCTTAATATTCAGTAGCAAATTGGTCCAATGAGAGCTGGAGATCACAGCCCTACAAAACCAATTTAATCACATCAACAGAACCAGGCTTTATTTTCACAAACACACATCCCCAAAACAAAAATCCCTCATCTTTTTTTTTCTTTCTTTTCATGTTGAGTATATATTTGTTTCATTTCCAGTCATCCTGTTCATCACAGGAGAAGCTGCACCAGCTGCCCTACCAGCCCACACCAGATGAACTGCACTTCCTCTCCAAGCACTTCTGCACAGAGAGCATCTCCGGGGATGAATGCCGCAGAGCGACGGTCATGCGACCCCGCTCACGCAGCCTCAGGTGCTGGATTCTCTCCGACAGTTCTTAGACCAGTCAATTCAATCCCGTTTGTAGAGCCCTATATCACAAAATGATTGTCTCTCAACTGCTTCACAAGATTGAAAATGAAGTATAAATCAAACAAAAAATGTATAAACACAAATACACAGTTTAAAGCTAACAAAACAAATGCTAGCTTAACAAGTTCAGCACTTTCCTGCCCTTAAAGCAGGCATGGGCAAACTGCGGCCCGCGGGCTACATGCGGCCATTAAAGGTTTTAATCTGGCCCACCAAACTTGAAAAAAAAAAAACATATAAATGTTTTATTTTCCCTGCAATTCTGATGTTTCCTCACTAGATGATGCACTCTGGACATATTGGTTTTGTTGAGAAAACAACAACACTGCTCCCATTAAAATGTGTGTGTCTCCGTGATGTGCACGCTGTCAAAATAAACAGTGTGCACAGATATGGAAAGCCATCTGGGCCAAAACACGCACGTAAACAAGCATGTTAGATGTTAAAACAAGCAAAATGTTGCATCAAGTGTTTAGATTTCAAACCTAGCGCCGCTAAATGCTTGTTTTTAAGCACTATCGCGCTAGATTTCAGACATAGCGCCGCTAGATTTGAAATTTAACGCTCTTGATGTAACATTTAGCACGCTTGTTTAAAATTTAGCGCGCCATTCTTTTGGTCTAATCTAGCGGTTACCGGTTACCAAAGCATGCCATCCACCTGCTCCTGTTTTGGCCCCTTTGTCAAACGTTAGAACTGAATGTGGCCCGCGAATCAAAAAGTTTGCCCACCCCTGCCTTAGACCCTCCTTTACATTGAGGGTCAAGATGTTTTGTTCACCGCTTTGCTCTGCTTTACATTTTAGTCCTGGAAGATCTCCGTCTTGTTACGACCACGAGATTATTATGATGAATCACGTCTACAAGGAGCGTTTTCCTAAGGCGAGTGATAACGAAGGCTTAATAAAGACTAACCTTTTGATTATCGTGTGCGATGCTTAACTTGCTCTGTGCCATCACTCTGCAGGCCACTGCTCAGATGGAGGAGAAAATTCAGGAGATCATCCGAAGCAGCTCTCCGGAGAATGTCCTCCCTTTAGCAGATGGCGTGCTCGGCTTTGCCCACCACCAGATAATTGAACTGGCCCGTGACTGTCTGGAGAAGAGCCAGTTAGGCCTCATCACCTCTAGTTACTTCTGCGAACTCACTGACAAGCTGGAGAGGCTGGTTCAAGAGGTGAGGCCATCTGTGTAGATGAAACCGTCTTGAATAGACTTTTTTTTTTTTTTAGGAGATCATTTATCTTCTGTCTTCATTGAAAGTTGAATAAAATATGCACTTGTTTATCTTTGTTTAGTCCACAGAGAGGTCCGACAGTGAAGAAGTGAACTTTATCAGGGAGGTGGTGAAGAAGATTCTCATCGTGATAGCGCGACCTGCTCGGCTGCTGGAATGCCTGGTACGTTTCTTATCACTTGAACAGCATCTTAAATATGTCTTCCTCCCATAATCGGTCATTTTTTACATATAATCTTCTCCTTTTTTGCCAAAATGAGCAAGTAATAAATCACCACAGTTATTTGAAGATGATCAATAACTAATGATTACCGTAATTTCCACACTATAAGGCGCACCGCATCATAAGGCGCTACAGTAAAGGCTGTTCAACTTTGTCCTCTAACTGTGGCCATCTTGCTTTGTTCCCGCGGAAACTCTGTTTAGTCTTACTTACTTGGCGCAGCACATCCTCTTGCTTCCTCCACTTCCTCATCATTGATTCATTGATGTTAAACTCTCTCGCTGCGGCTCTATTCCCGTGTTCTACTGTGTGACCGATCGCCTTGAGTTTAAACTCTACGGTGTAACAGTGTCTCTTGGTAGGAGCCATTTCCAGGTCTTTACACAAATACACAAATAGAAATGAGACGCCCTTTCATATATCCCAGCATGCACCGCGCACTACTTCTTCTACGGGGGAAATGGAGTCAGCGGCTGCTTACCGCAGTTGCGACACCTGTTGTAGCTCAATATTAATCCATATATAAGGCGCTCCGGGTTAAAAGGCACATCGTGGATTTTAGAGAAATTTTAAGGTTTTTAGGTGCGCCTTATAGTGCGGAAAATACGGTACTATTACGGTGCTAAAAGGGTTAAAGAATCCCAAGTTGCGTGTCCAGCATGTTGGACCATTACGTTACTATAGAAACCAAAGAGACACAAAACAAACAGCAATTGGAGATTTGCAGGGAAAGGATCTACAGGTCACTAGAACTTATCATGTTTCTTCTTGACCTTCTTCATCTGTTTTCTTTTGTTTATACTAAATATAAAACATGAGTTTCTGCGTTGTCTTAAATTAAAATGTAAGAAATATTTTCTGGTGGCCAAAGTTCTCTAAATTATAAACAGTCGTAAATAAACAGCTTCTTTCTTCTGTCAAAGAAAGAAGCTGGTTGGACCTGGAACAAACTTTATCTAATCTTAGCAGCAGTCAGCTAATTACAGCAAGAGTACCTGAGCAAAGTCAAAGCCTCTGCAAGTCTCAGGTGATTGGTCCAGATAGGTGAGGAGGTTGTTTACACGTTCACCAAAATGGAACCTATTTCTTCTTCTTTCGGGATTTCCCTTCAGGGGTCGCCACAGAAACTCAGTTTCTTCCATCTAACCCTATCTCCTGCATCCTCTTCGGTCACACCAACTATCTTCATGTCTTCCTTCACTGAATCCATGAACCTCCTCTTTGGTCTTCCTCTAGGCCTCTTTCCTGGTGGTTCCAAATCCAGCATCCTTCTTCTGATGTACTCGGTCTCTCTCCTCTGCACATGTCCAAACCATCTCAGTCTGGCCTCTCTGACTTTATCCCCAAAACCTCTAACATGTGCTGTTCCCCTGATGTACTTGTTTCTGATCCTGTCCATCCTGGTCACTCCCAGAGAGATCCTCAGCATCTTCATCTCTGCTACCTCCATCTCTGCTTCCTGTCTTTTCCTCAGTGCCACAGCAGCATGGCCGTTCTCATCACGGTTTTGTACACTTTCTCTTTCATTTTAACTGAAACTCTTCTATCACACATCACACCTGATACTTTTCTCCACCTGTTTCAACCTGCCTGCACAGGCTTCTTCACCTCTTTTCCACACTCTCCATTGCTCTGGACTGTTGATCCTAAGTACTTAAAATTTTCCACCTTCTTTCACCACAGTTTTGGGACCTGTTTAAAACTTGTTTGTGCTAGCTTTTTTTTTTTATTATTGAGAGGTCACTAAACAAACTGATAAATGCCATGTTGCAATGTTTCTTATTTGATTGCCCAAAGAATACTATTTTGGTGGCGCTGTGTAGTTGGACAAAGCGTTTTTATATTGTTACTTCTTCAAATCAAAGTTCATCTATGAAAAGTTTGTTTCGACGTGTTTCTTTTTCAGGAGTTTGACCCAGAAGAATTTTACCACCTCCTGGAGGCGGCTGAAGGACACGCTAAAGAGGGCCAGGGCATCAAATCAGATATCCCCCGTTACATCATCAGCCAGCTTGGTCTTACACGAGATCCCTTGGAAGGTATGAGAAGCACTGAGTTCACCAGAAGCTTCAGTAAAATGATACATTCTCAACAAACACGATGCTCAGAGTGACTGATGATCGAGAAATGTTGAGAAATCGGATTCAAGCAGCATTTTAGCATCGATTGTTTTACTAAAACTCATTGAAAAGACAATCCGATCTGGATTAGTTACTCAACTGAATACAAGTCCTGCCAAGTCAATTTCCTGTTGCAGATCCGTCCAACTATTGATTCAAATCTTCAAAGTAGTTAAACTCTCTGCAAGAGAATGAATCTAAAATGTAGAAATCTTGGACTTATGTCCCGTACTCAGCGCTCTGTCTTTGTAATGACCCTCCGTCCCTGCAGATTTAGTAAGCAGCTACATTCATTATGACTAATTAGAAAGGAATGGCTTCCCTACAGACTTCCACAGATCCACACAATCTGGCTGCTCTCTTCTCGTCTCCCCTGAGCAACTCTTGTATTTTATTTGCCCAACAGTTTGCGTGCTGAGGGAAACTTCCAAAGATGAGCAGATGTTAAACGGACAAGGAAATGTGTTTACAAGTCCTCTGAGAATTAGACGAGCACCCCTTCTTTTTTTTTTACAAACACCACACAAATGGACGTTGACATTGTTCACTCAGACAGACAAATGCTGGAAGGTTTAAGAGACTTTTTGTTATGGCGTGGTGTCTTTGCAAAATGAGGACTGGAAGTGTGTTTGTGTTGCCAGATTGGATTTCCGCTCCATTTATTCTTCGCTCAGGTTATCTGGGAGTCAGCGCTTCAAAATAAATTGGTGAATGAAGTCCTTAATGGGGTTGTCCTTGTTGCATTTACAGATTTGACTTCTCAGCATTTACGTTGCATCTGTTTGAAAAGCTGTTTTTGGGACGTAGCATCGTTATTTTCTGTGTTTGACATTTCTAAAGCATTCAAAAACAACACTTTTGGGGTTTAACTACTGCAGCTTAATTCATTCGTTTTCTCTTTATAGAAATTGCTCAACTAACGAGCTGTGACAGTGGGATTGCAGAAACCCCAGAAACAGATGACTCCGTAAGGACTCAAATATTGATTTTTTTTTTTTTTTTGTATGAATTTAGCCAATCACTACCTCAGTGAAATAGAGATTTTAATCTTTTATCCACAGTCCCAGAGTCTCGGCACTGCTCTGCGATCCCGTCGAAAACCATCCGAGTTGGACTTTGAGATGACAAAACTCATCAGCAATGGAGCCTATGGGTGAGAATGTTTAGTTTTTCCGTACCGCTCAAAAATAGATTGTTCTTTACTTACTCTATTAGGAACTGCGCCAATAAAATTGTTGCATCCCACAGAGCCGTTTACCTGGTTCGACACAAAGAAACAAAGCAGCGATTTGCCATGAAAAAGATCAACAAGCAGAATCTAATCCTGAGGAACCAGATTCAACAGGCCTTTGTGGAGAGAGACATCCTCACCTTTGCTGAAAACCCATTTGTCGTGTCCATGTACTGCTCCTTTGAGACCCGGAGACACCTGTGCATGGTGATGGAGTATGTTGAAGGTCAGGCAATGTTTGTTTTGAGTGCCTCGCCCTGCATTTAAAGGCAACATCCTCTGTTTTGTTCTTTTCTGGCAGCCTATTTGTTACATGTTTCTTTTGATCTATTCCAGGAGGAGATTGTGCCACTCTTCTGAAGAACATGGGTCCGCTGCCTGTGGATATGGCCAGGATGTACTTTGCAGAGACCGTACTGGCTCTTGAATACCTCCACAACTACGGCATCGTCCACAGAGATCTCAAGCCAGACAAGTAACAAATCAAACATTCAAAGCAAATTTGTTTTCTGTCTGAAATTTGAAGGGAATTTTCAGTAAAAAATGAAATTTCATAGAAATTTAGAGATGAATTATAACAACATGCTTCTCACATGTACAGTTGAGGATTTAATTAGATGGGAGTTCATCAGAATTTAGACAAAAACTCCAATAAAAATCCCAATTACCGTATTTTCACAACCAAAAGGTGCACTGTATCAAAAGGCGCAGTCCCAGTTTTTTGTGCTCTGTATGTAACACACAGATAAGGCGCACCTGATGATAGGGCGCAGGTTTTACATACATATCCTCTACTACGTACGTCCACCTTACAACAACACACACACAAGCAGACAAGTGTGAGTATTTAAAAATAGATCGGGAGAAAAACGAGTTTGGTTGGTTTTATTTAAATGTTAGTTACAGTCGTTATAAAGTCATTTATCAAATCCATCCAAGTCCTCATCCTCTGTTTCAGAATCTAACAGCTGCGCTGAATCCAACCTTGCAGGTTCCCTTTCCTTGCTGTCAGAGTTACTTTCTGTACCGTGCGGCTCCTCGGAAATGATGCCTGCTTTTGCGAAAAGCTCGGACAACAGTGCCAGCAGACACGTTAGCCCAAGCATCTACAATCCACTGGCAAACTGTGATGTAACTCGCCCGGCGCTGCCTTGCACCCTTCATGAAGCTGTGGTCTCCTCTGGTCATCCATCGCTCCCACGCCGCTCGCAGCCTTACTTTGAACAGTTGTTCACGCCGATGTCCAGCAGTTGGAGTTCCTTTGTCAGACGTCCCGGAATCACAGCAAGCGTAGCGTTCATCTGCTTCACTTGTTTTTTTTCACAACACAGATAGGGCACACTGCACGATAGGGGCGCACTCATTTTGAAGAAAATCTAAGACTTTTATACGCGCCTTATGGTCGTGAAAATACGGTAAAATACATGGAGAACTTAAAATCCCCTTTCAAATCATTTTATTACATAAAAATAAAAAATTGCGTTTTGGGTTTGTGTCATTTTCAAATATAAATGCAAAAACCCTTAGAAGTATTATGTCACATCTTAATAAATGAGTTTACGTTTCAGTATTTATTTTTCTACTCTCCTCTTGCTCACAGTCTGCTGGTGACCTCCATGGGACACATCAAACTCACAGACTTCGGTCTTTCCAAAGTCGGGCTGATGAACATGACCACCAACCTGTATGAGGGTCACATTGAAAAAGACGCCAGGGAGTTTTCTGATAAACAGGTAAAATATTTATTTTGGTAAAATGTGATACATAGTTACAAGTTGAAACTGAAATCATGTTATGGTTTTTTATTTTCTGCGTTGTTTCATCTGTACAGGTGTGTGGTACTCCAGAGTACATTGCTCCAGAGGTCATCCTCAGACAGGGTTATGGAAAACCAGTGGACTGGTGGGCTATGGGCATTATTCTTTATGAGTTCCTGGTAGGCTGTGTGCCCTTTTTTGGAGACACACCAGAGGAGCTGTTTGGACAAGTGATCAGTGGTGAGTGTTTGTTTGCTTTCTTTATTTGCTTTTAGAGAGGAGGGTGAGGGCTCTAATGCAGGGCATCCTTAAAAATCCCCGTCACTGTCTGTATGATGTGGTCGCAACCCAGGAAAGTGGCCAAAGTAACAGGTTCCTCTCACAGCGCTGCAGGACTGAGAGCTTTAAAAGGTCGTTCATCTCGTCAGCCCTCAAGCAATTTCATCAAACAGATGTACCTAGAAGGAACTGAGTCCAATATGAGTATTTTATTACTAGCAATAGTAACTTTTCTAACTTTAGTCGCCATGGGTGCTTTCGGCTGTTTTGCCCCACAACTAACGCAGTCGCTTTTGGCCACTACATCCTATATAGAGTACTTGCGCCCACGTGATAAAATCCCGGAAGTCGGCCATTGGGTAGGCATCCCTTGGTAGTGGATCAAGACTAGCCTCCTTGTTCTTCTGAGCATAGATCCATGTCTACATGATGTTTTATAGGATTTTAGATGAGATATAACTTTGTTTCCTTTTGTCTTCTGAACCATGAGGCTCCCTAACGGGGTCACAGAGCCTATCCCGGCTGAATTAAGGCAGGGTAGGAACGTGGCCTCACAGCACTAGTCTTGCTAGGAGCCCACCGTGCTAACCACTGTGCCACTGTGGTTAGCTCGAGATAGAACTTTCTTTGTAAAAAATTAAATCAAGTTTAACATTCCAAATCTGCTGCTTCCTCTGAAACTTGGCTGCTGTTAGATTTCTGTTTTCTCTGCCAGTTCACACTTTTAATTGGGCATTTCATAGATTTTAGTGGCGCTGACGGCTTCAATGCCTGAATCCATCAACTTGTGTCTTTTTCATCGTCAAGCATATTTGCATTTTAAAACTCAAACTCATTACACTGAGTTGAAAATGTTTACAATTTTCCTTCAATAGGTGATTTCGGCAATGCTTTCCAGCATCTGATAAGATGTGCACATCAGGAGAAATTCCCCGGCCTAATTCAGATGTGAATCAACAATTTGTAAAGTGACCTCATGGATTTCTCAGTTTACTGAGGATTGAGATTTCCCTGCAGGCCAGATTTTAAACAGATGGCAACGGAGTGGGTTTAACGCGACTCAGGTCTACAAGTAGAATTTTAAAAATGCTTTCAGTGGTTCGATTCATCTTAAAAACCGTAGGTGTTCGCTTCGACTGTTTAGATAAAATGTGTTCTTCAGCGTGGAGTTGTTGGATGAAATCCTCCACGTGGGACACAGAAATTTATGGCATGCCATGTCTGATTTGGTTTGCTCTCAATCAAACTAAGCCTCTTGAGAGTGACTGTTAATTAAAAGGGTTGGGACATACTGAAAGCATGCCATCATAGCCTCAGGACTCACATTCATATTCATAGCTTGGACCCGGATTCTGTTCAAACGAAGGTAAAATAATTCTCACTGCCAAAAACGGAATTTACACAAACCTTTTTTTTTTTTTAAATATAAAAACTGCTGCACACGTGAACATTCTCATTTGTCATTACACATCATAGAAGGAGTTTATCTGTGCTGGTGGGGGGGCATTTATAAAGAAGCTTATTTAGTTATAGAGAGGAAGTTGAAAGAGATCCTTCTTCTCCTTTCGGCATTTCCCTTCAGGGGTCGCCACAGCAAGTCAGTTTCTTCCATCTAACCCTATCTGCTGCATCCTCTTCAGTCACGCCAACTATCTTCATGTCTTCCTTCACTGTTTTGTAGTTGAAAGAGATGAAAAGATTTAAATGAGCTAATTCTGTATAATTTTATTTCAACGCTGACATCTCCAGCTGTTTGATTGATGAACAACCCTAACAAACCATATGGCTTCAAGCTGTAGCATCTGAAAAGTCCTGAGTAGAAACATTTAGACAGTAACTTGGAATAAAAGCCCTCGTTTCTCTTGCATCTTGTTTGAACCGATCAAATAAAAACAATCCTTTTTAATTAATGACTCATCTAAAACTGGATGACACATCGCTGTAGGACACTGACGTGTTGTGTCAGGGTTTTTTTTCTCAAGTGCACATGATATTTAAAGCTATTCCTCCAAAAGTTTTCAACAAATTTGACGTTAGCTTCATAATTTCTCTGCACGGCACAAAAATATTTTTAGTACAAAGTCGGCTTTATTGGTTTTGCTTTCTTCAAGATCTTCTTTCGGCATTTCCCTTCAGGGGTCACCACAGAAAGTCAGTTTTTTCCATCTAACCCTATCTGCTGCATCTTCTTCGGTCACACCAACTATCTTCATGTCTTCCTTCACTGTATCCATGAACCTCCTCTTTGGTCTTCCTCTAGGCCTCTTTCCTGGTGGTTCCAAACCCAGCATCCTTCTTCTGATGTACTCTCTCTCTCTCTCCTCTGCACATGTCCAAACCATCTCAGCCTGGCCTCTCTGACTTTATCTCCAAAACCTCTAACATGTGCTGTTCCTCTGATCCTGTCTGTCCTGGTCACTCCCAGAGAGATCCTCAGCATCTTCATCTCTACTACCGCCATCTCTGTTTCCTGTCTTTTCTTCAGTGCTACTGTTTCTAGACCAAACAGCATGGCGGGTCTCACCACGGTTTTGTACACTTTTCCTTTCATTCTAGTTGAAACTCTTCTGTCACACATCACACCTGATACTTTTCTCCACTCGTTCCAGCCTGCCTGCACACACTTCTTCACCTCTTTTCCACACTCTCCATTGCTCTGGACTGTTGATCCTAAGTACTTAAAATCTTCCACCTTCTTTATCTTTTCTCCCTGTAACCTCACTTTTCCATTTGGATCCCTTTCATTCACATGCATGTACTCTGTCTTATTTTCTTCAACATACTCTTAAGATATTGATTATCAAGAGCCTGAAATCATTCAAGTTTGGATGTGCTCGAAACACCTCACCAGCGAGGCGCTCAGGAGGCATTCTAACCAGATGACAGATCCACCCCGTCTGGCTTCTCTTGACCCGAAGGAGCAACAATTCTAATTCGAGCTCCTTCCAGATGGCAGAGCTCCTCACTTTATCTCTGAGTGAGAGCCCAGCCACCCTGTGGAGAAAGCTTATTTTGGCCTCTTGTATCTGTGACGTTGTTCTTTTGGTCCCCATCCACAGGTGGTGACCATAGGAGAGGGTTGCAAGGTAAATCGAGGTAAATCAAGAGCTTTGCTTTTTGGCTCAGCTCTTTCTTTACCATGACGGACCGATGCAGCGTCCTGATTATTGCGAACAATCTTTTTTTATTGAATTTGTTTTTAAAGTAGAGATTTAATGGCAACCTCAAAGAGTCTCAGTTTACAGATTATTTACAATGTTTTGAAGTCTTTGAAGTGTTGAAAATCAACGGGCCCTTTGATATCTGGCTCTGAGAAAGTGTCAAAGAAATAACCATTTACAAATTACTAAACTATAGGAAATTTGTACCCGACTTTTATTGCTGCGTAGCAAAACCTGACTGAAGCCTGTGCCATTTATTTATCTAGTTAAAAACTTATCTGCGAACTATACAATGAAGATATGACATGATGCAATATTACCAGTGACCAAATCACGCTTTTTTTTTCTGGATATTTTTGATTTGTATCAGAAACAGTTCAATAAATAATATAAACGAGATCATCTTGGGTCTCTCTAAAGGGTGATGACTATAATAAGTGTAGAATTAACTAAATCATATCTCAGCTGCATGTTAGATTACTTGATAATAATAATTTTTTCAGGGATTAATGTGTGAGTGGATGGTTGTCTTGTCACCTCATCTTGGCTTTGAATGGGGTTTCTAACCCCGTGTCGCTTTAGATTGGTTCCAAGCCAGCTGCGACTCTTCAGGGGATAACATGGGGATGGTTATTAGATGAATGAATGGATTTTACAACTGTGACAACATGATAAATTTCTCCTCGACGCCATCTGTCTGCCAGCTCTATTACCAGTCAGAGACCCTAACAAACACTTGAACTAATTAGCCACACGGCAAGCAACGTCTCCGCTCAAATCGAACATCGTTAAAGTTTCTCTTTATTCAGGGTTCTGACAAGATTTCAAAAACACATGAGAGCTTTTTGAAATAAAAAGAATAGGTTTTATATTTAGAAGTTGAGAGTTGGTGTTAAAATGTTTGCAGTCTAATGCGTTTTTTAACGACGTTGCATAGTTTTATTTCATAAGGGTTAGGATTGGTTTTCCAGCACATCATCCAACTTCTCTGGAAGCGACCAGGATGGGCTGAATTAGAAATGAGTACATCAGAGGAACAGCACATGTTAGAGGTTTTGGAGATAAAGTTTTTGGAGAGGACAGACTGAGATGGTTTGGACATGTGCAGAGGAGAGAGAGAGAGTACATCAGCAGAAGGATGCTGGATTTAGAACCACCAGGAAAGAGGACTAGAGGAAGACCAAAGAGGAGGTTCATGGATACAGTGAAGGAAGACATGAAGATAGTTGGTGTGACCGAAGAGGATACAGAAGATAGGGTTAGATGGAAGAAACTGACTAGCTGTGGCGACCCCTGAAAGGAAATGCCGAAAGGGAAAGAAGAAGCATCATTTAACTTTTCATAAATCCAACTTTTATTCCGTTCCGTTGTCTTCCGCTTATCTGGGAGCCGACTTGCGGCAACAACTAGTTGTTGAACAACAGCCTCAATTCAATTTTATCTGTATAGCCCAAAATCACAGAATTTCCGTCTCAATGGGCTTCACAAGAAAAAGAGGAATGTATTAACACAAATACACAGCAAGAAAAATAACTAACAAATGCTAACTAAACAAGACTAGCACATTTATGCCCTTAGACTCTCCTTCACGGTGAGGAAAAACTCCTAAAAAACCCATCAGTGGGGAAAAAATAAGAAACCTCGTGGGGATCCACATGAAAGAGAGATCCCTCTCCCAGGACGAGCAACCAATGTCTCAAAGATTATTGTTTAAATATTAGCTTGTTCTAATCTACAGCTAAATATCTAAAGAAGTCAATAGATGTTCTTCATCCTGATGGAAACACGGGAGACTCCTTAGATTGGAAACCCAGACTGCCTCTTGGTCTCCTCCTGGTGGGACGTGCCCAAAATACCTCACCAGTGAGCGGCTCGGGAGGCATCCCAACCCAACGCCTGAACCACCCCATCTAGCTTCTCTCGACTCAGAGGAGTAACAGCTCTACTCCGAGCTCCTTCCAGATGACAGAGCTCCTCACCCTATCTCTTATTGTTTTCATAAAAATGAATCAATCCCAAGATTGATGCAAGTTTTGAACTGATAGAATTTGATTTTTGTTTCCAGATGAGATCAATTGGCCTGAGGGAGAGGACGCGCCCCCACCAGATGCTCAGGAGCTCATCACGCTGCTTTTGAGACAGAATCCACTGGAAAGAATGGGCACAGGTGAGAGTTCAGAGAAAGTGGAACAGTCAGTGAACCTTTGATAACTACAGAGGGCCACCATAAATTCCCCTGTGCTACCTCAGCAACATTCATTATTCCAAGTCACCGGGGAAGAAATTGAGGTCATCCTACAGCAGAGCAGTTTATTCTGTGACCCACTGACCTCTCCACTTTGATCAATTGCAATTATTTCCCAACTAGTTCATGAATCTAATTCCATGCATGGTCAGGCACTATCGGAGAGGAGATCTCCAGACTGTATAAACGACCACGACCGTCCGCAAAGAGTGATCGGATCGATTCGCTGTTCAGTTTACCGAAAGCTGCAACTTCTTGTTTATCCAAGTTGCCGTTAACAAACATGGTTGATATTTCACAGAAGGTCACAGGGAGGAAACTGTACTGCATAATTTATAGTGCTGCGATCGGTTTGGCCTGCAGCCACGAGGGAGAAAGAGAAACGCAGCACAAGCATTTTACACCTCCTGTGTTCAGCTCAAACTTTGAATATCAAGTGGCTTTTTTTTTTTCTTTCATACAATTTTTTTCCACATTTATTCTGACTATTGTGTGTTAATCCTGCCTGCAGGTGGAGCTGCGGAGGTCAAGCAGAATCAATTTTTTCATAACCTGGACTGGAATGGTTTGCTGAGGCAGAAAGCAGAGTTTATTCCTCAGCTGGAGTCGGAGGATGATACAAGTTACTTTGACAGTGAGTCACTCTTATTGAAAAATAACCGTTATCTGATTGAGAAATTTCAGTTTGTTTCTGATTTGTTGTTAATTTATTTTGTAGGAACGCATTTTGGGGGATTTTAAAAAAGATGTATTTATCGTTCCATTAAAAAATTAGCACAACAGTCGTTCACTACTCTCCTGATGAAAAGCAGAGGTTTCAATCAAATTAATTTATTTTACATTGAATTATTTAAACTATATTTAATTTAACACATGCATGTTTCACACTTTAACCAACCTCAACTCATTCGTTGAGGTTGTACTGAGGTTGTATGAATACATAAAACTCACAATAATCTAATTAATTTGTGAATTCTTTCTTTTATCCAAAGGTTTCTGAGAAGTAAATCTAACATTATCACAAAAAAAAAGTCCAATTTTGTTAAAAACTTCAAAAAACTAGTCACTTCTAGTATGATAGTGTTCAAATCCTTTCTTCTTCTTTCTTCTTTTATCTTTTATTTCGGTCAAATTGTACATTTACAAATAAATAAATTTACATTTTTTTCCTGAACTTATATATATCAAAAGGACCGAAAAGGTATCGGCTGAAGCAGATGCTTTCAATCCAATAAGTTTTTTTTCTTCTATTGACTCTCATTTAAATAAAATAAAAATAAATGTATTACTCTATTCATCCCTCACCAGGGAAATTTGTGTGCTGCACTCCTTACACCGCAGCAGGCTGCCCTTCGACAGCGCCAATGGTGGAAGAAGCGGGGGTTAGGTGTCTTAGTGCCAACAACCTAGCATCTCTTTCTTAGGCCATGTCCACATGTAGCCGGGTATTTTTGAAAACGTACATCCGCTGTCCTCCGTTTTAGAAAAACTCTTGCGTACACACGTAACCGTTTTCAGTATAACCGCATCCACACGAACCCGTATAAATACCCTTCTGAGTGTGGTTATATGCATGCCAGACCAGTAGTCGGCAGTATTTATCTAAACGTAAGCTCTGACCTAGGAAGGCTTCTGTGATGGATGATAACCGACTGCAACACATTTCTCCTCCTTTGCTCCTCAATAGCATGGGCAGTTGAATGTGTAAAAAAAAAAGCAAGAAAAGAGCTGTAATGGAAATTTTATATTAAACAGTAGTATTTAGCAAACATTATTAGTTGATCGTTAAAATCTGGACATTTTAGTTTCTCATAATGGTGTAATAATGATCCTGAGTTCTGCTGTGTTTTTCTGTTGCCTGGAATGTCAGGTGTCTTAGGGAGTGTAAAGAAACAGACTAGCACATCCTCATCCTGCGTTTCTTATCTAACTCCATGGCTGAGATGACTCTGAACTTCAGTTGAACTATCTAGGGGGAGGTTAAACCTTCAGTACAGCAATGCATTAAATGTTGTATGAACAGAAACTTAGGGGGAGATCTCTCCAGCTCTTCACGTGTGCACGTGTGATCAATACAATAAACTTGTAAAGAAAGCAGTCGACTTTTTCGTCCACCGAGGCTGTTTTTCACCACAGAGTGTAAGAGAGTGATGTTTTTTAGATGATCAATGCTGCCACTGTCTGATATTAAAAACAAGGATGCACACAAATGACGTTTATGCCTTAATTGTCGCAGGTAGTGAGGTTTAAAACGCAAAACACCGGTGATGCATGTCCACACGCAAACACAAAACCAGGGTAGGAACGTAGATCGACTTGTAAATCGAAAGCTTTGCTTTTTTGGCTCAGCTCTCTCTTTACCACGACGGACCGATGCAGCGTCCTAGTTATTGCTGATGCTGCACTGATCAGCCTGTCGATCTCCCACTCCATCCGTCCCCCACTCGTGAATAAGACCCCGAGATACTTAAACTCCTCCACTTGGGGCAGGACTCTGTCCCTGACCCGCAGGGGGCATTCCACCCCTTTCCGGGCGAAGACTTTTTATTCTAAGTTCGTAATTAAACCATCAACTTGCTCTAATCTTCCTGTTAGAACAAAAAAAAAAAAATCATCTTTATCCCAAAGCTGTGCTGACCAGAGAACAAACGAGAGAATCTCGTATTTTACTTGTCAGACAAGGATAGCACACTCCATCAGACTTTACCAGAGTGTCTTCAAGGGAATCTGCACCCTGTCTGTTTTATTTATACAGGTGTGGAAACAAGAGATGTGTTCAAAGGGAAAGAAGGGTAAAAACAAAAAGGTGTGTTTTTACATAAAAATGGAGGCAAAGGTTATACGTTATGAGTTTTAAGTTGTAGCAGTGGAACAAATACTCTTTGATGCAGCTGCAAGTTGCAGACTGCAGCTGGGAATCCCATTGATCGAAAAGACACTTTTGAATAATAAAAATAAAAGAAGTAACAAAAAAGTTGTAAAAAAAGAAGTAACCAAGGATTCATATTTTCTACCTAACACTTCCAATCAGAAGTGCAACTGACTTCTAATTTTTCTCTAACAAACTACAACGATTATATTACTTCTTCTTTTCTGTATTTCTGAGGAGAAACGTGTACACACTGAATAATTGATTAAAAAAAATCCTCTAATAGTAAAACTTCCCCTCTTTCCCAGCCCGCTCTGAGAGGTACCACCACCTGGAGACAGAAGAAGAAGACACAAATGATGAGGACTTCAACGTTGAGTTGCGGCAGTTCTCGTCCTGCTCTCACAGATTTTCAAAGGTTCGTATCTAAATCTGCCTCTTTAACTGCTTCTGCTGACACACCATCACCACAGCGTTAGATGTCGGTAATGTAAAAGAGCTCATACCCTCATTCCTCTCCATCAATTCCTCCTGAGAAAGAAAGAGCAACTGTTTGATGTTTTTTGTGTGAATATCAGTCTAGAAAACAGAGTTTCCCTCATGGCCCCTCCCCACCTCTGACGGAATTAAACATCGATTTCGGCTTTGCATAAATTTCTTTGCGTGCAAATCCAATTTGTGTTTTTTTGTGGTCACGTGATGAACATATGAGCTGGGAGTCGTGCTGCATTGCAGTACGCTCTCCACTCGCACCAAGACAAAACATTACAGTGAATCTGAAAAAGCAGCAGGGCGTCCCAATGGAGGTGTTTATTTGTACCGATTCTTCCCCTCCGCTGAACAGAAACCGCATGCTTTGGAGACACATTGAGGTGTGGATAAGACAAATGGCTTTATTGTGGACAAAAAGCCACAACGACTGTGTGTTATCTCCGCATTACGCTTCATTTATTCTTCTTTTGGTTTAAATTTCCACGCAAAAAATGTAAATTAGCATCGGCTTCTTGCATGTAATGATACATGCCGGTGTGTGTCTGTGTGTTAGGTTTACAGCAGCCTGGATTTATCCCGCGGACACCTGGAGGAAAAAGGAGAGACAGAGGAGAAAAAGAGTGAGAGCCCGCTGACTGTTGATTCTCTCAGCTGGACGCCAGACTTTCCAGAAATGTACGGCTAAAACAATAAAAAAAGGAAAACATCATCAATATGTACAGCAGCAGGAGTGTTGGATTAATTAGAATTTGTTGTTTCAATTAAATAGGTCCTCTCTGTCCCATTCCACCGATACGGACAGTACAAATCAAGGTCCAAGTCCCAGTTTGCTACCAAAGTTTGCCATCTCAGCCGAGAGCGAAGGAGACGACACATCAGGCCTCGGCGACCCAAGTAAGGCCTCGTTCTCCATCGGTGAGCTGCCGCGGGACGAGCCTGATGCTACCACTCCTGGCAGCACCCATAGTGGAGCAACACTCTCAGGTAAAAATGTTCAGGAACTGACGCACATTAAGTGCTTCGTTAACATTTCAGAAAAAGTAAATGAGACGAAAAGGCTGGAAGGCCTTCATTCTTTTTAGTTGTCAAGATTTTACCATCTCTGACTTTATAAGTTGGACTAATACACAGAAATACATTTTCCTAGTAATTGCTATTCACGACAGCGCCAATGGTGGGAGAAACGGGGGGTCAGGTGTCTTCTCCAAGGTCCCTAGACGTGCACTCAGTGTGATGCAAACCCGCAAACTTCCAATTTGACTTCCGGTCCGCGGGCGAACGCTCTAACCACTGAGCTACCGTCTCCCCCCTTTTCATATGTTTTTGGACAAAATAACTGTGAAGAAGAAATACTTCATTCATCCCTCAACGGGGAAATTTCTGTGCTGCATCAAACTGCAGCAGGCTGCTAGGACGCGCTAATGGTGGGAGAAACGGGGGGTTATGTGTCTTCCTCGAGGACACTTAGACATGAGCTCAATTAGATTCGAACCGCCGCATTCCCGGACCAAGTGTGAATATTTTTACCACTGAGCTATCGCCTCTCCTCTCCCTAGGGAATTCGGAAAACAGGATTTCTGTTATATCGTTTTTAACTACCTGTGTTCCTTTGGTATCGTAGTCCTGTTTGCTCTAAATGTTTTTATTAGTAAAAACGTTGACTCTTTTCTGTCTTGTGGTTGCCGAGGTGAGAAAATCTTTTTCTAAAACATATGTGCACTGAACACAAGACAAACTATGACTTGTATTGATCAACAACTTGATCCAGAATTATATTTCTACAATAACTTGGACTTAAGCTGTGACTATTACACAAGCGAACAATTTAAAGAGAACGTTAAACTGGAGAAAAACTTTTCAGTGCTACATATTAACATTAGGAGTCTCTGGAAGAACATATCAAAAATCAAAGACCTACTGCATATGTACGGTAAATTTAATATTATAGCCGTATCTGAAACGTGGCTGGACGAGCTAAAGCACCCTCTAACACTAGTAAAGATAGAGGGATACGAACTATTTACAGTCACTAGAAACAACAAAAAAGGAGGTGGAGTTGCCCTCTATGTGGACTCAAACTTTAACTGTAAAATCATTGAAGATAAATCAGTATCTGTTCACAATATAATGGAATTAATCACTGTCGAAATTGAA
Organism: Neostethus bicornis; assembly: GCA_902685375.1. Classification (NCBI taxonomy): domain Eukaryota; kingdom Metazoa; phylum Chordata; class Actinopteri; order Atheriniformes; family Phallostethidae; genus Neostethus; species Neostethus bicornis. The sequence continues at coordinate 13,680,129 of LR738564.1, forward strand.
TTTAAAAAAACAAAAAATGTACATGTTACTTGTGTATACCGAACACCTGGTTCACCGATTGATACATTTAATGAAAAAATGAATGAAATTATAAATATAAATGGATATTCCACAAAGGAATTAATAATATGTGGAGATTTAAATATAAATTTGCTTAAAGCAACTACCCATGGGAAAACAACTGATTTCATAAACATGATGCATTCAAATATGTTACTACCAATTATTGATAAACCCAGCAGGATAACGATTGATTCCTCCACTCTAATAGATAATATTTTTATAAACAATATTGAAGCTAAAATTGTTGGTGGCCTTCTTGTCAGTGATATAAGTGACCACCTACCAGTTTTTGCTATATTTCAAAATAAAATTATAACTGATGACAAAGAAAACTCTGAAACATTCAGATATATTAGACGAGTGACAGACCAAACTCTAAATAAACTTAAAGAAGACTTATTAAAACAGAAATGGGACGAGGTCTACAACCAAACTGACCCAAGTGAAGCGTATGAAATTTTTATATCCATGTTTTTAGAAATCTACAATAAAAACTGCCCATTAAAAAAGGTGAGACTTAAAGAAAATTCTAAAATAAAGCCATGGATAACAAGTGGATTACAAAATGCATGTAAGAAGAAAAATATGTTATATAAAAAGTTTATTCAACACAAAACCAAGGAATCTGAAATAAAATATAAAAATTATAAAAACAAATTGACTAGTATTTTGCGGAAAACCAAAAAAGAATACTTTCATAAATTATTTGAAGAACAAAAAGAAAATATTAAGGGAACATGGAATGTCATTAATAAAATAATTAAAATAAAAGATAAAAAATATAAAATACCAAAACAATTCATGAACAAAAGCTCAAAGCTGGAAAATATAAAAGAAATTATAGAAGGATTTAATCATTATTTTGTTAATGTAGGAAATACCTTGGCTGAAAGTATTAAGAAGCATAACATAAGTCCAAGTGATGCTGTAAACAAAAATCCTTTTACATTTTATTTAAACCCAACAAATGAAAATGAAATAATTAAAATAGTAAAGCAATTTAAATCAAAAACATCTAAAGATACACTTAACATTGATATGAATTTAATAAAGAATACAATAGAACATATTGCACAGCCTCTAACATATATTTGCAATAAGTCTTTTCAAATTGGTAAATTTCCTGAAAAAATGAAAATAACTAGAGTTATTCCAGTCTATAAAAATGGCAATAAACAATTATTTTCAAATTATCGGCCTATATCCATACTTCCACAGTTTTCAAAAATAATAGAAAAAGTATTTGTAATAAGATTAGATAAATTTATAGAGAAACACCAGCTCCTTAGTGACAAACAATATGGGTTTAGACAAAATCGATCCACTAATATGGCTGTTACAGAACTAATAGAAAATATTACTACATCAATAGACTCAAATAATTATGGCATCGGTATTTTTATAGACCTTAAGAAAGCTTTCGACACCATAGATCATAATATATTACTGAGCAAACTAGACAGATTTGGTTTTCGAGGAGCTGCATATACATGGCTTCAGAGCTACTTAGAAAATAGATATCAATATGTACAAATAAAGGAGGAAAAATCTGATTTATTAAAAGTCATATGTGGAATTCCACAAGGTTCAACGCTGGGGCCTAAACTCTTTATCCTGTACATCAATGATTTGTGTTACACATCCAAACTAATAAATTATGTACTGTTTGCAGACGACACTACTCTTTACTTTTCAGGAAAAGACCTGAACCAAATGATACAATCAGTTGAAAGAGAATTGAGTAAAATAAAAATATGGTTTGACATAAATAAATTATCATTAAATATTGAAAAAACGAAATTTATAGTATTTACAAAATTAAAAGTACCTAAACAAATTCAAATTATGCTTAATAACACCCCATTGGAACGAGCTTACGACAGTAAGTTCCTTGGAATGATTATAGATCACAAATTAAGCTGGAAATCACACATAAATTATACAAAAAATAAACTGTCTAAAGTAATAGCAATCATTTATAAATTCAGATTTGTCCTAAATAAAAAAAGTTTGTTTATGTTATATAATACATTAGTACTTCCATATATAACTTATTGTATCGAGATTTGGGGAAATACGTACAAAACTAACACAAAACCAATTTATATTTTACAAAAAAAAGCAATACGAGCAATAACATTCTCATCTTATAATCAACCTACCAATAATCTATTTATAAATTTAAAAACATTAAAGTTCTATGATCTAGTGGAATTACACACTTTAAAATTTATGTTTAAGATAAAAAAAAACATGATGTCAAACTCTCTACAAAATATGTTTATTATTAGGAAAAGTCCATACGAACTAAGAGGAAATGATGTGTTCATTAAAAATAAATTTAGAACAAATGTTAAAAAATTCTGTATTTCTATTAAAGGTGTGGATCTTTGGAATAATTGTAATGATGAACTTAAATTGTGTTTAAATCTTTTATGTTTAAAAAAGAAATTTAAGTTATTAATACTTAAAAAATATGCAAGTCTTGATGGTTAAATTCAAGCTTCTATAAAAAGTAAACAATTATGATGTGTTATGATTATGATTATGTGTTACGAATATGTGTTATGATTATGTTATATGTTATGATGTGTTATGATTATGTTATGATGTATTATGATATTATTATGTTATGTGTTATAACAATTATGATGACTTAGTATTTACTTATGTCTTTTTGCTTTTATTATGACATAAAAAAAAAAAAAAAAAAAAAAAAAAAAAGGGTCGGCGTAATAAGCGTTTGCTTCAGCCGTTACCTTTTCGGTCCTTTGCTGGAATATGGTTGTTTTCTTTATTTCATTGATGTGAGGTTGCACTGTGACCGAAATAAATAAATAAAAACAAAAAAAAAAAAAAAAAGACTTTTTATGTTTCTCTTGAAACCTTGTCATACTTTTCCCAGCATTGATGGGTATTTTTCGGATGTGAAAGTTGCTCATGTTAAGAGGAACTTCTCTGTGGCTTATTTTCCAAGCACTGAAGTCTTCAGAAGTTCGTAAATTGTGTGGTTTTAGTTCTATTTCACTGAGCGTTACAAAAGTAGCTGATATAAATGTAGTTCTTAGTCATACAGTACTTCTAAACAACATTATGTTTTGTTTCCTAATGGGGTGACGGGGGAGGCCAGAGCCTATCCAAGCTGATTCCAGGCCAGAGGGAACCCGTCGTCAGTCTGTCGCAGCGGCCCACATAAACACAACCATCCACACACACTCATTACTCAGGTCAATTTCATATTGGCCAATCAAATGAGGGGAGACGGTGGCTCAGTGGTTAGAGTGTTCGCCCGCGGACCGGAAGTTAACAGGAAGTTTGCGGGTTCGCATCCCACTGGGTTCACGTCTAGGGTCCTTGGAGAAGACACCTAACCCCCTGTTTCTCCCACCATTGGCACAAAAAATCCTGCAGTAGTTTAAATAAACAGACATGTATCAAAGTTTGACTACTACCATGTGTCTGACTTATGTAAGGACTCGTTAATTGTGTCAACATCATGCTGTTTTGTTTTTTTTAATAATTAGGAAGTTTCTCTGAACATCTGGATCAACTTACACCCAGAGGAGAAGGTGTGGAGAGCCCTGACAGCAGCAGCCATGTTTCAGTAGACCACTCATCTCAAACCGCTTCTCTTCGACCCGACAATGTCGCAGAAAGGTCAGGGGCTATTCCAAAAGTCCCAAAGTCTGTGTCGACAGGGGCTCTTTCTCTCATGATCCCTCCAGGTGAGTCACAGAAATAACGGTCTGTGTAAAAAAGAACCAAACATGGTAGTTGTTCGTTTTTTTCTTGTTCGTTTCTAATCAAAGTTTAGATTAGATTCAGGATTAGAATGAAAAGTAGAAGAAATGAGAGCTTTGTCCAAGCTTAGCTTGGCGACACCTGTTCGACATGACAGAAAAGTTTTGAGAAAATAGCCACATCTAAATCACCAACCGGTAGATGAGAGAGAAAATCCCAAAAGATTCATCTCACAAGCTTCACAGCTGCAACTCACTCTAACTTTTTACCCTGCGGAAGCTTTTTTTTTTTCCCCTTTGATGGTAATCTTCTCTTTTTTGTTTCTAGATGTCTTCGGGGTGTCTCCACTACCCAGTCCTCTTTCCCCGTACTCCCTCTCTTCAGAACTCTCCTCAAGAGACTCCTCACCCAGCAGAGACTCCTCTCTCTTTGTTGCCAGCCCGCGGCAGCCAGTCATCATCCACAGTTCCGGGAAAAAGTTTGGCTTCACGCTGAGGGCCATCCGGGTTTACGCTTGTGACAGTGACATCTACACAGTCTACCACATGGTCTGGGTAAGTGTGTAGAAGACACTACAAATCAGATTGCTGCTTGTTTCTGTGAGTAGCTAACTGAGATGTTTTAGGATAAACTTCTCAGTCATGTCTTGGTGCAGCTGGAAGTGTGCAGACATGCCAAGTCTCCCGCGTTGGGCGGGAGACACCTGCAATCACGCTCACCCGGCAAGGCTAATAAAACTCCCGCATGATGAACACTCTAGTGCTTTCCATGGACATGATTAAGTATAATGAGGCTAAGCACGTGGCATCTCCTGTGTTTAGCCTCCTTGTGTCCACCTGAAAGCCGCTAGCAGCGATTTGCATGGTCTATTGCCGGTATTGTTTTTGGTGAACGTATGGAAGAAGTCGGACAGTCGGGAACGTTGGTCACGCACAGCTTATATGCAGCACAGGGGTGTATTCCTGGTGGTAATACCGTACATCTTCATACTGATACATAAGGCTAGGTGGTAACACACGTAGGACGCACAATTTTCTAGCTGCTTTCTCCTGTTTTAAACGGTTTGTTTTACGCCAACTGTCATGACAGGTGTTGTCCATTGGTGGATTTGATGTCAAGCTCCTCCTCTTTTGGCCCTACCTCCTTAAATCTGAGTGTGTCTGAATAAATCTTACCAGCATCATGGAACTGATACTGTGATACTGTTTTGTTTTTCTTTTTTTTTAGTCAATATGCACTCATAAAAAAAAATTAGATGGGTTTATTTGACGATCAAGACGTTTCAACTTCCATCCGGAAATCATTTTCTGATAGAATTAACCCTGAGAACTGATTCTATACACTGCACAGGTGTCAAACTCAGGTCTAGGAGGCCCTGTGTCCTGCAGGTTTTCTATGTGTTCTTGTATCTAAACACCTGATCCAGGTTAGTGAGTCAATGTGCCAAATTTTATTGGCTTTTGATTTCACTTTATGTGCATCAGCTGTATTGAACCAGAAACACATGGCAAACCTTGGCAACCCTAATTTACTGTATGTACTACCCTGAGTTAGCCCAACCCTCAGGGAGGAACTAATATATTTGAAAGGTAGTAACTTGTTGACAATGGTTGGGTCACTAGTGGGTGGTAAGGGTGGTACCCAGGGTCTTGTGCTTTTAAGGGTAGGCTGTGTGTGTTATAATACATTGTCCAGAAGACAACTTTGAAACACTTTCTACAGTGGATCACTCCTAGATGAATGAGGGTTTACACTGTTTTGTTGTGTCTGTGTTAATCAGAATGTAGAAGACGGAGGACCTGCGCACAAAGCAGGACTCAAAGCTGGAGACCTTATTACTCATGTGAACGGAGAACCGGTTCATGGTCTCGTCCACACTGAAGTGGTAGAACTCCTGCTGAAGGTAAACAAGTTCCCTGATTGATTTGTATATGTTGTTTGGGTTTGTAATTTTAAATTTTACTAGTCTTGATTAAACATCATAGCATTTGATATTTTAAGTTCACATTACCGTATTTTCCGCACTATAAGGCGCACCTTCAATGAATGACATATTTTAAAACTTTTTCCATATATAAGGCGCACCGTAATATAAGGCGCTATAGTAAAGGATGGGGTTACGTTATGGATCCACTAGATGGTGCTGTGCTAAAGGGAATGTAAAAAAAACAGTCAGATAGGTCAGTCAAACTTTATTATTAATTACAAAACAGCTTTCTGTTTTTACTCCCAAAATGAATAAACAGCTGTTTTATTATTTTCTCCGAGATAAAGTATTAGTATTTTTGTGACACAGTTCATCTTCCATCGGTTATAAACTCTGTTTAGTCTTGTTTACTTGGTGCAGCGCATCCTCTTGCTTCCTTCACTTCCTCACCATTGATTCGTTAATGTTAAACTCTCTCGCTGCGGCTCTATTCCCGTGTTCTACTGCGTGACCGATCGCCTTGAGTTTAAACTCTGCAGTATGACACTGTCTCTTGGTAGAAGCCATTTCAGGGTCTTTACACAAACACACAAATGGAAATGAGATGCCCTTTCATATATCCCAGCATGCACCGCACTACTTTTTCTATGGGGGAAATGGAGTCGGCAGCTGCTTGCCGCAGTTGTGACACCTGTTGTAGCTCAATATTAATCCATATATAAGGGGCTCTGGGTTAAAAGGCGCATCATGGACTTTAGAGAAAATTTAAGGTTTTTAGGTGCGCCTTTAGTGCGGAAAATATGGTAATTATAAATCCATTGTGACAACTGTGCTTTGTAAAAACTTGTAATGGATTTCCTGAAGCTTGATTTACGACTGTAGTGATCCCATTAAGAAAAGAATCCAGAGTCAAAGACAAAAGATACAGTGATTTGTAAAACGTCTTTTCCGTCTTATAAAATGAGCTTTTTCTTTCTTCTTTCTTTCAGAGTGGCAGTAAAGTAGCAATTTCAACCACTCCCTTTGAAAACACTTCTATAAAAACTGGTCCAGCGAGGAGGAACAGTTACAAGAGCAAGATGGTGAGATGTGGCAAAAAGCCCAAGAAAGAGAAGACTCCGGAAAGGTACAAACCTGCTCGTGTAGCGACAATATTTTAAAGATTAGCAGCAGTTTTTGAGGGCTTGTATCTTGTTAGAGCAGACCTGTACAAAACATGGAGCAGCACATTAGAACATCAAGTTAACAAAACTGCCGTTAAGAAGTTCACAGGAGCAACTAGCTTACGCTTTTTTTTTAGTTGTTTTGGAACCATCCAGATTTCGCGGAGGGGGATTTTAGAGTTTTCTACCATGTTTGACCTGTATCCCCACATCAAAAACATGGTCCTCTATTTCCTTCATGTATGTTTGAGGAATTTGCAGTCTTTCCCATCTAGTATTTGGATACCATTCAAACACCAGTCACACTTTGTTGCGCATGCGCCATCAGAGTATGAGCATTGTTCATTCTCCAGAAGTAATGTTCTTACAAGTAAAACAAATCGAAGTAAAGGAAGAACCTCTTGCCTACAATCGAGAATGATATTTTCCTCTTACCATCTTGCACAAGTCTGGTCGGCACGCCTTCCGAGGGAATTTTAATAAAGACAGAACCGTTGAGTGAAAATATTTTGACTTCCGTCATGTGTCATTTATGAGCAGCGAGTTTCCCCCAATAACTAGAGGACAAGTTGACAAACTATGAGTTTGTGTATTTTAGTGCAGATTTTACAGCTGAATGGACAGACGGACAAAACACGAGGAAAACATTGATAATGGTTTTGCTCAAGTTCATTTGCCTTCTCCGTGTTTACACCTGAGGCTTATTTACTTTCTCACGGTGCACGTTCGAGTCGCTTTGTTGACATTATGTGCAGTCTTTTCCGATTGGTTTACTGCAAAGTAAACCGTCTGTTTGAAACGGAGTTTATTCATAGGTAACCAGACTCATTCTCTGGTACAGCAGTGAGGCTGGTCTCCAAGCGAGTAATCTCTGCTCCTATTTATAAATAGCAGGGATGGGGTAATAGTGATATGTAATAGAAAGTTTTTGCTGTAATAGCAATATATCAGAAAAAAATTTAAAACAATAATAATAGATGGAAAAATAATATAGTACTAATGTATTACTTATATATTACTGCCACCTGATTTTGACTTGTTGAAAGGGCCACTGGTGCTCAGGGCTATTAACTATCAGGGGTGTGAATGCCTTTGGGCGCTTTGATAACTAACTGCGAGGGTGCTGCTAGGGTTAGACAATGGGCTGATGGTCATTGCAATCCAGCTCATGGACAAGTAAGAACCTTATTTACAATTGAGTGGGTCTAGCTAATCTCTAAAGTGGTCTACTTACTTTCTATTGTCCTCACCGGAGCTAAACAACCAGTACGATGCTCCCCTAGTGTTCACATGATAATAGCCCTGTGAACTGAAACTGCTACCTCAAAGAGAGAATAGAGTGACTTTCAGAAGCTTCATCTTTGGACTTTGTTCAGAGGTGAAGGATTCTTTTGCTGTTTTTTGTGTTGTTCTGATCGGCTCCTCTGATGGAGTCTAAGTAGATTCAATTCAATTTTATTTGTATAGCCCAAAATCACAGAATTTTCGTCTTAATGGGCTTCACAAGAAAAAGAGGAATGTATTAACACAAATACACAGCAAGAAAAATAACAAACAAATGCTAACTAAACAAGACTAGCACACTTATGACCTTAGACTTTCCTTCACGGTGAGGAAAAACTCCTAAAAAAAACCCATCAGTAGGGAAAAAATAAGAAACCTTGTGGGGATCCACATGAAAGAGAGATCCCTCCCCCGGGACGAGCAACCAATGTGTCAAAGATTATTAAGTAGATGACAGATAACAGTTTGGAAAGACTTTAAGATCAGAATTTAAGAAGGTTTCTGGATCAAATTGAGCTTCAATAGATGACTGATTTCAAACTAATATCTTGTTTTTTGTGTGTCTTTATTTTTCAGGCGCAGGTCCCTTTTCAGACGTTTCGCCATGCAGCCCTCTCCTCTGCTTCACACAAGCCGTAGTTTCACCTCTCTCAACCACTCTCTATCATCTGGTGAGAGTCTTCCTGGCTCCCCTACCCACAGTCTGTCCCCTCGATCCCCCACCGCCGCCTTCCGCCCTGCACCAGATTTGCCTCAGTCAGGTGGAGATTTTATCTCATCGTGATAAAATCTTGAATTTGATTTAGAAAAATCATTTAGTGCATCATATTTTGCTACTGAGATCCGTTAATTAGCGTTTAATGTATTTTTTTTTTGTTTCTGCTTATGTATTCTAGGGGGTAACTCTTCTCAGAGCAGTTCCCCGAGCTCTACTGCCCCCAACTCACCTGCAGGCTCAGGCCACATTCGGCCCAGCACCCTCCATGGCCTCGGTCCCAAACTGCCTGGTCAGAGGCTCCGACAAGGCCGCCGCAAGTCAGCCAGCAGCATCCCGCTCTCCCCTCTGGCCCGCACACCTTCACCCACCCCACAACCAACATCTCCTCAAAGATCCCCTTCACCTCTTCTTAGCGGACACTCAGTAGCACTTTCTAAAACAACCCAAGCCTTTCCCGCCAAGATTCACTCCCCGCCCACAATCGTCCGGCACATTGTCTGTCCCAAAAATGCAGAGCCACCTCGTTCGCCTCTTCTAAAGCGTGTTCAATCAGAGGAAAAGCTCTCCCCGTCCTACACAGGAGAGAAGAAGCACCTGTGTGCCAGAAAACAAAGCTTGGAGGTGACCCAAGAGGAAGAGCAAGATGAGGAGCTGAGGCCAGGGGAGCGGGATCACACAGGTAGGCAGAGCGTGGAGGAAGCAGCAAGTGAACAACAGGCCGTCACACGTGTACGACCCGTTGAGCAGGGATGCTTAAAAAGACCGATGAGTCGTAAGATGGGGCGGCAAGAATCAATGGAGGAGCTTGATAAGGAAAAATTAAAGTCCAAGATGGTTGTGAAGAGACAGGAGTGGTCTGAAAGGAGGGAGTCCCTCCACAAACAAGACGCCCTGCATGAATCTGACTCATCTCCCCTATGTGGAGATGACAAGGATGAGGGTAGCCCAGAGTCTGGTCACCCTGAAGCTAAGACTGCGGGTACTACCCTAAAAGACGTCTTGTACAAAAAACTGTCCACGCGCGCATCTGAGGGCATCAGTGAAACATCTGGCGGTGGCTCTGACAGTGACGGTGCTCCTCGATCCTCCCCCTGCTTTATTAATACAGACTGGCAACACTCTCGACAGGGTAAAGATGGCATGAAGCCAGACAGGCTGGACTTCAAAGCCCCCAACATCGAGTTCAACAGAAAGAGGCTGTCATTCGAAGAACGGGACGACTGCATTTGCAGGTTGTCATCGGGCCTCCACGAAAACCTCCACTTTGGCTCCATGAGGTCAAAGAGTCTCCAACTGGACACAGCCCTGAGTCATGACCACATGAAGGGATCCATTCACTCCAGTCCTGAAGGTCTGTCCTCTAAGCATTTCTCTGGGAGAGGAGAGAGCGCTGTGGAGAAACTCCAACTCATCTCTTCTGCAGAGTCTCCTCTGAGAAAAACCTCCTCTGATTATAAGCTTGAAGGACGCCACGTCTCATCCCTAAAACCTCTAGAGGGCACCTTGGACATCGGTCTGCTTTCAGGACCCAGAATTTCAAAAACAGAAATCTGTTTATCTAAGACATCCGGAACTAACACGGTGGATAGCGCTCCGGCGAGCCCCCCGGTTCGGCCTCAGAGCTCAGCTGAGAAACAGATAACCATCCCCCAAATAAAAACCACTGACAAAGTCAAGACTCCTCTGATTTTCTCCTCAAGCCCAGAAGCTATTTCCTCTTTAAACAACACAAGCGTCTCCAAAGAAACGCTTCACAACCCAACCTCAGAAATACAAACAGGTGGAAGCTGTGAGAAGGTACAAGACCGACATGGAAAATTATTAAAAACTCCAATCAGCAAGGTGGAAGTCTTCACTGTCAAACAGGAGAGCCGGGCTGCGGTGAAGGCCTCCTCCCCTCTTGCTCATGACCACAGAGGTCCTCGGCACAGCTCCCACTTCTCCTCTTGTGGAAAAACACCCTCCATACGAGAAGTAAGTAATGAAGATCAGGACGATGAAGTGGAGCAGGAAGATTTCCCGGCACACACTGGATCACAGAACATCCAGAGCTCATTAACAGAGCTTCCCTTGACCTCAGCAAAGTTGGAGGTTGACGTTAAAGCATTTGCACAAGTGGAGAATCCAGCTGCCGGTGAGCTGTTACCTGGCCCTCTGAGCCAGAGCACAAACCCTCCTTCGGACATGAGTCAGCCTCCAAATTTGGAGAAAAGACAACCGGCTGCACAGATCTCCGACATGACCTCAGTTTTTAAGGTGACTGTAGAGAACATCTGTCCTCCTTCACCAGTTCCAGAAAATGTAATTTCTAAACCTCTGAACATCTGCTCCTCAAATACACAGCCACAAATTTCTCTCTCATCAGTGTTTAGTTCTGAATGTGATAATAAATCCAGCAGCTTCAAGTCAGAAGACAGCTGCAAAGCATCTGCCAGAGAGGACGGCGTGCAGCCCAACAGATCTGCTGTAAAGCTGGCTGGACAAACAGGCAACCGTCAAGCAGAAAGCCCGACATGTGCCACTAAAGGAGTAGAAACAAAAGACATTTGCGCGGGCGCTTTGTTAGATATTGCGACAAAAGACAAATTGAATGTGAAAAAAGAAAACACTGTGTTTGCTGCAGCGGAGGACGTAATGCAGCAGAAAGTAGTTCCCGTTTCACCAAAGAACATGGACAATGTTAAAGATTTCGAGCAGCTGCCAAGAAAGTGTCCAGCTGAAAAAGCACAACCCAAACTCCCTGATTTGGAGAAAAAGAAAGAAGAGATGGTTGTCAGGGTGAAAGAAAACACTGTGGTTCCCTCCGCCAAACTCAAAGGCCCAATGCCAAGTACAAATGAAAACGCTTCAAGTTCTAAAACCAAATCCAGGCCTGACCTCCAGCTTGTGTCACACACATTTGGAAAGGAAGCGAAAACAACAGAGATGAAGTCTCACAGCACAGCTCCTCCCGTCCCTGGACCCAAATCCAGTCCAAACTCCAAACAGAGGGACGTGCCAAAAGAATCTGCAGGCGTTACTTTAAACTTTCAAGCAGCCCATGACGCTAAACGGAAAGAGGCCTCTGCGTTTTCTCCCAGAACTGACACAAAGCAGGAAGTATCTGTGCTGCTGACACACTCACCCACCCGCGGCGATTCAAAGCAAAAAGAGACTCAGACCAGAGGTTGTGTTGCAGGAGCAGACGGTGTTGATTCGAAGCCAAAACCTCCTTCCACCAAAACTGTCCCGATATCCACCGTAAAGCTTGTTGCTGCTGCTCCTGCACCAGCTAGCAAGCAGAGCCAAGACGCCAAACCTAAAGAGCACTTGCCCAGAAACCAGGATCGTGACTCAAAACCAAAAGATGTCATGTCACCTCTAGCTACAACCCAGCTCCAGCAGGTCAGGAGGGAGCAGCCAGATGTTTCTGACCCACCATCTGTGCTGATAAAACCTGGTAAAAAGGATTCACCAAACACCGGAGCCAGCTCAGGCAGAGTGAGCATCTCTGAACATGTGGCCAAACCATCTAAAGACGACTCTAAGTCTGAAACCCCTAAACCAGAAAGCCACAAGGCGGCTGATGTTCGAACCACCACCCCAGATAAGCAGCCAACATACAGCCGGAAGGAAATACCGGACAAGAAGAAGAAAGACTCCGGTCAAGAAGTAACATCTGCACAGAAAAACCCAAAACGAGATTCATCCAGGGCCTCTCCCTCATCTCTCAGAGACACTACAGATAAAGACAGCAGCAGGTGCAAGCAGCAGAAGGAGTCACCACGTAGCAGCAGTCACAGAAAGTAAAAGCAGCAGGAAATAAATCCAGATGGAAAGAATTGTTTGAAACACGTATTCTCATGCCTTTTTTTTTTTTTGATTAGTTAGAGAGGACCGGGTAAGCTGTTACATGCTGGTGTAGGAGTGTGCATGTGTGTGTTTTCTTGGACTGAATGTAGATAAATTTTTATTTCTATACTCACTGTTTTACTCACAAGTCAATTGAATGTTTGGAAGTTTGTAGTCGAACGCTTTGTGCAATCATCATGTCGGAGAGGAGCCTCACTGAGGCCAGAACGTACAAAAGACTCGGTGCCATAGAAGATTTAGAATTGCACTCTTACTTGTCGGAGAACCCGATGTGCTGGTCTTCTAAATGCAGTTGACCAGACTATTTTGTCTCAGTAGCGTAGCTGCTGCTGGATTATTTCTACCCCTTACACCCTCTTATAACTGGCTTTGGGTTGTGCAGAGATGCACAGATGAAACACACGCCGTCCACTGCTTTTCACCTCAAATTTTAACCACAGAAAAGAAGTTCCGCTTCTAGAACTAGTAAATTAGTAATGGGGCCTTAGATTTATGGGAAACTTCTTGCTGTTCTTAGCAAGAAGGTGGTGTTTATTCACATTCCTCGACGTCTGTACATATACGATTGATTTTTATGCAATGTGGTGTAAATAAGAAATTGTAAAACAGGGAAACATGGGCTTTCATGATTGTCGTTTGTATCATTTGTAAAGATTTTTTGCCGTGTCTTGTTTGTACGCTCGCAATTGAAAACCGTGCGGTCTAAAGTGAGCTACTGCAGTGTTTCTCATCGGAGGTATCATCCTCTTTGTGACTTCTTACATGTTTTCACGTGTTTTAAAACTGACTTGAAAGGAGAGGGAACGCATGAAGGGTGTTTGTAAAGAAAATAAAATGTAGCATTGTGTAAACTGTGAGGGGCTGACAGCGATTCCCAAGAATGTCTCCATTGTTGAAGTGTATACTGGCTAACAGGGATGGTAGGATGATGAGAAGAAGCAACACTGGTTACGTCTACCAGTGATTTACACTTTAAATAAAAACTGCTTCTGTAAATTTTCAGGGTTCCGTCCACAGCCGATGTGCACCATCGTTATGAAGATTGGTTAGTTTTTACCCTACAAAGTGCTTCACTGTCGGATTGTCTGTGTCGTTTCCAGTCGTGTTAGTGTGTATCAGCCAAAAGCTTCATCTGAGCTTAGATTGAGCAAAGAATTATGAGCGTTTGCATTGCAGAGTTCCATTTATTACATTCAGAAAATATTGGTTTGCAAATACTTGGTACTGGATCCATTGGCTGTTATTTACTGTCACACACATTTCTTTTTATATATGCCTTTAAATATCAAGCCCTTAAAGACAGCTAGAGTAGCCTAGGACTCCAGTGTTAGCAGTATTTGCTCATTAACGTGGGCTATTTAATGCCAGTACGCGACATATAAATATATTATAAACAATCTGTTTGAAGTCAT